>CM077561.1:31089018-32325804 GCA_039657345.1 Stephania japonica
ACACCGAAAACTAAATAGCTATCAAAAAGTCGAAAAGAGCAAAAAAGTTGAAAAACAACTAAAAATAAAAAAAAATGTTATGGCAAAAAAGTGCGACATAAGAAAACTTCAAATATACAAATAAATTTTATTGAGACAGTGAGGATATATAATAAAAATATATGATCTAGTCAAATAAACTTAAAATTGAGATCATAGATCTAGACAACACTTACCAGAGATTGTCAACCAATACATATCACTTCTTTAATCATTTTGTTATTAGAATTTTGATTCAATCCTAAAAAGAAAACAAAAAAAAAATTAGAATCAAAACGAAAAGTAGAAACTTGACAATAATGAATATGCGTTGGAAGATATATATTCTCAATATGTGGAAAACACATTAAAATATGTTGTGGCTTGTTAGCATAGTTTGTTATTTTATACCTATATGCCGCATAGTTTGTTATTTTGTATCTATGTGCCACATAGTTTATACTTTTGGGTTTTGTATATATGTGCCACCTGGTTTATATTTTAAAAATATATAAGGATGCTCTTATTTATATGTTTGTTGTTTGGAATGAAATGAAGCTTTTTACTTGTGTTTAAAGTTGAATCTATTTGTATTTACTATTTTCTTTCTTGAGAACAAAGTCCATTTTCTAATTGTGTTCAAAGTTAAAATATAACTTCTTTATTGATGCGGTAAATATGTCATTACAAGTAATTCTGAATTAATAAAGAAAGGACATTCAATAGTCCATTTTCTAGAAAGACGTCAAACATAGACTATTAAATGACTGCAACATCTTCCATATGTCTCGCATGAGATTCCCATATACACTATCGAAGTATCGAACTCTCGCCTAGTAATTCGGTCAACAACAACCAATGCATCATTCTCTACCAATGGGGCACGGGATCCCCGCGCCCCACAGGGAATCCGGTGGGGCGGGGCATGGGGCAGCAAAGTTTGGCCCGTAGGAAATTTTTGAGGAAAAATCCCCGGCCCGCACCGCTGCAGATGCGGGGACGGTATCTTCAATCCCCACCCCAGCCCTGCCCCACTTGCAACCCTACCTTTAACCGAAGTATGATCAGTCGTACCTTCTCTGTGTGATCCACTATAATATTTGGCTCAATCACTACCATCCTTAGTTGTACCCAGCAAAATGGAGATCTGCATTCCTGTCGTAGAGTGCCTCAAACGGTGCCATACCAATACTGGTCTGATAACTGTTATTGTAAGCAAACTCACACAGATAAAAATACTCCTCCCAAGAACCACTATACTCTAATACACATATCCTCAACATGTCCTCCAACACCTGAATCAGTCTCTCTGACCGTCCATCGGTCTATGGATGAAATCGGTATGAAGTGCGTAGACTTCGTCAATCTATCCACAATCACACAAATACTGTCATGTTCGCGCTGAGACTGAGATAACCTAATGACAAAATTCATAACGATATGCTTCCATTTCCAGCGAGGAATGGGAAGCAGTTGCAGTAATCCATCAGGCCTCCTATGCTTAACCTTAACTCGTTGGAATATCTCACAATCTCTAACATAATCACCAACATCGGTCTTCATCCCCGGCCATAAAAATAGACGATGCATATTAACATACATTTTGGTCCTGCCCGAGATGAATAGAAAAAGGACCGGTGAGCCTCTTGGAGAATCTCATCACGTAACTCAACCACTAATGGAATCCATAGTCTCCCTTTAAATCTCAGGCAGAAATCTGTCGACTGACTCCATTATGGATGATCTGAACTCTGAGCAAACTCACTGTACCTCTGATACTGCTCATCAGCCTACTAACCATCAAGTACACTCTGGATAGAGACTGTATGAGTCCTCAACTGCCCACAAATCAACACTCTAGTGCTGGTCGGGATATCAACAGAATACATCATCTTGACTGCCTCAAGCAATTCATACTTATGTGTCATGCGACATGTCACAACCTTTGAGTCAACCCCTATTCGGTTCAATGCGTCAGCTACGACATTAGCCTTTCCCGGGTGATACTCCAATGAGAAATCATAATCCTTGAGGAACTCCAGCCACCATCTCTATTTCAAATTCAGCTTTCTCTCTAAGTGAAAAGGTACTTCAAACTCTTGTGGTTAGTAAACAACATAAACCTTTCTCCGTAGAGATAATAACGCCAAATCTTTAGTGCAAACACCACTACCGCCAACTCCAAGTTATGTGTAGGATAATTCTTCTAATGAATTTTCAGTTATCGGGACGCGTAAGCTATCACTCTATCTTCCTGCATCAAAACATAGCCCAAACTGACCAAACAAGCATCGGTGTTAACCTCAAAACCTTTCCTTGGCTCAAGTAATACGAGCACTAGTGCAGTAGTCAATCTCTCCTTTAAAGTCTGGAAGCCTGCTCACAACTATTATCCCACTGAAATCTGACTTCCTTCTTCGTCAACTGCGTCATCGATGTCGCAATCTTCGAGAAGTCCTGCACAAATCGTATGTAATAACCAGCTAATCCCAGAAAACTTTGGATATCTGTCACTAATCTCGGTATAGGCCAATCAACACCTACTCTGACCTTAGCAGGGTCTATTGACACTCCACTAGCTCCAATAATGTGACTTAGAAATCCAACCTATGTAAGCCAAAACTCACACTTACTGAACTTAGCATACAGTCTATGCTCCTCAGCATCTGAAAAATCGTCCTGAGGTGCTCCTCGTGCTCCTCACGAGTTCTAGAATAGATCAAAATGTCGTCAATGAACACTATGACAAATCTATCTAAGTATTGTCTCAATACACGATGCATGATATCCATGAACATTGCTGGGGCATTCGTCAACCCAAACGGCATGACGGTAAACTGATAGTGTTCATATCTCATGCGAAAAGTCGTCCTCTCTCTATCCTCTGCTCTAATCCTCAACTGATGGTAGCCAGATCTCAAATTAATCTTTGAGAACCACTCCACTCCAGTCAGCTGATCGAACAAGTCATCAATACGATGTAATGGATACTTGTTCTTCACTGTCACCCGGTTCAGTGCCTATAGTCGATACACAATCTTAGGCTGCCGTCTTTCTTCTTCACAAACAAGACCTGCGCGCCCCAAGGTGACATACTCGGGTGAATAAAACCCAACTCCAACAACTCATCTAGATGTGATCTTAGCTCCTCCAACTCCTTAGGAGCCATCCGGTACGGTGGAATCGATATCGGTTTGATTCAGGGAACCAAATCAATGATGAAATCAATCTCTCTCGTCGGTGGTAATCCGCGAAGCTCTGCTAGAAACACGTCCGAAAACTCACACACAACTGGTACCTCATTGATCCTAGCCTCGGATCTCCATGCCGTACTCAAAACACTCATAAACGTTTCAATTTCACTGCTCGTGGCCACCCTGCCTCTGGTAACTCTCAACTGAGTCGCACCGCCACAAAAAGTAAACTCTGGTTGTCGAGAATCTGAAATGTGATCGTCTTGCAATCAATATGTGCATGATAAGAACCTAACCAATCTATGCCTAACAACATATCAAACTCCAGAAACTTTAACACTCTGAGATCTATCGGTAACTCATGTCCTTCTATCTCCACAATAAAATGCAAACAAATCATGCTAGGGTAGATTTTATCCTCAGCAGCTATGCTAAGAACTAGAGGTCTCTCTAACCTAACTAGTATTAACCCTAACTCATCAACCATATGCCCATAAATAAAGAAAACAGTAGAACCAGAGTCAATCATAACATATATCAAACGACTACAAATGTAAATCATACCTCAACGAGATGTCGAGTCAACTGAATGTCTGGCTCAACAACAACATGTGCACGCTCCCTCGTCTGCCGCTGACATAATGCTACTCTCTGCTGAACATCGACAAGTTGTGGACACTCTCTGATGTAATGTCCCGTCTATCCACATCGATAGCAAGCTCCCGTAGGTCTCTATCGAAACTCAGCTGGCTGTGGGCACTCTCTAGCAAGATGACCCACCTATCCACACCTATAACACGCTCCAACAGGTCTCTGTGCTGAGTAATCTCGCCTACTCGATCCCTGACCTGACATCTGTCCTATTGTACACTACCCCTGCCTCTGCTCCCACCATCTCTAGACTGTTGCACCTGTTGTAATACCGAGTAGTGGTCGACTAGGGTAACTCTGTGTCCGAGTAGTTGTGGTGACATAT
The DNA here is from genome assembly GCA_039657345.1 of Stephania japonica. NCBI lineage: Eukaryota > Viridiplantae > Streptophyta > Magnoliopsida > Ranunculales > Menispermaceae > Stephania > Stephania japonica. The sequence continues at coordinate 31,093,207 of CM077561.1, forward strand.
GTCTGAACTGGCTGCGAAGATTGTGTGACTGAAGCTACACTCTGAGCTCTATCATACTGTTGAATCTGTCATCTATTCCTCTTCCTCCTACCCCCTAAATGACCCTGTCCCCGTTCATCCTGTACCTCTTAAGGCTGATCATATCCCTGAGTGGGATGTGTCCTCAAATATGCCTCAATCGCCAAACTACGGTCATAAGCATCCTGTAGTGTGGGAGGTAGAGTAGTGACCATTGTCCTACCAATAGCTGGTAACAAGCCCTCAGTAAAATAATAAACTTGAACTCTGTCTCGGTCAGCTACTCCATCAGCAAAAGGAAGTAAATGTTGATATCTGCCCATATAAGTCATAACGGACTCTCTTAATGCCTATCGGATATGCATAAACTTGTCCCTCTTAGCTATCATAGCCGAAAGTGGATAAAACTTCTGACTGAAATACTTTTTGAAGTCTAACCAGGTAGTCGGCTCTCCATATGTGGATACTAAATTGACCCACCATATCTCTGCATCACCAATCAAAGAAAATGTTGCCAACCCAGGTTTTATGCTATCCTCGATCTTGAGAAGCTTTTGAACCTTCTCATGACTACGAATATACCAATCTGCCTCATCTACACCTAGACCGTCACTGAACTTATTCGAACTATGCTTCCCATACTCCCAAGTCCACCTCGCCTCTGCAGTCAGGCGTGAATCTATATCATCATGAACACGTGACTCCACCGCAATCTGTGTCGGAACAATTGTGGTGATAGGTGGTGCAGGTACTACACTAGTACAAGTAACCGGTGGAGTAACATGAGGTGTAGCCGGACTCATATCCTATCTAGGAGCTATCCATGAAGTCGATAGAGATGGCAACTGCTGTGCCTGTCCCCCCCGAGAATATCCAATATCTCGCCCATCCTCCATTCCTGTGACTCTACTATTTGAGTCCAGGACTGTAACTCACGTGCCAGAGCTGTAATGTCATTTGGCGCATCTGGTGGAGGATCACAGACTTCGCTCTGATCTCCAGCATCAGGCTGGTCAGCCATCGCGATCTGCAATAGCAAATGGCGAGCCTCAATCAGTCTTACGTAACGATATATTATATTGTTAGAAATGTGCCCTAGGTCAATCCATTAATAGTCTTTATGAATATATTTTAGTTAATAAAATAGAGATTTCATTTGTTGTTTATTATAATTGATTTGCATTTTACATTATAATAAGATCCATGGGTATTTACAAAAATATCCTAAATGTCCCTAGTCGATTATTATACTGAGAACTATAAAAAATTAAGACTAGTGTAAGTCTTGATTGATGATCATATGATGATCATACGTATAGGAATACGAATTAAGATCATGAGTACTTGTTAGGGAACAAAATACTGGATCGACTCGCTATGAGAACATCACATGGATTAAGTCATAGTTGTTTCTCATGATATGTATATTATTCATTTCTCTAACTTGAGATTACCAGAGACTTTAACATTAGGAATATAGTGATTTGATGCAATCAAACGTTCTCTTTAACCAGGACGATTATAAAGGTTATGATTGGTTACTGTGTGAATAATGTGGTGAAGTTATGTAATCGAGATAGAATTTATCCCTCTCATATAGAGAGATATCCAGTGGATCCCTCGATATGTTAGACCGTTAAAAGGCCTAGTCTAAGTGAATTGATATTGATCAATGTCACTTGGATGTTTTCAGTCTACTTGGAGATCGAGACTAGTACGATCGAACATGTTGGATGACAATTCCATGTCTTATATTTGATCAAAAGGATATCATATGACAAAAGGATGTTATATACATTATTGATTAGGTTGTATCGATTTGATCTTTGTACAACTTGGCTAGTCATAATATCTTGCTAGAGACCGCTTATGACTTGTATACCAAAATATGTTTTGGTACACTGCCAACGTTGTATGAGCCTATTGGGTTGCACACTAAGAATGGTTTTGCGGGAAAATGGTTCGGAAGAATGAATTTTATATGATAAAATTCATGACAGAAAGGTCCCTGTGGTGTATTACACTTATACTTCTTGAGTAGGGATATATGTGTAATTTACTTAACCATCTATATACAAGTGTTGTATAAATAGACGTTTTAAGTTACAATACATGTATGAAAATTAAGGGCCGAAACTCTAATTTTCGTTTTAGAAACGAATTAGGGTTGACTGTTACGTTCTGAATTGTTTTGGAGAGAAACCAAATGTTTGGTATTCTCTCGAAGCTAGCACTTTGAATCTCGGCCGCCGTTTGTGTGTGGATAGCTAGTAGAGGGCGTTCGTCATTGGCAACGCTTTAAAGATCGATCAACATTCTGAAAGGTATATTGCAACCAAGGCATGATTTAGTTTTCATAGTTTAAACATTTTAATGGAATCAGATTCGGATCCTATTGGGGTTTTTCTCAAAATTGTTTTAAAATTTTCGCTGCGTATGAACCCTAAACACCATCATATATTACACATTAAAATTTAACATGCTCAAAATAATATATCATTTCCCACTTCCCAACTATACTTGAGTTAAGTTCTTAGGATTTTCCACACTAAGTTCATTTGCTTGTTTTTTTTTATTCAGAGTCATGGTGATAACCCTTTATGATCTGATACCAACTATGATGACCCCAGCAACCACAAACTGGGCCCCGCCCGGCCTAAACCTACGTGGACCCCCGAGTCCATCTCCGATGAGTCAACGCAGGTCTAGCCAGCCTTAACTTACCAATTACTCAGTACATTATTCACTCACTCACCCTGGATCACTCTTTTTGATTCACCTTAACTCTATCTAATATTTTATCCTCAATTATAGTTAGGTGTGCAGTGGAATTTTTTTAACACCAACTTAAAATAGTTTAAAACTTAGTCAACCTAGATGTGGAAAATCCTGTCCAAACAACATCACATGTATATAACAAATCAACTGAAAACCCAAAATGAACATATACATGTATCAACAGTCAGGTTCAACTCTCCAAAGCCCCAAAATATCAAAACAAATGGATACATAACCAAAATATACAACAAAATGACAAAATACCTACAAAGTGAGAGCAAAGCTAATGGCTCTGAGCGTGCCTCAAAGGATATCACCAAGCATCGGCGCCTTACCCTACTCATCTATGGATCTATACACACCGTCATAAAAAGGACTGTGAGTACAAAATATAACAGTAAACAACAACAATAGATCTCTCAACATAAACTACTGAATTTTCAATAATCACAAGTCTATGAATCATGCATTGTATAACAAGAAACTGAAATAGATAGCAAATCGCATGATAAATAGATTCAACAAGTTCAAACAACGATAATCAAGTGACCGAGAAACAAAAAGATAGACGAATAGATAGTCCCAATCAAACCGCAAGTCATAAGACCTCATCAGCTTACGATCGACATAGTAGGCCCAAAACTGTCTCCCCTGCTCAATCCACCCCTTACGAACCAGTGGGCCCGAAGGTCGCCTCCACTGAACGCACACTTTATTAGGAAAAGCCACAGACAAATTCAGTTGCTAAATTCCTAACACACTACCAAAAAAAAGCCACAATCACAAGTCGGATGCTAAATCATTTCGATAGGCTCCAACGAGAAGCCACAGTCTATGCTAGCTGTTAAACTCGTTGAGACTTCTCATCATAGTCGGACTACCTAAACCCTAGGTCACCTGAACTAGAATGGAATACAAAGGGCTCGCATTTCAAGAATAATCAATCAATAAATAGAAAAGTAATCATGTTGATTCTATTTCTGCCTTTACTCACCTCGAATCCCGCTAAAAACGCCCTCATGTAGCTCCACACCTTCCCCAATTAGTTGCCAACACTCTGCTCGTCACCTAAAAATTATTTTTACCAATTTTCGTTAATTTTTCCCTAATTATCCCAAATATTTCTCAATTTTTCTCAAGTTTGACTCATTTTCTACAATTTTCTAAATTATTGTTCATTTACGCAATTGGGTCGCTTACCCGATATTGGGTTGCATTCAAACCCATTAATATACCCGAGTGAAACCTCATAATTTTCATGCAATTTAAAAAATATTTTTCAATATTTTTCTGACTATTTTTACCAATTTCCTGCTTTACGAGGCAAAAACCCTAACAAAAGTCTAGCCACAAATCTCAAATTCTTCATTTTTCATAAAAATTCTCAAATTTCTATTTATTTGGTTGAAATGTAATTTTTTAAGATTTTTCCTTTTTTTTGAATTTTTCCCGATTTTTCTAATATTTATTCTAAAAAAACATATTTAATTTATTTATTATAAATAAATAAATATATTATTATTTAATGATGGGTGGGTTTCCGGGTCGGGTCTGGTCCGACCCGGCCCACCACTTCATCTTCTCCAAATGAACGAAACAGAGCCGAGGCTCTGTTTCGATTTTAATTTTTTTATTTTAATTTTTTATCTTTCTTTTCTTGCTCTTCACAACAACAACCAACAATAACAATATCAACACCTACACTACCATTAAAACATCAATCCATAATCAACAACACTATCAACCACCAACAACACAACATAACAACAATCACAACTCACCTTTGTGCCGATTCCCCGAACTCTCGACCTCAATCACATCGATTCTGAAAATCTCCACACCCTCACTTGACCAATCTCTCTCTCTCTTCGATCTCCTCTCTCTCACTCTTCTTCTCCCTCACTGTTTTGATTAGAGAATGATGAAAATGGGGAGTCAATGAGAAGTTTTTGTGATATTTTGAGGTTAAATGACTAAAATACCCTTATCCTTATCCTCTTTTTCTTTACAACCAAATGCCCCTCCTGGTCATTTCACATTTTTTTTTTATATATATATATATATATTCTATATATATAATTGTATTTTTGCGCCTACAATTTCGTTGTACGCGTCAACAAGTTCACTCGGGCGTGCATACTACCATTCGACTCACACATGTCACTCACAACCTCGCGTATCACTCGGTGCCCATAATTTATTATTTAATTCCATTAATTATTTTCATCTGTAAATGTCAATGTTTTTATTTCATTTTGTCCCCCGGACTCTCAAATACTCATTTAGTGCGTTCTTTCGTATCGAATTCGTTTAATGGTACCAACGCACATTCACCATGTCCTCACACATTTGGGATATTAAATTTAATGTTCGGTAATAAATTAATAATACAAATCACCAAACAAACATAACATATCTCGGTGTCGACTCTCGAGGATCGAAACAAGTACACCACGGCTAGTTGGGCCCACAATACGATCCTGAAATGTCACGTGACACGAGTTAGAATTTTAGGGTCGTTACAATATGGAAACACAACCCACAAATCAACATAAAAAAACAAGGCTAACAAAGACTTACTAAACCTTGAACATAAGGAAACCCTAAAATTTAAACCCACAAATCACCACATAAATCATCTTCTTCAACCCTAAACAAATCACCACAACAATCAAGCACAACGAAAACTAAACCCTAAACATAAGGAAACACAACCCAACCCACAAATCAACATAAATAATCAAGGCTAACGAAAACTAAACCTTGAACATAAGGAAACCCTAAACCCTAAACTATAATCCCACAAATCACCACAGAAATCAAGCCTAAACGAAGACAAATGAAAGGAATTCTTAGTATTAATACCTCTTAGGACTTGTTCACCATTGTGAAGAGTGTTTGAGAGGACTCCTTCTGTGAACTTAAGCCCGTTCGTCGAACTGAACATAAGCCGTCCATCGAACTGAAGAGTGTTTGAGAGGGTTTAGGGGTGGAGAGTCTAGGGTTCGTTCTCGTTCTTCAATTGTGTGGTTCGTTATTCGATTGTGTTGATGTTGTGTGGTTGGAAATACAAGGGGCAAAAACGTCTTTCGTCCCATTATCATCTGACTTGTTATCAGTCAACTAACCGCGTAGGTCAACGGGTGACCGTGTCGATCAGAAGGGGGGGGCCATCCACGCCTAATTCAAATGGCAACCAAGGATTCCGTCCATTTTCCGTTTGCTTCAAAATCGTGGGACCCACATCTGACAACAATGTTACACGTGGCGCTACGTGGGTGTGCGTTTAATCTGTGCGTCCAAACCTGGGTCATTTTATCATTTTCCTTGGGTCATATCAGAAAAATACAGCACTTTTAAGGGTAGTTTTATTAGTGAGCAGTTGTTTATTGTAGAAGCGAAGGCTTGAGATTTGGGGAAGGAGAGACCAGAGTAGATTTGATGATGTCTTCCTCTTCTTCTTCTTCTTCCGCCGCGAACGATCCGAGGCAGCCATCGACGGCGAAGCCCTACGTGCCTCCTACGGTGTCTCCGCAGGATCTGCCGGTGGACTACTCGGGCTTCATCGCCATCATATTTGGCGTTGCAGGCGTCATGTTCAGGGTCACTTCTCTTCTTCTTCTTCTTCTTCTTCTTCTTCTTCTTCTTCATTGCAATTCTCGATCTGGGTTTTTGTTGTTTTATAGACATCACTTTGTGAGTTGCAAATGTTGTATCCTCGTTACCTCTTTTTGAACCCCACCATCTATTATTTAATGAATTTTGCCCTTAATACTTTTAGACATCACATTGTGATATATGCGCCGTTTTAGAGGAAGATTTTTATGACTTTTTTTGCTATTGAAGGAGTCAGTAAAATTATCTTCTTTAGAGCATGTATTGATTTAATGTAGTCGAGTCGATCTACTGAGGAGTTCTTAGCTTTGAATGATAGAGAAAAGGATTAAAGTGGCGGCAGATGATTTATCAATAAGTTACGAGTGGAAAGGTTTCCTGAGAAAATATAAGATAGTTCAAATAGTTTTCGAAAAAGATTTCTTGAATGCGAAATGATGTTGTTTGTCTATTGTCTATTGGTTCCTACTGCATCCCATTCCTCACATTTATCCTTTTAAAAGTATTAATGATGGTGAAATAGTTTTCGAAAAAGATTCCAATTATGTTTAGGCATGGGTAAATTTTGTTTGTTGTGAATAATTAAACATGGATAGGAGTTGTTATATTTATATTGCGAAGAAGGCAATTTGGCCTTTTGAAATTCATTGACACCACAGTTTCCACTTTACATAAAACGCTGCTTCTAAATTTTGACCAAAATTTATTTCCAATGCCAAAGGAAATGAAAGATTCCTTAGTGTATTTATTGCTTTTCAGTTGCATTTACAGCACTATGTTTGAATATAGTTGATTTTCATGCAAGAATTTTCTGCTATATTCACAATGATTGATAAGCTTTGCCCTTATCCTATTGCAGTACAAGCTCAGTTCGTGGCTAGCTATAATATTCTGTGCTCAATCTCTTGCGAATATGAAGAACATGGAAACTGATCTTAAACAGATATCAATGGCCATGATGTAAGTAGAGCTTTGGTGAACTATGTTATCTTTGGAATTGCAATTTTGAATCAAACACTCACACATGCATGGTAATTTTATTTTTTTTTCCAAATACTGTTAAGGCTTGTCTCATGTTTTTCTTAATTTAATTTTACTTTAGTCTGGTGATTCATGGATGGTATAAGATAGTTTACTACTTAATAAATGACATAAAAGTTCGCAACTTAAATTAAAGATGGTTTTGTTACTATCATATATCGTTTACTATCTGTCTATAGGTTTTGTCATTTTTCATATTGTAATCATAAGAGACCACATGAGACATCTTTGGCTATTGACTTTCGATCATAATTTGAAAGTGTGCTAAAAAAATGACACGATTCGTCATTCACTGCTGGTAGTGAAAGTGTTGACGGTAGTTCACTTGGAACCTGCTACAAATAGCTACATGAGAATTATGGTATGATGCAGGTTTTCTGTTATTTTACCATGCGACCACTTTTATCCTCTGTGACAGTTGGTTGATTGAAGCTTTTTTTGGCATCCAGTACCGGGGTCCTGATTCTAATTGGACTTGAAATCTTTCTTGCACTCCCTAGTTCTCTTTTGCTGGCAGTTAAATTTTTTTTCTAATTTTCCTCCATGGTTACAAAATTTAGGCCTTAAAGGTGAATTTATTGTGTTGTAGGTTTTGGTATTAATTAACTATTAACCATATTATTTACCATTGTAATGCTATATTGGTGCTATGTTGTCTTCTTGTGGTTACAATAATGGATATCTCTAATATCTTATTACTCCAGATTTTGCACTTAAGAAAAAGTCAAAAAAAAAAAAGTTTTGCACTGAGGATAAATCATTTTGTCTCTATAGTCCACACCTCTTGAACATTTTTCAAATACTGAATAACTTCAAAACCTCTCATGTTATGATTGAAATGGTAGGTTACTTGGTAAAGTTGTTCAAGTTCATTATAAAGCATTATCTTAAAATTTTAGAGTTCATCTCTGAATACATACTTCCTCTAGGAGCTAATCTCATGGTCCTTGTGGGTTGTGACATGGTAATCTGGTGCGTCTTAAGATTGTCATTATTATGGTCCCAAAACATGATGCTAGGTTTAAAAATAATGTGTTAATTTTTAAAAAAACAGAGCTCTTATTATACACGCTAGTTTAAATATTTTCCCTCTAGATTCATGGCATTCATTTACTAATAGCTTTACGAACTATGTATCATGCTTTCTCAAAAAAAAAAAAAAAAAATATTATGTAGCATAAAAATTTTAGTTGAAACAACATGAACTTTTTTAAGTCTTTGACAAATAAATTATCCAGGCACGATCTACAAAGATCAAGATAATGGAGTTGTGTTATTAGGAGAAGTAGACGTCTCGAAGGTGGACCATTTTTTATATTCATGATCAATCATACAAAAAGATGAACATATTGAAAATAACATCATGCACATAATTCAGGCTTGACTGAAGAAGTAGAAGAGTGCACCAAGTGTAATATGTGACTGAAATATCCATGTTAAACTAAGAGAATAATTCTATCAGACAACTATTCTATATGAAAGTAAATATTGAGTGGTAAAGAAATTACACAAATTATATGTGTATAGTGGAAATGAGGATGCAAGTGGATGCATAGTAAAACTCGCAAGGATATAATAAATAAAGAGATACAAACAAAAGTAGATGTGGATGTGTGGTAAATTGTGTAAGAAAGGATAAGAAAATAGAGATTCAAATAAAAGTAGGAGTCACAACGATGGCAAAAAGAATTAGGCAAAGGTGGTAGCAGTGGTTTGGACGCATTCAAAAAGGTCTTGCAAATCCCTCAATTTGAAAACTTGATGTGCTCAGAATCGATGGAATTCAATGGTCTAAGGGCAGGCCTAAGAATCTATTAATCTAAGACAACTTGAGATGCATTATTTATTAGTATTTATAAAATATTTGACAGATCACCACATCACTTTGTCAAGTGCACCAAATTGACCTAAATGGAAATGTGGATCCATGTATGCGACTCCAACTAATTTGGGACTGAGGATTTGTTGTTGTTGTATATAAAGTCAGAAAAGAATGACAGAATGGAATAATTTTTATTCAGCCATTTTGGCGTGTTTAAATAGAAAATTACAGAGTAAATGCTTTACATAAAATTAGCAACTAATTGATCCTAATTGATTTACAGAGTAAATACTTTACATAAAATTAGCAACTAATTGATCCTAATTGATTTACAGAGTAAATGCTATTAAAAACCTATTATACAGCTAATTACTTCTAATTCAAATAAAATAAATATACTAAATAACAATCCTAATAATTATGTTAATATTCTCGACACCCCTCCTCAAGCTGGAGAATAGATATCGATCATTCCCAGCTTGGATAGAAACCCTTCGAACTTATCAGTAAAAAGTCCCTTAGTAAGAACATCACGAGTCGCTTCAGATGATGGAACAAACGGTATGCGATATCGCCGTTTTCAGTTTCTCCTTGATGAAATGTCGATCTATTTCGACATGTTTTGTCCGGTCATCTTTGCGCGCACAGATTTCGAGCAATATTGATTGCCGATTTGTTGTCGCAGCATACAACCTCATCGGTTTATCTCCTTCAACCTTCACTCTCTCTAAGATCTTCCGAAGCCATAACAACTCACATACTCCATGAGCCATAGCTCGAACTCGGACTCAAGATCGCTTCGAGAAACAATCGGTTGTTTCTTGCTCCTCCAAGTAACTAAGTTGCCCTGCAGACAAAGGAGCAATAGCCGGTGGTAGATCTCCCGTCTGTAGAACTTCCGCCCCAATCAGCGTCAGTGAAGATCTCCACTCTTCGGCTCCCATTCTTTGAAAACATAATTCCTTTACCCGGGCTTCCTTTCAAGTAATGAAGAATTCGATGTACTGACCTTGTAGTGTTTTTTCGATGGACAATGCATAAACCGACTAACCAAGCTTATCGCAAACGCAATATCTCGGCCTTGTATGCGCCAAATAAATTAGCTTCCCCCACCTTCTTCGATACCGGTTCTTGTCCACAAACCTCGGCACCATCTTCTTTTTCGAGTTTCGATTCGGATCGACAGAGTTGCCACCGGTTTACATCCGAGTAATCCAGTCTCTTTCAAGAGATCAAGAACATATTTTCTTTGTGAGATAACTATTCCTTTTGAGGATCTAGCCACCTCCATTCCAAGAAAATATTTGAGCTGTCCTAGATCTTTGACTTCAAGCTGGTTGGATAAGAAGTTCTTCAAAGTGACTCCAACTCTACCGTGTCATCTCTCGTCATCACAATGTCATCTACATACACAATTAAAATAGCAATTTTACCATGATTGTGTTTGTAGAACATCGTGTGATCTGAATGAGCTTGAGTGTAACCACATTGTTTCACAGTTCTCGTGAATCTTTCGAACCATGCCCTCGGAGATTGTTTCAATCCATATATGGATTTCTTTAGCTTACATACTCTACCATCCTTCTTTAGCTCATCAAAGCCTGGTGGAGCTTCCATATACACCTCCTCCTCTAGCTCGCCGTTTAAGAACGCGTTCTTCACATCAAACTGTCTGAGAGGCCAATCCAGATTAGCGGCTAACGAGAGAAGAACACGTACGGTGTTTAGTTTGGCCACAGGAGCGAAGGTTTCCTCGTAGTCAAGGCCGTATGTCTGAGTGAAGCCTCGTGCTACGAGTCGAGCCTTGTATCTCTCAACCGAGCCATCAGCATGGTATTTTATGGTAAACACCCACTTGCTACCTACACATTTTTTTCCTTCGGGTAAAGAGGTAAGATCCCACGTGTCATTCTTCTTCAGGGCCTTCAACTCCTCAAAGACCGCCTCTCTCCATCTCGGAACCTCTAGAGCTTCATGTATCGACTTAGGTAGTTCATCATCCATAATCCTGGTGGAAAAGGCTTTGAAATCTCGGTGAGAGCTTATGATAAGATATGAAATTGGATATTGGATGTTTTGTGGTACATGATCGACACCTTTGCGTAAGGCTATGGGTTCAAAGAAATCGTAGAAGGTTCTAAATTTGGAAGAGAAGTAGGAGAGAGAGAGAGTCGTACCTTGGACCTCGGCCGAGTCCGATGATTGGCCCACCTCGGGAGTGGTGGAATATTACTTGGTTGAGTCCTTCTTTAGAATAAACACGAAGTTCGGTAGGTGGTTCCAAGTTGTTTTCTTTTTCGGGTCTTACGAGGTTGTGAATTTATAGGTTGTGAAATCCTAGGATTAGTTATAGAAATAATTGATTCCACCGAACTATTTTCAACCGATTTTGGCAAAGATATTTGTTCCCAAAAACTCAGTTCAGAATCATTCTCCCCCGGAATTGAGTTTTTTTCAAAAAAGGTTGTTTTTCAAAAAAAGTGACATCCATACTTACGTAATATTTTCCAGATTTAGGATCAAAACATTTATACCCTTTTTGTGTTGGTGAAAAACCAAGAAATATGCATTTATGTGCCCGGGGATCAAGCTTTCCTCTATTATGGCCGTGTATATGAACAAAAGCAATGCAACCAAAAATTTTAGGTTTTAAATCAGTGAACGATCTATTTTCAGGAAACATATTCTTTAGTGCTTGCAAAGGAGTGATGTAATTAAGAACTCTTGTAGGCATTCGATTAATCAGATAAGTTGTAGTTAAGAGCGCTTCATTCCAAAAACGATTAGGAACATTCATAGCAAATAATAACGCCCTAGACACCTCTAATAAATGCCTATTTTTCCTCTCACCCACTCCATTTTGTTGGGAGTATCAACGCAAGAACCGTGATGAATAATTCCTTTTCTTTCAAAAAATCACCTAAGATTGCATTAAAATATTCTCGGCCATTATCGGTTCTAAGAGCTTGAATATTAGTATGAAGCGAGTATTAATCAAAGAGTGAAATTTTTTGAAAACATTTGCGCCTCGGATTTTTCCTTTAGAAGATAAATCCATGTGACTCTAGTGTGATCATCAATGAATGTGATGAACCATCTAGAACCTGAGGCAATTTTTACCCTGAAGGACCCCAAATATCACTATGCACGAGTGAAAAGGTTTTGATGGCATATACTTCAAAGAAGGATAAACAGATCTATGATGTTTTGCCAACTCACAAACTTCACAACAAAAAGATGAAATGTCTTTATTTTTAAAAAGATTTGGAAACAAATATTTCAAGTAATTAAAAGCGGGATGGCCTAACCTATAATGCCACAACATTATGTCATTCTCGCAAGACAAGGTAGTAAAACATCTTGGTTTCGAACTTGTTCATCTAAAGGATTTTTACGAGACCAAGTGATAGAGTCCATCAACTTCCTTAGCATTGCCAATCATCTTCCCCGAACAAGGGTCCTGAAATTCAAATCCAAAGAAATGTTATTGTAGCAATACATTTGCAATCATGAATAATACGACTAACAGAGATGAGATTGCAAGAAATCTTTGGAACATGCGGGACATTTAGTAATGTAAGAGATGGAGACATAATAATAGAGCCTTTTCCAAAGAACAGAGGTTAGAGAACCATCGGCAATTTTAACTTTCAAATTTCCGGATAAAGGATAATATGAAGAGAATATGGAGGAACTACAAAAGTCATATGATCGGTTGCCCTGAATCTATGATCCAAGGGTTTAATTTTGAGCCAGCTTTGTGAAAGTTGTAGGGTAAGTACCTTTTTGAGCTAAAGAAGAAGAGGCAATGTAGGATGATGAGTTAGGAGTGTTGGATACAATTGAATGAGAACTCATTAGTTGATACAATTGCTCTAGCCTGTTCTTTCCAAGCGTGACGTCTCGAGGCGATTTCGGCTCTTTGGAAGTGTCTTCGGATGAGGCATGAAAACCCTTTGAATCACGAGGATTAGGTTAGATGGGTTCTCGGCTAGCTTTCCATGCAGCCTTCCAACATTTGGCCTTAACATGCCCCGGCTTGTTGCAATGCTCGCAGATTGGCGGTCTTTATCGCTGCGTCGGTCGTTGCGGCGTGGTGGCTGACTAGAGAACAGGGCAGAAGGCTCGGTGGGAGCTGGTGAGTGTCCTCCGAGCATGACGGTCCGTCGGCTCTCCTCTCTTCTGACCTCGGCAAAGACTTCTCTAGTACTCGGTAGTGGATCACGACCAAGAATGCGTCCTCTCACTTCATCTAATTCCTTATTAAGGCCGACGAGGAATTCGAAGACACGTTCTTTTTCCACCATTTTCTGAAACAAAGCCCTGTCCTTCGCACAGCTCCACTCATAATCGCTGAACATATCTACCTCTTGCCACAAGGTTTTTAAGTCAAGTATAATATTGAGTGACAGTTTTCTCACCTTGTTTTAGCCTCCATAGCCGAGTTTTTAGCTCAAACCACGTCCCGCATTCCCGAGATCGAATAAGTCTCATTCACAAGAAATTCAAATGTCATGAGCCGTAGGTAGGAAGAGATAGGTTCTTCCTATACTCGAGTCCATAGAATTTATGAGCCAAGACATGATCATCGAATTCTCGCCTCCCATTTTGCGAACCTTCATCTTTCTCAGTGGGTCTCGCATTGGTACTGTAAGATAGTCGAATTTTCCACGACCTCGAATGAACAGTTTCACCGATTGGGACCATCAGAAATTGTTTCCATTCGCTTGTGAGAAGTGATGGAAAGGTTTTGGAAAGATTCGGTGGTTAAGGGAATTGAGGGTGAGCGAATAGAGCTCATAGAATCGATACCAGAGGTATCATCAGAGGGTTTAGCCATTTAGGTTCTGATACCAAAAAGTCAGAAAAGAATGACAGAATGGAATAATTTTTATTCAGCCATTTTGGCGTGTTTAAATAGAAAATTACAGAGTAAATGCTTTACATAAAATTAGCAACTAATTGATCCTAATTGATTTACAGAGTAAATGCTTTACATAAAATTAGCAACTAATTGATCCTAATTAATCCTAATTGATCCTAATTGATTTACAGAGTAAATGCTATTAAAAACCTATTATACAGCTAATTACTTCTAATTCAAATAAAATAAATATACTAAATAACAATCCTAATAATTATGTTAATATTCTCGACAGTATATCTAGTGGTTGCTATGGCTTAACTCACTCTTATATTGTCAAATTCTCACAGCCGCGCCGCACACGCATGCACAAGCCCATGGATCTCCTCCTCTAGCACTGATACTGTCCCTAATTGAACCACCTTCGAACTTTACGTGTGGGGTTTTATCTCAAAAGGCCTCGGTACTAGTTGGGAGGAGTTAATAAATTATATACTTCTTTATGAAGTTATATTTAATTGATGTAGGACTAAATTTCGGTTCACACATCTTCAACACTCCCCAATGGACCGAAAGCTACATGATTCGGGAGTCTTTTTTTCTCCTAGGTCACATTCGAACCATAGGTTCTGATACCATAAAAGAGACTAGAAGGAGAAAACTAAAATATCTACTGCACTTTTGAATAATCTTCTTCAAAGAATATAATCTACAATTTATGTGTACAATAGCTTTATATAGCCAACAAAGCAAAGCAAAATATTTACAAGCTAGCAATGAGATATGACGTGATTCTAAATATTGTATAATGATCCACATACCAAAAATATAAAATATTTCAATATATTCCTACACTCCCCCTCAAGCTTGGCAATAGATATTAAGAGTCCAAGCTTGTTAATCAACCTCTCAAAATCTGGTCTTCATAAGCTCTTGGTGAAAATAGCAGCCACTTGACTAAGGCCCCGTTTGGTTCAACTTATGTTTATTACTTATTGCTTATAGTATAAGTACTTATGACATAATTGCTTTTGCTACAAGCAATTTGGTCTGTTTGGTTTATTTTCTCAAAAAGTACTTTTAACAATCTAGTGCTGTTTGATTAGAGTTATGAAGAAGCATATTTAAGTTCAAAAGACAATTATGCCCTTTTGTATTATCATGTGATAGTTATTAAGTTATCAATATTAGATATATTATATATAATATATACATCTTGTAAGAAAATATGTGGATGTAGCCATCCAAATCGATATGTATTTTTTTCAAACAATGGATATGTATTAATAACAATAATATAAATAGAGATGAGATAAAAAAAACATAGATAGAGACGGTGTTCCACAATAATTGGAAATCTTCCTAATCCGCCTATTTTATTGGTAAAATATGAAAGAGAAAGGGTGTTTTCGTCCAATCAAATCGGTACATATTAAGTTGCAATCGCAATATAGAAAAGCATGGGTAGGGATGCTTTTCAAAATCAGAAGAATATTGCGATTTGAGACCCCCATCAGGGACAAACCAAACGAATTTTTTTTTTCGAATAATGATACCGGCCTAATCGCACCTCCCATAAGCTGAACCAAACGGGGCCTTAAAGTTGGAACATAGATGATACACCCCAACCCCTCTTCTATTTTTTCCTTAATGAAATGACGATCTTTTCCAATATGTTTGGTTCTATCATGGTAAACCGGGTTGTGAGTAATGCTTATTGCAGCTTTGTTGTCACAATAGAGCTTCATTGGTTCACTCACTTGTTGCCTTAATTCACGCAGCAGATTTTTCAGTCATAATATTTCACACAAACCATGAGCCAAGGATCTCAATTCAGCCTCTGCACTGCTTCTTGCTACCACAGTTTGCTTCTTGCTTCTCCAAGTAACTAAATTTCCCCAAATAAATTAACAATACCCTGTAGTTGACCTCCGATCAATGATAGACCCTACCCAATCTGCATCTGTGTATGTTTCAATACTTCGATTACTAGTCTTCTTGAAGAGTAAGCCTCTACCTGGAGATCCTTTTAAGTATCTCAAAATTCGTGTAATTACAGCCATGTGTGCTTCTGTAGGTGCTTGCATAAATTGGCCGACATAGCTTACAGCAAAACTGATGTCAGGTCTAATATGGGAAAGATAGATTATTTTGCCCACTAACCTTTGAAATCTTCCTTTATCAATCTGTTCGCTCATTCGCATATTGTCCAGTTTCACATTAGGATCCATAGGAGTCTCTGTTGGTTTGCATCCTAACATACCGGTTTATTGTAACAAGTCAAGAACATACTTTCGCTGAGAAAATGATATTCCCTTTCGACTTCGAGCAATCTCCATACCAAGGAAGTATTGGAGTTTACCCAAATCTTTCATTTCAAATTCTGAAGCAAGGCCTTTCTTGACTCGAGCAATTTCCTCGATATCATCCCTAGTTATAGTAATATCATCTACATAGACTATTAGGATAACCCTCTTTGTGTTTGAAGAACAATGTATGATCTGCTTATGCTTGTGTATAGACTTGTCTTTTTATTGCTTTCTTAAACCTATCAAACCAGGAGACTGTTTAAGCCCATACAAACTTTTTCGCAGTTTGACTACCTTGTTGTGGCTGCCATTGTTAAACCCTGGTGGCAGTTCCATGCAGACATCCTCCTCGAGCTCGCCATTCAAAAAAGCATTCTTTACATCTAGCTGTTGTAAGGGCCAATCTAAGTTAGCTGCAAGAGATAGAAGTACACGTACTGTATTGATTTTTGCAACTGGAGCAAATGTCTCTTGATAATCCACACCATAAGTCTGTGTATAACCTTTCGCAACTAACCTAGCTTTGTATCTTTCAATAGTACCATCAGCCTTGTATTTCACCGTGAAGACCCATTTGCATCCAACAACAGCTTTATTTTTTGGCGTTTCCACTACATCCCAAGTCTGATTCTTTTCTAAGGCATGAATTTCTTCCAAAACAGCAGATTTCCATTCCGGTTTCTTCAAGGCTTCACCCACTGTTTTTGGAATCTCCACATCTGTTAGGTTTGTTACAAATGCCTTGTAGTGTCCAGAGAGCTTATCATACCCTACAAAATTTGAAATTGGGTGACAAGTACAAGATTTGGTTTCATCTAAATTACAATTTTCAAGATTTGAATTCAGAGTTGAAGATTGAGAATTCAGGAGCTTAATGTCTTTTACATCTTTTCCTTTTGTTCTCCTAGATTATGTTAGCAGATCTTTTGGGTTTTTAAGATTTTGTGAGGCAAGAAACTTTGGATCTTTAGGATCTTTTGGGATTGGATCCAAATTTAGTTCCCACTAATGAGGGTAGCTTTGGTGACACAAGATTTGAATTTTGAATTGTTTCCAAATATGAAATTTCATTTGCCTCCATATCTAGAGCTTTTGGGTTTAAATTTGGAAAACTCATTTCACCAAAACCTATTTTAAATTGTTTCCAAAAATTTGGCTCATTCTCACTCTCCCCCTGAGGCAAATTTGGAGTATAAAAGGCTTGATTCTCAAAAAAGTAAACATCGGTAGATGTAAGATATTTCCTTTTTGGGGGCAGTAACACCGGTAACCTTTTTGAGTAGCAGAGTATCCAAGGAAAACACATTTTACGGAACGAGGATCTAGCTTAGATCTCCCTTGACGTGGCACATGAACAAAAACAACACATCTAAAGACATGAGACTCTAATGTAGAGAAAGAGCGATAATTAGGGAAGAGGGTCATAAAATATGCAAGTGGAGCTTTGTAGTCCAATATTTTTGATGGAAGTTTATCAAGTAGCACGCAGTTAAAACTGCATCCCCCCAAAAGTGTTTTAGAACGTTTGTTAAAAACATGAGTGCTCATGCAACTTCAAGAAGGTGGCGATTTTTTGCTCAGCCACGCCATTTTGTTTGGAGTATCAATGCATGAACTTTGGTGCAAAATACCATTCGTTTGAAACAAATCACCTGGAATGGAATTAAAATATTCAGCAACATTGTTGGTATGCATAATTTTAATTTTTGTATCAAATTGCGTGTGAACCATTTGGTAAAAATTTTAAAAAATTAGTGAGGCATCTGATTTGTCTTTGAGAATATAAACCCAAGACACTCGTGTATGATCATCAATAAACGTGATAAAACCACCTTTGAGAGGAAAGAGTAGAAACACGTGAAGGACCCCAAATATCACTATGTATGAGAGTAAAATGGTGTGGATGGATGATAGTTGTGGGGTGGCAAGAATGATCGAGTGTGTTTTGCTACTTGACATATGCCACATTGAAAAACAAGACTTTTATTCAAAAAAAAATTTGGAAACAAGTGTTTCATATAAGTAAAACTTGGATGACCAAATCGAAAATGCAATAACATTATTTTCTTTTCAATGAAAATAGTGGACAGACACTTAGAAGAGCTAACATTATTTATTGTTGAAGAAGAAATTGAAAGATAGTAAAGACCATTTGAGACCCTAGCACTGCCAATCCTCTTCCCCGTCTTCAAATCCTGAAAAACACAAACATTTTTTGAAAAATTAGCACCACATGGCAGGTCGTTAGTCAACTTACAAACAGAAATCAGATTATATGTTAATTTCAGAACATGGAGAACATCTTGCAAAACAATTGTAGGGGATAGACAGATAGATCCTTTACCCGACACAGTAGAAAATGTTCCATCAGCTAATTGAACCTTTTGTTGTCCTGAACTAGGTGAATATGAAAGAAAAATTGGGGATTACCAGTCGTGATCGTTAGCCCCAGAATCAATGATCCCTTGCTCACCTAAATTCAGCACTGTCAACAGAGGGTTCTGAAATACCTTTCCTTGCCACGAGAGAAGTACTTGTATTCGGATTACTTGTTGCCTAAGGACTTGCATTAGACGTAGAAGTATTTGCAAGAAGGTTGCACAATTGTTCAACTTGTGCTTTTGTGATTTTAACAGCTCCTAGTTAATCATTTTATGGTGCAACTTTTTTTTTTTCAACCGATTTGGTACAAAATTTTGAGCCTTTCCATGAAGTAGCCAGCAAGTTTCCTTTATGTGGTATTCCTTGCTGCAATGATCACACCAAGCGTGCTTTTTTGAAGAGTTTTGTGGCCGATTAGATGATGAACGGTTCACAACAAGGGCAAAGGGATCCATATGGGTAGTATCACCAAGCATAACTCGACGACGATGATCTTCACGCCGAACCTTAGCAAAGATTTCATCAATTGAAGGTATTGGGTGCATACCTAGAAGATGACCACGAACATCATCCAACTCCTTATTCAAGTCAACCAAAAAATCGTAAAGACGGTCTTTTTGGATCAATTTCTTGAATAGGAGAGCATCGACAAGATCATTCCAAGAAACTGAATGAAACATATCAACCTCTTGCCACAATTTTCGCAATTGGGTGTAATTTTAAGTTACATCCATATCACCTTGACGAAGGTTGCACGCGCGGTTTTGCAATTCGAACAATTGTGAGGAGTTTTCCAAATCAGAATAGGCAAGAGCAATGGCATCCCAAATTTCTTTGGCTGTAGAGAAAAAAAGATAGCCATCTCCTATTTCATCCTCCACAAAATGAATTAGCCAAGCCATAACCATGGAATTATTAGCATCCCATGATGCATATGAAGGATCATCAACTTTTGGATGAGGAGAAGAACCATCTATAAGGGTGATCTTGCCTCTTTCCATAATCACCATTGCTGCTGAACGAGACCATTGCAATAAATTCTTCCCGTTCAACTTTTAAGTGGTAATCTGTAACTTGTGAGAAGTATTTTCTATAGTAACAGTAGGAGCAATTGTGGAAACGATTGGGAAGCTTCAGATTGAGCCTTAAAATCATTTCCGCTTGCCCTAGACATGGTTTTCTCAACTTTCTAAATCCCTTTTTGACGCTTTGATACCATGTCAAATTCTCACGGCCGTGCTGCACACGCATGCATGAGCCCATGGATCTCCTCCGCTAGCACCGATACTGTCCTCAACTTAACCACCTTTCAACTTTAGGTGTGGGGTTTTATCTCAAAAAGCTTCGGTACTAGTCAGGAGGAGTTAATCAATTATATACTTCTTTATGAAGTTATATTTAATCGATGTGGGACTAACTTTCAGTCCACACATCTTATATAAAGTGGTTATAGTTGTTTTTAAAAAAAGGTGGTTATAGTTGAATGTTCTACATCTTATTTTTTGGTGTCGTTTTGAAAAGTCAAAACTAATGGTGAGAAAATTGTCCCTTGTTCTTTTGTTGATGTTCCTCCTTTTTTTTTTTTTTTTTTTTTTTTTCATTCTAGCTTTTCTTCATGAATAGTTTCTTTGCCAATAAACTTTTTCACCCTCTCATCTCAAGAACATTCCATTATTTTATTTTATTTTTGGTAGTGAGAACATTCCATTATTCCAATTGTGTGGAAACCAGCTTGATTTTTTTTTTCGATTTAGGGGAGAAATGTGTATGTTTTGAGCATTTTGTATGTAAATTGGCATGGATACCCTATCTCTAAACAAAAAGTTTTTATTGGGTTTTTTTTTCTTATTGTACCCAAAAAAAAATGTTTTCTCGGTATTTGGTTACTTTGTAAAGATAAGGATCTGTGATTGTACTAAGATATTGAAGGCAGTATTAAATGTACGGACGGTGTGAACTCTAGTCCCTCTTGAAGGTTCTTTCCCTTCAAATGTTCGTTTTTGTTAATCTGGCAACATTTACAGGCTCTGGATCCCCCCACAAACTTATTTGCTTTTTGTGCACAATGGATCTTTCTTGCAACCAAATATGCTATAACTGGGACATTTTTTTTGGTTTGAAACATACATTGCTGTTCCAGTAAATGGAGAGCAAAAACATGTTAACTTACTGTCAGCCGTTCATTTCCACAATTTATGTCACTTCGGATTATATTTATGGCGCTTTAGTTGATTTCTGTAAATTAGAAACAAGGGATTTTGAATCTTATCTTTAGTGAATCTAGTTATAATATTCATGATGTTTGTTGTCAGTTTTGTTGCCCAGCATTTTGCAGCGGTTGTATGGTGTTACTAAAAGTTATCTTAAAGCTAGTAACCAGTTTTCTGCATCATATGAGCATGACAGGTATATGGAACATGCATTTAATTCTCTGAAAATTTTGGAAAATTCCAGGTTTGCTATCATGGGTTTGGTGACGAACTATTTTGGACCTGCTCGGCCTGGCTCACGAACTTGACACAGACAAAGCACTTGAAGTAAGAAACTATTGTGATGATTGGCCTCTTTCATGGTGGTCTTACTGATCCATTGCTTCATCTATAGTTCATTTTCAATGTTACTCTTACAGTCTTTACTACTTTGGTGCAGGATGATTTGTTTCTATGTATGTTAGTGCTTTATGATGTTTTCCATACATTTTTTGTTTACTTTTAATGCTTGTTTTGGATCTTTTAGAAGATTTAATTGTTAGAATTACAATTTATTCATTCACTCTCTATTTTATTGTTCTTATTTTGTGATCCTAATTGCAGAGCATTGGTCCGCTGTGAAATAATTAGTTCTTGCAAAAATTAGTTGTTATCATTGTATGGATCTCATTGCATTTTCCATCTTGTCGATTTGGATATACCTGATCATGATTAAGTACAAAAAGGATCCTATATTTAATAATTGTAGTATTAACTTCATCCATATATGGTCTAAGATATAAAGTAAAGGAAAATGCTAGAAAACACACCCCTAAAGTCACATCATAATGCACACCTCCCCCATCCAACAGTGTTTTGAATCTCGAGATTCTTAAGCTCGCATCCCGAGGTGGGCACAGACGGTTGGATTGGGGGGCGGAGTGTGCATTATGGTGTGACTTTCAGGGGTGCCATTCTAGCAAAGTCCTAAAGTAAATTAGAGAAGTGTGGTCTAATGTCTATTGTCAGTTTCTCTCTGTTTTTGAGGTTTTAATCCTTTTTAGGTTCTAAGAAGATTTTGCTTTGCTTTCTTAGCCCATTGTTGAAAGGTGTTTAGAAGTGTCAAAATGAAGTAGCAACGGTCTAAATATTTGTATTAAATTATCTATTGGATATAACGTTTGTTCTTTCATTTTCCTCCCTTTTTCTTTTTTACGTATTGATTTTTTTTATATAGATTATGGAGACCATTTTTCGTGAAAAAAGAACTGGATTTTTGTTTTTAGTCGTTTTGTAATTATGTTCTTGCTTTGTAAAGGACTTTGCATTGAAAATTTAACTTTGTAATTTATTGTGTTCAAGGTTTTGTTTGTGGTTTTTTAATCCTAAAGAACAAGATAAAAGAATAAAAAAAAGTTTTCATTAACCATTTTTTTTTCTGCAAACTATTTTAATGGTGTTCTTCATGCTTTATGGTTGCGTTTCTGTTGCCTAAGAGTACGAAGTTTTGAAAAGGAAATTAGGAAAAGTTTTATACAAATTTAATATTCGAATGAAAACAATCTCTAGTGTTATTTAAGATTCCATTCATATCAAGATCCCTTTTTCTGATTCATTTTAAGAATCTTCTAATGACATTTGAAAAGTGTTTACTTGATTGAGATAATTAGAAGATAAGCAAAATAATTACCTAATTGGCCAATTCAATTATAATTGCTTTCTTTTCATAATTTTCTTGGCAAGATTTTCAAAAATTTTGATTCTTTGCAGCTCCCCATCAGCTTGAGAAAATTAATTTTATTTTCCATTATCTACTTTTCTATTTTCTGTTTCTTAATTTTTTTGGGGAACTCTAGACTCTGTTTTCAAATTCATGGTTATTTATCTACCAAAAAAAAAAAAGTTTAATGGTTATTTCTAATTGTGAAACCAATGATCTAGGCCCCCTAAACAAATCTTTTTATTTAGTAAGGCCTAAAAGATATCATATAACATGTAACTGCACAAATCATTTCTTTATTTTTGAGGAAATCATGTATCTTTTTATTAAGGCCTAAAATTTAATGGTTATTTCATATGACATGTAACATGCAACTGAACAAATCATTTCAATTCTACAGATTCCCTAGTGATCAAAATACAGTGAAGAAGAATTTCTCCCTTGTTTTTAATGGCTTGGATTATTAGTTTTCTAATGGTAGCCTTGGATTATTAGTTTGTGAACAATAAAAAAAGACAGACCCAAAAGCCAAACATAAAATTACATAGTGACCGTATAGTTACATATGTGAAAGCCACAGCTCACAAGAGCACAAACTTGATCTAGAAGATGAAGACAAGGTAGGAGATCCTCCCTATAGCTTCAAGGACAGTGTCAAACACTTTAGTACAAGCATTAGGCATTGGGTCTTCAGCCAGGCTCATCATTTCAGTTACATAAGTAACGGATTCAGATCGCAATTGGTACTGCAAAAATTTGGAAGTCTGTCATGGATGTGCCTCATATGTTGGTGATACCATATCCTGCACAAGGACATGTGAAGCCTCTCATGGAGCTCTCCCACTGTTTGGTTGAGCATGGATTTAAGGTCACATTTTTGAACACAGAGTTCAATCACAGGAGAGTTGTTTCTGCAATGTCTAGTGGGCTGATGTCGAGGGTGGTAAAATTTGTTTGGCAGCGATTCCTGACGGGTTAGGACCAGAGGAGGACAGAAACCATTTAGGTAAACTAAGTGATATGATGTGGAATGTCATGCCAGGACATCTAGAGGAGTTCATTAGAAATGTAAATGACTCCGATGACATTAAGTTCAGGTGTGTTATAGCTGACTGGACCATGGGATGGGCATTTAAGGTCGCTGCGAAGATGGGAATACCACGAGCGGCCTTTTGGCCTGGATCTGGAGCACTCATGGCATCAGTGCTTAATGTTAACAAGTTGATGGCAGACCAAATCATCGATGCTAATGGTAAGGTTTTTTATGCATCGTCAATTATCCTAGTTGTTTTAGTCATAAATATCTTGCATGCAGTATGTGATTCATTGTGATCAATGGCTCAGGAGTTCCTTACATTAACCAAGTGATCCAGCTATCTCCGACGATGCCGCTCCTGAATACTGATGACTTGGTGTGGATGTGTATGGGTGATCCCTCTGTACAGCAGTCCATCTTCGACTTGATTCTCAAGAACAACAGCACTATGGAACTAATTGATTATTTCATGTGCAACTCTTCATATGAGCTAGAACAACCTGTCTTCGAACTATTTCCTCACGTTCGGCCTATCGGTCCAATACTGTCGAGCAGCTCAAGGGGTAACTTCTGGGCAGAAGACTCGACTTGCTTAAGTTGGCTTGATCAACAGATGGATCAGTCGGTTGTGTATGTTGCTTTCGGGAGCTTCACTGTCTTCAATAAGCAGCATTTTGAAGAACTAGCATTAGGTCTCGAGCTATCGGGGAAACCATTTCTATGGGTGGTTCGACCAGACCTTATGAGTGGGGAAGCTGTTGAGTATCCTGTGGGGTTCATAGAAAGGGTGGCATCTCGCGGGCGGATGGTGAGTTGGGCTCCTCAAAAGGATGTGTTGGCTCACCCTTCTATCGCTTGTTTCTTGACCCATTGTGGTTGGAACTCAACTCTCGAAGGTCTGAGCATGGGAGTTCCGTTTTTGTGCTGGCCGTACTTTGCAGATCAATTTCTCAATCGGACGTACATTTGTGATGTGTGGAAGGTTGGTTTGAAGTTGAAACGGGACAAAAGCGGAGTGATTTTGAGAGATGAAATTAAGACAAAAGTAGATGTACTTTTCCAAGACGAGGAGATAAAATCGAACTCGAAGAAACTGAAGGAATGGGCCACTAGGAGTGTGAGCCATGGCGGGGCTTCTCTGAAGAATCTTGAAGACTTTATGCAAAAGATCAAGTGAAGAATGTCTTTGCTTTTAGTCATTTCTAGCCTAAATAGGGAAGTGAATGATGATACCTGTTTATTCGAACAACTAAGTCTCCCCCTATATATTATGAAAGATTGAAAGTTTAAGCACAGTCCATTCCGATTAGGTCCCTAAACAGATTAGACAAAATTGGCTTGAACAGATTAAAATAAATTGGCTTATTATTATATCAACAAAAACCTACGCACCAAAACTTCAATTGAAATGTTAAACTTTTTGAGGAATAATGCCAAGAGCAAAAGCTCGACAGGTTTTTGATAAATTGAAAAGGTGGAAGAGTCAACTATAAGAACAACAATAATCCAATTACTCTATTCTTCTGTACCTAAGATAGGTAAAAAAAAAGTTAACCTAATTAAAATACCGCATCTCATAATTTGTGAAGAGAGTTGTGAATTGAATGGGGAGAGGTTTTGAATTTAGCTGATTTTGTTGTGGTGTTACTAAATTGATGGGTTGAAAGACTTTAATCCAGTCTAGTTTAATAAATGCAGATTGAATGGATCAAGTTAATTAAATAGGTGGTAATCACGTAATTATGATATTTCAATATCAATGCAACATTTTCGTAAAAATATTTACATACCAATAACCAATGGCGAATCTAGAAAATCTTGTTAGAGGGAGCGAATCTTAACTATAGGGGGCATGTGTCGACTATAGGAGGGGCGAAAAGGGGTGAGGGTCGGCAAAAACGTAGGTGTACTATATGGGGTCCTAGGGGTTAGGGGGCGACCACCTCCCCTGCCCCCATCCTAGATCCGCCCCTGCCAATAACACAATCCATTATTTTCATTCAAACTGAAGCCTATTTTGTTTTTGGATTCAACAACTTCTTTTGTCCATAGGTATTCAGATTTGGAATATATATGAAGAACAATAGCTTTCTTTTCAGAAGATTATTTTGAACAGCTTTTCTGCATGATTTGTTCTTGTGCAGTTTACCATCATGAGTTGGAAAAATATGATAATTATTTTCTATTCTCTCCTTTCTTTTCATATTGTGTAGGGAACCCTGCCCTAAAATTAATTCACAGTTGATCATGCTTTGCTTTTGATCTAGTCCCCTGATCTTATAGCATGTAACTAAAGAGCACAAATCATTTGATCTCTATAGTGTATAAAAGATTTCCAAGTGATCAAAATACGGAATTCAAGAATTTCATTCCTTGTCTTCAAAGGCTTGGATTTATTAGAGCATAACAAGTAAAAGAGACAACTCAAAAGCCAAACATTACCATTAGGCCTTGTTTAGTTAGGGGTGGAGTTATCTCTCAGGAGATAATTTATAAAGATTTGAGAACTAATCTTGTTTGGTTGCTCAACTTGCTTGTAAGTTATCTCTCAACTTACATGAAAGGGTGAAAGATATCTCTTCCCTAGGGAGTTCTCCCAAGAGTTGTGGACACAATTACCCCTCATTAATGATGACACTTTTTTTGTTTTTGAATTCAACACTTGAGTTCTTATGTGTCCATTAGATTTTGAGTTTTTTTGTATTGCCGATTTTTATTGAGATATATTTGAGTTTACTTGTACACATAAAGGTTAATTGAAATGGATCAGATTGAATCTGTAGATTTTAAGTATACATGCAATTCACCATCTGATCTAGCATGCACGAATTGCCAAATTCTTAAGACTTGCTAGCCAGCTTAATTTATAAGTCTAATCCAATCTGCACAGATTGGTGTGAACTGGATCATACTCGCTAGCAAAATATTTATCCAATAATTGGCTACTTTAAGCAAAGCAACGTTTTCCACAAATATCAAAATATTTATGCAGTACACCATCAGTATGAATAATATGATTAACAGATCCTAGGTGATCACACCTTGCTTTTGCTAATTTTGAAGCCATAATTGGTCTGATCCCCTGATCATATAAGCATGTAAGAGCGTATCAACCTCTACCGAATTTGAGAGATTCCCAAATAATCAAAAATACAGAACTTGAACAGTGTCATCCTTTGTTTTAAATGGCTTGGATTTATTAGTAGATAATTACAAGTAAAAGAGAGGAACACAAAAACCACACATAACATTAGATGAACAAGGTAGGAGATGCTCCTATTGCATTGATTATTGAATTAAACGCTTCAATACAAACTATAGGCATTGTTTCCTCAGCCATGATTCTCATTTCATCGTCACATATAAGCAGCTCTTACTGATCAAATTATTATTAGATGTCAGTCATGGATAGGCCGCATGTGTTAGTAATACCATATCCTGCACAAGGACATGTTAAGCCTCTCATGGAGCTCTCTCACCGCTTGGTAGAGTATGGTTTTAAAGTCACATTTTTGAACACTGAGTTCAATCACAAGCGGGTTATGGCTGCAATGTCCAGTAGGGGCGACGACAAGGGTGGTAAGATTTGTATGGCTGCAATCCCAGACGGGTTTGGACTGGAAGAAGATAGAAACCAGCATGGTAAACTAATAGAGTCGATGTGGAACAACATGCCTGGATATCTAGAGGAGTTCATTGGGAAGATGATGAGCGACTCAAATGAAAGCAAGATCAAGTGTGTTATAACTGACTGGACCATGGCATGGGCGCTCAAGGTTGCTGCAAAGATGGGAATACCGCGAGCGGCATTTTGGTCTTCATCTGCAGCAATATTGGCCTCAGTACTTCACCTTCCCAAGTTGATTGAAGACAAAATTGTTAATGACAATGGTAACTATGCACTATACATTCATTTTTCCTTGTCATTCCAGTACATTTAAATTTATGCAAGGAGTAGATTTACAGTTTCATTTCTCTGATTGATGAAACAGGAGTTCCTTACATTAATAACCAAATGATCAAGCTATCTCCATCTATGCCATCCATGTCTACCAATCAGTTGGTGTGGATGTGTATGGGGAAAACTAATATGCAACAGGAGGTCTTCGACTTGTTTATTCGGATCAACGGTACTGTGGAGCTCATTGACTATTTCATTTGTAATTCTTTCTATGAGCTAGAGCCCTCTGTGTTTGAATTATTTCCTAATGTCCAGCCTATCGGCCCGTTACTGGCAAGCAGCCCTGGTAACTTTTGGAAAGAAGACTCGACTTGCCTAAGTTGGCTTGATCAACAGACCTCTCGCTCGGTCATCTATGTTGCGTTTGGAAGCTTCACTATCTTCAATAAGCAGCAGTTTGAAGAACTAGCTCTTGGCCTTGAGCTTTCGGGACAACCATTTCTATGGGTGGTTAGACCAGACCTTACAAGCGGAGAAGCTGCCGTGTATCCTGAAGGGTTCATAGAAAGAGTAGCATCTCGTGGACGGATGGTGAGTTGGGCGCCACAGAAGAATGTGTTAGCTCACCCTTCTATTGCTTGTTTCTTGAGCCATTGCGGTTGGAACTCAACTACTGAAGGTTTGAGCGTGGGAGTTCCATTTTTATGTTGGCCATACTTTGCGGATCAGTTCCTCAATGAAAGTTACATTTGTGATGTGTGGAAGGTTGGTTTGAAGTTGGTATCTGATGAAAACGGAGTGATTTCAAGAGATGAAATCAAGACAAAAGTGGATATGCTGCTTGGAGACAATGAGATAAAAACTAACACACTAAAAATGAAGGAGCAGACTATGAGAAGCGTAAGTGATGACGGCACTTCTACGAAGAATCTTGAAGAGTTTATACAAAAGATAAAGAGTTGAATAATAGTGAATCCAGCGACTAGAAAAGAAAAGTTTCAAAAAAAGTGACAGCAATTGAGATCCTTAAACAGGTCTTAGCCCTCTTCATTTTCTTCAAATAAAAGTGAAACAATGCAAAAATGCTAACATTATATATGATTTCTAAAGAATGAGAGAATACTTCTTTTCAAATATGAGAATTTAATCTGAATAAGGCCTTATTTGGCTTATCTATCCTAATCAATCTATTGTGATTTGTTGCATCAGCTACAACAAAAAATCTGCAGTAAAGAAAATCAGGCCCAACAGAGGGATTTTATGGGAAGTAAAATAAACAGTATGAATCATTTGATTGAGAATGATTCAATAAGAAGCTTATTTTTCTTTTTTTCACATTTCTCAATCTGCTCTTACTAGTTCTTGATTGCCTCTGCAAGTTCCACATTTTCTTGATGGAAGATGCTACAATGACACCTCCAAAGTCTCACCCTAGTGGCGTCGTAACAATGGGTGTTAGGCACATAGATCCTGGTGCTTAACACGCGGTTGTATATCTTGAGACACGCACGGATGACTACTAAAGATGTAGGCCCACAATCCACATGATGTGATTTTGCAGCGTCATTCTAGAATTTTCCTTTCATGAATTTTCCTTTCTTGATATGAAACAATTCCAAGACAAATTTATTCATAAAAGACACGCATTGTAGAGGACTATAGATGCCCATGATACATTAGTACCATAAAACAAGATGCATCATTTCCCAGGGATGAAATCCCTTGGATCAATGATTACAATCGGTTGCTGTTGAGATGTGTGGACCGAAATAATAGTCCCACATTGGAAAGTAAAACTTCTAAATGAAGTATATTAGTGATTATCTTCCCTCTAATAGAATCGAGGCCTTTTGAGATAAAAACCCCACACCTAAAAGATAAAGGGTGGTTAAGTTGGGGATAGTATCGGCACTGGGGAGATCAATGGCTCGCGGAGACTTTTTCTCGACAAACATGTCTAACCCACATCCTCACATCCTCGTATAACTACCTATAACTACCCATTATACATTCATGTACCAACTAACACATTTTTATACTCATAACATAAAATTTGAATCATAAATTTCAACAGCTAAATGAGGTTGAGAGTTATTGCCACCTTAAGAGGCGTTTGGGCTGTTAGAGTTGGTTTCTTCTTATAAACAAAAGAATGAACATAGGAATCCAATGTCGATATTCCTTTTTATTGTATTTCTAATATGGTTCTTCCAACACATTGGTTCTGAAGAACAAGAAAGAAATGCTAAATCATGGGACATTGGTTCTTTACAAGGATTTGTTTTGTAAAAGCAAGAAACTACTCTTAGGTTTTTGTACCATTAATTTATCGGTGCACCTTTTGTTGCTTTGAAGTTGACTTCTACGTATATGTATGTAAGGGTGCACACAGATTGGATCCAGTCCAATTAGAGTCAATCCATAATCCAATCCAATTATTGCGGATTGGAAAAATACAGTCCAATCCAATCCAAATAATTCATCAATCCAACTCAATCCAATTTGCAAAATGCGGATCGGATTGGATCAAGTTCCACGGATTGACGTTTTCCTATCCAAATATTCATGAAATTAGACTTAATCAAATGAATCACAAGAATTATACATCTCATGAATGACAAATTTACGACATACATTTCACAAATCTATATATAGCATATTTTCCATAAACTTGTCATCACAATGACCTTCAAAATGCAAGTTCCTACACAAGTTCCTACATAAACAAATATGTTATCTACAAATCTTCACCATACACCCTCACAAAAACACAAAAAAAAAAAGGTTAAAAGCATAACAAAAGAGTTAAAGAACAAGCATAGTCTTTTAGATGTTATAGTTTAGAGTTAATAGTTTAAGTTGATGTTCTTTAAGGTACTAAAGCACATACGATCATATATGTATATGTGTTGATGTGCTAAACGGACTGGATCGGATTGGATTTGCGGTTTTTTAATGTAGGATCCGTAATCCAATCCAGTCTAGCCGGATTAGTGAATTTTCAATCCAGTCTAATCCAATAGATCAAAAAATTGATCCAATTAGTGATAATTGGTCCGGATTAGACCGGATCCGTGGATTAGTACAATATGTGTGCACCCCTATATGTATGTAGAGGAGAGCAGTAAAACTTGAATTGTTTTAACCCTTTATTTTGTATTTTTGTTTTGGAATTTTCACAAAAAGCTATTTGCGGCAGCTGAGAAGTAGTGTCAAAAACAGTTGCTACAACAACAATGTAGCCTCAGTCCCAAATTAGTTGTGGTTGGTAACATGAATCAAACTCTTCCATTGCACCCGATTTAGTGCAATTGAGGTGTGCTTTCGAAATTATGGAAAAAACAGTTGCTACTTAGATTTTATTTCTTGACAGATACTATATATTGATAAGATCTTTATAATTTTTTTTTGGTACTCATAAGATTATTAGAATTTAAAATGTGTTTTTAACAGCTAAACGAAAACTAGATTGCATGGCTTAATTTTTTGACAGATTTTTTGGGAAACTTGGCCTTAAATTTAGAGTCGAGCTATGGGCACCCGCTATCCTCTTAGGGCACCCCGCCATTTTTAATTAAAACTAATTTTATAACCAATTGACAAAAATGCCCTCATCAAATCCAACAATTCACATGCCTATTCAAATGTCCTCTCAGGGCACCCCACTTTTGAAAACTCGATTTTTCTACAAAGTCAAGTCGATCCGTCGCGGGCTGGACATCACGTTTGTCGATCAAAGAGTGCGCACTAGCCCTTGTCAATCGCGTTTGTCGATCCGTTGCCGTCGAAGATTTGGCGAGTTTTAAGTGTTTTTAGAGTGTAATGGTTGAAGAAAATGAGTGGAAGGCGGACGTCGCACATGACGCGGACGTTGCACACGACAAGTTAGTTTTTATGATTTTTGTTGGGTTTTTTTTTTTCATTTTCGAAGGTGAACCACATACGCGAATTTCCGGTCACACAGGACCAAGACATGTTGTAGTGTGTCGGTACCCTATAATTGATAACTAACAAAAGGTGTTAGTTATTACCAACCAAGTTTAATCCCAAACGTAGCTTTTTATTACACTCGGTTGGTTACACTCGGTTGGAAGCAACCGAGACATTGCTTAATGTCTCAGTAAGAGGTCACCGAGACCAAAACCAGTGGTCTCGGTGATACACAACCACGTGGTCTAATGGTCTTTCTCACTTAGGTGTCGGTTGATATTAACCGACACTTACACAATGGTATCGACAATGGGCGTTCGAGACCAAAAGACAGATCACGATCCTGTGTGACCGAACACTACGAGATTGAAGTTAAACACATCGCTCGACCATAAAAACAACAAATCTACCTTAAACAAGTAAAAAAGTGAGGGGATGTGGTATATGAGGCCATGATGTCGTGATGGAAGGGAGAAAAGAAGGGTTTCATTTAATTTGGTGGTGGGGTGCTCTCACTTCAAACGAAAGGGCATTTTGGTAAAAGTACTAGGGTGCCCTGATAAATTGTTGGGGTGCCCTAATCAGCGGGGTGCCCATAGCGCGACTCTAAATTTATTGCTAATCAAGAAACCAGTGGACTAGGCAAGCGAATTAATCTGTTCATCATGCAATAGTTTCAAAGTTACAAGGTACAAATAAATAACATGCAAGGGCATGAATCATTAAGTTGGTGTAGATATCTAAAGCTTTAAAAATCCTTAAGAGATCAAAGCACAAAAATCAAAATAGTTTTCCCTTGTTTTCAAGGGCTTGGATTTTTAGTGTAGACAAGCAAAAGAGACATACTGATCGAAATCCAAACATAGCATTACATACAAAAAAGCATAATATATCAGATGCATAAGAAAAAAGGTAGGAGATTCCTAAATCGATGGAAATACATGTCAAAGACTATAGTACAAACACTAGGCTTTGAGTCCTCAGCCATGCCCCTCTCATCGAAAATACATAAGTAGCTCATTAACTACCAAGATATAAGTGTTAACTGCACAAGTATTAGGTGTTAGTCATGGTCATGGATGAGCCTCATGTGCTAGTGATACCATTCCCTGCACAAGGACATGTGAAACCTCTCATGGAGTTTTCACACAGCTTGGTTGATTGCGGTTTTAGCGTCACCTTTCTGAACACTGAAATCAGTCATGCACGAATCATGGCAGCAATTTCTAAGGTCGACAACAACAGGGGTGGTAAGATTCGTTTCGTTGCATTTCCAGATGGGCTAGGACCAGAGGATGATCGAAACCAGCTATGCAATCTAAGTGAAATGTTGTCGAGTGTGATGCCAAGGCTTCTTGAGGAGTTGATTACGAGCATGGATGACTCCAATGGAGGCAAGATCAAGTGTGTTATAGCAGACTTGTCAATGGGATGGGCTTTTCAGGTAGCAGCAAAGATGGGAATACTGCGAGCCGCCTTTTGGCCTGCATCTGCAGCAACCTTGGCCTCACTACTTCACATTCCCAAGTTGATTGAAGATAAAGTCATCGACGCCAATGGTACACTCTAGCTGATCTAATACTATATATGCATTACTGATTCTCATTAACACTATATATTTCGTAGCAAGTAATTTCTTAACTGGATGCATTATTGTATGGTTTTGAACACAAAGAAGTGGAGAGAAAAGAGCTTAACACCAATTGCTTTGTATCAGTTTCTCGTCTCCTTCATACATTTCAGAAATTACAGCTTCATATGGTTTGTTCCAAAAGCTGCAGATTTTACTACGGCACATTGCCAAAAGTCCAAACTAATGATCTACTTCACCATACTTGTGAAGTCCTTTTCACCTAAACAATGACAAGTTCATACTTGATCATGTCTTGCTTAAACATACAAGTTAAACTAAGAAATACAAAACAAAAGATACATAATTATATTTTCACAACAAAAATGTCAACTGTCATCAATTATAATGGCGCAGGAGTTCCTCACAATAACAACCAAATGATCCAGCTATCTCCAACAATGGTACTGATAAATACTGAAGACCTTCTTTGGAAGTGCATGGGTGATGCTGCCACACAACAATCCTCCTTCAATTTGATTCTCAAGAGCAATGAAAATGTGCAACTCCTTGATTATTTCTTCTGTAATTCTTCCTATGATCTAGAACAAGCTGCGTTCGAACTATATCCTAGCATCCTACCCATCGGACCTATACTGGCTAGTAGCTCAATAGGCAACTTTTGGCCAAAGGACTCAACATGCCTAAGCTGGCTTGATCAACAGAAGGATCGGTCTGTCATCTATGTCGCCTTCGGAAGCTTCACTGTCTTTAATAAGCAACATTTTGAAGAACTAGCGATAGGTCTTGAGCTATTGGGACGCCCGTTTCTATGGGTGGTTCGACCAGACCTTATGAGTGGGGAAGCTGCTGAGTATCCCAAGGGGTTCATAGAAAGGGTGGCGTCTCGTGGGCAAATGGTAACTTGGGCTCCTCAGAAGGACGTGTTGGCTCATTCTTCTATTGCTTGTTTTTTGAGTCATTGCGGTTGGAACTCTACTCTCGAAGGCTTGAGTTTGGGAGTATCATTTCTATGTTGGCCATACTTTGCGGATCAGTTCCTCAATCAGAGCTACATTTGTGATGTGTGGAAGGTTGGTTTGAAGTTGAAACCCAATGAAAATGGAGTTGTTTCAAGAGATGAATTAAAGACCAAAGTGGATATGTTGCTTGGAAATGAGGAGATAAAACTAAACACAAAGAAACTAAAGGAACTGGCCACAAGGAGTGTGAGCCATGGTGGGGCTTCTCTAAAGAATCTTGATGACTTCTCACAAAAGATCATCAAGGGGTGAAAACGGGTTGTTATATGCGCTTTATACCATTGAATTTTAGTGGTCCAAGGTTTGAGTGTTCGCGTGTGCTAATTGGGTAATAAGATGGTTTCTTATATATGTTAAAAAAAATAAAAAAAAAAAAGAAGAAGAAGAAGAAAAAAAAAAAAAAAGAAAAGTCAATTGTTTTCCTTCTTTGTTTGTTTGTTTGTTTGTTTTTTTGTTTTTTTGTTTTTTTTTTTTTTTTTTTTTTTTTTTTTTTTTAAGCATTAGAATGAATGAAGGAGGAGGATTTCAATGCTCAATGGGTAAGGGAAGTCCCAAACCCATTTTTTCATACTTGAAAATTGGGGGAGGGAGGTTCCAAACCCATTTTCCTTTCTTGGAAAATGGAGGAGAGTTGCGATTGGTTGACAACCAGTGTAAAACTTTTGTCGCACTTCATTAAATGGATTAAACAAATATAAACATTGGGTCGTTCTCCACCTAGCGAAGTCTGCATCAGAGCCCAGGTGTAGTGAAAAATGAGTAAGGGTGTGTTTCACATCGCCGCCTGGGTGTGAATAGTATAGTTTGGAAAGCTCATCATCAATTGCATTAAATCGAACACATTAATTGAAAGAGTTTGATTCATATAGTCGACCTCAATTAATTTGGGACAAGGCAATGTTGTTGTTGTTGTTGTTAGAATGGATTAATAAGAACATGAACGACTTACGCTAATATTATTTTTCTAATAGTGTACACAGTTTTTTTTTTTCTTTGAAGAGAAAACAAAATTTCATTAATCATTCATAGCTCAATACAGAACCAGACATAGAATCAATTACATTGATTTGCTAATTTTATTTGTACAAACAAACTGCCATTAATTTGAATTTTTTTCGAAATTGAAATAGTTTGACAATCAGGGACTACTCTCTACAATGTTGAAACTCATGAAAATACATAAAAGTACTAGAACCATATTCCTAGCTAGTGAGGAAAAAAATAATACTATATGACTATGATGGCGAGCCCAAGTGTAGGGCTTCGCGGTAGTAATAGTAGAGCAAAACAATGTTTGCGCCGGGTTTATCGAATCCACAGGGAATAGTTGCGTATAACACTAGAGTAAATTAAGCGATTGAAACATAAACAAACAACTAATAATATAATTTATTTTAGACTTGAATTAATTAATCAAATTAAATGTGCGACGAATCAATCAAAAGATGTGTTCAATTCAATTTATAACCATGTATTCTACAAGCCATCTCGTCCCAAGGTATCGGTGGTGAGAATACTATCTCAACTCTCGGGCTCCACAGGTTTGTGCTAGCAGCATAAGGGCATCACAACATTAAGTTCAAAACCCTTCAAGATCTCTCAAAGTCTAGAAAACCTGTCGGTGTATCCTAGCATATTAAGTTCTAGTGTTCAATTCCGGTTTGATAGCCCTGAGGTGTCGATGACTGTCTCTCCTTAATTTCAGTGACTACGTGATCAGTGTAATCAAAGCCTAAAGTGTAGAACACTAAAAATAACATTAAGTAGAACAAGAAATGCAACTAAACATGATTCATTCAACACAAAACATTCATAACCACATCAAGTCTCAAAAACATATAAACTAAAATAATAAAGAGCGGGAGTTCATGAAAAGATCAAACTCAATGGTCTTCGACCCCAAGGTCATGACAAATACGATCTCATCTTTTGTCGAATCTATCAATCTTTCTCACTCTAAGCTACACTAAGAAACACATGAAAATACAACTAAATTAGGGTCCCTGAGTGTCGCCTGAATGCGAGCTCGAGGCAAAAATAACCTCTAAGTAGCAAAAACTAGTCCCTCACAATAAAAAATATGAAAAATATGAAGTTTGTTGGTGGAGAGGATGAGAGGAGAGGATAGTGAAGATTGATGGATGTCTTGTTTCGGCGCTGGTGCGTTTGTTTTGATGAGAGAGGGTCTATCTGCCACGTGTCGCGCGCTGGAGAAGTTAGAGAACCCTAATTGGCGTCAATTCTCTGTTCTTCCCTTGTCTCGTTTTGATGAGGAACAACTACTCGTGCGCCTAGGATAATCATGTGGTTGTTGTAACTGGAAGGTGGGTCTGTGTGTTACTCGAGGAGGATCTAGGGGCAG
Source organism: Stephania japonica (assembly GCA_039657345.1). NCBI lineage: Eukaryota > Viridiplantae > Streptophyta > Magnoliopsida > Ranunculales > Menispermaceae > Stephania > Stephania japonica. The sequence continues at coordinate 31,129,787 of CM077561.1, forward strand.
CTCGGCAGGTCTCGCGCACAAGAGGAAGAAGTCGTGCAAGGTGTGGGAGTTGATGCACGCTGATCGAGGCTGGTCTTGCGGTTGGGAAGCAGAGCGCACGAGAGAGTGGCATGGGAAGCGCGTGCAGATGTGTGGGCCCGGCCCGATTTGTTGTCCTCTTAGATGAACGCGGTTCGAGGATGATCGGAGGACAGCTCGACACATTTGCATTCGCGTTGAACGCCGAGAGGGGAGAGAACGAATGTGAACTCATGTGGGCCCGGCTGGTGAGGTGGCAGATTTCATCTAGTCTTTGATGCGGATCCCAGAGGAAAATCTACTGGCTGCTGATCTTTGGTGGATTCATTTCAAGTACTAGCCATTTCTTGCAATTTTCCTCCATTTTGAGACTCCATCTCTTCAATTTAACTATCATAGCCCATTGTGGGTCCCACAAGGCTATCTTGTGATACGTGTATGTGCGCTTTATGAAGCAAATACTAAAAATACACCAAAAGGACCCTAATTGTATTCTTTTTAATCAACAAAGCCTACAAACATCAAATTAACATAAATAAGTAATTGCGAACTAAAATTAGAGACTTTGACGCATTATAATAAAGTAAATAAACACAAAAATAGGGTATATATACCAACTCATCAAATATCTCCAAACTTATTGTTTTACTCGTCCCGAGCAAATATTATTTAACAAGACTCCAACTAACTAATGCAACTAGACTCCTAATGAATGCATACCTATGAGCTCAAAATATAAATACAAACACAATATGAATGACATAACATAATACAAATTAGCTATATGATCCTAAGCCCAAACAATAACAAAAGTGGGGATCATTTGGTTTCTCTAGATACCAAATCAACATAAAACTCAAGAGACTTGGGAGACTAAAAGTTGTCAAGAACTTAGGCTCAACCTTCACAAATATCACACTTGCGGAACCTAAAATTCGGTCTAAAGCCAAGGCTATTAACTAATCATGAGTTTTCTTAGCCTATACACTCAAGCCGCAAGTTTACGATATCACGATAAGGAATTCAAACGCACAAGAATCTCATAGGGGAGACTACAACTCACACTTTTCACTAATGAAAACTTAACACATGCAAGAGTCAAATAGAACTTTTATTTGGGTTGTAATGGGGGCTTAGCTAGGCTAACAATGAAAATGAATTATTTGGATTCAAAAATATTGGAAAACACTAGCATAGACCATACAGACAACACAAAGAGCTAAAACAAGTGAACTACAACAAAATTTGAACATTCAAATCATGAATCACTTCTTTTTTTCTTTCTTCACCGACTCCTTTTATTTTCAAGTGCTTTGTTTTCACACATTATTTTTTTTTCTTTTTCACTTTTGGAGCGGTTCACAAACTTTCAAACAACAAACAAACCCCAAACTTGGATTTTTCTTACATTTTGACTCACATAAGCTCTCTTGAACAACAAAGTTTTCATCTAAACTATGCTTCCCAACAAATAGGTAACATAGATATAATGGCTATGTGGTTTATTGGAATTAATGATGGGTGCTAACAAAAATATGGTATAATAAGCTCAAAGATGGCTAACTAATGGAAATGATGATAGGTGGGTCATGAGACTATTTATTTTATGCAAAGATGGCCTAAAATCCTTCCTTTATACATGTTTTGGTCTTTGAAATTTTGCCTTGAGTGGAATGCGCGCAGCCTCGTTCTAGGACCCTAGAGATCTAACTTTTTCCACTTGCACTGTTATGACTTTTTGCCCACTTTGGTGTCAAGCACATGACCCTATCCCTCGTAATAGACCCTACAACGTAACAATGATCGGACAAAATGAAGTCTCTTACATCATCATAAGTCCGCATCTCAATGACATACATAAACAAAATCCACAACCAAATGACACTAAAGCTAGATTTGGGCAACTCTATATGCAACAAAATGATCATAAATGCACTCTAAATGCATGAAACATATGAAACATATCATGCTTTTAACAAAATTAAGAAGCAATGCACTCTAAAAAAAATGCATGCATGCTATGAACAAAATGAATGAATGATGCATAAAATGATGAAAAAGAATGATGGATAAACAAGAAGAACGCGAAAGATAAAGAGATGAAATGAACATGAATAAAGAGAAACACTACCATTATCATTCGTGGCAAGTATTGGATCATAAAAAAACTGAAATGATATTACCTGTCAAGCTTGCATTTCGAAAAACATCCAAACTATCATTCCTCAAACATGTACATCCCCCAAACTTAGTCCAAACCTTGTCCTCAAGGTTTAAAATAAAGTCGGGAGTCAAACAACCACATAGACAACAAAAGAGAGTGACATGGAACAAGTGATATACGATGAGACAAAAAGAGAATGAATGTGAAGTGTAAACTAACTACAATGCAAGTAAATAAGTGACAAAGTCTCCAAAACTAGTAAAATGACAAAAACAAGCCTTATTTGAGTGAATTTTTTAAAAATATTCTTGGGGACTTTTGGAATACTGTTAAAAATTGTGACATGATAAGAGCAAGAACTAAGGAACAAAGGAATTGACTTAAAAGTTAAACCAAGTCATGCGAGCCCGAAGTCAAATTTCCAAAAAGAATGCTCAAATCATGTTGAAAAGCGATCGCATAGCACGCAACCCATAAAAATGACCACAATAGACTAAAAGTATTACAATCATGTCAATTATAAACCATTAAAGCTCAAGAAAAGTTTTTATGCATGCAATTTTGAAAAAATGTGCAACAAATCCCACTCGCATAGGCAGCGGTTCCATAAAACATCCCGCGGCTCATACTAACATGTAGAACATCAAATGTACCGCAACTTTCAACAAGACATGTGTGTGGTGGGGTGGTGTCTTTCGTGGCACCATCCGTCCTATTTGAATAAGGGAGTGAGAACTGTGGGAGTGAACATGCATGCTAATATAAATATACCAGATTGATGTACACTTAGATAGTCTCGCTCTCATTCATGATAGCTTCACGCTCCCCCAAACTTCGGTCAGAACATGCAAAAAAGAACAAAATAGAGGGCTTCACCAAAAAGGGACTCACCAAACTAAATAAAATACAAAACAATGGGTTGTCTCCCATTCAGCGCTAAGTTTTAAGTCCTCAGTCCCGACCATGTTTTTTTTTTTGAGTAAACATAATCTAAACTAACACTCCTAAACTTTTTTTAAAGCATCGCAGTTGCATGCGAAACCATGAGTGAAGATTTTTTTTTTTTTTTTTTTTTTTTTTTTTTGTAGTTTGATGCCGCGGTGCACACGCAAGGCATAAACTAACTTTTATTGCCTAATTTTCCTATAGTACTAGCACAAACTAGTCCCCGACAACAATGCCAAAAACTTAATGGCGAGCCCCAAGTGTAAGGTTTCGCAGTAGTAATAGTGGCGTAAAACAACGTTTGCGCCGAGTTTGTCAAATCCACAGGGAATAGTTGCGCATAACACTAGAGTAAATTAAGCGATTAAAACATAAACAAACAACCAATAATATAATTTATTTTAGACTTGAATTAATCAATCAAATAAATGTGCGACGAATCAATCAAAAGATGTGTTCAACTCAATTTATAGACCAGGTATCCTACAAGTCATCTCGTCCCAAGGTCTCGATGGCGAGAATACTATCTCCACTCTCGGGCTCTACAGGTCTGTGCAAGCAACGTAAGAGCATCAAAACATTAAGTTCAAAACCCTTCAAGGTCTCTCAAAGTCTAGATAACCGGTTGGTGTATCTTAGCATATTAAGTTCTAGTGTTCAATTCCAGTTCGATAGCCCCAAGGTCTCGGTGACTATCTCTCCTTAATTTCAGTGACTAAGTGATCAATGCAATCAAAGCCTAGAGTGTGGAACACTAAAAATAACATTAAATAGAATAAGAAATGCAAGTAAACATGATTCATTCAACACAAAACATTAATAAGCACATCAAGTCTCAAAAACATATAAACTAAAATAATATAGAGAGGGAGTTTATGAAAAGATCAAACTCAATGGTCTTCGGCCCCAAGGTCATGGCGAATTTGATCTCATCTTTTGTTGAATCTATCAATTTCTCCCATTCTAAGCTACACTAAGAAAACATGAAAACACAACTAAACTAGGGTCCCCGAGCGTCGCCCGAAGGTGAGCTCGGGGCAAAAATAACCTCTAAGTATCAAAAACTAGTCCCTAACAATAAAAAATATGAAAAATATGAAGTTTGTTGGTGGAGAGGATGAGAGGAGGAGAGGATAGTGAAGATTGATGGATGTCTTGTTTCGGCGCTGGTGTGTTTGTTTTGATGAGAGAGTGTCTGTTCGCCACGTGTCGCGCGTTGGAGAAGTTAGGGAACCGTAATTGGGCGTAAATTCTCTGTTTTTCCCTTGTCTCTGCGTTTTGATGAGGAACAACTACTCGTGCGCCTAGGATAATCATGTGGCTATTGTAGCTGGAAGGTGGGCCTGTGTGTCACTCGAGGAGGATCCAGGGGAAGCTCGGCAGGTCTCTGGCACAGGAGGAAGAAGTCGTGCGAAGCTGTGGGAGTTGATGCACGCTGATCGAGGCTGGTCTTGTGGTTCGGTAGCAGAGCGCACGCGAGAGTGGCATGGGAAGCGCATGCGGATGTGTGGCCCGGCTCGATTTGTTTTCAACTGATCTGATACGCGGTTTGAGGATGATCGGAAGACAGCTCGACACATTTTGCATTCGTGTTGAACGTCGAGTATGGAGAGAACGAATGTGAACTCATGTGGTTCCGACTGGTGAAGTGGCAACTTTCATCTAGTATTGGCACAGATCCCGAGGAACATCAACTGGCTGCTGAACTTTGCTTGATTCATTCAAGTACGTAGCCATTTTTTAACTATCTGACCATCGTCATAGCCCATTGTGGGTCCCACAAGGTTGTCTTGTGATACGTGTATGTGCGCTTTATGAAGCAAACACCAAAAATACACCAAAAAAATCTTAATTTTATTCTTTTTAACCAACAAAGCCTACAAACATCAAATTAACATAAACAAATAATTGCAAACTAAAATTAGAGACTTTGACGCACTATAATAAAATAAATAAACATAAAAATAGGGTATATATACCAACTCATCAGACTATCATGGGTGTATTTATCATGGTAATTATTTTCATTTCAACTTTGATTGTTTTTCGTTTTGATTGGTGATAGTTCGTGGCCCCATGACAATTTTTTGCACTGTTGTTCCTATAATGTATATACTAGTTTCATGAACTTAGACGATTAAGCCCGCTCACTTCTATAGCGGGAATTTAATTAAAGAAATAAATAATGTTAACTCTGTACAAAACTATAAAATAGACAAGATAAATATAAAATTTAGTATAAATATATTATACTTAGGCATTTGATTAATGATAGATATTGAGTCGTGCTATGTGCACCCCAAGATCCTCTCAGGGCACCCTGGGACTTTTACCAAAATGCCATTTCGTTTGAAGCACGAGCACCTTACCACTAAATCGAACGAAACCCTTTCTTTCTTCCTTCCTTCCTTCCTTCCATCACGACATCAAGGCTTCCATATACCAAATTCCATCATTTTCTTGCTTGTTTAAGGTAGATTTGTTGTTTTTAGGGTCGGGTGATGTGTTTAACTTCAATCCCATAGTGTTCGGCCACACAGACCGTGATCTGTCTTTTGGTCTTGGATGTCCATTGCCGATATCATTATGCAATTGTTGGCTAATTATATCAACTGACATCTAAATGAGAAGGACCTTAAGACCACATGGTTGTGTATCACTGAGACTACTGGTTTGGTCTCGGTCACCTGTTACCAAGACAGTAACCTATGTTTCGGTTACTTCGAACTGAGTGTAATAAAAAGCTATGTTTGGTATTATACTCGGTTGGTAGTAGCTGACACCTTTTGGTAGTTATCATTTATAGGTTATTGAGACGTTACAACATGTCTCGATTTTGTGTGACCGATAAATTTGTGTTCGTGGTTCACCTTTGGAAATGGAAAAAAAAACCACAACAACTATGAAAACTAACCTTATCAAGTGCAGCGTCCACCTCACTCACTTTCTTCAACTATCAGACCCTAAAAATGAATAAAATTCGTCGAATCTCCAGTCAGCGACGAATCGACATATGCGATTGACAAGGTTGGCGCGCACTATTTGATCGACAAATGAAGGATCGACTCGATTTGGTAGAAAAATTGAGTTTTTGAGAGCGAAGTGCCTTGAGAGGGCATTTGAATGGGCATGTGAATCGTTGGGTTGGAGGGCATTTTTGACAATTGGTTATAAAACCAGTTTTAATTAAAAATGGCGAGTTGCTCTGAGAGGATACCGGGGTGCACATAGCGCGACTCTAGATATATTAATATATAACTTTAAAGTAGCTTTTAATAGGATATGAACCACACATTAATTACAACAATGTAAATTTAATACGCAATTGAATATAAAATTGAAATTTAAATAATATATATGAGTTTCAACAAACTATCTAATATAAAATCTAAAAATATTAAATTTAAATATACAATGCTAAATATATTCAAAAGATGACAACGGAAATAACAAATGCTTATTGCTAAAAATTAGAAGTATTTACTTAAAAAAATAAAAAATAAAAAGTCTATTTATCTTCTCTTTGAAATATTGCATTCTGTAGAATATTCATGATGATGTTGACTATACTTCCTTTTCGTCTTCATTGCAAAAGAAATACATAATATTAGTTTCTTTATAATTATTATTACTAACTAATTAATAATATGTTAGTTCAAATAACTTACTCAATAAAGCAAATTCTTCTTGGACGCTTTTTCATTTCCAAATCAATATCGATGCATTTTCTCTTCATGTTGGCATCTTGTGTGACGGCCCCTTCCTTAATCTAAGGCACCGTCTGGCCTAATCCCATAATTAAGCCATAATCTCAGTCACGTAGGACTTAACTATGTATTAGTCAACTTTTCTAACCTAATCTCCACATTCCATACGTTAAGGATAAGTATTAAACTTGTCATCTTATTATACAAATTTTAAAGTTAATTAAAGCTTTTAACAAATTATTGAGATTAGCGGAAGTCTTCACAGTTTATGCGAAAACAATATATTAAATCCTAAGTGTGGAAACCAGGAAATAACGATCACATGATATATATAACAAAGTGGCGAATATAAACAATGTTAAAGTCATAAAAGGTCGGAGAACTATCACTCAACGCAATATATAACTCAACACTATCAAAAGACATAATAACAACAATAATACAAAATATCAAAAACCTACAAATTTGGACAATATCGCGCTCGAGGCTCAGAGGTAGTCGCCAATCTTCTACTTGCCCGCCCTCTACTGCTCGATGGATCTGCACCACCTTCATAAAAAGGACGGTGAGTACAAAAATATAACAATAATTTTAATTGATATATGTATTCACATTTCCAAAAGAAAAGAACGGTATTTAAAAGCATCACAGGTAGCTAAGAATTGCTCTAACTATGCTAGAAAATATCGGGTATGCACAAACGAGACTGACACGGGCTATGCAGTAATGATCTTGGTCCGGTCGTGAGTTACATCACATCAACCTTATTCCACTATCGTAAGGCATGACACCCCTGTTCATTACACCGTATGTCGCGCGAGTGTAGTGGAGAGTGCCAACATTCCCAAAGTCCAGTGACCCCGTGTGTCACTCATCTCTGATTGGTGCAATGGACCCTAGATTCTAAGACTACTTTTATTGTCAATAAAAAATTCGGGGTTTGGATTTCATGTCAAGTCTAAGTACTATACAAAGCACACTATTCACGAGTTCAAGTCCACAGCATACACCAAAATAAGTACCTAATAGCATGCTATTTGTAATTCAATATACATCAAAACAACAAGAATAGACACGTAGTATACGAAAGAATTCAACGAATACCAATCGATAGAATACCACGACAACAAAGCTCAACACTTGAGGAGTAACAAACATATGTCATGGCATTTGAATACAAGGCATATCAATGTCAAATTAGACCAACAAAAACCATAATGATGGAATGAAATGTAAATAGAAACATCAATGGTATTACTTACATGTTCACACAAAGTTCCTAGCTATTCTGGCCTCCCGACACCCCAAGACGCGCTCCCGAACTCCTAAGACCTCCCCTTAGGTTCCTAGAGTTGTTTAATAGGTTTAATGGCTTGAATGCATTATCAAAACATCACAAGAGTTGTTAAATCATGTGCATATAAAACCCCCTTGTTATAGAGACCCAATTTCATGAATTCAAAGGTGTAGAACTAAGTATGCATGCCTAGGTTTTGGGTTTTTCAAAGAGTTGTTGTTGGTGATAACATACTAGATTTCCACCCTTCACTCCTCCCTTTATACTTCAATAAAATCCAGCAAACAACACTCCTGCCTTTCTTTTGTTTGAGAAAAGATGCAAGAATGGACAAAAATGATCTAAGTATGGTATGTATACTTGGTGTTCATCAAGTGTGCACCACCATACTTCTATGTCAATCTAATGGTCTCAAATGACACCTAACTCCACTAGTTTCCAGCCAACTAACTCACATTTTAACACAAGCCTTAATGGGAGTGTGTGCTAGCACAAATCCCAAGGCACATCTATGTTTGTCAATTTTTGTTAAAGACTATAAGACTTTTAATTTGATTCACTTAATGCATATATCATAGGCTTGTAATAAATTATTCAAATCAAATACAATGAAATGTGCCTTACCATATGACTAGCTACCCGGTCTCCTACCTCGCACACAACTCGAGACGTGTCACTCACGTCTCGACGCCTATAACTGCAATTACCGACTTAATAAGTCTACACATATACGTAACATTATGAATGCATTACAACAAATATAAAATATACCTCGGCCACGTGCTTTGGTAGTGTGCGTATCTTACGCGGGTCCTACGTCATGGGTCGGTGATCCTGATTAAGGAAATAAATCAAGGGTTAGAAATTTAGACCGGGACAAACATTCCCAACAAAATGGAAATTTTGTCCTCGAAACTAAACTCAGGTTAGGGTTATACCTGATTTGAAAAGGTACAAGAAACGGTCTCGCATTTAGTCTTCCCGCTCCCAAGTGAGTTACGAGTCGCTATGGAATTGCCACTTGACGAGTACTTTCGGGATAAAAATTCAGGCCGTGACATCCTGGCTGTGACGACCCCTCTTCTAATATGGGGCACCGCCCGGCCTAATCCCGTAATTAAGCCATAATCCCAACCTTGTAGAACTTAACTACGTATAAGTCAGTCGTACATCCTATAATCCTTAATAGCCGTGTTCAGGAAGAGTAATATACTTGTGATACCATTATTAGATTGTCAGAGTTAATTAAAACTTTTATTGAATTAATTAATTAAGTGGAAGTCTAAACAATTTATATGGAAGCAATTAAAACATCACAAGACCTCCCCTTAGGTTCCTAGAGTTGTTTAATAGGTTTAATGGCTTGAATGAATTATCAAAACATCACAAGAGTTGTTAAATCATGTGCATATAAAAACCCCCTTGTTATAGAGACCCAATTTCATGAATTCAAAGGTGTAGAACTAAGTATGCATGCCTAGGTTTTGGGTTTTTCAAAGAGTTGTTGTTGGTGATAACATACTAGATTTCCACCCTTCACTCCTCCCTTTATACTTCAATAAAATCCAGCAAACAACACTCCTACCCTTCTTTTGTTTGAGAAAAGATGCAAGAATGGACAAAAATGATCTAAGTATGGTATGTATACTTGGTGTTCATCAAGTGTGCACCTCCATACTTCTATGTCAATCTAATGGTCTCAAATAACACCTAACTCCACTAGTTTCCAACCAACTAACTCACATTTTAACATAAGCCTTAATGGGAGTGTGTGCTAGCACAAATCCCGAGGCACATCTCTATTTGTCAATTTTTGTTAAAGACTATAAGACTTTTAATTTGATTCACTTAATGTATATATCATAGGCTTGTAATAAATTATTCAAATCAGATACAATGAAATGTGCCTTACCATATGACTAGCTACCCGGTCTCCTACCTCGCACACAACTCGAGACGTGTCACTCACGTCTCGACGCCTATAACAGCAATTACCGACTTAATAAGTCTACACATATACGTAACATTATGAATGCATTACAACAAATATAAAATATACCTTGGCCACGTGCTTCGGTAGGTGTGCGTATCTTACGCGGGTCCTACGTCATGGGTCGGTGATCCTGATTAAGGAAATAAATCAAGGGTTAGAAATTCAGACCGGACAAACATTCCCAACAAAATGGAAATTTTTTCCTCGAAACTAAACTCAGGTTAGGGTTATACCTGATTTGAAAAGGTACAAGAAACGGTCTCGCATTTAGTCTTCCCGCTCCCAAGTGAGTTACGAGTCGCTATGGAATTGCCACTTGACCGAGTACTTTCGGGATAAAAATTTAGGCCGTGACATCCTGGTTGTGACGGCCCCTCTTCTAATATGGGGCACCGCCCGGCCTAATCCCGTAATTAAGCCCTAATCCCAACCTTGTAGAACTTAACTACGTATAAGTCAGTAGTACATCCTATACTCCTTAATAGCCCCGTTCAGGAAGAGTAATATACTTGTAATACCATTATTAGATTTTCAGAGTTAATTAAAACTTTTATTGAATTAATTAATTAAGTGGAAGTCTAAACAATTTATATGGAAGCAATTAAATAAATCATAAGTGTGGAAATAAGGAATAATGATCACATGAATATATACTAAAGTGGTGAATATAAACAGTGTGAAAGTCATTAAAGGTCGGAGGAACTAACGCTCAACCTAATACTAACAACCCAGAATGTACCAAAAGACATAACGTAAGATAATACAACAAAATGCCAAAAGACCAACAATATCAAAAGAAAGATTACGCGCCACTGGCTCAGAGGTAGTCGCCGATCTTCTCCTTGCCCGGCCTGCTGGTCGACGGCTCTGCACGCACTGTTATAAAAAGGACGGTGAGTACAAGAAAATAACAGTAATCCCCGATGATATGTTTATTTCACATTTTCAAATATTCTAATGGTATTTAAGAACATATAAAAGAAGTACTAAAAGATTAACCATATGCTAGTAAGTATCAGAGTTAAACAAGTGATACTAACACTGGCTAATTAGTAGTGATCTAGGTCCAGTCGGTCGTGAGCCGCGTCACGCCAACCTATTTTATCATAAGGGACTCTAACCAAAGTGTCACCATGGATTCTAACCCCGGTGTGTTGATTACCTCAAGGACTCTAACCTCGAGTATCGCACATAACCAAGTAACAAGTACCGACATTCCCATAAACTTTAACCCCGTGAGTTGCGCACTCAATCGAGTAAGGGACCTAGATAATAAGACTACTTTATATATATTCAAGAACGACTTGGTTATGGAATGGTGAAGACATAAGGACAACTAAAGGCGTACATAAAGTGGGTACAATTCCATTAATATAGTTACCATTGTCTCTATACTGATAGCATGCTATTTATATCCCAATCAATAATCAAAACAACAAGAAATCGACAAGGCATTTGAAACGAATCAATGAATCAACACAAGAATGGATATCATGAAATCAAAGCCCAACATGTGGGCAACATCAAATAAGGCTCATGATATTAGAATACAAACATCATATAGTCAAAAAGACTATGAAACTTCAATTAAACACTAGAAATGAAATGTACAACAAAACATCATCGGGTATACTCACATCAAGCAATGCCTATCCTAGCTTTACCGAATTTTGAAACTCTAACTCGCGAATGCCTCTTGTAGGCTCTACTTTAAGCTCATACTATTTGTTAAATTAAGTTAAGTGTCTTAGTTTCTCATAAAGTGTTTTTGATAGGGCGAAATGAAAACAACTCTAAACACCATTCAAAAACTGTCTCTACCCATCCATTTATTTTAAGTTCATTTTCACCTAAGAAGATGGCTTGATTTTTAAAATCTAATGACTCTAAGTCATTGTTCTCTCTCTTGGCTTTTGAAATGTTTAAGGAACTCCCAATTTCGATTTGAAATGAGTGAGATATGACAGTTTTACGACAATTGCTCATAACAATTTTAAATTTTGACCAACAACTTCAAAAATTCATTCCTCCCAAACCATAGCTCTAAAAATTATAATTTTTATACTGATGAACAAAAGTACATTCAAGAACATCATAATAAATTATGAGCTTAATTGATAATGAATGAGTGAGTTATTCACAAAACATCAGGGCATTATCAAAGCTGTGAAACTCAAAAATTCCATATTTAACATCAAAGTTGTAGAGGAGTTTAAGACCAAAAAAACATTCAAATTTCAAAATCTTTTAGCAAGCAAAAGTTGTTTCATTTTGAGTTAGCTTTCAAATACCATCAGAATGAGTCCATTTTGATTTAAAATGAGGGCGTTATGACCAAAACAAAGAGACTATGTCATGACTTTAACATGCATGCATCAAGAAACTTCAAGAATTTCATTTGGGTTTTCAAAACCAGTTGTAACCGTCATTGTTCATCGAGTTGAGTTTATAAATCTAATTAAACAAGAAAAATAGTAGCTCAATCTTTGAAACTCATTTTACATAAGAATTCCCAAATTTGAAATCATTTTCTTGAATTGAAAAGCATGGAAGCGAAGGTGTTGATTACTTACGTTGATGATGCTTGGTTTTGATCTCCTACTCTTTTTGATCTCCTTAAAATTTTCAGCCAAAACCTTCTTCCATTATGCTAATTTTTCAGCTCAATTGTGTGAATTGAGCTTTCCTTTAATTGTTGGCGTTATATAGTTATATTAATAAGGGAATTAATTAGCTAAAATTTAATTTATTAGGCTAATTGGTAGAACATGTGTCATCTTCTTAATGCCACTACGCATGAAACTTCCTCTCAATGCCACTTGTCAAGCATGAAGCTCCATCAATGTGACTTGTCAAGATGAAACATCTTTCGATGCCACTTTTCATACACGAAGCTTCCTTTATCATGGTCATCCATCATTTGATTATTTGTCCATCTCTAGGATGATCTATTAACCATTAATCACTCCTACTTTTACTAAAATCAATCATTTAATACACAAATTGACACAAAGTCTTTTTGAGATTAGTTGTTGCACATATCTTGAGGCATATCATTGTAAGTATGATTTTTATTTAAACTTTAGGCTTGTAATTTGATTTACATTATTACATAAGCTACACATAAATTACTTGCTCTCATTAGCATTTAATGTCAACTTAGAGACTTCCCATGTCACTCTCTACCCGATTCCACGACTCGCACTCATCACGTGGAGTGTGCTCGCTGGTGTCTCACTGTTTATACACAAGTAGAAGTGACTTAATTAGTCTACACATATACAATACACTAGCAATACATCACCACAAATATAAAATATACCTCGGCCATGTGCCTCGGTCAGTGCATGTGTTCCAACGCGGGTCCTATGTCATGGGTCGGTGACCCTGTTTACAGGCCAAAATCTAGGATTAGAAGTTTGGGCCGTGCTAAATATTCCCAACAAATTGAAATTTCGTCATTGAAATTAGATTTATGTAAGGCGAATTCCTATCCGGATCACAGAACAAAAAATACTTGTTCAACACCAGACTGACTCAAAATTAATACACTCAACTCGATATCTTACTATGGATTATGAACTCACAGAGAGTCAATGCACACAACTCCATTCACCAATTCGAAGTATGGAATCTTACAGAGTCAAGGCACACAACTTGATATCCTAACTTTAAGGAGAAAACCCACATAAGTTGTGACGACCCCAATTTCTCCATGAAATTGGGTATGCCAAACTAGACTAATACAGGTCCCCAAGTCAGTACTCGGCGAGCCTAGCGAGCTTAGATAGCCTCAAATCAATTAATTATACAATTTATGAAAGAGTTATTGCAAGTTTAACACAATAGAAAGTAATTAATCTAACAATATGAGAAATAACTCAGTCAAAGGGAAATCAAGAATCTATGAATGTGGAAAACCCCGTAAATGGGAAAGATTCATGTACAATCAATGCCAAATCTAATAGAGTCAAGTACATGATATCCGACAACTTAATCCCAAGTTCAACGACAAAGCATGATAATAAGAAATGACATTACAAGCAAGAACACCATAAACCTACTCTAAGGTCTACAAAATCCAATCGCTAATCCTCACAAGAAGTCACCTAGACAGGGCCCCTTGCCCTTGCTGCACTCCACCTATCTGCACCCACCGTCACAAACTAAACAGTGAATAACTGAAGAAATCAAAAGTAGTGCCAGAAGAATATAATAGTAATTCATGATTTAACGATGAAACAGTTCAAATATCATGCGGTAATTGAAAGAGATAGACAATTAAATAGTTTAAGGAGCATGATAAGCAGATTGATAGATAACAACGATAGCATACGTGTTCTAAGAATAAAAAGAGGCCCATAAATGGTCTAATTTCATAGCATACGACAAAGATCTCGCAAGATTTCCCCACTCTTGGCGTTCATTGCAAAACTCGAATTCTAGAAGTTACAGAACACCAAAATGAAACTCTGCTCTTGGCGATTAACACTAATATGTTTTCGAACATCAAAACCCACCAAAATCAACTTCAAATCATTATCAAAACATCGGTAATGTCTAGGAATTCGAGATATCCCCAATTAAATTGAAAAACCAACAACAATAATAAAAATCCAACATCCATTAACGATACTGGCTCAACACCACATGTTGATCGCTCTGGGAGTTGTCGAAACGCTATTGAGACAACATGAACATCTCCGAAAAGCCACCTTTGGTCATCGAGATGAATTTACAACTTGAATGCATAACCCAAAAGAGAAAAGAAAAACAACACAAGAATAAAGAAGAGAGATAAGAGAGCAAGGTTCTCACCTAGATTTAGGCAAGAAGTTGGGACTTTGGTGAGGATTCCGGCTGTCCAGCACAATCCCCTGTGGTGGCTTGCTTTCCAAGCAAGGAGAAGGGAAGAGGACGGGAGAAGGGAAGATAGAAAAGGAAGAGAGAAATGAGGGAAAAGTGATGAGAGGAGCCTTATATAGGACTCATTTTTTATCAACCTACACACACTTATCTCTAGGTAGATCCTACACCCTCCCATTTGAGCTGTCCAACACTCCTAACTCCACTTGTTGACTCCCTTAAGTGACTCGGGTGTCATATAACTATTCAGCTCCCATGTTGATCTCACGCTCCTCAACCCATATTTCACCACCAATCGATTCGTCGCGACCTTTGTCTCGTCACTTCTCCATAAATAATTATATTAATTATTCAAAAAATCATTTATTAATTTTTTCTGTGTTTTAACTCCCCCGTTTACTTAGGCGAAGCCTCATTCAGACTAAACAGTCGTCCAAACGGCTCGAGACTCGTATTAGACTACACTACTAATACAAACATCACAGAATCATAAAATTACCTCAGTGTTGACTTCTGAAGTCTGAAATACTCAACACATCACGATAGCCAGGTCACGATCTTGATAAGTGTAATACAAGTCGGGTTAAATTTTGTGGGTTGTTACAGTCTCCCTCACTTATTATAATTTCGTCCCCAAAATTAAACTAATAAGTAAACTAAACTAAAGACTTATCGGAATCAAACAGGTAGGGAAAGTGCTCGTGCATATGAGACTCTAACTGCCAGGTTAGCTCTTTGTCTCCGTGAAATTGTCATTTCATGAGAATCGAAGGAATCTCTTTGTTCCTCCGCGTCTTAACCTTCAGGTCAACAATTTGGATCGGCTGCTCCTCATAAGTGGCATCGTCTTGCACATCGATTGGCTCAAGTCTACCATTGGTTACTGCCATCCGCTTAACTTGTCTAATCGAAGCATCGAAATGTGGAATACTGGATGAACACCAGCGAGCTCTGGCGGTAACTCTAACTGATACACATTCTTACCGACCCTCTTCACAACCTTTCCATTTATTCCGAACCGTTTGTGACCCTTTCAGTGGAGAGACCTTCAGGTATACATAGTCTCCCAAATAATACTGAAGCTCATCGTGATACTTGTCGTAGTACTTCTTTTGCCGCTCCTGGGCACCCTTAAGTCTCAAACGAATCTGCCGTACCTTCTCAGTATGATCAACAACAGTCTTAAGATCAACTCTCACAACATCCTCTGGCTCAGCCCAACAAGAAGGTGATCTATAAGGCCTGCTATACAGCGCCTTGAATGGTGTCATACCGATACTCGCCTGATAACTATTGTTGTACGCAAACTTGCACAAATGAAAGTATTCTTCCCATGACCCACCGTACTCCAAAACACACATCCTGAGCATGTCTTCCAACACCTGGATCAACCTCTCGAACTGTCTGTTTGTCTAAGGATGGAACGCCGTACTTAACTCTAATCTGGTGTCGAACTGAGCATGCATGCTCTGCCACAACAATGAAGTGAACTGCACCCCTCGATTTGACACAATCGACAATGGAACTCTGTGTAATCTGACAATCTCGCGCTCGTAGAGGATGCTCAGTCTGTCAACTCGGTGTGTAGTGGATACCGGTATGAAATGAGCATATTTCGTCAATATATCCACGATTACCTAGTGTTATCATGACCACGAGGAGATCGAGGTAAGCCATAGATGAAATCCATAGCAATGTGCTACCATTTCCAATGAGGAATGGGTAGGGGCTGCAACAATCCTCCAGGCCGTCGATGCTCAACTTTCACGCGCTTTCATATCTCACACGCTCTAATGAACTTCGACGTATTGGACTTCATCTCTGGCCACTAGATGCACTGAAAAATGAGAATGGTGGCCCCCTGAAGTATCTCGGTGCTTAAGTCATCCGCTAATGGAATCCACAGTCACCCATGATACCTCAAGCAAGAGTTTGTCGACCGACTCTGGATACTCTAAACTGTCCACCATCTCACTGTACCGCTAGTGTGACGCGTTGCCCTGCTGTCCCTCGTGAACAATGTCAAGTGAGATGGTCTGTAACCTCATCTGACCATAAATATATGTCCTGGTAGTCGTCGGCACTTCTGCTAAACTCATCATCTCGGCTGCCTCAAGTAACACGTACTCGCGAGTCATACGACATACAACTACCTCAACATCAGATCCTCTGCAGCTTAAAGCATCAACAACAACATTGGCTTTCCCTGGATGATACTCGAGTACGAAATCCTAGTCCTTTAGGAATTCAAGACAAAGCCTCTGTCTCAGATTCAACTCCTTCTGAGAGAATAGGTACTTCAAGCTCTTGTGATCTGTGAACAACTCGATACACATGCCATACAAGTGGTGCCTCCATTTCTTTAACGCAAACACTATCGCCGCCAACTCTAAGTCATAGGTAGGGTAGTTCCTCTCATGAATCTTTAGCTTTCGGAATGCATGCGATTACTCTGGCCTCCTGCATCAACATATGACCCAAACCAATTTTCGACGCATCGGTGTAGATGACTAAGTCCTTCCCTGACTCGGGTAATGCTAGGACAAGTGCAGTAGTTAACTTCTCCTTCAAAGTGGTGAACGCCCGCTTGCACTCTTTTTTCCACTCAAACTTTGCATTCTTCTAAGTCAGTCTCGTCATTAGTGCAGCGATCTTGGAGAAGTCTTGCACGAATTGGCGATAGTATCCTGCCAACCCCAGAAATCTGCAAATCTGCGTCACAGTAGTTGGAGTATGCTACTCAATCACGGCTCTAATCTTCTCTAGATCAATGGCAACACCGGTAGCTCCAACTACGTGCCCTAAAAATCTGACCACTAGCAGCCAAAACTCACACTTGCTGAACTTAGCATAGAGTCGGTGGTCCCTGAGAGTCTGTAACACTGCGCAAAGATGTCCTTCGTGCTCCTCACAAGTCCTTGAATAGATAAGGATGTTATCGATGAACACAATGACGAATCTATCTAAGTACTTTCTCATCACTCGGTGCATAAGGTCCATGAACATGGCTAGAGTGTTAGTAAAGCTGAATGGCATGACTGTGAACTAGTACTGGCCATATCTCGTGTTGAACGCTGTCTTCTCTCAATCCTCGTCCCTGATCCTTAGCTGATGATAGCCTGAACTCAGATCTATCTTCGAAAACCACTGCGCTTTGGTCAATTGATCAAACAAATCATTACTACGCCCCAATGGGTACTTGTTCTTCACTGTGACCCGGTTCAGTTGGCGATAGTCTATACACAACCTCAAACTATCATCATTCTTCTTCACAAACAGTACTGGTCCTCCTCATGACGACATATTTGGACTGATGAATCCTAACTTCAATAGCTCATCCAACTGACTCCTCAGCTCCTCAATTTCTCGAGGTGCTATCCTATACGATGGTATCAAAATCGGTCTAGTCCATGAGACTAAGTCATCGATGGGCGGTGATAATCTTGGAAAATCCTCCAGAAATACGTCAGTGAACTTGCATGCGATCGGTACGTCACATATGTTGATCCCCCGTCTCACACCAGTACTCATGACGCCCGCAACAGTCTCAATCTCGCCACTCGTGGCCTCTCTGCTTCTGATGATAGGAAGTAATAGTGTTGTACCCTGAATGTTGATCTCCGTACCATTTGCCAACGGAATCGTGATCGTCTTCTTGTAACAACCGATCTGAGCATGGTACGCTCCTAACCAGTCCATGCCCAATAACACATCGAACTTAAGAAACTCCAGTACCCTCATGTCAGTAGGAAACTCGTAGCCCTCTATTTCTACCGGAAAATCACCACACAGAAAGTTTAGGTATATCTTGTCCCCAACAGCCGTGTTAAGGATTAAGGTTCTACTAAGTCTAATGGGTCTTAACGCTAACATATCTAACATGCGTCCAGAAATAAAGGAAATAGTGGAACTGAAATCGAACATGGTATGCATGAAAGTACTACAAATGGAAATCATACCTTCAACGAGGTTTTCAGGATGCCCCCTGATCTGGCTCGACTGCGGTCTGCACGCTCTCCCTCTGGTGCTGATGGTGTTGTGGCTGCGTTCTCTTTGGCTATGTACACTGAGCCTAGATATTGCCAACCCTGCTGCATTTATAATAAGTGTGCGTTTCTGTGCTCCCTAAGTTTGACCTTGTCTTTGACTCTGTGTAGATATCTGAGTCTGAGTCTGCCCAGACCTCTGTGTCTATCTCTATCTACCTCCTCTGCCAGAATCTCTGCTCGCGGTAGACTGTCCTTGTAACTGTTGTGCAAGTCTAATAGGTTGTGGAGGATGACTCGTAAAGCTCGGTACTGGTGGAGTCGTCTATGCCGATTGAGTAGGCGGTGTAATGGACCCTACACTCTGAGCTCTGGAATTTCGGTAACGAAACCTGTTCTTCCTCCACCTCTTGTCCTGATGATCCTGGGATTGGTTCTCCAGTCTGGCCGGTCTAGCCTCCTTTGGGTGAGTAATCAGATAACTCTCTCTCGTCAGACTCCGTTTGTATGCTCGTTGTAACGTCTCCGGCTCGGTAGTGACCACAAATCCTCCAATCGCATGTAATAAACCCTCAGTGAAATAGTAAATCCTATAAGTCTCCGAATCAGTTGATCCTCCTACATAAGGCAACAGTTGGATGAACTGCCCATGTAATCCATCACCAAATCGCTTGTAGACTCTCAACGATGTGAACTCATTCCTCTTCGCCTGTAACATTGTTGGTGAAAGTACTTTTGGTTAAACTAGGTCTTGAAGTCGATCCGGTCTTGAAGTCGATCCAGTCTCTTGGAATGCCTCAGGTAGTGACAATGGTCATCCACCAGTCATCCGCTTCCCTATATAGCATGGACAAAGAAATCGTTACTCTCATATGATCCTCAGTCGCGATGATGGTATGAATCTTATCATGATTCTTCAGGAAAAGTTCTGCCGCTGCTTCATCTGTACCATTAAAGAACTTGACTGGGTCGTGCCTCTTAAACTTTCTCCACTATCTCGCCTCAGCAGTGGCTCTGGGACTCTTCTCAGGAGTAGTGACAGGAGTAGTCTCTGTAGTAGCTACGGGTGTAGTTGGTGCCTCCTCAGTTTGGACTAGATGTGCAACAACCTCTACCTGTGCGATTTGTGCATCTGTCGTTCCTGGCATCACTGTAATCGGGATCGATGCTATAGAAGTTGTAGCCAATGGAGTCTTTGCCCCCTGAGTAGTTGTAATGGATGGAAAAGGTGTAGTCAGGGTCGATGGTGTCGTGGTAGCGTAACGGGTGTCCTCAGCAATCGTAATATCTCCTTCAGTCTCTGGTTCTAAGTCGCGACCCTCTGTGTCAAGAGATATACATCATCGTGCTACCATATCGTGTACTGAATGTGTCCCTATCATCGCTCGGACCTATCTGATCCGCCATCGTTGTCTGAACAAGAGAACGAACTCCTGGATTAGTGGTTAGCTATCATATACCATATAGAACAACTAATAATTATAACATGTACAAAAATCACATCCGACTTATCCCAACTCATCCTTACACCCCAACCTAAAGTTCTAACTAGGATCGTAGATTTTTCTACTCTATGTTCAACCACTCCTAACTTCCACTATCTTAATGGCTTGTGTTTTAAATCAAGAGTCAGGTCTTTATAACCTTAGACTCTGATACCAATTGTAACGGCTCCAATTTCTCTATGCAATTGGGTATGCCTAGCCTAGACTCGTACAAGTTCCCAAGTTAGTACTCGGTGAGCCTAGTCAGCTTCAAATCAATTAATTATACAATTTATGAAAGAATTATTGCAAGTTTAATGCATCAAAAAGTAATTAATCTAACAATATAAGAAATAACTCAGTTAAAGGGAAATCAGGAATCTATAAAATTGGAAAACCCCATAAATGGGAAATATTCATGTACAATCAATGCCAAATCCAATAAAGTCAAGTACAAGATATCCAACAACTTAATCCCAAGTTTAACGACAAAACATGATAATAAGAAACGACATACAAGCAAGAACAACATAAACCTACTATAAGGTCTGCAAAATCCAACCGTTAATCCTCACAAGAAGTCACCTAGACAAGGCCCCTTGCTTTTGTTGCACTCCACCCTATCTGCACCCATCGTCACAAATTAGACAATGAGTAACTGAAGAAATCGAAAGTAGTGCCAGAAGCATATAACAATAATTCATGATTTAACGATGAAACAGTCCAAATATCATGCGGTAATTGAAAGAGATAGACAATTAAATAGTTTAAGGAGCATGATAAATAGATTGATAGATAACAACGATAGCATGCGCGTTCTAAGAATCAAAAGAGCCTCATAAGTGGTATAATTTCATAGCATACGACAAAGATCTCCCTAGGGAATGTCGCTACACTAGCGCAACATGAAATTGAGAGGCATTGCAATACCTCTGAAATTCAGTACCCAGGTACATACAACACTAGGGGTGGTCAGTGCCCCTGCAGGAGGTACTCGCATTGTCCCAGCTAGTGCGAACCACATGATACCTTCTCGACACACTCATGGCAAGAACACACAACCAATGAATATAATGGAATACCAAGCATGAAATCAATTCAACAATAACAATCAACCGAAGATATATGAATCACATGAGATTTCCTTACTGGCCTACTAACATACACACATACATAACACATGTGTACTTACCTGTCTAATGCAATGTAACAACCCCAAATTTTTAACTGACTTACGTTACATTTGCCAGGATTGTGACCCGGCTACGTGAATACTGGACAAGTATTTCAAACTTCGAGAGTCGACACCGAAGTGATTTTATGATTCTTTGATTATGTGTATTAGTATTTTAGTATTTTACGGGTTTCGAGTCGGTCGGACGATATTTAATTGAGTGAGGTTTTGACTAGTTAAACGGGAGATAAAAACAAGTAGAGAGTACAAATAAATGAAATTTTAATTAATTTAATTAATTAGTTGGCGAGACAAGGCGAGACTACGCGCGTTACGAGAGTCGTAACAAGGAAAAATGGATCGAGGAACATCGTTTGAACGTGGGAGTTGGTTAAATTGTAACATACGGACGATGTGATTAGTATTGTTAAAGTGACACAACCTAATGGTGAGGAGCCATGAGATTGGCCTCGAGATGTGTGTGTGTGTGTTGAGATGTGATAATGGGACAAAAGACTCATAAGGGTAGTTGTTTTAAAATGTGTATGAAATAAGTGGAAGGGCAAAATGGTCATTTGACCTTTATATTGTATATATAAACAAACAAAAACCCTACACTATTCATCTTCCTCTCCAAACACCCTCACCGCCGCCACTTATCTTCTTCCTCACTTCATCTCTCTCTCGGCTTCACTCACGATCTCTCCTCCCTCACTGATCTCTCGGTTTCTCACTCGAGCTCTCTCGTCCTCGATCATGCATGCCTCATTCTCCCCACTGTTGTGTGGTTGTCCACGTGATGCCGGACTGGGATGGTGGCCATGACCCTCGGAGACAGACCTAGGTGGTCACCGGAGTCGAGGTGGTTCCTTCTCACACTATCGATTTTCCCTCTCTCTCGATTTCTCTATTTCTCTCTCTTTTTCTCACTGTTTTTCTATCGTTTTGAGTCTGTTTTTGTGGTTGTTATGGACAGTTCAATTGGTGTGTTTTGGACAATGAGATGTGGGTGTTTCGTGAAGGTTGTAGGTGTGTACATCTCACTGTTGAGACGTTGGGCTGTGGTGTGTGTATGGTGGGTGTGTTGTATGTGTCATATTTTGTATACACTTTCTTGGTGTGTGGTGTGTGTTTAGTAAGATGTTGTTTTTGGTATTAGGGGACTGTTTTACTATTTCTTTATTTTAACTGTTTTGCTCCCCGATTTGCCACCATGGACGTTTGCATTTGCCGTCGAACCGCCGTGACATGAGGGTTGTCGGAGACCCTATCACGTTCATGTTGGTGTCTTACAACCCCCGAGCGTTCAAAACAATGGTGGTGAAGGTATATTGCTTCGTTGATTTCATGTGATGAGGTCGAGACACTTTTTGTTATTTTCGACTTTACCATGTCGAGGTGACTCTTCCCTGACATCGAACAACACAAGCGAGACACCATGGAGGTCTCGGTTGTATTTTGTTAATTGGTTTTGGTTAGGGTTTGGCCATGGTGGTTCTTATTTGTTTATACAAATTGTTTTGAGGCTTCGATTTTTATATGGTGAACTTACTTCCCAACTTATCAAGGGTGATTGTTTATATCGATGACCACACGACGTATGTGAGAAATATAAGGACTTAGGGTTTAGGGTTTTGGTCTTTAGTGTACTTCTCGGTTTGTAGGAAAACGTGTGGTTACTTTCGGGTATTTTTGTGTCGTTTTCATACATGTTAATACTACATTTTAATTGTGTTTAAGGTTGACGAATGGTCATGATGTCGTGGTCACGCCGTCGGTCCTCGAGACTATAGCGTGACCTATTTACGACTGAACCGAGCCTAAAATGTGTGATTAGGCTTATATATGTGTTGTGAATTCAAAATCTAAAAGAGTTGTGTTTCAATGGGTTTTTGGTTGTTGTATCGATTGGTTATTGAGTTGTCGAGTCATTAAAAACACGGGAAGTACTAAGAAGTTAACTTAGGATTAATTAACGACTAAACCTATTAACACGAGTTTCCAACCTTGTTAGGTAGCTGGAAACTCAGAAATACGCGTTAGGGACGCGAGAGTGTTGTTACGCGGGTAGCGAATAGTTCAGGGAAGTACACTTGCCTTAAAAAGCATTTGTACGTTTGTAAGCCAATAAGAAAATGCCATGTGATTCATTATCATTTATTCAGTCTTGTTATGCTCTATTATTGGTATTCCCTTCCATTTCTTGTTGTGTATTTCTCGGCGTAAGTGTTTCGTCTCGAAAGTACTAGGACCTGCACTAGAGGGATAAAACGTGGGCACTCATGTACAGGAGTGTGTGACCACCCTTAGTGGTCGTTTGACACCGAGTACTGGGTGGGTGGGTTTGAGTCCCTCCCGTCATAGCTGTGCCTTCGCTTGTGTCGATGCCCGGGAAGACCTCGCGAGGTCTTCGCCGTTATGCTATGAATTAGACCACTTATGAGCCTCTTTTGATTCCTTGGAACACACTTGACTTTCGATTGATATCTATTAGTCTGTTTATCATGCATCTTGTTTATTTAATTTCCTGTTTTTTTTTTTTATTACCGCATGATATTTAGACTGCTTTACTTGTATTATCATGAATTACTGTTATCTTCTTTTGGCATTACATTCGATTTTCTTTAGTTGCTCACTATCTAGTTTGTGACGGTGGGTGCAGATAGGGCGGAGAGCAGCTAGGGCAAGGGACCCTGCCTAGGTGATCTACTGTGAGGATTAGCAGCGACATCAGAGAGACTCTTTAGTAGGTGTTTATACTTTTGCTGATGTGTATATCGTTTTATATTTACATTGTTGGGATCATTGAACTTTGTATTTCTTTTGTGAGACTGGTATCATGTATATATACCTATCAAATTGTACAAGAATACCCTTCCACACTTATAGAATTCCTCTACTTCCCTTGATTGAGTCATTTTCCCCTTTATTATAATTGTTTTAGTTTTTCGCTGTTTACTATTGCAATAAATTTTTCATAAATTACTAAATTGATTAAATTGAAGGCTGACGAGGCTCGTCAGGTTGTCGAGTGATGACTCGGGGCTTGTACGGGTCTAGGCCGGGTGTACCCAATTGCACGGAGAAATTGGGGCCATCACAGTTGGTATCAGAGTGCAAGGTTGTATAGACCTGACTCTTGATTAAAATTCATAAAACACAATCCATTAAACTAGCGGAAGTTAGGAACGGTTGAACTTAGAGTGGAAACCCTATAATCCTTTTAGAAACTTAGATGGGGGAGTTCGGGATGAGTCGGATTTAACTTTGTACATATTATGATTGTTGTGTGTACTATATGGTACGCGATAGCTATGTATTGATCCGAAGTATCGCTCTCTTGGTTCAGACAGCAATGGCGGATCAGGTAGGTCCGAGCGACGACAGCGGGACGGTTGGTTCTCGATTTGTTACTTCGGAGGAGTTTCGTGCTTGGACACAGAGATTTGAGGATTTAGTGCGGTCATTGAGGACACCCGCACAGGCTACTACGACGCCATCTACCCCGACTACATTGTTTCCTACAAATACTACTCGGGGAGTCGAGATTCGATTGCTGCGACGTTCGCGAATCCGATTTCGTTAGCGGCGATATCTGAGGGAGCTGTTGTTGCGTCGATTGCGCAACCGAGGTGAAACACCGCCGATAGCACAAGCAAAGGAGATACCTACTACATTAGCTACACCGTGGCCAATGCCGAGACTACTTCGAGAACGACTCCAAAGAAAGAGTGTGGGAGCCACTACCAAGGCTAGGTAGTGGAGAGAGTTTAAGAGGCACGACCTGTTGAAGTTCTATGGTGGTACCAACATTAGAGCGGCAGAGCTATTCTTGAAGAATACGAGAAGGTTCACACCATCATCGCTACTGATGAACGCATGAAGGCGACGATCTCTTCGTCAATGTTGCAGGGGGAAGCGGACGATTGGTAGACGACAATTGTTGCTACCGAGGCATCCCGAGCGATTTGGGTTGACTTCAAGACCTAGTTTAGTTAGAAGTGCTTTTCGCTAACTGTCCTTCGAGCGAAAAGGAATGAGTTTATTGCGTTGAGGCAGAGCGCAGGCGAGTCCGTGATGGAGTTTAGGATTCAATGTTTCTTTTAGTATGAACTTGTTTGGTGCATTTCATGTTCGGGTTATAATATGAGAAGACGAAATTAAGACCCTTGTGGGTAGCGTATGTGGTAGAGCGAAACAGGATGTCAACGCTACTAAGATATTGAATCGCGTATGAGTATTTGTTACCTAGGGTTAGATTTTAGGACGCGTGTTTATAGTAAATGGTGATGCAATTGATTTCGAGAAGATTTAAGCCGTGAGATCGCTTATGCATTCGAATATCTGAAAGTTTGCAAGAAGAACTGATCAACCCATGACCTGGAGTGAGCTGCGATCGTGTTCTCGCTGAGGATATGAGAACGTCACCGGTACGATGCTCGTTCAAGTTACGTAATGATCCTGAGAGCTTGAAGCACCTATTCATTCAGAGGGAGCTGAACCTGACACAAAAGCCTTGGCCTAAGTTCGTGAAGGATTACAACTTTTCGTTTTACGTAGCATCCGAGGAAGACCAACATTGTTGCTGATGCGTTGCGCTGCAAAGGATTGGATGCGAAGGTAGTCATGTATTAAAGAACCTACGAGCGTGGTTTACGTGAGGCAGCAGAGTTGATGAGTTCAACGGACGTGCCGACGACTACCAGGACCTAGATACGTAGTCAAACGAGGTTGCAGATCGTCTCATTTGGCATTGTGCGCAAGGGACAGCAAGACGATGCGTCGTACCAGTGGTGCAGTGAGATGGTGGATAGTTCAGATTGCCCAGACGAGTCAGTCGATAGACTCATGCTAGAGGTATCGCAGGCAATTGGGGTTTCCATTGGTGGCTGATGCGTGTGACGAGGCATTTCAGGAGATTCACCGTTCCAGTTTTGTTGTATCCGGGTCGACCTAAGATGTGCATCGATATGCGACATTCTTTTGGCGGCCAGGGATGATTTCGCGGTGCCGGAGTTGTTCGTGCGTGTGACATGCCAGCGCATAGAGGCTGGGCATCGACGACCTGGAGGACTACTACAGCCCCACCAATTTTCTTGATGGAATTGGGTATATATGGATATGGATTTCGTTAGTGGTTGCCCCGATCTCCTCGTGGTCACGATAGCATCTGGGTAGTTGTGGCTAGTTTTGTTTGAGACTTAAGAGTGCCCAGGAGTGACAGAAGAAATACTTGACGAGTATCACGATGAGCTTCAGTGCGATTCGGGGAGACTATAAATATCTGAAAGTCTCTCCACTGAAGGGTCACGAACGGTTCGGAGTCAAGAAATGACTTACTCTGAGATTTTATCGGTCTCGTTAGGAGTTGCGAAGAGTCGTTAATCTAGCTTACTTATTAGATAAATTTCGGGGATGAAATTCTAATAAGTGGGGGAGACTGTAACAACCCCAAATTTTTAACTGACTTGTGTTACATTTGCCAAGATTGTGACCCGACTACGTGAATACTGGACAAGTATTTCGAACTTCGGGAGTCAACACCGAAGTGATTTTATGATTCTTTGATTATGTGTATTAGTATTTTAGTATTTTACGGGTTTAGAGCCGGTCAGGCGATATTTAATTGAGTGAGGTTTCGACTAGTTAAACGGGAGATAAAAACAAGTAGAGAGTACAAATAAATGAATTTTTAATTAATTTAATTAATTAGTTGGTGAGATAAGACGAGACTACGCGCGTTACGAGAGTCGGAACAAGGAAAAACGGATCAAGGAACGTCGTTTGAATGTGGGAGTTTGTTAAATATGTAACATACGGACCATGTGATTAGTATTGTTAAAGTGATACAGCTTAATGGTGAGGAGCCATGAGATTGACCTCGAGATGTGTGTGTGTGTTGAGATGTGATAATGGGACAAAAGACTCATAAGGGTAGTTGTTTTAAAATGTGTATGAAATAAGTGGAAGGGCAAAATGGTCATTTGACCTTTATATTGTATATATAAACAAACAAAAACCCTACACTATTCATCTTCTTCTCCAAACACCCTCACCGCCGCCACTCATCTTCTTCTTCACTTCATCTCTCTCTCGGCTTCACTCACGATCTCTCCTCCCTCACTGATCTCTCGGTTTCTCACTCGAGCTCTCTTATCCTCGATCATGCACGCCTCATTCTCCCCACTGTTGTGTGGTTGTCCACGTGATGCCGGACTGGGATGGTGGCCATGACCCTCGGAGACAGACCTAGGTGGTCACCGGAGTCGAGGTGGTTCCTCTCACACTATCGATTTTCCCTCTCTCGATTTCTCTATTTCTCTCTCTTTTTCTCACTGTTTTTCTATCGTTTTGAGTCTGTTTTTGTGGTTGTTATGGACAGTTCAATTGGTGTGTTTTGGACAATGAGATGTGGGTGTTTCGTGAAGGTTGTAGGTGTGTATGTCATACTGTTGAGACGTTGGGCTGTGGTGTGTGTATGGTGGGTGTGTTGTATGTGTCATATTTTGTATACACTTTCTTGGTGTGTGGTGTGTTTAGTAAGATGTTGTTTTTGGTATTAGGGGACTGTTTTACTATTTCTTTATTTTAACTGTTTTACTCCCCGGACTGCCACCATGGACGTTGCCGCTGCCGTCGAACCGCCGTGACATGAGGGGTTGTCGGAGACCCTATCACGTTCATGTTGGTGTCTCACAACCCCCGAGCGTTCAAAACAATGGTGGTTAAGGTATATTGCTTCGTTGATTTCATGTGATGAGGTCGGGACACTTTTTGTTATTTTCGACTTTACCATGTCGAGGTGACTCTTCCCTGACATCGAACAACACAAGCGAGACGCCATGGAGGTCTCGGTTGTATTTTGTTAATTGGTTTTGGTTAGGGTTTGGCCATGGTGGTTCTTATTTGTTTATACAAATTGTTTTGAGGCTTCGATTTTTATATGGTGAACTTACTTCCCAACTTATCAAGGGTAATTGTTTATCTCGATGACCACACGACGTGTGTGAGAAATATAAGGACTTAGGGTTTAGGGTTTTGGTCTTTAGTGTACTTCTCGGTTTGTAGGAAAACGTGTGGTTACTTTCGGGTATTTTTGTGTCGTTTTCATACATGTTAATACTACATTTTAATTGTGTTTAAGGTTGACGAATGGTCATGATGTCGTGGTCACGCCGTCGGTCCTCGAGACTATAGCGTGACCTATTTACGACTGAACCGAGCCTAAGATGTGTGATTAGGCTTATATATGTGTTGTGAATTCAAAATCTAAAAGAGTTGTGTTTCAATGGGTTTTTGGTCGTTGTATCGATTGGTTATTGAGTTGTCGAGTCATTAAAAACACGGGAAGTACTAAGAAGTTAACTTAGGATTAATTAACGACTAAACCTATTAACACGAGTTTCCAACCTTGTTAGGTAGCTGGAAACTCAAAAATACGCGTTAGGGACGTGAGAGTGTTGTTACGCGGGTAGCGAATTGTTCAGGTAAGTACACTTGCCTTAAAAAGCATTTGTACGTTTGTAAGCCAATAAGAAAATGCCATGTGATTCATTATCATTTATTCAGTCTTGTTATGCTCTATTATTGGTATTCCCTTCCATTTCTTGTTGTGTGTTTCCCGGCGTAAGTGTTTCGTCTCGAAAGTACTAGGACCTGCACTAGAGGGATAAAACGTGGGCACTCATGTACAGGAGTGTGTGACCACCCTTAGTGGCCGTGTGACACCAAGTACTGGGTGGGTGGGTTTGAGTCCCTCCCATCATAGCTGTGCATTCGCTTGTGTCGATGCCCGGGAAGACCTCGCGAGGTCTTCGCCGTTATGCTATGAATTAGACCACTTATGAGCCTCTTTTGATTCCTTGGAACACACTTGACTTTCGATTGATATCTATTAGTCTGTTTATCATGCATCTTGTTTATTTAATTTCCTGTTTTTTTATTACCGCATGATATTTAGATTGCTTTACTTGTATTATCATGAATTACTGTTATCTTCTTCTGGCATTACATTCGATTTTCTTCAGTTGCTCACCGTCTAGTTTGTGACGGTGGGTGCAGATAGGGCGAAGAGCAGCAAGGGCAAGGGACCTTTCCTAGGTGATCTACTGTGAGGATTAGCAACGACATCAGAGAGACTCTTTAGTAGGTGTTTATACTTTTGCTGATGTGTATATCGTTTTATATTTACATTGTTGGGATCATTGAACTTGGTATTTCTTTTGTGAGACTGGTATCATGTATATATACCTATCGAATTGTATGTGAATACCCGGGGTTTTCCACACTTATAGAATTCCTTTACTTCCCTTGATTGAGTTATTTTCCCCTTTATTATAATTGTTTTAGTTTTCCCCTTGTTTACTATTGCAATAACTCTTTCATAAATTACTAAATTGATTAAATTGAAGGCTGACTAGGCTCGTCAGGTTGCCGAGTGATGACTCGGGGCTTGTACGGGTCTAGGCCGGGCATACCCAATTGCACGGGGAAATTGGGCCGTCACACGCAATCCCAGTACCACTCCGCGACACTAACGTGTTTCCCACGAGTTCCCGACTACTTGGCAAAGGTTTGAACCCCCAATTGATATGGTTTATGGTCACTAAACACACCTAGATAACCCCCAAAGTTTCCCGAAATTTTATAAGTTTTTCAAAAAAATTTTAGTTGTGCATTGCCTTAGATGATGTGGGTGATGCCATCTAGAAGGACGTCCCAATGGTGCCTACACGACATCCAAATACCCTTCTCTAGTTGACATGCCGTCAGGGATGCCGTCAAGCCTTAAAGGCCACGACGTCCTCACGACGTCTAAAAAAATTCTAAGTTCAGATGTTCAATGACTCTAAGGTGGACATGTACGTGGGTCACGTCGTAAGCACTTGGGTCCCAAGGCGTGTCCACGACGTCTGTGAATCATTCACAGATTCAGATATACGCCACCGAGATGCCGTGAAGCGCGTGATATCGAAGTAGACAGATACTATTTGAAACGCCGTGAGAGACGCAACCATGAGCATTGGTCTCAAGGTGTCTCCATAGCGCAAGTGTGAACTCGAAATGTGTCTCTGTTACGCATGTTTGTGGGAGACACCACCACGCTATAAAACGCACGACGTCTCCACGACATTCACTACAAAACTCAAATTCCAGAAATCACAGAACTCCAAAATGAAACCTCGCTCTTAGCAATTAACTCCAACATGTTTTCGCACATCAAAATCCACCAAAATCAATTTCAAATCATTGTCAAAACATCGATAATGCTCGAGTATTCGAGATATCCCCAATTAAATTGAAACACTAACAATAATAACAAAAACCGAACATCCATTAACAATATCGGCTCAATGCCGCGTGTTGATTGCTTCGGGAGTTATCGAGATGCTGTTGAGACAACATGAACATCTTCGATAATCCACCTTTGTTCATCGCGATGAATTTACAACTTGAATGCATAACCCAAAAGAGAAAAGAGAAACAACACAAGAATAAAGAAGAGAGATAAGAGAGCAAGGTTCTCATCTAGATTCCGACAAGAAGTTGGGACTTCCGGCGAGGATTCTGGCCGTCCAGCACCACCCCCTGTGGTGGCTTGCTCTCCAAGCAAAGAGAAGGAAAGAGGAGGAGAGGAGAGGAGAGGAGAGAGAAAAGGAAGAGAGAAATGAGGGAAAAGTGATGAGATGAACCTTATATAGGACTCCTTTTTGATCAACCTACACACACTTATGTCTAGGTAGATCCTACACCCTCCCATTTGAGTTGTCCAACACTCCTAACTCCACTTGTTGACTGCCTTAAGTGACTCGGGTGTCACTTAACTATTTAGCTCCCATGTTGATCCCATGCTCCTCGGTCCATATTTCACCACCAATCGATTCGTCGCGACTGTTATCTCGTCACGTCTCGATAAATAATTATATTAATTATTCAAAAAATTATTTATTAATGTTTTCTGTGTTTTAACTCCCC
Organism: Stephania japonica; assembly: GCA_039657345.1. NCBI lineage: Eukaryota > Viridiplantae > Streptophyta > Magnoliopsida > Ranunculales > Menispermaceae > Stephania > Stephania japonica. The sequence goes on from CM077561.1 coordinate 31,161,396, forward strand.
TATTTATCTAAGCGAAGCCTCACTCAGACTAAATAGTTGCCCAAATGGTTTGAGACTCGTATTACACTACAATACTAATACAAACATCACAGAAACATAAAACTTCCTCAGTGCCAACTCCCGAAGTCCGAAATACTCAACACATCACAATAGCCAGGTCACAGTCTTGATAAATGTAACACAAGTCGGGTTAAATTTTGAGGGTTGCTACACAAGCCATTGCACATCATTCAATATTCCCATCTAAAAGAGGGACTCACATAGGTTTTTTGCACACAACTTTATTCGATATACTTCGAAAGGTGCACTTACACAAATTCGCTCACTTGGTGGTTTCAATGTTTTGTTTGAGACATACACACACATAACGTCACCTAAGAAGAAAACCTACCACTTTCAATTTGAGTTTTAGACTCACATAGGGTCTTGTAGTTAGTTATTCGATCCCTCATATCAGATTGGGTCCACATAGTGTCATTTTTCTAATTGTTCAGTAAGCTAATATGGGATGTGGACTCACTTAAAGTCATTTAATTTACCAGTTTTAAGTCATTTCGAACAACAAATTTAAACAAAGTCACCTCTCGTGCCTACAGTCCTCGTTGAATTACCACTATAAGTGAATATTAGACTATGATGGCCCCAATTTTCTCGTGCAATTGGGTATGCCTGGCCTAGACCCATACAAGCCCCCGAATCAAAATTCGGGTAACTTGACGAGCCTAGTCAGCCTTTGTTCATTTAATTATACATTTTATGAAAGAGTTATTGCAAGTTAACCGCAGCAGAAAGTAATCAAACTATAGTAAGGGAAATAATTCAATCAAAGGGAAATTCAGGAATCTATAAATGTGGAAAACCCCGAGTATTCATGTACAATTCGATATGAGAAGTGCATAAATACATGATACCAATCTTAATATAATCCCAAGTTCAATGACTCAAAACATGTATATAACAAAACGACGTACAAGCAAGCAAATAATAAACCTACTCTAATAGTCTCCAAGGTCCAGTCGCTAAGTCCTCAAAAGAAATCACCTAGATAAGGCCCCTTGCCCTTGTTGCTAGACGGTGAAAAACTGAAGAAATCGAAAGTAGTGCCAGAAGAATATAACAATAATTTATGATTTAACACCAAGACAGTCCAAATATCATGCGGTAATTGAATGACAGGAATTTAAATAAATCAAAGTGCATGATAAACAGACTGATAGATAGCAATCGAAATTTGCGTGTGCTAAGAATCAAAAGAGGTCCATGAGTGTTCTAATTTCACAGCAATACGATAAAGATCTCGCAAGATCTCCCCGGACAATGTCACAACATTAGCATAGCTTGAAATTAAGAGGCATCGCAACACTTCTCGAATCTAGTACCCATTACACACAACACAAGGGGTGGTCAGTTATCCATGCAGGAAGCACCCTCGTTGTCCCAACTAGTGCGGAACCACATGATAACTTCGAGACATACACTCACGCCACGAACATACAACCAAAGATATAAAATGGAATACCAAGCATGAGATTAATTCAACAATAACAATCAATAGAGGATGTATTAATCACTTGATATTTTCTTTCTGGCCTACTAACATACACACATACATAGCACATGTGTACTTACCTATCTAACGCAATCCCGATACCACTCCGCGACTCTAACGCGTTTCTCACGGGTTCCCGACTACCTGGCAAAGGTTCGAACCCCAAATATTGGGCTTATGGTCATTAATTCATCCTAAAGTAAACCCCAAGGTTGTCCCAAAGTTTTGGTATAATTTAAGTAAAAACTGACTCAAGGAGCTCGGTTAAATTGATAGAAAAGTTCATATAATACTTGGGTTTTAAAATAGTTCTAAAATAGATCCAAACAGTGAGAAAAAAGCTCACTGACCAAGTGTGTGTAGGTCACGCCCTGGGCCCATGGGCCTGAGGCGTGACCACTCAACAACACACACAATCTGCCTCTCATTCAAGCCGTGTCATGGAGATATCTGAAAATGCCTCACAAAGCGTTTGTACACAGCACACAGTAAACACATATACACATCAATAAATAGTGGGCCTTTTGTTGCAAAGTAAATAGTTTGTTGGGCCTAAAACGTTTCACATAACCAAAACACAAATATGTGCTTTGTACACGCCGTGGGTAATGCACACATGAAAACGTCTCCAAGGCATTCTACCGAAACACAAATAACCACAACACACACCCCACATATACATGAGCCGCTGTGTCTCACACAAACACATGGAAAAATGTTTTCAAGGGACGAACTAAACTTCTACCTTAAATGTACACCACACACGACGTGTTCACATCTACACGAAACTTCTCTCACAACGCAAAACCGATTTCAAATACCCAAAAGGCATGTGTGATACACGCCGTGTTGTTCAACAACATGTAAACGTTTCTCAAAACGTAACTGGAAAAGATATAAGTGAGAGATGCCGCGGGTTTTTTACACTGCGGCGTTTTTCATATATGCGACCAAGAGATTATCTTTCAGTTTCTCACGTATGTAAGAGACGTCATGTGCACAGTAAACTGTGTAGCGTCTCCTACGGCGTGGCTTCAACAAAATATGAAAAAATACGGTGAGTCAAAATCCAACCAAACCAGTACACCACACTTGGCGATCATCAGTAACACCTAATAGGACCCAAAACCTCCGAAATCAGTTTCGGATCATCATAAAAATATCAATAATGTTTGAGAATCCAAGATATCCCAATTTGTTTGAAAAACCAACAACAATAACCAAACCCAACATCTATTAACAACATCGGTTCAACGTCGTGTGTTGCTCGCTTCGGGAGTTGCCGAGACATTGGTGTAACACCAAGAACATCTCCAGCAAGTCACCCTTGTCATAGCGATAATGTAATAGTGATTTAACCCAACAAAGCTTAAAAACAGGGAAAAGGGAAAGAGGAGGAACAACTTTACAAAATTGAACAAAGGAAAGAGAAGAGCAACGTGTCTCACCTTTAATCCGGCTAGAAGAGGACTCTGGCAAAGGTTTCCCAGTGTCCAGCACCACCCCTTGGTGGTGGCTTACTCCCCAAACAAAGAGAAATGGAAGAAGAGGAGAGGAGAGAGAAAAAAAAGAGAGAAGTGGGGAAAAGTGATGAGAGAAACCCTTATATAGGACCACTTTTTATCAATCTACACACACTTATCCCTAGGCAGATCCTACACCTACCCTTTAAGCTGTCCAATGATCTCTTCACTCCAATGGTTGACTTCCATAAGTGACTAGATGTCACTTAATTATCTAGATCCCATGTTGATCCCACGCTCCTCGGCCCGTATCGCAACGCAACTCGGTCGTTGCGTGCTCTCGTCGCGCCCGCATTCCTATTCAAATAAAATATTATAATTATTATTCAAAAATCATTTATTAAGATTTTCTGTGTTTAAATTTCTACTATTTACCTAGGCAAAGCCTCACTCAGACTAAACAATCGCCCGAACGGCTCGAGACTCGTAATAGACTACAATACTAATACAAACATCACAGAAACATAAAATTACCTCGGTGTCGACTCCCGAAGTCCGGAATACTCGATGCATCATGATAGCTGGGTCACGGTCCTGACAAGTGTAAGACAAGTCGGGTTAAATTTTGAGGGTTGTTACACGGATGTCTTGCGATCTTGAATATAACTGTCTTACTAAAACAATCGATGTGAGCATGGTAAGTTGCTAACCAATCCTTTCCTAGTAATGAAGTCACTCGCAACTTGACTCTTAGTTCTTCGCTATTTAAAGAATATGAAATATTTTATTCAAATTTCCTTCTCATGAAAATTACCCTAGCCAAAAATTCAAATGATACTAGACCCAAAGCACGAACTTCTCAACTGCCTACAGGTGGATCCACTAACCCTTTCAACCTGGGTTCACATATCACAGTAGACGAGTTCATGCTCAACAACCACATACACATCACAATATATGACCCTTTGTTCATAGTACTCAAGAGAAATCTTGCTAGGCATAATTTTGTTTTGAAAATTTTGAGTGTGCTTATTAGGCAACGCTACTTCCATGATCTCATTATCAATCTCAGGTTGAGTAACACTAAGTATGTTAGGTCGATCTTGACTGTAAGAACATCATCTATCTTGCAAATCAACTCGTGCAAGTTACTGTTGTGTTTGAGTCGGACAGTACGTCCAAAACGAGAAAATAAATTGAAACTTGCCTTCTATACGGTCGCGCGCCGTCTCTGGGTTTGGCTCTATCTCTATATGAGCTTTCTCTAGACTGTAGCTACATTGTAGACCAATGATAACTTGCGAGTTGCAATTACTAATGATCAATGTGTCAATTGTTTCTTCATCTTAAACAAGTCGGTTCTATCCTCTACATTGTAAACGAAATTTGGCTCTATGTTGGACTCTACTCCTATTTCAATGCAAGTTGATCTCAGTCACTTAGTGTTGTTGTAGCTAACAGGCTCTACGTTGACCTCTGCCTTTCCGTTCTAAGCGACTAACTATGCAACGTTAATTGTCTTTTCAATCTCTTACTCTGCCCAACTCATACATGTCCTGCAAGGATCAAGCTCTAGTATGACTATGTGGTGCGCGATGTCTAATCTCAATCCATTGCCAAAGTAGAAAGCGTCATCAACATCATTCTCGACAATTATCTCCAATAACCTATCGTAAGCTCATGAACTTCTTCTTTATCATCATGTTTTCTATCGAAGTTGGTGTAGTTAAGTGTGCTTGCATCATCACAAGGAGTTGGATTAACTGTTATCCCTGAGCAATGATTATGTCAGGCCTACGTCAAATGTGTCTGCAATAACGATTTGTTGATTGTTTCTAATACAACCGTCTTCACCCTTTAGTTGATCTCTCATCGTACTCCACAAGTTAACCGTGATCGAGAATCAGCTTCTACATATATATTGTATATATACATATATAATATAACATGTACACATAAAATAGCCCCAATTCACTTTCACTCACTTCCCAACAAACTGGTTTCTAGGTAAGGACCATATGGTTTCCACTTCTAAGGCTTGTGTCTTATTCAAGTTTGTGTTTTACTAATCGAGAACCTACACTTTGATACCAACTGTGACATTGGTATCACAATTTCTAACAATTCTATACTTTGTCCCTAAGGTTCTAGTATCTATGCTAAGATACCAACTATAACGACCCCTCTCCTAATTTGGGGCACCGTCCGGCCTAATCCTGTAATTAAACCTTAATTCAATCATGTGGGAATTAACTACGTATTAGTCAGCCTTTATATCCTATACTCTTTAATACACACTTTCAGGATAAGTAATACACTTGTGATACCATTATTAAATTTTTAGAGTTCATTAAAACTTTTATTCAATTAATTAATTAAGCAGAAGTCTTAATAGTTTATGCGGAAACAATTAAATAATTCTTAAGTGTGGAAACTAAGAAATAACGATCACATGAATATATAGAAAAGTGGCGAATATAAACAGTGTGAAAGTCATAAAAGGTCGGGGGAACTAATGCTCAACCCAATACATACAACACAGAATGTACCAAAACATATAACGTAAGATAATACAACAAAATACCAAAAGAACTACAATGTAAAAAGAAGAATCACGTCGCTGGCTCAGAGGTAGTCGCCGATCTTCTCCTTGTCCGGCCTGCTGGTCGATGGCTTTGCACCCACCGTCATAGCACAAAAAAATATCAATAATCCCTAATGATATATTTATTTCACATTTCCAAATACTCTAATTGTATTTAAAAACATATAAAAGAAGTACTGAAAGATTAACCATATGCTAGTAAGTACCAGAGTTAAACAAGTGATACTGACACTAGGCTAAGTAGTAGTGATCTAGGTACAGTCGGTCGTGAGCCGCGTTACGCCAACCTATTTTATCACAAGGAACTCTAACCCTAGTTTGTTGATTACTTCAGGGACTCTAGCCTCGAGTATCACACATAACCAAGTAACATGTACCGACATCCCCATGGACTCTAACCCCGTGAGTCGCGCACACTTAGATCGAGTAAGGAACCTAGATACTAAGACTACTTTATATATTCAAGAACGACTTAGTTATGAAATGGTCAAGGCATAGGACAACTAAAGGCCTACACAAAATGAGTAAAATTCCATCAATATAGTTACCATTTTCTCTACGCTAATAACATGCTATTTATATCCCAATCAATAAAGCAAGAAATCGACAAGGCATTTAAAAGGAGTCAATAAATTAACACAAGAATGGATATCATGAAATCAAAGCCCAACATGTGGGCAACATCAAATAAGACTCATGATATCAGAATAAAAACATCATATTGTCAAAAGGACTGTGAAACATCAATTAAACACTGGAAATGAAATGTAAAACAAAACATCATCAGGTATACTCACATCAAGCAATGTCTAACCTAGCTTTACTGACTTTTGACACTCTGACTTACGAATGCCTCCTCGAGGCTCTCCTCTAAGCTCTTAGTGTTTGTTAAATTCAATTAAGTGTGTCTTATTTTCTCATTAAGTGTTTTAGATAGGGCGAAATCAAAACAACTTTAAACACCATTTGAAAACTGTCTCTACACACATCCATTTACTTTAAGTTCATTTTCACAAAAGAAGATGGCTTGATTTTTAAAATCTAATGACTCTATGTCTTTTTTCTCTCTTTTGGCTTTCGAAGACTATAAGGAACTCCCTGTGACGATCCCAAATTCCCAATGCATTTAGGTACGCCCGGCATAGACCCATACAGGTCTCGAGTCGGTTCTCGGCAAGCCTAACGAGTCTAGTTAGCCTCTAATTAATCAATTTAACAGTTTATGAAAGAGTTATTGCAAGTTATATGCAGCGAAAAAATAAACAAACTAAACAATATGGGAAATAACTCAATCAAGGGAAATTAAGAATTTATTATGTGGAAACCCCGAATATTCATGTACAAATTCGAAATGAACAACACATGATATCAATATCATCCTAAGTTCAACGACAAAAACATATATATAAACGAGCATACATCCAAGCAATATAAAACCTATTATAAGGTACGCCGATCCAACCGCTAGTCCTCAGCTGTAATCTCCTAAGCAGAGTCCCTTTCCCTATGGCACTCCAGTCTATCTGCACCCACCGTCACAAACTAGACGGTGAACAACTAAGAAAAATAAAAAGTAATGCCAAAAGAATATAACAGTAATTCATGATTCAACAAGTAAAGCAGTCTAAATATCATGTAGTAATTAAAAGAGATAGAAGTTTAAATAGATCGAGGTGCATGATAAACAGACTAATAGATATCAATCAAAACATGTGTCCTAAGAATCAAAAGAGGCCCATGAGAGGTCTATCATACAATACGGAAATATCTCGCAAATCTCTAGGCAATGTCGTAACACTAGCACGACATGATTATAAAAACAGTCGCAACTACTCCTAATACCCAGTGTCCTGGTAACACACAACACCAGGGTGGTCAGACAGTCCTACAGGAAAGCCTCGAGTTTTCCTAACTGGTGTCGGCCCACGAAACACCTTCCGACACACTCACGCCAAGAACACACATACCAAGCAAATAATGGAATTTGAACGCCAACAATGGATATTAGCAAGAACAGCAATAAATGATAATGAACTACATGAGATTTCCTTACTGGTTTACTAACATACATAGGCACGTAGGCGACTGTACTTACCTGACTAAATGCAACCTATAGACACTCTCGCGTCCCTAATGAGTATCCTCGAGTTTCCTGCTACCTGACAAGGTCGGAAAACTCGTGTTAATAGGTCAAGTCATCAACTCAACCCTACGTTAAACCCTAATGTTGTTCCCAAGTGTTTAAGGACTCAAACAACTTGACAAATTGATAGGAAAATGAATACTCTCTCGGGTTTGAAAAACCATAACAATAACAACGACTACGATATCACAACATCGAAAACCATAACGCATGTAAGCCTACTAATGAATCATATGCTCAGCTCAGTCGTAAATAGTTCACGCCATAGTTTTGAGGACTGGCGGCGTGACCATGATGTCACTACCGTTCAATCAACTTAAACACAATATCAACATCGCTCGATAATAACGACTCAACACGAACTCAAAATGACCATACACTGGTAATTAGGGAATCTCGCGGTGTGTTCCAACATCCATAGAGTACCCTCACGACATGGAAAGGTCATAGGCACGCTCTACGTCATGTCAACGACTACTCGACACAATATAAATGTTGGGAAATGTGCCATAGGTCAATCCATTAATAGTCTTTATGAATACATTTTAGTTAATAAAATAGAGGATTTCATTTGCTATTTATTATAATTGATTTGCATGTTTATATTATAATAAAATCCATGAGTATTTACAGAAATATCCTAAATGTCCCTAGTCGATTATTATACTGGGAACTATAATGAATTAAGACTAGTGTGAGTTTTGATTGATGATCATACGATGATCATACGTATAGGAATACAATCAAGATCATGAGTACTTGTTAGGGAACAAAGTACTGGACCGACCCGCTATGAGATCATCACATGGATTAAGTCATAGTTGTTTCTCATGATAGGTATATTTTTCAGTCCTCTAACTTGAGATTACCAGAGACTTCAACATTAGAAATACAATGATTTGACGCAATCAAATGTTATCTTTAACCGGAAGATTATAAAGGTTGTGATTGGTTACTGTGTGAATAATGTGGTGAAGTTGTGTAATCGAGATAGAATTTGTCCTCTCATATAAAAGAGATATCCAGTGGATCCCTCGATGTGTTAGATCATGTTAAAAGGCCCGGTCTAAGTGAATTGATATTGATCAATGTCACTTAGATGTTTTCAGTCTACCTAGAAATCGAGACTAGTACGATTGAACATGTTGGATGACAATTCCATGCCTTATATTTGAACAAAAGGATATCGTGTGACAAAAGGATGTTATATACACTATTGATTAGGTTGTATCGATTTGATATTCGTACAACTTGGGTAGTCATAATGTCTTTCTAGAGGCCGCTTATGACTTGTATACCAAAATGTGTTTTGGTACACTGCCAACGTTGTATGAGCCTATTGGACCGCACACTGAGAATGATTTTGTGAGATTTTAAGATGGTTCAGAAAAATGAATATGATAAAATTCATGACAGAAACGTCCTTGTAGTGTATTACACTTATACTTCTTTAAGTAGGGGTATATATGTAATTTACTTAACCGTATATATACAAGGGTTGTATAAATAGACGCTTTGAGTTAGAATACAAGTACGAAAGATTTAAAAAGGGCCAAAACTTTATTTTCATTTTAAGAAATGACTTAGGGTTTTTGGTATGCTCTGGATCGTTTTGGAGAGAAACAAAAAGGTTTGGTATTCTCTCGAAGCTAACACTTCAAATCTCAGCTGTCGTTCGTGTGTGGACTGGTGATAGAGGGAGTTCGTTGTTGGCAGCGCCTTAAAGATTGATTAACCTTCAGAAAGGTACATTGTGACTGAGGTATGATTAAGTTTTCATAGTTTAAACATGTTTTAATGGAATCAGATTCGGATCCTATTGGGTTTTTATCAAAATTGTGTTGTAATCTCCGCTGCGTATGAACCCCAAAACCCAACAGTGATATCAGATCCTTCGAATTTGATTCTATTAAACTCATTGCATGTTTTCTTATGATATATGATTGAAAGCATGTTAATAGTTGATGTATATATGATATACATAAGTTTTCTGTGAGATTTATTATCATGTTTTATGTATATGATACATATATTCATGATTTAATTGAAATTAGTTTCATACATGCTAGTAACCATGTTAGGTTAATTTGAATAATTTTAATGAATTGAGTTTCGTGTTCTATGATCCATGACACCATTAGGTTCAATTGGGATAGTAGTTCATGATTCAATTACATGTTGTGATTATTTGGATGAAGATCGAAATTGCAAATAATTAATTTCTAAAATTATTTATTTATCTTGTTATATCTATTTTGTTATGAAGTTTCTATTTGATAAAGATAGATAACAATTAGATTAGGAGACATATGCAAAATCGGTTTCATTATCCCTATTGGATAGGAGATAATTTGTTATTTGTGATATGCTAGGATTCAAATATCTAAAGTCCTAATTGGATTAGGATAAGATGATTAGTTAGATGTGGGCCCAAGTTAATTAAAAATGTTTTAATTGACTTAATTTTGGATAAATTAGGGGTAAATTTAGTATAGTAAAATCAGCGAAAAATATGATTTTCTATAGTGAATTTCAATTTTCGAAATTGAGATTCGTCTTCTAACTAATCAGCGGGACCGTCGTCTAATTAATCCTAGCGCACGGAAATTCTTCTATTAGTGAATAGCATAAAAATTTCCTAAATTTTTAGTGGATCTACAAATCAATAAAATATATGATATTTCATTGTTTACTTAAAAATCACTAAAACTGAATAAAATCCCTCTATTAAATCTTAAGTCTTGTGCTATCCAATTTTAAACACTTATCAAGGCCCGATCGCACTAATATAGTTTCAGCCCTAGTTGGGTGTATTGTGTTATCTTGGTGAGATAAGTTAGGTAAGAGTTACCTATATGTTTAAATTGGTCCGACTTAATAAAGCTATCAAAATAGTTTTGGACTTTAGGCATATCATAAGATAAAAACATGCTAAGACATAAGATGTCCTGTATCTCATAAAAGTATCTAAAATTACATAAGACGTAATTGATAATTGTTACTTACCTAAATAATCTAGTTCTGTGTTTCATGCCATAGCTGTCATAAAATTAGGTGAAATATGGATTTAGTCCCCTAAATAAACAGTATGTTTTAGGAGGGTTGTTAATTTAGTGAGAGTCTATTCCTCTATACTAAGATAAACTCTGCATAATCTTTATTGTAGATCAATAGCCACTTCAAGTAACAATAATCCCCTGTCACTGCGATCTATCCTTGAGAAGGATAAGCTATCTGGGATTAACTTTCTTGATTGGTTCAGAAACTTGAGAATCGTTCTCAAGCATAAACGCAAGTTGTATGTTCTGGATGCTCCGATCCCTGAGGATCCACTAGCCAATACTACAAAAGCTGTGAAGGATGCGCATAATAAGCATGTTAACGATTCTACTGATGTTGCATGCATTATGTTGGCAACTATGGTTCCTGAACTTCAGAAAGACTTGGAAATAATGGAAGCCTACGACATGGTTGTAACTGTTGGACTAAGTGGTTAGTCACTCTAACCGACCGGGATTTTGATGGAAACAAACAAGGTGAAAATGTACTAATTAATATCAAGTGTATTTCAGTTTTTGTTAAAGGATGCAAAACAACACATCACGGGTATTCAAGTCATACAAGTTCAAAACCCGACATTCGTGAAGGAATGAAGATGGAAGACCATATCGCACTTTGTAATTTCGATGTAAGGTATCAAAATTCTTTCACGCAAGCCAAATGCATTAGCTCATGCATATCAAGTCTCAAAACCAATTTTCAAAAGTCATGAAACTTGAATTTCAAAATGAAATTTAACACATAACTAAGTTTAAACAATGTGAGATTATGTGACGTGTTTAAGGGTCGCTAACACAAAGGGATAAAATAATTATTTTAAGCTCCCTGCATTAGCGCTAATACGCCATTAGCGCGCTAAGTGCGAGTTAGCGCGCTAGGTCTCGTATTAGCGCTAATTGCCCTCTGACACTTTTTAAAAAAGCTGGAAAACAGCTTTATTTTGAATTTACGACGGTCACAAATCTGTCAAGATGGGATACCTAGCACTATAAAATCACCAAGAACATGGTTTTCACATAACAAGGAACACAAACACTCAAAAAGCTTAAAAATATTCAAAAGGAGAACTTTGATTTTTGTGAAGGAGACAAAGGAGATTCTTGCACTCAAAGGAGTACAAGAATCTCTTCAAAACGATCTCTTTTGTCATCTTCTTGGTTGTAATGTCCTTGTTCTAGATTCCTTTTCTTGCTTAATCTACATAGTTTTGTGTGTTTTGAATCAAAATCAGTTTGTTGTGTGTTCTTGGGTTTTGTACTTAAACTCATTTTATCAAACCCTAAGAATGAATTGAACAAAAGTTTTGTACTTAAAGATTTTTGACATGGAAATAATGGAAGCAACAAAATCTGACACACTTTGCATTTTCCACCCATTCTCATACTTGCATGCATTGGAGTTGTTAGGCTCTAGGAGGCTTGCTAGTTTTATATTGTAAAGTGTATCTCATTTCTTTTCAAAGCAAATTGTTGTGAGGGTATGGTTGTAAGACTTAGTGGAATCTAAGTCGAAGGGGAAGACCTAGTTGAGGCTAGGCACAAATTTCTAGTTGCGGCTAGATAGGAAGTCCTAATTGTAATTAGGCATTCTAGGCTTGTATGCTTAGGTTGTAACACTTATTTGGAATATAAGTGAGGGTTTAAAATCCTAACCGGGGAGGTTAGGTAGTGGATGTAGATCACTTGATCGAACCACTATAAATCGTGTGTCACTTTCCATCTCTTCTACCCCATTCACTTGCATAGCATAGACATTTGTTGTTACTTGTGCTTAAAAAATTAAAAAGGCAACAACCTCTCGGTACACCCAATTCACCCCCCCTCTTGGGTGTGGTTTCGATGCGTTGAAGGAAATGTTCCAATGACAAGCTAGGTAAGAAAGGTTAGTCAAGAACTGCATTCTTCATTTGCGGGTGCGTCGAGTTAGTCCTCATGTTACGAAGATGAAGGGCTATGTTGACCAACTTGATAGACTTGGATTTCCCATAAGTTAAGAGTTGGCTACGGATTTGATCCTAAATTCATTACCGGAGAGTTACTCACAATTTGTGATGAACTACAATATGAATAAGATGGAGAAATCAATTTCAGAGTTGCATTTGATACTCAAAACTGCTGAACAAAATATCAAGAAACCCTCTAGTAATGTGCTGATGGTCTAAAAGGGAAAGGGAATGAAGAAGAAAGGCAAAGACAAGGCTAAAGTTGCTAAGGTTGTTGTTGCACCTGTTGCAAAGCCTATGGAACAAGTCAAGCCCCAGCCTGTTCCTGCTTCAAAGCACCAAAAGGAAAAGGAAGGAAATTGTCATTTCTGCCATACACCTGGACATTGGTTAAGAAATTGTAAACTTTATCTGGAAGATCTAAAGAAGAAAAAAGGTAGTGCGACTACCACCTCAAGTATTTATGTTATTGAAATTAATTTATCCACTAGTGATTCTTGGGTATTGTATAACAGATGTGGATCTCACATTTGTATAAATGTGCAGGAATTCACCAGAAGTAGGAAGCTAAAAAAAGGAGAAGTCATCCTGCGCGTACGGAATGGAGCAAAAGTTGCTGCCCTGAGCTGTTGGATCATATGACTTAGTCTTACCTAGTAGGCTTATCTTAACTTTAAATAATTGTTATTTTGTGCTTGCCTTGAGCAGAAACATCATTTCTGTTTCATGCTTGGATATGGATGGTTTTGATTTTATTATTGCGAATAATAGATGTTCAATTTCTCGTAAAGACATTTTTTATGCAAATGCTAATTTGTGTGATGGTCTTTATATTCTAAGCATGAAAAGGTCCACTAATACTTCGGTCTTTAACATAAATACAAAGAGATTTAAGTAAAATGATTTGAATTAAACCTATCTTTGGCATTGTCGTCTCGGGCACATAAATGAGAAACGCATAACGAAGCTCCATAAAGATGGACTTCTAGATTCATTTGATTTAGAAACATATGAAACGTGCATATCTTGTTTACGAGGCAAGATGACTAAAAGTCCCTTTACTGGACATAGTGAAAGGGCAAGTGATCTATTAGGTCTAATACATACTGATGTATGCGGTCCTATAAACACAATGGCTAGAGGAGGTTATCAGTACTTCATTACATTTACTGATGATTTCAGCAGATATGGTTATGTATATCTTATGAAACATAAAGCTGAATCATTTGAGATGTTTCGAACGAATGAAGTGCATAATCAACTTGGTAAAACTATCAAAACTCTTCGATCAGATCAAGGTGGTGAATATTTAAGCCAAGAATTTAATGATCATCTTAGAAATTATGGGATTGTCTCCCAATTGACTCCACCAGCAACTCCACAATGGAATGGAGTTTCTAAAAAGAGAAATTGAACCTTATTAGATATGGTTCGATCTATGATGAGTCATGCGGATCTTCCATTATCCTTTTGTGGTTATGCATTACAAACTACAACTTTCACTCTTAAATCGAGTTCCTTCTAAAGCGGTTGATAAAACACCATATGAGATAAGGTACGGGAAGAGACCTAGTTTGTCTTTTCTTAAGATTTGTGGTTATGAGGCTTACGTAAAGCGACAAGTCTTAGAAAAACTAGCACCTAAATCTGATAAGTGTTTATTTGTGGGGTATCCTAAGGAAACAAAAGGATATTACTTTTATAATCTCGCTGAGAACAAAGTGTTTGTTGCTCGGTATGGTGCCTTTATAGAAAAATAGTTTATTTCAAAAGATACTAGTGGGAGAGAAATAAATCTTGAAGAAGTTCAAGAATCACAAATAAACACTGAACCGCTACTGGAAGTTCAACAACGTTCTGAACCAGTTGAACCTCCGCAAGTGACACAAGACCCGCGTAAATCTGGTAAGGTAAGACATGAGCCAGAGAGATTTGGATTTCTCATTACTGATAGTCGTGATGTGTGCTTATGGATCAAAATGAGCCCAACACTTATCAGGAGGCTATGTTTGAACCAGACTCAGATAAATGGCTAAGTGCCATGAACTCTGAGATGCAATCCATGTATGATAACCAAGTTTAGAACTTGGTTGATTTACCTGAAGGTGGTAAGACCATTGGATGTAAATAGGTTTTCAAGAATAAAACTGACATGGATGGCAAAGTGCATACTTTCAAAGCAAGACTTGTAGTAAAAGGTTTCAGGCAGACTCAAGGTGTTGATTATGATGAAACTTTTTCGCCAGTTGCCATGCTTAAATCCATAAGAATTTTAATTGCCATTGCTGCATATTATGACTATGAGATATGACAAATGGATGTAAAAACAACATTTCTTAATGGAAAGTTGCTTGAGGACGTGTATATCACACAACCTGAAGGTTTTGTCTATCCTGAGAATTCTAGGAAGGTATGAAAGCTTCAAAGATCTATTTATAGATTAAAGCAAGCTTCTCGGAGTTGGAATATTCATTTTGATGAAGCAATCAAGGATTTTGGTTTTATTAAGAACGAAGATGAGCCTTGTGTATACAAGAAGGTCAGTGGGAGGGTAGTTGTTTTTTGGTACTGTATGTTGATGATATATTACTCATTGGAAATGACATCCCAAAATTACAGAGTGTCAAGTCTTGGTTAGGGAAGTGTTTTTCAATGAAAGACTTAGGAGATGCAGCCTATATCCTAGGGATAAGGATCTATAGGGATAGATCTAAGAGGCTAATCGGTCTAAGTGAGAGTGCTTACATAGATAAGGTAATAAATAGGTTTAGTTTGCAAGACTCTAAAAGAGGATTATTGCCAATGTCTTATGGCATAAGTCTCAGCAAGAATCAATGTCCTAGGACAAATGATGAACGAGATCGTATGAATAAGATTCCATATGCATCAGTTATTGGATCTATCATGTATGCTATGCTATGCACTCGACTTGATGTATCATATGCTTTGAGCATTACAAACAAATATCAGTCAGATCCTGGTGAGAGTCACTGGATATCAGTAAAGAACATCCTTAAGTACTTAAGAAGGACTAAGGAAGTGTTCTTGGTCTATGGAGGTTTTGAAAATGATCTAGTTGTAAATGGTTACACAAATGTAAGTTTTCAAACTGATATAGACGATTTTAGATCACAGTCTGGATATGTGTTTACTTTGAATGAGGTGCAGTAAGCTGGAAAAGTTCAAAGCAAGAGTATGTGGCAGATTCTACAACTGAAGCTGAGTATATTGCAGCGTCCAATGCAGCAAAGGAGGCAGTTTGTATCAAAAAGTTCATTTCTGAACTAGGTGTGGTTCCAAGTATTGCTAACCCTATTTGTTTGTATTGTGACAATAACGGGGCAATAGCACAGGCCAAAGAACCTAGATCACACCACAGATCCAAACATATACTCAGGCGTTTTCATCTCATAAGAGAAATTATTGAGAGGGGACACGTAAAGATTTGTAGAGTACCTACTGAAGACAACGTTGCAGATCCATTGACAAAGGTTCTTCCACAAGTGAAACATGATGGTCATGTTAGATCATTAGGCATTAGATGCGTGAATGATTGGCCTTAGAGCAAGTGGGAGATGTTGGGAAATGTGCCCTAGGTCAATCCATTAATAGTCTTTATGAATACATTTTAGTTAATGAAATAGAGGATTTCATTTGCTGTTTATTATAATTGATTTGCATGTTTACATTATAATAAGATCCATGGGTATTTATAGAAATATCCTAAATGTCCCTAGTTAATTATTATACTGGAAACTATAATGAATTAAGACTAGTGTGAGTTTTGATTGATGATCATATGATGATCATACGTATAGGAATACGAATCAAGATCATGAGTACTTGTTAGGGAATAAAGTACTGGACCGACCCGCTATGAGAACATCATATGGATTAAGTCAAAGTTGTTTCTCATGATAGGTATATTTTTCAGTCCTTTGACTTAAGATTACCAGAGACTTCAACATTAGGAATACAATGATTTGACACAATCAAATGTTGTCTTTAACCGGACGATTATAAAGGTTGTGATTGGTTAATGTGTGAATAATGTGGTGAAGTTGTGTAATCGAGATAGAATTTGTCCCTCTCATATAAGGAGAGATATCCAGTGGATCCCTCGATGTGTTAGACTGTTAAAAGGCCTAGTTTAAGTGAATTGATATTGATCAATGTCACTTAGATGTTTTCAGTCTACCTAGAAATTGAGACTAGTACGATTGAATATGTTGGATGACAATTCCATGCCTTATGTTTGATCAAAAGGATATCGTGTGACAAAAGGATATTATATACACTATTGATTAGGCTGTATGGATTTGATATTCTTACAACTTGGGTAGTCATAATGTCTTGCTAGAGGCCGCTTATGACTTGTATACCAAAATGTGTTTTGGTACACTGCCAACGTTGTATGAGCCTATTGGGTCGCACATTAAGAATGGTTTTGCGAGATTTTAAGATGGTTCAGAAAAATGAATTTTATATGATAAAATTCATGTCAGAAACATCCTTGTAGTGTATTACACTTATACTTCTTTAAGTAGGGGTAGATGTGTAATTTACTTAACCGTTTATATACAAGGGTTGTATAAATAGACGCTTTGAGTTAGAATACAAGTACAAAAGATTTAAAAAGGGCCGAAACTCAAATTTCGTTTTAAGAAACGACTTAGGGTTTTTGGTATGCTTTGGATCATTTTGGAGAGAAACAAAAGGTTTGGTATTCTCTCGAAGCTAGCACTTCTAATCTCGGTCGCCATTCGTGTGTGGACTGCTAATAGAGGGCGTTCGTTGTTAGCAGCGTCTTAGAGATCGATTAACCTTCAGAAAGGTACATTGCGACTAAGGTATGATTAAGTTTTCATAGTTTAAACATTTTTAATAGAATTATATTCGGATCCTGTGGGGGTTTTTGTCAAAATTGTTTTGTAATCTCCGCTGCGTATGAACCCCAAAACCCAACAATAAAGAACTCACACATGAATTCGCCATTACAACAACTCTAAAAAAAGAACGATGAATACAAACACAAACACTATTGTTTTGGGCCATTCCGAGAGTCATGAGACACAAGTATGAACTTAGTTTGGTCCTCGAGATCCCCGGTCACGGTGGCACAGAAGTGGTGCCGCCCACGGCTGTGGATTTCGGCGAGGAGGAGCACAACATACCACGACATTACATGAACATGAAATAACAACATTTTGTGCTCGCCTCACTATTTTTGACCACTCCGGAGGGCTGTAGGACCCAAGTTGAAGCTTGGTGGGGTCCTCGACAGCCTCCAGTCCTGGTGGTCCAGCGGCGGCGCTACCAGTAAGGGTGTTTTTCGGCGAGGAGTGCAAAACAATTCAACAACATAAACAACAATACTTGTGCAAAACTGCGACTCAACACATAAATACAATGTACCAATGACACTCCGGGAATGTAGGAACTCTGGTGGGAGATGAGGGCCTATCCCCGACTGTCCCCGACCACCGGCAACAACTCCGGCAGCCGTTCCAAAACTCAGAAGCATAATAGTTTGAAAAAATTTAAAACAAGTTACCTGTGATCTCGACTACATACATAACGACCGCGGTGATGAGGGTGCTCTGGGACTGTCGAGACTCCGGTGGACCTCCGTGATGTCGTCCAGGACCGATCCCTGGTCACAGCAGCGCCCCATACGCCGACCAGATGAGAAGAAGAAGCACACACTTAAACAACTAACTGACGCCCATAACTCCACATCCACCGTGCGTTTAGGGTTCTCCTCGACTCTGGTGACCACCTAGGACCACCTCCGACTATCTTGGCCACCTTCCCAATCTGGCAGCATGTGGACAGTGATACATGACAGTGAACAAGAGAGAAAAAGAGAGAGAGAGAGAGAGAGAGAGAGAGAGAGAGAGAGAGAGAGAGAGAGAGAGAGAGAGAGAAGCAGATCTCCGGTGATGGTTGAGGGCTAGTCACACGGGGAGGTGGGAGGAGGAGAGGGGAGGCTCAGTTGTGAGAGAAAGGAGGATCGATGAGAGAGAGGAAAGGGAAAGTGAATAGTGTGTTAGGTGGGTTGTCCTTTTATAGACTTTTCAATTCATCACCACACATGCACAAATCTCGAGGTTGATCCGATGGTTCTTTCAAGTTGGGTTGTGTCACTTTAACAATCCCTATCACATAGCATGTATGTCGTGTAATTATCCAATTCTTTGTGTTCAAATAACGCTTCTCGATCCATCTTGTCTTGTTTTTTTATCCGTTGCGCGTAGTTTCTCCTTGTCTCGTATACTTAATTATTTAAATTATACAAAAATTTGTTTAATTGTATTTTTATTGTGTTACACTCCCCCGTTTAACTAGGCGAAGCCTCACTCAAACTAATATTCGCCCGAACGGCTCGAGACTCGTATAAGACTACAATACTAATACACACATAAGATAAATATAATATTACATCGGTGTCGACTCCCAAAGTTCAAAATAATGTCCAATATCACATAGCCGAGCCACGGTCTTGACAAGTGTGACGCAAGTCAGTTCAAATTTGAGGGTTGTTACAGTCTCCCCCACTTATTAGAATTTGGTCTTCGAAATTAACCTAATAAGTAAACTAAACTAATGACTTTACTGTTCCTCTTCAGAAATCCTGAAGAGACCGATAAAACTCAGAGCAAGTCTATCCTTGACTTCGAACCATTCTTGACCTTTTAGTGGAGTGAGCTTCAGGTATACATAGTCTCCTTGAATCATACTGAAGCTCATTGTGATGCTCGTCAAGTATTTCAATAGCCACTCCTGGGCATTCTTTAGTCTCAAGCAAATCTATCGTAATCTCTCAGCATAATCATCAAAAGTTTTAGGTCCAATTGCCACAATATCCTCTAGCTCAGTCCAGCAGGAAGGAGATTTACGAGGCATATCACAGAGCTCGTCGATTGGTGCCATAATGATATTCACTTGACAACTGTTGTTGTGTACAACATCGCACAAGTGAAGGTACTGCAGATTCTACAAATCTGTCCACAATTTCCCAGATGTTATCTTGACCACGAGGAAATCGAGGCAACCACTGACGAAATTCATATCAATATGTTCCCACTTCCATCGAGGAATGGGTGGGGGCTGCGGTAGTCCTCCAGGTCGTCGACGCCCAGCCTCTACGCGCTGGCATGTCACACGCTTGAACAACTCTGACACCTCAAAAATCATCCCTAGCCACCAAAAGAGATGTCGCATGTCAACGCACATCTTAGGTCGACCGGATATACAACAAAACGGGAGCGGTGAATCTCTACAAGTATCTCGTCGCGCACATTAGCAACTAATGGAAACCCCAATCGCCAACGATACCTCTAGCATGAGTCTGTCGACCGACTCCTGTCTGTGCAATATGAACTATTCCGCCATCTCACTGCATTGCTGGTATGATGCATCGTCTTTCTGTCCCTCGTGCACATTGCCAAATGAGACAGTTTGCAACACACCACGACATGACATGAACATGAAATAACAACATAAACAACAATACTTGTGCAAACTCGTGACTTAACACGTAAATACAATGTACCAGTGACTTAACACGTAAATACAATGTACCAGTGACACTTCGGGAATGTAGGGACTCTGGTGAGCCATTAGGGCCCATCCCCGACCACTGGCAGCAATTCCGGCAGCCACTCCAAAACCCAGCAGCAAAACAGTTTAAAAAAATTCAAAAACAAGGTACCAGTGATCTCGACCACATACACAACGACCACGACGATGGGGGTGCTCTGGGACTGTTGGGTGCTCCGGTGGACCATTGTGACGTCATCCCCGACCAGTCCCTGGTCACGGCAGTGCCCGTTACAATGACCAAATTAGAAGAAGAAGCACACACTTAAACAACTAAATGACACCCATAACTCCATATCCACCGTGTGTTAAGGGTTCTCCTTGACTTCGGTGACCACCTAGGATCGCTCCAATGATCATGGCCACCTTCCCAGTCTAACAACATGTGGACAGCGACACAATAGTGAATAAGTGAGAAAAGAGAGAGAGAAAGAGAGAGAGTGAGAAGTAGAACTTCGATAAATAGAGGGACCTCCGACTTGGGTCGAGGGCCGGTCGCCAGGGGAGGTAGGAGGTGGAAGGAGGAGAGGGGAGGCTCGATTGTGAGAAAGAGGAAGATCTGTGAGAGAGAGGAAATGGAAAGTGAATAGTGTGTTAGGTGGGTTGTCCTTTATAGACTTTTCAATTCATCACCACACATGCACGCATCTCGAGGTTGGTCCAATGGTTCTCTCAAGTTGGGTTTTGTCACTTTAACAATCCCTATCACGTAGCACGTATATCGTGCAATTATCCAACTCCCTGTGTTCAAATAATGCTCCTCGGTCCATCTTGACTTGTTTTGACTCCCGTTATGCGTAGTTTCGCCTTGTGTCATACACATAATTTTAAATTATACAAAAATTCATTTAGTTATATTTTTATTGTGTTACACTCCCCGTTTAACTAAGCGAAGCCTCACTTAAACTAATATTCGCTCGAACGGCTCGAGACTCGTATAAGACTACAATACTAATACACACATCACATAAACATAATATTACTTCGGTGTCGACTTCAGAAGTTCGAAATACTGTCCACTATTATGTAGCCGGGTCACGGTCCTGATAAGTGTGAATCAAGTCGGTTCAAATTTGAGGGTTGTTACACTCCCAATTTTGATTTAAAATTTGAGAGATATGGCAGTTTTACGACAATTCTCAAAATAGTTTTAAATTTTGACTAGTAAATTCAAAAATTCATTTCTCCCAAGCCATAACTCTAAAAATTATTATTTTTATACCGAAGACCAAAAGCATACCAAGAATATCATAATAAAATATGAGCTCAATCCAATAATAAATATGTGAGTTATTCACAAAACATCAGGGCATTATCCATGTTGTGAAACTTAGAAATTCCAAATTTAACATCAAAGTTTCAGAGGAGTTTTGGACTAGAAAACATTCGAATTTCAATATCGCAAAAGATGTTTCATTTTGAGTTATCTTTCAAATGTCATCAAAATGAATCCATTGCGATTTTAAATGAGGACGTTATGACTAAAAGAAAGAGCTGGGTCAAAACTTTAACATACATGCTTCAAGAATTTTATTTGGATTTCGAAAACCAGTTGTAACCTTCATTGATCATCAAGTTGAGTTTAGAAATATATTTATACAAGAAAAACAATAGCTCAATCTTTGAAACTCATTCTACATAAGAATTCCCAAATTTGAAATCATTTTCTTAAATTGAAAAGTATGGAAGTGAAGGTGTTGATTACCTACATTGGTGATGCTTGGTTATGAGCTTCTACTCTCTTTGATCTCCTTAAAATTTTCATCCATAATCCTCTTCCGTTTTGTTGATTTTTCAGCTCAATTGTGTGAATTGAGCTTTCAGTTAATTGTTGGCCATATATAGTTATATTAATAAGGGGATTAATTAGCTAAAACTTAATTTATTAGGCTAATTAGTAGGACATGTGTCCTCTTCTTAATGCCACTAAGCATGAAACTCTCCCTCCATGCCTCTTGTCAAGCATGAAACTCCCCTTTTAATGCTACTTGTCAAGCATGAAACTTCCCTCAATGCCACTTGTCAAGAATGAAACATCCTTCCATGCCACTTGTTATACATGAAGCTTCCTTTATCATAGTCATCCATCATTTGATTATTTGTCCATCTCTAGGATTATCTAGTGACCATTAATCACTCATACTGCCACTAAACTCAGTCCTTTAACACAAAAATTAACACAAAGTCTTATTGAGATTGGTTGTTGCACATATCTCAAGGTATATCAATATTAGTAGGATTTTTATTTAAACTTTAGGCTTGTAATTTGATTTACATTATTACATAGGCTATACATGTAAATTTCTTGCTGTCATTAGTATTTAATGTTAACTTAAAGACTTCCCATGTCACTCTCTACCCAGTTCCACAACTTTCACTTATCTCGAGGTGCGTGCTCGCTGGCGTCTCGACTTCTATACACTAGTAGAAGTAACTTAATTAGTGTACACATATACAATACATTAGGAATACATCACAATAAATATAAAATGTACTTCAGCCACGTGCCTTGGTCAGTGCACTTGTCCCAACACGGGTCCCACATCACGAGCTAGTGACCCTATTTACGACCAAAATCAAGGATTAGAAATTTAGGTCATGACAAATATTCTCAACAAAATAGAAATTTTGTCCTCGAAATCATATATATATATAGGGTGAATTCCTATCCGGATCGTATAACAAGAAATACTTGTTTAACAATAGACTTACTCAGAATTAACATACTCAACTCGATATCTTACTTTGGATTATGAACTCGCATAGTGTCAATGCACACATCTCTATTAACCAATTCGAAGTATGGACACTCATAGAGTTAGGGTACACAACTTGATATCCTAAGTTTAAGGAGAAAACCCACTCAGGCCTTCGCACACCGCTCGATATTCCCATCTCGAAGGAGGGACTCACACAAGATCTTTGCACACAACTTTATTCTTTATACTTAGAAGGGTGGACTCACATAGAGTCGCTTACTTGGTGATTTCAATGTTTTGTTTGAGATATATATACACACACATAACGTCTCCTAGCAAGAAAACCTTCCACTTTCAATTTGAGTTTTAGACTCGCACATAGTCTTGTAGTTAGTTATTCGACGTCTCATATCAGATCGGATCCATAGTGTCGCTTTACATAAAGTTCAGTAAGCTAATATGGGTTATGGACTCACCTAGAGTCGTTTAACTTACAAGTTTTACATCATTTCAAATGACAAACTTATACAAAGTCACCTCTCATGCCTATGGTCCTCGTTGGATTACCACTATATGTGAATATCATATGTTATGGGATTTCGAATATCACTATCTTACTAAAACAATCAATGTGAGTGTGGTAGGCTGCTAATCAACCATTTCCTAGTAGTGAAGTCACTAGCCAACTGAGTCTTAGTTCTTTGTCATGTAAGGAATATGTAATATTTTATTTAAATTTCCTTCTCATAAAAATTACGCAACCCAAAATTTCAAATGATACTAGCCATAAAGCTCGTATTTCTAAACTGCCACAGGTGGATCCATCGCGTAGCGACCCGAATTTAATTCGCCGTTATTTATGATGTATTGCAGATGTGGCGGACAGCTCAGACACCCGTAGGACACGTAGCTAGGCTAGAGCGCACTGAAGCTAGGTAAATAGTTATTGTGTGCTGATTTGACTAATTTGCGATGTTTATGTTAAAATAGGCTAAACGACATCGTGATGTGCGTAATTATATTTCAATTGACATGTGAGATTGTGTTTTAAGTATTCGCCTCGATATGCGTGTCGATACGGGTCCGGGTAGACTAAAAGACGAAATATTAGGCCGGGGAAAATAATGCACGCATGAAATGAATTAAATGTGACAAAATAATAAATTGGTGGGCGCCTAATAACACGTGGGGTCTTGGTCGACACGCGTGGGTGGTACGATAGTGTGCAGCCTGAGTACGCTCGTTGGCGCACACGACGAAATTGTAGGCTCGAAAATATAGGCGAATATATATATATATATATATATAAATATATACATTAAAATCAGAAATTAAAAATAATTATGAAATGACCAAAAAGGGCATTTGATTATGAAGGATGAGGATAAGAACATAGGGGCATTTTGGTCATTTGCCCCCAAAATTTGATAACCACCACCACCGACACCACATTTCTCACCATTTTGATCGAAAAGAGAAGAGAAATCAAGAGACCTAGAGAGACGAGAGAAGGAATCGACGAGGAGGAGGTCAAGCTCGTGTTGGAGAGACAAAGTGTGGTCAAAGGTGAGTGTTTTGTTGGCTTGTTGTTGTGGTTATTGTTGTTGTTTGTTGGTGTGGGGGTTCGGTGGTGGAGGTGGGGAGGAGCTCGGGAGCTCGGACGAACTGCAAGAGCAGTTCGTTCAAGGAGGGAGATGACACCCATGTCGCCTCCCCTCCCTCCCAATCCATTAATAAAAAAAATTTCATCGAACCAGGGAGTTCCTCCCTAGTTCGATTGAAAAGAAGGGGGCACACGTGCGGGTCGCATGTGTGCACCCCCTCTTCATGGGCCAAGTCGGGCCGTCTCGGCCCTGACCCAAGTGGGTCGAGCTGAGCTGGCCCAGACCTAGACGACCGATTAGGCCAAACCGGACCCGATTTAGCCCAACCAAAACAATAAAAAAACATTTTTGAAAAAAAAAACTAAAAAATTAATAGAAATTTAGATAAAATAGGAAAATTTTAGAAAAATTATATTTTGATAAAATAAATGAGAATTTATGAGTTTTTATAAAAAGTAAGGTATTCAGGATTTTGGCAAGATGTTGTTGGGGTTTTTACCTCGTAAAACATAAAATTTACATAATATACTCAATTGAATCTAATTCAATGACAAATGATATTAGGTACATTTGGATGATAATTTTGATTGTCGGGTGTTTATTGGAGCTAGATCAGGGTTTGGTTTTTGGGATGCGGAGTGTGAATTGAGGTGTGTAGTATCCCAACTGAAATTACTTGAGTATTTACTTCTTTTGGCATTTGAATTCAATTTTTTTCATTTTATTATTCTACTCTGGTTATGGCTATATGGGCGAACGTTGAGCGGGGCTCCCTCCGTTTCATTCCTATGTGTGAATGTCCACTACATCATACCACGTGCTACCAGATCGGTCTCGATGAATAACACGACCCGAGTATAACATTGTGGCATGTGTCGGTGCGGCGTAGGTGTAATGCCGATCATCGAGCGGATCCAGATACTGGCCCTACTTGATAGGACTCGCCAACAGTATTCTATGGAAGAGTCCGAATTATGGTGGTAGTCTGACCCTAGGGGCTAAAACACACTTTGAGCTTTTCCTATTATTTATTCATGCGATGAGCGTAGTTGTCTGTATTTATTTCCACATGTTTATTTAATAGCTTTATTTAAATTCCAGTATTTACTTATAGTATTACTCACTTAATTTCTTTGGGAATACTCACTTTGGACTCGTCATCTACCTTTTGTAATGGCTTGAGTGCAGATCCTAGTACGAGTAGGGCAAGGGCAACCTGCCAGAGTACCGTTGATCTGAGATTGCCTGACTCGTACGTTTATATTATATATATATATATTTTGTTTCATTTTGGGTTTGGGGATTTTGAGATATTTTGAGTATCTTGTGTATATTGATCTTTTTGTGACTTCAGAGGTATTTTATGGTTGTATATGGGTTTTTCACATTAGGTTTATAGTTTATGTTACACATTTATAGTATCATTACCCGAGTAAATGTGGTAGTAAGACTTTCGCAGTGTTAAATTGAGGATTTTAGGATAATTTAACATATAATTTGTTTTCAATACAACTTAATCAATAAATTGACAATTAATAAGGTTTAAGAAGGTAAAATGGAAGATATAATCCAATGTATAGCACAGCTATCACTGGTAAGACAGACTGTAGGTCCACATTGGCCCTCGTGGCGATCTATTTCGAAAATGGGTCGTTACATTTTGGTATCAGAATCTAGGCTTAAGAAAACCTAGGGCTCGAATTTGAGTATAACTTGATCATAAACCTATTGAATAAGCTTTAGATGTGGAAATCCAAAGGAATTGCCTAAAGTCTTAGTTAGGAAGCAATGAGAGATGGGTAGAAATCAAGGATATACGTGTTATGTTTTTTGTTGTATATTACTACGTTACACGTGTATTCGTACTGAGGCACATTTTTCGATGTAGATACCGATGGACGAGCAACCTCCAGGTACGACTCAGCCAGAGGTTAGGGATACTAGTGACCCTACTAGGCCGACATTGACGTTAGAGTCATTAGTGCGGACAGTAGATGATAGGTTCGTACAGTTGTTGGATTTATTGAGGACTCGTGAGACTACAACAGCTCCTACTACAGTCGTAGCTGCACCATTGGTTCCTACTGCTGCAGTTGTTGCTCCCACTACTGCTAAAACTCAGGGGTAGGCTGCAGTATCCGAGACACATGCCAAGAGGGCTATACCAGTGGTTGTTCCTGCGGAGACTACGTTAGTTGTGACTCATTCGACTATCGAGCGGCCAGCTGTAGCGTCTTCATCAGGGAGTTTGATGATAGTGGAGGCGAGGAAGTTGAAGGATTACCTTAGATTCTCTCCAGGATACTTTTACGGAGCCGAAGACCCAGAGATAGTTAGGAGGTGGCTATTGGCTCATGAGAGATTATACGAGATTTTATTGGTTGATGAGGTTGATAGACTGAGATTGCCTAGTTATTGTCTGAGATCTGCTGCTGCTATATGGTGGACCACCTATAAAGCGACACATCCTACGGTTACTGCTTGGGTTGATTTCAGAGCATTGTTCATGGATGAGTATATACCTATGGAGGTCGGGATTCGATTGAGAGAGGAGTTCTTAACACTGGTTCAGGGTGATATGTCTGTGACCGAGTATATGGAGAGGTACAGATATTTGTTATCTTACTCTATGGATCTCGCAGGGATTGATAGACTGCAGATATATTACTTTGTTCGAGGACTCGATGAGAGGATAGCTACCACAGTTGTTTCCAGTGGAGCGACTACTTTGGCTCAGGTATACGACATGTCTCTTTCTCATGAGAGTTATATAGTACAAAATGCTAGTAGATTGGCGATTCAGAATGCGCTGCGGGGTCAACAAAGTCATCCAGTTTAGGGTTCTCGATTTGATCAGAGCCGAAGAGATAGAGGAGAGATCAGGGCCGACAAGGATAGGGCCAGAGACCTCGTAGAGGTAGAGGTGATTGGCAGTTAGATCAGGGTCTCAGAGGCGACAAAGATCGTCGGGATGATCGGGATAGACACGATCATCGCGAGGTTGCATATTATGCGGCTTCTACACCAGTTGATCGGCTGAGACAGCAGCAAAGGAAGGATAAAGGTCAAGGTCAAATAGGCCAGAGCCGAGGTCAGAGTCAGGCACAGAGTCAGAGGACTACTGCAGATCAAACACTCGTGCTTGTTATCGTTGTGGTCAGGTAGGACATCTTGTGGCGGAGTGTACCAGACCAGCGCCAGTACTATCACAGACATACCAGGCCACAAATAGGGCCCAGACAGCTGCTTTTGGGGTTGCACAGCCAGACCGAGAGACGACAAGACAGCTTGTTGAGGGTATGTTATCTGTCTGTGATATTTTTATGCATGTTATGTTTGATTCCGGCAACACACTTTCTTTTATATCTGGACGTATGGTAGGATTGTTAGGGTTAGGTGCACGAACTTTAGATACACATTTTGTTCTCAGTACGACAGATGGGGATAAGATTTACCCTAACCGGATTTGTCAAGATTGTGTGGTTGAGATTGAGGGACATCAGTTACCGGGTGATTTGAGAGTATTAAAGTACTTGAAGTTTGATGCGATGTTCGGTATGGATTGGTTATTGTCATATCAGGCATGGATCGACTGCTTTAGCAAGACGGTGACCTTTCACATTGAGAGAATTCCAGAGTTTTCAATTGCTGGAGCTGCGTCAACATTACCTATCACTCGAGGCAAACTAGCTACGTCGCAAGAGATGGAGGCGTATACTGCTATGGTGGAGCTAGAGATTATGACAATGATTAGGATTGAGGATGTCCCTATTGTTTGCGAGTTTTTCGACGTGTTTCCTGAGGATTTGCCAGGATTGCCACCACCGTCGAGCTGTTGAGTTCATTGTCGAGCTAATTTCGGGGACTCAATCGAATTACAGCAGGCCGTATAGGATGTCAGCATCGGGTCAGGAGGAGTTGAGGACCCAATTATAGGAGTTACTGCAGAAGGGATTCATTCACCTTAGCATGTCACATTGGGGAGCTTCAGTTCTTTTTATGAAGAAGAAGGACACCTCGATGCGGATGTGCGTGGATTATAGGAAGTTGAATCAAGTGACGATTAGGAACCGTTACCCACTTCCCAGGATCGATGACTTGTTCGATCAATTGGTAGAGCTAAATTCTTCTCGAAGATTAATCTCAGATCAGTTGAGGATATCGAGAAGACCGCTTTCAGTACGCGATATAGGTTGCACGAGTTTACAATCATGCCATTTGAATTTACTAACGCACCAGGGATCTTCATGGATTTGAGCACAATGTATTCAGGCCATTTTTAGATCGATAAGTCACTATTTTCATCGACGACATCCTGATTTACAGCAGGAATCATGTGGAGCATGAGAGACATCTCAGGGAGGTGTTGGCGACGCTGAGAGAACACTGACTTTACGCCAAGTTCAACAAGTACGCATTTTGGTTGAGTGAGGTCAAGTTTTTTGGGCATGTTATCAACGATCAGGGCATATCAGTATATGGTGACAAGATTCGAGCTATTATTGATTAGAGGACACCCGAGTCAGTATTTGATATTCAGAGTTTCTTGGGTGTGGCAAGATATTATAGACGCTTCGTACATGATTTTTCGTTGATTGTAGCGCCGATGATGAGGTTAATTAAGAAAGACGTTAGATTTGAGTGGTCGCAGGAATGTGAGGATGCTTTCTAGGAGCTGAAGAGGCAGTTGACTTATGTGCTAGTTTTAGCATTACCTGTGGCAAGTAAGGGTTTCTCGGTTTACACTGATGCGTCAAGCACTGGGTTAGGTTGTGTGTTGATGCAGGACGGACACCCAGTGGCCTATTTATCGCGACGATTAAGACCTTATGAGGAAAGTTATCCAGTGCATGATTTGGAGCTTGCGACAGTCGTATTTGTACTGAAAGCTTAAAGGCACTATTTGTACGGTGAAAGGTTCGTACTGTTTACCGACCACTAGAGTTTGAGATATTTGTTCACTCAGAGGTAGTTGAACATGAGACAACGGAAATGGCTCGAGTTACTAAAGGACTACGATTTTGCTATCGAATATCATTGGGGAAGGCGAATGTCGTAGCTAATGCGTTGAGCAGGAGTGGCATTGAGAGTCAGACAGGACTGCGACATATGACACACGAGCACGGGTTGCTTAAGGTTGCGTCGGTGTTGTGTGTGACAGAGTTTATTGCTGAGCTACACATTTGCGGCCAGATACGGGTTCCTATGGTGTCTTTAGAGCGGGTTGCTAAGTTACAGAGAACTGAGGGCCGATATTTATGGATTAGTGGACTTGCTCAGGATCCAAGGTGCAGAGAGTGGTATGAGGGTTCAGACGAATGCTTGAAATACAGGGGTCATTTGTGGATACCGGAGGTACCGGAGCTCAGGGACAGCATTCTCGAGGACGTACACTGATAACAATTTATAGTTCATTCTGGTCCGACTAAGATGTATCACGACCTTCAGCTATTATTTTGGTGGCCCGGGATGAAGGCATACGTGGGGAGGTATATCCGGAGTTGTCATATTTGCCAACAGGTGAAGGCTGAGCACAGAAGAATAGTTGGGTTGCTACAGTCGCTGCCCATTCCTCAGTGGAAATGGGAACATGTGACCATGGACTTTGTCAGTGGCTTACCGCAGACTACGAGGAGACACGACGCAGTTTGGGTAGTTATCGACAGGCTAACGAAGTCGGCACATTTCATATCGATCGCCATGAGATATTCAGTTACACAGCTAAGCACTATTTTCGAGAGAGAGATTGTCAGATTACATGGTGTACCAGTCTCCATTGGTTCCGACAGAGATTCGAGGTTTACTTCTAGGCTTTGGGAGAGTATGCAGGAGGAGTTTGGCACTCGACTACAGTTCAGGATTGCATATCGAGTACGCTTGTTGGCGCGCACGACGAAATTGTAGGTGCGAAAATATAGGCGAATATATATATATATATATATTAAAATCAGAAATTAAAAATAATTGTGAAATGACCAAAAAGGACATTTGATTATGAAGGATGAGGAAGAACGTAAGGTCATTTGACCCCAAAATCTGATAACCACCACCACCACCGACACCACATTTCTCACCATTTTGATCAAAAAGAGAGAAGAGAATTTGAGAGATCGAGAGAGACGAGAGAAGGAATCGACAAGGAGGAGGTCGAGCTCGTGTTGGAGAGACAAAGCGTGGTCGAATGTGAGCATTTTGTTGGCTTGTTGTTGTGGTTGTTATTGTTTGTTGGTGTGGGGGTTCAGTGGTGGAGGTGGGGAGGAGCTCGGGAGCTCGGACGAACTGCAAGAGTAGTTCGTCAAGTCTCCCCTTCCTCCCAATCCATTAAAATTTTTTTTTTCATCGAACCGGGGAATTCCTCCCTGGTTTGATTGAAGAAGAAGGGGCACACGTGCAGGTTGCATGTGTGCACACGGATCGGGCCGAGCCGGCCCTGACCCAGACGACCAGTTGGGCTGAACCGAGTCCAGCTGAACCGGACCCGGTTCAGCCCAACCAAAACAATAATAAAAAACAGTTTTGAAAAAAAAAATTGAAAAATTAATAAAAAGATTCAAATAAAATAGGAGAATTAATTATATTTGATCAAATAAATGAGAATTTATGAGTTTTTATGAAAAGTAAGGTATTCGGGATTTTGGCGAGATGTTGCCGGGGTTTTTACCTCGTAAAATGTAAAATTAACATAATATACTCAATTGAAGCTAATTCAATGACAAATGGTATTAGGTACATTCGGGTGATAATTTTGATTGTCAGGTGTTTATTGGAGCTAGTCCGGGGTTTGGTTTTCTGGACGCAGAGTGCGGATTGAGGTGTGCAGTATCCCGAAGAAATTACTTAAGCATTTACTTCTTTTGGCATTTGAATTCAATTTCTTTCATTTCATTATTCTACTCTAGTTATGGCAATATGGCCTGACGTTGAGCGGGGCTCCCTCCGTTCCATTCCTGTGTGTGTATGTCCACTACACCATAACACGTGCTACCAGATCAGTCTCGATGAATAGTACGACCCGAGTAGCACGACGTGGCATGTGTAGGTGCGTCGTCGGTGTAACGCAAGTCATCGAGCGATCCAGATACTGGCCCTCTTTGAGTAGGACTCGTCGGCAATATTCTGCGAAAGAGTCTGAATTATGGTGGTAGTCTGACCCTAGGAACACATTTTGAGCTTTTCCTATTATTTATTCATGCAATGAGCGTAGTTGCCTGTATTTATTTCCGCATGTTTATTTAATAGCTTTATTTAAATTCCAGTATTTACTTATAATATTACTCACTTAATTTCCTTGGGAATACTCACTCTGGACTCGTCATCTGCCTTTTGTGATAGCTTGAGTGCAGATCCTAGTACGAGTAGGGGCAAGGGCAACCTGCCAGAGTACCGTTGATCTGAGATTGCGTAACTCGTACGTTTGTAATATATATATATATATATATATATTTTGTTTCATTTTAGGTTTGGGGATTTTGAGATATTTTGAGATACCTTGTGTATATTGATCTTTTTTTACTTCAGAGATATTTTATGGTTGTATATGGGTTTTCCACATTAGGTTTATGGTTTGTTTTACACATTTATAGTATCATTACCCGAGTAAATGTGGTAGTAAGACTTCCGCAATGTTAAATTGAGGATTTTAGGATAATTTAACATATAATTTATTTTCAATACAACTTAATCAGTAAATTGACAATTAATAAGGTTTAAGAAGGTAAAATGGAGGATATAATCCAATGTATAGCACAGCTGTCACTGGTAAGATAGTCTGTGGGTCCAAATTGGCCCCCGTGGCGGTCTATTTGGAAAATGGGTTGTTACACACCGACCATTTCAACCTAGGTTTACATATCACGGTGGGTGAGTCCACACTTAACAACCACATACACATCACAATATACGACCCTCAGGTCAAAGTACTCGAGACAAATCTTGCTAAGCATAATTTTATTTTGAAAGTTTTGAGTGTGTTGATCAGGCAACACTTCTTCCATTATCTCATAATCAATCTCAGGTTGGGTAACACTAAGTATGTTAGGTCGATACCGACTATAAAAACATCATCTTTCCCATAAATCAACTCGTGCAAGTTATTGCTATGTTTGAGTCGGATAGTACGTACAAAACACAAAAATATATAGAAACTTACCCTCGGTATCGTCGCGCACCATTTTGGGTCTGGCTTTGTTAATATATGAGCTTTCTTTAGACTGCTGAGAACTCATGGGTTGCAATTACTAAAGAACAATGTGTCAATTGTGACCGCATCTGAAACAAGTCGGTTATGTCCTTTGCATTGTAATCAAAATTTGGCTCTATGTTGGCTCTGTTCCTGTCTCAATGCCACTTGACCTCAGTTACTTAGTATTGCTATAGCTAACTGGCTCTACGTCGACCTCTTCCTTTGTGTTATAAAGTGACTAACTATGCAACATTAATTATTTTTTCAATCTCTTACTCTGCCCAACTCATACATGTCCTGTAAGGATCGCGCTCTAGTGATGGCTATGTGGTGCACGATGTCTAACCTTAATCCATTGCAAAAGTAGAAAGCGTCATCAACATTATTCTCGGCAATTATCTCTAGCAAACTATCGTAAGCTCATGAACTTATTCTCTATCATCATGTTCTTTGTTGATGCAAGGAGTTCAATCAACTGTTGTCCTTGAGCAATGACTATGTCAGGCCCACGTCGCATGTGTTTGCAATAACGATGTACTGACTGTTGTTGATGCAACCGTCTTCACTCTCTAATTGATCTCTCATTATACTCACAAGTTAACCGCGATGGAGAATCAACTTCTTCGTATATATTGTATATATACATATAAAATATAACATGTATGCATAAAAATAGCCCCAACTCACTTTCACTCACTTCCTAACAAATTGGTTTCTAGGCAAAGATCATCTGGTTTCCACTTCTAAGGTTTGTGTCTTATTCAAGTTTGCATTTTACTAATCGAGAACCTCGCTCTGATAACAACTGTGACGTTGATATCACAATTTCTTACAATTCTATACTTAGTCCATAAGGTTCTAGTACTTATGCTATGATACCAACTGTGACGGCCCCTCTCCTATCTGGGTCACCGCCTGGCCTAATCCTGTAATTAATCTCTAATCACAATAATGTAGGAATAAACTACGTATTAGTCAGCCTTTACATCCTATAGTATTTGATACACACGTTCAGGATAAGTAACACACTTATGATACCATTATTATATTTTCAGAGTTGATTAAAACTTTTATTGAATTAATTAATTAAACATAAGTTTTAACTATTTATGTGAAAGCAATTAAATAAATACTAAGTGAGGAAACCAAGAACGGTCACATGAATATATAGTAAAGTGGTGAATATAAACAGTGTGAAAGTCATAAAAGGTTGGTGGAACTAATGCTCAATCCAATACACATAACCCAGAATGTACCAAAAGACAACATAAGATAATACAACAAAATACCAAAAGAACTTCAATGTCAAAAGAAGGATTGCGCTGCTAGCTCAGAGGTAGTCGTCGATCTTCTCCTTGCCCGGCCTGGCCTGCCTGGTCGACGGCTCTGCACCCACCGTCATAGTACAAGAAAATAAGAGTAATCCCTGATGATATGTTTATTTCACATTTCCAAATATTCTAATGGTATTTAAAAGCATATAAAAGGAGTATTGAAAGATTAACCATATGCTAGTAAGTACTAGAGTTAAACAAGTGATACTGACATTAGGCTAAGTAGTAGTGATCTAGGTTCAGTCAATCATGAGCCACGTCACGCCAACCTATTTTATCACAAGGGACTCTAATCCAAGTGTCATCAGGGACTTTAACCCTGGTGTGTTGATTACTTAAGGGACTCTAACCCCGAGTGCCGCATACAACCAAGTAACATATATCGACATTCCTGGGACTCTAACCCCGTGAGTCGCGCACACCTTGATCGAGTAAGGGACCTAGATGCTAAGAATACTTTATATATTCAAGAATAATTTAATTATGGAATGATCAAGGCATAGGGACAACTAAAGGCTTACACAAAGTGAGTACAATTTGTCATTATAGTTACCATTCCCTCTACACTAATAGCATGTTATTTATATCCCAATTAATAATCAAAACAAGATGAAATTGAGAAGGCATTTGAAAGGAGTCAATGAATTAACACAAGAATGGATATCATGGAATCGAAGCTTAACATGTGAGTAACATTAAATAAGGCTCATGATATCAGAATACAAGCGTCATATAGTCATAAGGACTATGAACATCAATTAAACAGTGGAAATGAAATGTAAAACAAAACATCATCACGTATACTCACATCAAGCAATGCCTATCCTAGCTTTACCGACTTCTGATACTTTGACTCGTGAATGCCTCCCCGAGGCTCTCCTCAAATCTAAACACTGTTCAAAAACTATCTCTACACACATCCATTTATTTTAAGTTCATTTTCACAAAAGAAGTTGGCTTAATTTTTAACATCTAATGACTCTAAGTCATTGTTCTCTCTCTCTAATTTCGAAAACTATAAGGAACTCCCAATTTTGATTTAAAATGAGAGAGATATGACAGTTTTACTACAATTGCTCAAAACAGTTTTAAATTCCGACCAACAATTCAAAATTTTATTTCTTCCCAAACCATAACTCTAAAAATTATGATTTTTATATTTAAAACCAAAAGCATATCTAAGAACATCATAATAAAATATGGGCTCAATCCGATAATAAATGAATCAATTATTAACAAAACATCAAGGCATTATTAAAGCTGTGAAACTCACAAATTCCATATTTAACATTAAAGTTGCAGAGGCGTTTTGGACCAAAAAACGTTCGAATTTCAAAATCTTTCAATCGGCAAAGGTTGTTCCATTTTGAGTTAGCTTTCAAATGCCATCAAAATGAGTCCATTTTGATTTAAAATGTGGATGTTATGACCAAAACTAAGAGACTTGGTCAAAACTTTAATGTGTATGCATAAAAAAACTTCAAGAATTTCATTTGGGTATCAAAAACTAGTTGTAAATGTTATAGAAAGAAAAACAATAGCTCAATCTTAGAAACTCATTTCGTAAGAATTTCTAAATTTAAAATCATTTTCTTTAATTGAAAAGTATGGAAGTGGAAATGATTACCTTTAATGATGCTTGGTTTTGAGTTTTAAATCTCTTTGACCTCCTTAAAATTTTTAGCCAAAACCATTATCCATTTTGCTGATTTTTCAGCTCAATCATGTGAATTGAGCTTTCATTTAATTGTTGGCCTTATATAGTTATATTAATAAGGGAATTAATTAGCTAAAACTTAATTTATTAGTCTAATTGCTAGGACATGCATCCTCTTCTTAATGCCACTAAGCACGAAACTCCCCTCAATGCCACTTTTCAAGAATGAAACATTTTTCCATGCCACTTGTCATACATGAAGTTTCCTTTATCATGGTCATCCATCATTTGACTATTTGTCCATCTTTAGGATGATCCAGTGGCCATTAATCACTCGTACTTCCACTAAAATCAATCCTCTAACACACAAATTGACATAAAGTCTTACTGAGATTGGTTGTTGCATATATCTTGAGGCATATCAATATGAATAGGATTTTTATTTAAACTTTAAGCTTGTAATTTGATTTACATTATTACATAGGCTATACATATAAATTACTTGGCCACATTAGTATTTGATGTCAACTTAGAGACTTCCCATGTCACTTTCCACCCAGTTGATACCCTGAACATAGTTTAATCTTCGAGAAGAACTTGGCGTCTGCCAACTGTTCGAACAAATCGTCGATCCTGGGGAGTGGGTAACGATTCCTAATCATCAGCTGATTCAGCCTCCTATAATCCACATACATCCTTATAGTGCCACCCTTCTTCTTCACAAAAAGGCCAATGATCCCCAACGAGACATGATAGGACGAATGAAGCCATTGTATGATAAATCCTCCATTTGGGACCTCAACTCCTCCTGCTCTGATGCCGACATCCTGTAGGGTCAGCTGAAAATCGGTTATGTCCTCGATAATAACTCAATAATGAACTCAACCTCTCGATGTAGTGGTAATCCTAGCAAATCAACTGAAAAATACATTGGGGAACTCCTTAACTACTGGGACATCCTCAATCTTGATCACTCTTCTTGGCTTTGGCTCAACAATCACAACAAACGCCTCTATCTCCTAAGTCAAATCTAGTCGGCCTCTGGTAATCAGTAAAACAGTTGCAACTCTAGTAAAAGTAAACTCTGGAATCCTCAAAACGTCAAATGTGACAGTCTTACTGAAACAATCTAATTATACATGATATGCCACCAACTAATCCATCCCAAGTAGTTCGTCAAACTCAAGGTACTCTAAGACTCGTAAGTCTACAGGTAACTGATGCCCCTCAACCTCTACTGTGCAATCCCGAGATATTCGATTAGGATATATCTTATCCCCCACAGTCATACTAAGGACAAGATGTGTGCTTAATGTTTGTGTTGATGACCTAACTCTCCTATCATGCATCCGAAAATAAAAGATAATGTACTGCTATAATCAATTATAACATGCATGAGTTGGCCAAAAATAGACAACGCACCCTCGACGAGCTATGTAGTCGCCCCTTTGTTCGGTTGTGCAACGACAAATGCAATAGCACGGACCTTCTCTCTGGCCTAATCTTGTTGTAGTGGTGGTGGTGGTCTCCGACAATCCGCCCTAATATGTCATGTCTGACCACATTGAAAACATCAACATCTATCCAGGCTCCTACCCTACCTGTACCTGGGTCTGTAAACCTATCCCTCACCCTTGTCACGACCTCCCTGATCTCAATCCTGTCTGTACTACTATCTCGACTACTCGGCTGGTGTAGGGGCAATAACATGTACCGCTTGGCGGTCATCCATCTAAGTTGGCCATCTCGCCAATCCTGGTCATCCCTACGATCTCAATCCGTGCCTATCCTTGGGTCTCTGAACTTGTCCCTGACCCCTGCCATGGCCTCCCTAATTTCAATCCTGTCCGTACTACTATCTCGGCTACTCGGTTGGTGAAGGAGCAATAACATGTACCGCATGACGATCATCATATCTAAGCTGGCCATCTCAATGATCTCGATCATCACTACGAACTATATCTGCTTGCCAGTCATCCCTGCGATCTCTCTACCCCTGTCCCATCGATCTTGCTGATCTCTCTGTCCTTTCAGTCTCTGACCCTGCCAAGAACTCTATCCATAATGTCCCTGATACCAAGTAGATACCAATTGGTTGCCTCTTTGTAGAAGATAAATCTCATGAGAAAGAGCCCAGTCATAAATATTTTGTAGAATGCAGGCTCTAGTGGACACAATGGCACTGAAAATGATCTCCTCTAGACCCCAAACAAAGTAGTAAATCTGTAACCTCTCCCTCCCTACCACATCGATCACAAACTATTACAAATATTGGTATTTTCCATATACTAAAAAATCGATTGGATACCTTGTCTTAGAGTCAAAAACTCCTCTCTCAATATTAGATGTACCTCAATAGGAATATACTAATCATAAAACAACTACTTGAATTTATTCCATGTAGTGGGATCAAGATGAGTGTCCGAATAAGTGGTCCACCAAACTATTGCATTGCCTATGAAACAATAACTCAATAAGAGCGCCTGATCCATCTCCTCAACCTTCAATAAATTATGAACCCATTGATACGATAATAACCACCTCCTGACTGCATTCAAGTCACCTGCTCCAGAGAAAAATTCATGTTGAATCAAATGAAGTCCTTAACCAGTATAGGCTCAGCAGACGTAGTATTACCTGAAGTAGACACAATCGCAGGCTGATCAATGGTCATTAGAGTAAGAACCTACATCTCAATAGGTACCACCACTAGTGCAACTCCCTCATCTGAGGAGTAATTGAGGCAATGATTGCCTAAATAATAAGTGCAACAAGTACTGTAGTGGGAGCTAGTGTTGCTACTGGCTGAGCTCTAAGAAACTGGAGAATCTCTGTAAGCTGAGCCAGATGTACAACAAACCTATCATCCACACTCGGGGCAAGTGAGTCCAATGTCATAGTAACCCTAGTCGGGTAGCCAGTCTCTCCGACCTCAAGCTTAGTAGTAGGCTTTTCATTCATCGAAGTCTGTATCAAAAAACGTGCACCGGATCATCCTTGATATATATCTATCTATACGTGTATAATATGTATTATATAATTAGAACATAACATGTATATAACCCTAACACTACCCGCCTCACAATCACTTCCCAACTAGAGTTCTAAGGAAAGTACATCGAGTTTCCATATCTAAAGTTTGTTTATAAAGTTTTATGTTTTTTTCTTAATTCCTTAGGTTCATTGAACCTGGCTCTGATACCAACTGTGAAGGCCTCAAATTCTAAAAGGCTGTCACGCAGTGCGTCGCGAGCTCCACAGCCCTACCACGTCACTGGTCAGTTGGGTCCCACATGTCACTGACGTCTATTACCAAGTTAGTTAGCTTGACCTGCATGCTAACTTGTCTCATTTTATTGTAAAGTTAAGTAGTTATTCATTTAGTTAGCCTTTATGTCAATTAAGTTTGTTAAAATACCATTTCGCATGTTCTTCAGAGTTAATAGTTAATCCAACGAAAGACTTATCAAACATGAATAACATGGAAATAGACATAAAGTTGATGTCATAATTGAGCATCATCCTAAAGTGGAAAATCCGACATAATGTACACTATATACAAGGCAACAAAATATCTAAAAAATGGAGTATATACATGTATAAGTCTCACACAAATCCCCTAGTACCCAAAAAAAATGATAAAACAAAAGTAAACATGTACAAGAAAGTCTCGGACAATAGGCAATCGAAGGTAGTCACCTAAGATCCCCTTTCCTCTGCTCGTACTATGATTGGCACTCAATCATCACAACAAACAAATAACGAGTTCAGGTGAGTAAATTCCAAGAAAATTCACTGAGCATTACATAATAAAGTAAAGGGAATCCATAAATACTATTAAATAAACATGCATAATGTAAATAGGCAACTGTAAATTTATCGTCGCATGTGTAAGTAATAGTAGAATACAAATATGTGTGCTCGTCCCAGTCAAACTAGAACCATACTCTAGATTTCCCAAGGATCCCACTAGTGAGCGCACCCACTGGCCCATCACCTGATCCTCTAGGTGGCCAACGTATACCTACGAAGCACCGAAACGTGTACCTACAAAGTAACTTGGGTCGACTATCCACCGAGGACTCCTCGTATACATGGTATGGTCTAATGTGTCGTAAACACACAACGAAATACCCAACGAGAGTAAATTCAACCGACCATTCAAACAATAATAAAGAATGATAAAAATTGAATAAAAGGAAATAAAAGCAATAAATGAAGCAGTTAAAATACTCATGTGACTTTCAATTAGGTTTACAACACACCTCAACCACGCTCCATGTCTCGTAAAACACCTTGGTCCCGACTATCACACTATAACCCCGAGTTCCCTGAGGTCATTTACCAGTGTTTCAGAGTGTATTCATGTTGTTTAAATAGGTTTTCATTCCCAATACCTAAAACAACCCCATAATGTATTTTAAGAAATTTCAAAATCTAACATATACCGCGTTGGGGAGGGCACCGAACCTGGGTGTTCTTTAGGATCATCATCCTGCCCAAAAGAGGTAGCGTGCTATGCCCCCTTGTCAGTGTGCTACCTGTGTCGAAACCCAAAATTCCAGATTCGAGAATTTTGGAGTTTTGACGCTCGGGCCTCCTCCAACTGCCATCGACATCGACCCTATCCTCGACTCATGGGGAACTTATAACACTCCCAAAATGCCAGAGGCAGCAATCAAACACAATAAATTATAAAAATTAATCAAATCCACAACTTTCCAATAAATTAACAAACTTCTCAAAACCATGAATTAAACCTAACCAATGAACTAACTTGACTTCAAAAACACTTAGGAATACACAAGATTAGTGAACTAAGTTACATAACTCATTTTTCATCAAAACAAACAAAACTTGGTTCATTTATAGAGAGATGAAAGTGGAAGATGATGCTCACATTGATCTTTATGTTTGATAGCTCAAACCCTCACCAAATCACCAAGATTTCAAACAAAAATCCTTCTCTTCTCTCCCCAATTTTTGGATGAATGGATAAGTGAAAGAAAAGTTGACTACCAAATATCCCAATCTTAATATTTATATTCAAAATCTAATCTAAAATGTTCTCGTAACACGAGGACATATAATGGCCACTACTAAAGCTATCCAACTCACTTTGGTGACTCCAATACAACACTCAAAAGTTTAGTCTTATCTATTGTTTATCTCGATTTCTGGTGCACGACACCTCGGCTCGCACTGTGACTCGCGCCATAGCCTACTATTTTGATAATTTTGCCTAGACCATGGTTTCATATTTATTATTTGTCACATTTAATTTATTTCTTTATGCAAATCATTACCCATACCTAGTGTACCCATATTTTGCCCGCTCGGTACCCGTATCGACACATTTTTTGAGATGAATACCCATCTCATCATCTTGCTCAGTTTAACAATATAAGTACACAAGTGTGATGTAAGGTAAAATAATTGAATATGCAACATTGCAAATAGGCAAACATCATACAACAAGTTTGATTACAAAGAAAAATTGGGAAATTAACATTTTCTTGATAAAGTTTTCTTGAGTAAATGTTCATAGGAAGATTTCCCTACTTGTGTTTGATTGCACATATAAGAGTTTTTTTCCCTCAAAACTCACCAACAAGTTTTTAAGTACATAAGAAAACTTACCATATACATTAAATATATTAACTTTATATTTGAAATATATAAATTTAATGTGTCTTAATATGAAACTCATTTTTTTCAAAAGAAAACTCAATTTTCCCACCGTAATAGGTGAAAGAATATATGAGTCTTAATATGGAAATCTGGCAATTATGAGCAAATGTTCCACGAGAAAATCTTGGTTATCTAATGCAAGAAAATGTCATGAATGAAATTTACCATTTTTCTTGGAACATTTTCCTGCATGTGTTTGATTGCACATATAAGAATTTTTTCCTAAAAAAATCAACAACAACAATTTCGAAATAAAAATGAAAACTTACAATGTATACTAAATATATAAATTTTTATATTTAAAATATAAATTTAAAGTGTCTTAATATGGAAACTCTCATTTTCTTAAATGAAAACTTAATTTACCTACCATAATAGGTAAGAAAATATTTGGGTCTTAATATAGAAAATTGGCAATCACGAGAAAATGTTCTACAAGAAAATATTGGCTATCAAACGCAAGAAAATGTCATTTTCTCACTAAATTTGTCATTTTCCTTGAAACTTTTTCCTTTTCCATCTTATCAAATAGGTCTTTTATGTAATCTTTATATGAAAACATATGTTGAAAGAAAAACAAAGGCAACAAAGGAATCTCATATAGATATAATGCAAAGTATTATATTAGAAAATTGATTCCAATCAAGAATTTTGAGGCCAAAAATAAAGGAAGCACACCATTTCGTAAGGGTGATGAGTGTTCATTTAGACATTAGTTAGTATAGGTTACTAGATGTTAATGGACTATATTAATTTTATTTTGTTGTGATAAATGCTTATTTTATGTATTTCAGGGATTTTGCGTAATTCGGGCGTATTTAGAGCAAAAGTGCATTTCGGACCTATTTGAGCGTTGTTTAGTTCACAAGTGACAACCTTCACATCACAAGTCAAAATGACTCGCCATTGGTCTTATCGGAAAGAAGACTTTAAGACGAATATTTTCATCTATAACGAGCATCATGAGATTAAAACTCAAAATGGCTCAAAATTGCAAGACAAATCAGACAGTTCGTAGTTTAAAGCAGGCGTCGCGAGGATGCCGTGGACATACACAGCCATGGTGCCACTCGCATACGTCCAAACCAAAGGAGTGTGAATTTCGCGCCGTAGAGACGCCGTAGCCCAAACCACCCACGGCGCGAGTGACGACGTGTGAACGAGAGAGCATGAAGATGCGTCGTGACGCCACCACCGAGACAGCGTGTCTACACCGCAACCGCGCCGTGTGAACCTGTCCAGACGTTGCCAGATGCACATTACGATTTCGTGCCGCATGAATGCCGTGGCGCAAAACCTCACGGCACCGCGACCTGAAGAACAAGAACTTAAGAATATTTACATATTTTTTGGGATTTTTAGGGATTGAACCCGCTTTGGGGTTTTCCTATAAATACTAATAGACTCCAATTCGAAAGGACCTTTCGTTTTACATTAGAAACTAGGGTTTTGGTTTGATTATGCCTAGCTAATCCCCTTCCTCTAGGTTGAAGGTGGATCAGTCAAGCCTGCAACTTGGGATTTCAATATGAGGTTTATCTATGCTTATTGTTTTTTATTCTTTTCTATGATTTATTGTCTTTGGTATTGTTTTATTCTTAAGGTTAGATTTGATTATGTGTAAGGGCATGTGCATGCATATTAGGTTGATTACCCTTAGTCATTAAAGTTAAAACATCCGTCCTCACGCAGTAGACTAATACTTATGACAGTTGGTCATCTGGTCAAGTACCTTAGGGATCTAGGCTAAATCGGGAGCACTAGCGATTTGGTTATCTAGGTGTAGTGCCTTCACGAATCGAAGTAATGCGGCTAACACGTTAAATCTAGAGCACTAGCGATCAAGTTACGTGTTTAGTTAGGGAAGTAGTCAATGGTCATACCTTAGCTGCTGAGATTAGGAAGTGCAAGGAATCGAATGCGTCACCAGGTCTATAGCTGCACTAGATCATAGTTAAGTTTCATATCTTTTATAAACCAAGGATTAATGAAATTATTTCCAAACTATATGGCGAAAATCGTGAAGCTAAATACCTAGACTTCACTCTCATTGAATTTCTTTATCTTCGAAGTTTTCAAAGTTCTCAAAAGTTTTATAAAATTCCCCTTTTCTTCCTCTCCTCTAGAAGCCTAAGTTAAGTTATGTAGTCCTTGAGGTTCGACCCCGAGCTTACCGCTACTGCAGTCTTTGTGGTTTCTGGTATAGAAATCGAGTAATTTACTTTGACGTGTTCGACACGCGTCAAATTTTAGTATTGTTGCCGGAGACTAGGTCCTACTTGATTTAGGTTTTTCTTTCATTTTTTTTATGCATAGGGGTCTTCGTCGATCGAATTCCACCAGGTCCTCTCTGCCCTTTGTTTTGGAGATCGCAAAGACTTGTCGTAAGAACGTGAGAGAAGCGCGCCAACAGAAGCAAGGTGATTTTGTCTTGTCTACACTTTGTAAAGTGGGGCACTATATGGCAACAAAACTTATGCTTATTGAAGATGTTAATAATGATGATATCGATATAAACACACTGGAAACAAACTCGTGAGCAATGGTGATGAGTAAGCAGATTGCACAAGATTGGCGATTCGGGCAGATGCAGGGTGAGGTGCACATGCGTTGAGGCTCACATACAAACTTGGATGAACAAATAAGCAAGATCAAGAAATCCTAGAGCTATGAGGAATTACAATTAGCCATGGAAGCGGGC
Organism: Stephania japonica; assembly: GCA_039657345.1. NCBI lineage: Eukaryota > Viridiplantae > Streptophyta > Magnoliopsida > Ranunculales > Menispermaceae > Stephania > Stephania japonica. The sequence goes on from CM077561.1 coordinate 31,205,628, forward strand.
GCCACGGAGACGGAGTCGAGGTAATTGGCCGAAACAAAGAAAAGACAAGAGATTACTCATAACCAAGCTCTGATACCGTATTAAGTTATAAAGAACTGAATTTCATTAGATTTGTACTTGTATATATAAATATCTAAGAGATAAAGAACTCTTTGAAAAGATAAGGACGACAACCATATATCTATATCTAAGATAACTATTAATATCATATCAATCTTAACAATATACATTAGATTTTGAGTGTTCTTAAGTTATAGGAGACTAAAACTCCCCGAAAATAGGTTAGAGGAGGAACAAGGGATGCTCAAACTTCAAAAATATGCATTGTAAGGTTTCCTAACACTCTATTTACGTTTAATTTTATTTCTTATCTTGTTAATTGTTGATTAATTATCATGATTCTTATCTTACTTTATGTAGAAAGTCACCAAGGCCGGTCATTAATACCCCCTTTCGTCTTTTATCGGCGTAGTTAGAGCATGAGGACTTTGCGGAGTTCATTAAACGTATCTGGACTCAATACCCTGTTGATCTTCATCAGTCGAACTCCTCCTTTATGGTTGAAGCTAAGCTATGGAACAATAATGTTTTTGGGGATATTTTCAAGAGGAAAAGGTTGTTAAAAGCAAGGCTGCAGGGTATTCAGAACTCTATATACTATGGGATTAGTAGGTTACTTAATAATCTTGAATGAGTGCTATTGCAGTACTATGATCAAGTCATTAAGCAAGATGAGCTTTTTTGGGTGCCAAAGTTCCGGGTGTCTCGGCTCGTCTGCTGGTGCTTTGCAGCCTTGCAAAGCACCAGGGTCAGATGGCCTCCTTGCTGGGTTTTTTCAAAGAAGCTAGGAAACAACGTGCCTGCTCTTTTTGAGTTTATCCAAGCTGACTAGTCAACCTAATCCTTTGATCCTAGGATTAATGAGACTCATCTAGTCCTGATCACTGATCACCCAATTTTGGTCTAGAAGTTTTTGCAATGTCTCTTATAAGATCCTCATAAAACTATTGGTGAATAGGATACATCCTTATCTGTCTAAGCTAATTAGAGACTCCCAACACAGCTTTATCCCATGGAGGAGTACTATTGACAACATTACACTTGCCCAAGAAGTCTTGCAAACAATGAAGAAGAAACAAGGCAGAGGAAGCCTAATGGCTATTAAGCTTGATTTAGAGAAGTCATATGATCATATCTCATGGGATTTCCGACAAGATACATTATTTTAACTTCCCTCCAAGACAACTAATGAGGGGTGGAGAATGAGTATCTCACCTTTGTTTTGTTGATGAACTAATTCTCTATGCAAAGGCTTCAAAGAAGCAAGTCAGGCTCATCTTCCAATTGCTTAATAATTTCTGTAATGACTCGGAGGAGAAGATTAACCTGACCAAGTCTCTTTTATATCTCTCCCCTAATTATTTGAGAGCTAAGGCGAGAAGTTTGAGCAGCTTAGCACAAATCCAATTAACCAAAGATCTTGGAAAGTATTTTAGCTTCCCTCTTTTTTTATTCTCGGCTCTCTAACATCCAATTCAAACCCCTGTTGAGCAAAATGGAGAGTCAGTTAACAGGCTGGAAAAGAAGCCTTTTGAACACGATAGGTCGTACCATTTTAGCTCAGTCGGTGCTATTGGCTATTCCAGTTTCACACTGCTGGATCGGAACTGGGAAATTCAATTTTGCCACACCTTACGGGAAGGAAACACTTGTGCGGATCGCTTAGCAAATTTAGCGGAGATGCAAAATATTTAGTGTTGTGTATTTGAGGATCCTCCCCATTATGTGAGAAATTTACTTGTGGGAGATGCAATGGGTGTAATCTTTAAATGTTAATACAATACCCATCATTTATACAAGAAAAAAAATAGCTTTCCCGTGGAAAATGTTGGGGTGCCTTTAGTGTTGCCCAAAAAAATCTTAAAAGGTGATATATTCAAATCAAGCAATTGCTTTGAATAAGTAAATCAATCATTTTTTCTTGAGGATTCAACATTAATCCCCTCATACCTTCTAATTGGTGTACATGAGGTGCATTTTCTATAACTTTCGAAAAAAAGACATTTTATGGACTGGATTAGAAGGATCAGTCATCCTAAAATTAGGATTCATTTCTTGTCGCAAATATTCCCTTGAAACATATTCACTTGTAGCATATCATATCTCTATGGATTGACGTGGGTTTTTTTTTTTTGCAAGCTTGAATTTTATATTTTTACATGGATTGGCTTGGGGCATTGGGCCTCGACCCATTAAGAGGTCTACTTCCATATTATAAAGTAATGTTCTTTGAGATTTTTATTTCACACTTTAGTTATTGAGGGTCGTCTAAACACCCTTTGAAACACGCGCATGCACCTCGAGATCCAAGTTGAAAAGACCACGGCTACAGTGTGTCAAATGTTGTGTCCGATAATATCGCTGAATCATTTATTCCTTATCGTTAGCCACGAATTGCATCGGAGGCTAAAGTTGGGTGAACTGAGGAGGAGGTCTGTTTGCCCTTAGCTTCCGCAGACTGCTTGGATTGATGGTCAGTTGTGTTTTCTTAATTCTCTTCTTCTTCTTCGTCTTCAAATTTGGGTGTTGGATTTGTTTAATTTTGGTTGATTAAAATTTACATCTTCACTTGATTACATCTGTGGAAAGCCCTATCACTTTGTAATGTAATCCCACAAATAGCAGCTTATATTATCATTTTCATTTTTATTTGTTTGAAGAAAAAGCTCACCATTACACCAGACTAGCCCGAAGCTATTATATCCTTAGGATTTCCATGCAAAAATCCCAAAATTAGAGAGGAAAATGGTCTAGGACATCTAGAGGAGGAGGCGAAGTTCTCGCCGCAGGGGCGCGGACTGCCGCGATTGCATTCCAATAGGAGATTGAGAAATATGTGCATTAGTGAAACATTTGCTATCTGCTCATGAGTAGTCATAATATTGTTAACAAATTTTAAGATATCTTGTTATCTGCTCTGCTCATCTTCAATTTCAAGATTCTTTTGAGTTCACTTAACGCCTTGTGTGCATTCTAGGCTTTATGCGGATTGTTCAGTACATTTGCTCCACAAAGACAGTGCTTCTATAGACCCTTGAGTTTCATTCCCCAAAAGCCTTTCAACAATGCCTACTACTATTGGGACTGGATTTAACCATCTTCCAAGATTCCTGCCGGGTTTTCTCCTCAACCATCGTGGACGATGTGTTTTGGCGGCTGCAAATGAACAACAAGACTCCGGAACAGATTGGGAAAAAGAGTTCCTTGGAGAGATCATTCCTTTGGGTGTCCACTCTCCCTCGAATAATAAGAAATCTAGGGTGATTGAAGATGATGGGGGAATGGACTGGTGCACGAGAGCACGCCAAGTTGCATTGAAATCGATTGAGTCCCGGGGTTTAACTTCTTCGATGGAGGATTTGGTGACTGTAAAGAAGAAGAAAAAGAAGCCAAGAAACACCATTGTGAAGAAGAATAAGAAGAAAAACAACATTGAGGATTATGACACGACAGAAGAGGATATGGGCTTGTTAGAAGATGGTGATGACGAGGGTACTAGCCAACTTAGGAGGTCCGTTAGTATGATGGCAGATGGTATGTTTGAACAAAGGAAAGAGAAGACGATGGAGACTCTTTTGCAAAGACTATCTCAGTTTGCTGGGCCATCTGATAGGAAGAAAGAGATAAGCTTGAATAGAGATATAGTTGATGCTCAAACCGCTGAGCAAGTACTCCAAGTCATTGCTGAAATTATGTCTGCGGTGAGCAAAGGCTTGACCCCTTCACCTCTCACTCCCTTCAATATTGCTACCGCCCTTCACAGGATTGCTCGCAACATGGAAAATGTGTCAATGAATAGAACACATAGGTTGGCATTTGCTCGGCAAAGAGAGATGTCTATGCTCGTTGGTATGGCAATGGCCGTGCTTCCTGAATGCTCTGCTCAGGGCATATCAAACATTGCTTGGGCATTGTCCAAGATTGGAGGTGAATTGCTTTACTTATCAGAAATGGATAGAGTTGCAGAAGTGGCGGTTGGGAAGGTTAAAGAGTTCAATTCGCAGAACATTGCCAACGTGGCTGGTGCATTTGCTTCAATGCTGCATTCTGCTCCCAATCTTTTCGAAGAATTGTCTGAGAGGGCTTCAAACGTGATTCACACTTTTCGGGAGCAGGAGCTTGCGCAGGTTTTGTGGGCTTATGCTTCTTTGCATGCACCAGCAGATTCTTTGCTGGACTCCCTTGACAATGCTTTCAAGGACGCAGACGTCATCAGATGTTGCTTGGATATGGAAAATTCAAGCCCTGATGAAGAAGTAGTTGAAGAAAAAGGTGTAACTAAAACAGCCACAGTGAATTCTGGCCTTCGTGTACTATATTTCAATAGGGATCAACTTGGGAATATAGCCTGGTCTTATGCTGTTATGGGTGCAATGGACCGGCCCTTTTTCTCCTACATATGGAAAACTCTGAGCAATTTCGAGGAGCAAAGAATTTCAGAACAGTATAGGGAAGATATCATGTTTGCATCTCCCAGGTTTATCTAGCAAATCAGTGCTTGAAGCTTGAGTACCCTCTTCTTCAACTATCCCTGAAGAGTGAGCTGGAGGAGAAAATTGCCAATGCTGTTAGAACTAAGAAATTTAATCAGAAAACGACCTCGTCATTCCAGAGAGAGGTGGCACGACTTCTTTATAGCATGGGTTTTGAATGGGTTAGAGAATACAATGTTGATGGATATACGTTGGACTTGGTCTTGCTTGATAGGAAGATTGCCTTGGAGATCGATGGCCCTACGCATTTCTCAAGAAACTTGGGTACTTTTTCATCCTCTTACCATTCACTATAAATTTCTATTGAACTTTTAATTCTGTCTGTGAAGGACCGACTGATCTTTGTTTCTTGATAGGGACTCCTTTGGGGCACACAATGTTAAAACGTCGCTACATTACAGCCGCTGGATGGAAATTGGTATCGCTGTCCCACCACGGGGTGAGTTCCTTGATATTACTCTAGTTCTTACTTCAATACAATTTATGAATGCCATATACTAGGCAAGGTAGGCAACCAAGAAATGACAAAGCAGTAATAGTGTCATTACTAAAACATTTAATCATCTTTAAATGTTTCTTTCCGTCAATAACAAGATTATTCATCGTAGATTGATTTAATTGAGTTTAGATGTCTGTCAATTTATGGCAGATCAACCTATTCTTTGGCTTAATTCAATGTATTTGGGATTTAACTACATTAGTTGCTTCGTTGTGTCAGTTACTTTATTGGAAAGCTATCGCTTTCTTTAGGTATGTTTTATTATATCAGACTATGCAGAAACCATTTTAGTAATATGTTTTCAACTTGGTTTCTGTCTCAGTGGGAAGAACTTCAGGGTGAGTTTGAGCAGCTAGAGCATCTAAGTAAAGTTCTTGAAAAGCACATTGGCCAAGATGATGGGTACAACGAGTGAGCAGCTGACAATTTTTAAGGCAATTATTAGGCGTGAAAATATTGAGTTGAATTCATGTTATCAAACAGACACTCTTCTGCTTCCTGTTGAGAGGTAAATTCTCCAACAGCTCGCTGCAACCGAATTTATAACAACTGTTGCAACCTGAAACACTCATTATTAAGAAATATATGCTCTATCAAATACAGATTTCAAGGTGTTTTATTTGATATTTTCTTTTTCTTTATTTGTATTTTTCCAGCTGTTGACATCTGTCTCATTAATGTTCATTTGGTAACAAGATAAGATGGAAGAGATTCCATTCCTTACAAACCTGATATCTTGAGAGACACACTTTGAGAGGTTTCCTTTTGAAGAAACTATTGCAATTCTTTACCTGAAATTGGAGAATGAGAATGACTTGACATGGGTTGTAATGATTAAGACTTTGAAACTTGGCTTTCTGATGTGAGCGCTGGGAGTGCAGATCTCATCAATCAACCAAAATTGCTAAAAATGGAATTAGTTATATTGAGGGTCTCATTACTCTGCGCTTTGGCAATGATTAGAGGAAATGGTTCTGGATATTTCATCAAAGGAAACGTTAACATGGACTTCTTTTGGGGCAATGACATAATCCATTACTAAGGAAGGGGTGCCACCAAACTCAAGAAAACTAAGATGACTTGCGACAATGAAAAAGATGAAAAGGTACTCACCATTTTATCTCGTCTATCCTTGCTCATTCTTTATGTTTCCTGTTTTCTTTTTCACTATCGTAGTTTATATTTATAATATGGATTTATGCATAAAATTTATCAGTCCTATAGAAAATGAACATAGTTCACGAGGGTAAAGTTTTGCTTTTATATTTCCTTATCAATTCCATCAGTTTAAAGTAAGTCAACAATATTGGATATCTGTTTTTTTTATAGATGAGACCATCTTGAGTCATTTTACAATAGTCAAATGTAAACTAGGCCTATTGTTCAAAGGACAAAACTGCTTAGTAATGCCTTTTGATGCTTACAATTGACTTGTGCTGAATAGAATTTATGCTTATTCTCTTGAAGCAGAGTATAAAGTTGCTTGACCCCTTTCTTAGTGACAAAATGTCACTAAGAACAACAAAGGGCAAGGAGTTCTCTAATAATGATGGGGTGCTCTCTGCAATCCCGTGAGTTCCTAATCAAAATGATTTTGAAAATGTCATTTGCCTTGCATCTGAGTAATTAACTTGCAGTTTGGATCAAGGATTGCAAGGTGCTAAGGCGATACCAAGGCGATTTCCCTAGCCTAGGTGAGGCGGTGCCTAGACGATGCCTAGACGGACAAAATAATATTTATTTAGAGGTCCTTCGGTGTGTAGTTATTTATTTATAGGTCCTTAAGTAACACTAATAGTCTATTAGTTAATGTGATTCTAATAAGTTTTTTGGTACATTAATTGTGGATTTTGTTCTTGGGTAGGTGTTTTTATTATCAAACTTAATTGTAAATAGCTCATTCAAATTTCTAAAAATTATTTAGAAGGACACTGCTTGCCTAATGCACTACCTAGGCGACACCTTGCAATCACTGGTTTGGAAGGAGGCACCAGACTTGAGGGAATGACCAACTCTTGGCCTAAGTAAGCACCCGATTAGAACATCCACTCGTGGTTAGGCAGTGGTTCATCTCTGAGATTTTTGGATGATAGATGGATAGGTAATACGGAAAGCTCACCATTAATTGCACTAAATCGAGCGCAATGGAAGAGTTTGATCCATGTAGCCGACCCCAATTAATTTGGGACTGAGGCTATGTTGTTTTAGATGGATAGGTAATGCGAACTTAGCATGATACATTTTCTATTTTTTACTTGCCCTCACTTCATCATGAATTACTTGTGCCTAGTTCTTTCATTTAATCATCTTTTCACCAACATGCGTGAATTTTGAGGATTCCACCATTTTCCTTCTCTTCCAATTATGAACCCAACCTTTAGAAGAAGAGATGACCAAGGTATAAAAAATTGACAAAATTCGCCTAACTTCGGCCGAATTTTGTCGATCTACAAGGTAGCAAAGCGAAATATACGATCAGCTAAAAAATTGCAAAAAATCACCTAAAAATCGAAAAAATTTGACAACTTCGGCGAAATTGCTTAAAATGGGTATGAATTTGCAAAACTTCGATAAGGTTTCCATGGAATTTTCTCAGATTTAAGGAAACCCTAACAACAGTAAAAAAAAGTCAAAACAAAACATAAAGAATCATATATGGCTCCTGTATATGAAACAATCTTTCCTCCTCTTGAAGTCACCCCATCGACTGAGAGAAGCATGTCAATTTTTTGATCTTAACCTTTCTGAATAAGAACTTTCTAAACAGAAAGGCCAGTTAGGGAAAATTCAAATAGAGAACCCAAGTAACTCAACTAGGGCTTTACTTGAGAGAAAGAAGAAAGAAGAAGAAGACGATGAGTGATTTGAGAAGATGACCAAAGCTGACGCGAGAAAGAAATTGAACTGGAAAGAAGCCGAGTCGACGATAGACGGAGAGAGGTCTTCGATGCTTAATTTTGATTTTGACTTTTCAAGTTTCCATAAGTGATGATAAATGGAGCAATTTTGTCTCTTCTCACTTCTCATTGATAGTTTTCGGTATTTGTCTTGTTATTGATGACCTGTGATCATTATTATTTATTTGTGATTGTTTTAATTGTATCATACGTAAAAACTTGTGCATTTTTATCCAGATTAAATATATAAATTTTATCATAGCTAGGAAATTTACATGTTGTATCTAAAACACTTATTTTGAAGTTCTAGCGGATTATAGTTGTACGCTTATGTTTGTTTTTAACATCTTTTTAGAGAAAGTTTAGTTTTTTAGCATTTAAAATAAAATTTCATAAGTTCCTCAAAAAACAAATTTCATAAGCTTCCACACACTGACGATTTTTTGTAAAACTTCCTCTCGTTGAATTGAACTTCCCCGAATTATTTCCGAATTTGGGTGAGCGAAGTATAGGGCGAAGTCGAAGTTTTGAACCTTGGAGATGACATAAATGGGGCTGGGAAATGTTTGGATTTTGGGATGTTTTGCTTTTCAAATGATGATACCTTCAATGTGAACACGATTCTCACTTTACTCAACCCCCTGAAAAATAAATGGAAATTGACACTTTAGCTAGCTAGCTTCCTGGATGTTATATCCCTTCTTGTTGTTCCTACTTAAAGTAATGGAAACGCTACTTCAACTCCTTTGCTACCTACACCTCCATTGTGACTGATCATCATCATATGCAAACTCATTGCAAATCAAGTATTTCAATACAAAGTTTCACTTACCACGAAATAACCTACTTCAGTCGATGAAGCTCTTCAGTGCTGTCATTGAAAGATGCTACGGATAATCAATATCTTGTTTCACTTCGCAATAGATGGTCTCTTGTTCTATTTCCACCTAATTGACAACATGTAGGTTGTGAATGGGTGTTCAAAGTTAAACGAAATTCTGATGGCTCTGTTAAAGTGTTAATAGGTACTAGGCTCAACTAGTAGCCAAGGGCTGTCTTCAACTGGCATTGTTAATTTGTACTACACTTCAGCTTTATCAGGGGGATAGCCTATTTGCCAACTTGCAATGTCAATGATGTTTTTCTAAATGGTTCTTTGCAAGAGGAAGTTTTCATGGAACAATCTGCTGGTTTTATACACCCTCAATATTCTCATCATGTATTTCACATTCATAAAGCCTTGTATGGTTAATACATGCCTCACTACTCATTCAAGCTCCCAAAATAACGGAAACAAAAACCAACAACACATCCATGGAAAAAAAAAGCATGAACAAATAGAATAAGAAATACAAAATTTGGGTATTTGAGTATTTGAGTAGAGGACGGTAGTAATATGATTGATCCATTACATTTTCTAATGGCTACCAGAAAACTTGCTTTCTGTTACAAAATTTGTTGAATCGCTTTGAGGGAGAAAAAAATGAAAATGCATGACTTAGAAACAATGAGACATCTTCCATGTAAGAGCCTCTCAACATGTTTTATAACGTTGACATTCTATGTCATCCGAAAGGCGATCTAGTGGACTTTATTGGATGGCTAAAACTGATATTTTTTTTAACTTAAATTCTCAAATGACAGTGTTATCAGGAATCACTGCACCCCTTAGTACAGTAACTATACCCCCACTGAAAACGTAGCCATCAGCATCCCTGCTTCCTTCTTGTACGTTGTCCTTGTTTGCTATCTATAACAAGAAAGACAGGCATATCAGAGTGAGTGGAAAAAATGTCAAATTTCTTTACTCTTAGTATGATATTAGAAGACGTTCCATAATTAATGACATCATAAGCTAGTCAAAACAAGTATATTTATGGTCCATTGTCTTTACATGAAAACAATGCATTTTGTCTAAATCTGGGAAGCATAAAAAATGTCGTTGCAGAAAAGAATACAATATGATGATGAATTTGGATACATTTATTCATAAAGAGTATTATAAAAACCAATTGAAGGAAAGCTAGCAAGTTCCAAAATGAAATGATTTACTGCAGCAGATCAGCCTAAATTTCATATATTTATTTGCGTTAACAATAGATGAATTGATTAAATAGATCAAAATTTAATTTCACTTAATTCCTTACTCTGACATTTTGTCCAATTCTTGCATTTTTGTCAATTATGGCTTTCTTTATATAAGACCCTTCTCCAATCCCGATGGGGATTTCTGTGGTTTTCTGAGTGTTCCTTTGAACATCTTCCATCTGTTGTGGGTATGTGCAAATTAGCAGAACAAGAAAACATAATTTAAGGAAACTTAGAAGATTTAAAGTCGTAATCAAAGAATGTGATATGAAAAAGAGAGATGTGTTCTTCTAATCAATTACTTGGTAAATATCGGCACCCATTATTATTGATTCCTCAATTACCACTCTATCCCTAATGCATGACAGCATTCCTATTACTGAGTTTTTGATCTTGCAGTTCTGCAAAAGAGGAAAAAAAAAAAGATAAGATAAATTTCAAATTTATACTTGATTCTCACAGCCATGCAATACTAGTAATATAGGTGGTACTACTTACGTTGATGATGCAACCGTCTCCAATTATACTCTCTGTTATGACAGCATCTGATATCATGCCGGGAGGCAGACACCGAGGCAAAGTGTATATTGGGGCATCTTTGTCATAGAAACTGCATGTTATTAACTTAGTGAATCATAGGGGAGTTTGTGTTAATTCAAGGTGTTGATGTCCAGCACGACAAATACTATTTAGCTTTTATTAAAGTGAAGAACTTGAACTACCACTGTCCATCAAACTGCTTGCACTTTTAAGAAGTTGCTATGACATCATAAGTTAGTACTTACTTGAAGCCAGGAATTTTGTTAAGCCTGATATCCATATTGGCATGGTAGAATGCCTCGATGTTTTTCATGTCCTCCCAGTATCCATCAAACTTGTAGGCCATCACCTATTCACATGATCCGGAAGTAGTTAAAAATTGGTGCCTCTGTTTACTTTTTAATTAATGAGGAGGAGACTCACCTTCATTCCTACATTTATAGCACCGGGCAAGACTTGAGTAGAAAAGTGATCGGCGCTTGGCATGTGCCACTTTAGAAGCTTTACCAATGCTTCTCTCTTGATAACATATATTCCCATGCTCCAATAACCTTCACCATCACCTCTCTTATTCATATCATTCTTGGTTGATGAGCTATCAATCTGAAATGGGAGCATATTTATGTCACAATTAAAAATCTATTAAGCTGAGGGATTTGCTTACTTAGCACTCCAAATCAACAGAAAGGAGAATCTTCTAGCTAGCTCTGGGAAAATAAAAAGCATGTTGAACAGCCGCATATAATTTATTTATGTAGGAAAGTTGTATATGTTATTATGGAACTAGGAAGCATTCCATTTCATTTTTGTTATTTTCATGTGATTGATTTGTTTAAAAAAATAAAATAATAAAAAACTGCATTATTACATTGAAATGATGCTTGGTTCATCTAATTTCTCAGTTATGATCAATGAAAGACCAAGAGGTAAGATTGGAGTCTCTAGGGGCTTAAGGCAAGGGGACCACCTTTCTCATTTCATTTTCGTCTTAGTAGTGGATGTTCTTAGTGGAATCATTGATCAGGAAGTTGTTAAAGGATCCTTTAAAGGATTGATAGTGGGTAGAGAAAAGGTGCATGTTTCTCATCTTTAGTATGCACACTTCTTTTCAAGGAAGGTGAGGTTCGCAATTTTATGGCACTAGTTGATATTTTTGAAGGAATATGGTGATCTTTCCGGATTAAAAATTAATACGGAAAAAAGGCAATTAGTAGTTACAATATGGAGGAGGTAGTGTTTTAGATGGCTAGTACAATAGGATGTGGGTTGGGGGATTTGACCTCTTCAATACGTAGCTCTTCCACTTGGAGGTAATCCTTCTTCTATCAGTTCTTAGGCTCTGGTCATTGGAACCTTCTCTAGGACATTGACAAGTTGGAAAATAGGGTGTACCTGTCAAGGGGAAGGAATTATGCTTGATGAAATCAATGCTTGAGGCTATTCCTTTTACTGCAGGTCTATTTTTAAGGTGCTAATGAGGTAGCTTGGATCATTGAAAAAGTTTTTTGAAACTTTCTTTGACAAATAATAGGTGAGAATAAAGGATATATTCTAGTTAAATGGAGTGCAGTTGAGAGACCTATGATAATATGAGGCCTAGCATTAGGAAACCTTAAAAAAAAAGAATCAAGCTCTTGTTCCAAAATGTTTATGGAGCATTGTGGCATAAAGTCGCCCAAAGCATTCATGACCTTTTGCCTAACAAGTGGGACATGGGTGGCTCCTAGGTCAACTCATCGAAGTTCGTGGAATTTTATTCATTATAGTCTCATAGTTTTTCAGCATCACATATTCATCAAGGTTAGGGATGGGTCTTCTATTCGTTTATGGGAGGATAGGTGGCTTGGGACAATTCCATTTGCATCTAGATTTCCAAATGTATTCTTGCAGTCTACGCATCATAATCATCATGTTTCACATTTTTCCTCTCATGATACTACTCTTGCTTGGAACCTTCATCTCCCAAATAGATTTCCTGCCAGGTTTCATGAAGAAAAAAAAAATGAGTTGCTAAATATTCCAAGTCCAGTTAGACTCAACTCAAATACAGAGAGGACAAAAGAACTTGGAACCTTGATCCTTCGGACCTCTTCTTAAGCCAATCATTCTTAAATTCTCTGATTGAGGTGTATCAAGCATTTCATAGACTTTGGAAAGCTAGGGTTCCCTATAGCGTACAATTTTTTGGTTGGATTGTTTTGCATGGTGGTTTGAATACAGGTGACATGCTTGGGAGAAGAATACCCCATTTGGTCTAGACGCCCCATTATTGTTTCATGTGTAAGATGGAAAGTATGGAATAGGTTAGACATTTTCTAACAAGAACTTATTTTAAATCCTAGATCAATGAGCTAAAGATCCATGTTGGAGACTATGATAGGTAAAAGTAGAAAGGAACACATCATTGTAACTTTATTGGCGGTTTTATGGAGTATTTGCTTACAGAGGAATTGAAGGCTATTTAAGGACACTGAGAACTCAATTTAAGATTTATGGGACTCAACCAAGATGATGGCGGCTAGATGGGTATCATGTAGCTAGCACAACGCAGGGTGTTCGGTTTCGAATTGGTATCATCATTGGCGATAGATTGCTTAGTGTAACAGATTTTAAATGCAAATCATTTTTTATTTCTTTGTCAGTCATTTCTAGTAATGGAAGTCATTGGATGTATGGGTGAGGAAGCTTAGCATTTTTTTTTTGTTGGATTTATGTGCTAAATAGGGCTATTAAATTTTTTTGTTTACTATCAAAATTAATTAAAAAAAAACGACTGCATTATACCAGGTTGTAAGACTTACTGAAGGCTTCTCTTGACCACCCTCTGGCTTTTCTCCGATTGCAACAACATTATTGTTAGAACTCACTTGCAGATAGCCCAATCCCGGGTTCCTCTTCATGGTGGCAGCATGACGAGCAGCAATGGTGATATCAGCTCCGCTGCTGCGGTGGGCACGTATAAGGTCCTTGTAGTTCATCTTGTAGAGATGGTGCCCTGGAAGGACCAGGAATTCAGTCACGGGATGCTCTTCCAGGACCCATAGGCATCTTCTCACAGCGTCTGCGCTTCCTTGAAACCATTTGTTGTCTTCAGGACTCTGATAAGCTGCTATAACTTCCACAAAACCTTCCCTTCCAAGGCCTAAAGCAGAGTAAGCTCTTGAGAGGTGGGAGTTAAGGGAGGTGGAGTTGAACTGTGTGAATGCGTATATTTTGGTGATGTTGCTATTAATGCAGTTGCTAACTACTATGTCCACAAGCCGATAATTTGCTGCAATGGGTATAGCCCCATCTGATCTTCTTTTTGTCAGTGGGCTGAGCTTCGACTCAGTGCCATCCCCAAAAATAATTGCTGCTACGCTCTGTACCCAAGTAAGTACATTTTTATCACTTAAACTTCTTATTGAATAGGAATTATGATATATAATATGTTTTAAATACAACTCTAGCTACCTAGAAAACAATGCTTTGTGCAAATTCTGGTATGCCATTAACACTAATCAAGGAATATGGATCTAAACTACATTTAGAAGATAAAATCCATAAAGTGTACTGAAATGGTACCTGATTAATTGGTGGAAAAAATGGATTTGGGTACTGATCAGGCTTGTATGAATTAGATACAAAAAAGCATAAATTAGGAGCTAGATAAGATGACTTTAGTGGAATGCTTTTGCAGTGATGTGCAGCGTTCAACATTGGTGAATAACTTGCTCCACGAATTGGAACCTGAGGAACTGAAAGACCAAGCCGGAGAGTCACCATACGAAAACTGATAAAAGTCTAGTTAAGATAGAGTCCAAAGTTGAATTGAAGGAAGATTGATTTAAGATTAAAGAGAGTGTTATTATAGATAAATAGATATGGAAAAAATTAAGAGAGAGAAAAGAAGAGATCGCTATTTAAAAAAACAAAATTGATCTCTTAATCTAAATCTTGGTCCCCCTTGCCTTGGCATTTGAAGTGTCCAAGGTGAATGAGGGGAGCAGTGCTGGAAGTGGAGAGAAGAAAGGAATAAAGCATGGAGAGAATATTTACCTTACTTGGATCTTAATCCCATGCATTTTCTTTTAAATGCTTGTTTTTTTTTTTTTCCATTTGTTTTGGTAATCAAGGGTGTTCCAACTCTCCTTATTTTGATGAACAAGAGAATTAATATCCTTTACGTATCAAAGTAATCCAGCATGTACATGTGCTGCTAATGGCTTCTTAGACAAAAAAGGAAAGTTGTCTCCCCCCACGACATCCAGCAATAGAATGTACTTGCTAGCTTGTCATTCTTCAACTTAATGGGAGTCTTTGCTATCTGCAGTTCTATGCCTATGCTTTTTTCTTAACCGACTTGTGTCTTCTGTGAACAGCTCGATCTAGTAATAGTAGATGATGTCGCGTTGGGTGTGTTTTCCATGGTCAAGAAACTCTTGATTGAGATGGATGGGTGTGGACTGTGGAGGTAGCGGCGTAGAGTAGAAGTCGAAGCCCGATGGTGCTGCTGCTCTTCATGCTTCGCAAATCAAGAGGGATCGGGCCATCCATGCTCGTCTCTCTTAAATTATCAAAGAAAAGCGTAGAGGATCAATTAGTTTTTGATCGGCTCTCTTGTTGTACGCGTATTGATAGTACTAGCTCGTAAGGTGGATGTATTAGAGGGTTAATTTGACAAATGGTTACTCACTTTAGTAACTAAAGTCTACTTTGTATTAAAAAAAAAAATCACTCGACTTTTTAAAATTTTTCACAGTCCCCACACACACCACCAGCACCACCGAATCAACCCTCACAACCAACCCCGTCCCGCCTCGCCCCACCCCACCCCACCCCACCCCACCCCACCACCACCACCACCACCCCCACCACCCCCTCCCTCTCCACTCTCACTGCCACTGCCTGCTCTAACATCGACACCGCCTCCTCAAACCGCCCAAGCTGCAGTAGGTCGTCGCCACCACGTGGAGGCTCATCGTCAGCTCCAGCGTCCCTTCCTTTCTGTCGTCACGCTTCGCTCGAACCATTTCAATGTCCTAATAGCGTAGTCCAATGCCTTGGTGGCACTATCGCCGAAGGTGATGGTGTCGTGGGCAAACTTCAGGAGGAACGAGCCTAGATTTGGGTTGTCCAGGGCCGATTCGTCGATAGTTGGCAACAATTGGGGATTTTTCTTTAATGGGGAGGGGGTTTGGTGCGAGAGGTGGATGGTGATTGGGATTGGGTGCATTTGGGGGTTGGGGATCTAGGGATTGTTTGTGTTTGTGTTGGTTGTGGTTGATTGCGTTGGGAATTCATGACTGTTGTCGTTGTTGTTGGTGGTGGTGGTGTTGTTGACGACGATGCGAAGAGGGGTTTGGTTTGGAGGGGTTTTGACGTAGACAAGGCTCAACATGGTTGCGACACTGAGAGGAGTGGCGGTGGCAGTGAGAGTGGAGAAGGTGGTGGTGGTGGTGGTGGTGGTGGTGGTGGTGGTGTGTGGGGTGTGGGGTGGGATGTGAGGGTGGATTCGGTGGTGATGGTGGTGTGTGTGGGGACTGGGGTGGGATGTGGTAATTTAGTAAAACATTAGAAAAAATGTGTGTGATTGTTTAAGTGGTGTGTGTTGATAACAAACTTTTTTTTACACACCTAAACTAACAAGGATGGTTGGATGGACATCTCAATGAGATAATATGAATCTCGAGGCGACTTAATCTTAATCCTCGAGTCACTGGCGCCACGTAATCGCCACATCATATTTGGTCATCGGAAAAGTGACTGGAGTCACTTTAGTGAAAAGTTTCAAAAAGTAGAGTGATTTTCTTGTTACAAAGTATATTTTAGTTACCAAAGTGTTACATATAAACTTGGGTGACCATGTGTGAAATTAAGCCATGTGTTAAATCTGTTTTAGAAATTATTTTGGCCGTTTACAAGTCTATATATTGCAAAGCAGTTGTTGTTGCTGTTGCTACATCAACATCAACAACAACAACAACAATATAACTTCAATCCCAAATTAATTAGGGTCGGCTACATGGATCAAACTCTTCCATTGTGCTCGATTTTGTGCAATTGATGGTGAGCATTCCAAACCATTCAAGTCTCTCCTAATTAATACATCATAAGTTAACTTTAGTCTGCCCCTATCTCGTCGAATTTTGTCAGTTTCTATTGAGTCAAGTTTTCTAGTGGGGCATTTGTAGACCATCTTTGCAGGTGTCCAAACCACCGTAATCGCCCATCCCTAATTTTTTTGTCAATTGGTGTTACTTTTACTTTTCTTTAATATTTTTTTTTCTATCTTTACAAGTTTTACCACATATCCACCTAAGCATCCTCATTTCTGCTACGTTCATTTTATGTAGTTGTTGTTGCTTTACCGCCCAACATTCACTTCCATAGAGCATAGTTGGTCTAATTGCGGTCATAAAATTTTCCTTTTAACTTGGTAGGAATATTTCTATCACAGATTTATTCCATCCAGCTTGAATTCTATTTGTAACATCATTCTCAATATTGCCATCATTTTGTATGATTGATCTTAGATATCTAAAGTGTTTCACCTTAAAACCTTCTACTTCCCCTAATTTTACCACTCCATCATCTCTATGTCTAGTATTTCTAAACTTACAGTGCATGTATTAGGTCTTTGTCCTACTCAACCAAAAGCTTTTAGATTCTATTTTATTCCTCCAAAGTTCTAATTTCCTATTCACTCCATCTATTATTTCATCCACTAAGACAATGTTATTTGCAAATAACATACATCATGGTATATCCTCTTGAATATGCCTAGTTAATTCATCCATAACTAGAATAAAAAGATATGTGCTTAAAGCCGATCTTTGATGTAGTGGGAAATTCTTTTGTAGTTCTTCCAAATGTCTTTATACTCATTACTACTCTCTCATACATATCCTCAATAATGTTTATGTATCTAGCATGCACTTCTTTTCTTTTTAGAGCCCACCAAAGAACATCTCTAAGAACTCTATTATATACTTTTGCTAAGCTGATAGTGGGGCGGAAATCCTCATTTCCCGTGAGGATCCACCGGATCGATGGGGCGGCTGTTTTTGGGTTGATGTTTTTTATGGGGTTTGTGAGGAGTGAGCAATGTTGAGTGAGGATGCTTGTGTTTTGAGGGGTTTGGATGTTGGGTGGGTGCATAAACAAGGCCAAGTTGAAATTGGGTTGTGCAAGGCAGAATGGACTTTTAACCAACGTGTGTATTTCGGAGGTGTACATATGACTACAACTAGTGTGCAAATAGCAACCTCTTATGCTAAAGTTATCAGGAGAGGAAAATGCAAAAGTAACCAACTTTGGCACCAACCTAGTTGGATGTTGGGGTTAATTACATACATGGTCATCCAACTATACATGTTGTAACACTTTGGTCACTAAACTCCACTTTGTAACAAAAAAAATCATCTAACTTTTGAAACATTTCAATGAAGTCACTCTGGTATGACGTTGTAACAACCCTCAAATTTAACTTAACTTGTGTTACACTTGTCAGGATTGTGACCTGGCTACGTGATACTGGACTGCATCTCAAACTTTGGGAGTCGACGCCGAGGTAAATTTTATGATTTTGTGATGTGTGTACTAGTATTGTAGTATGATACGGGTCACGAGCCATTTTGGTAAATTATTAATCTGAGTGAGTTTTCCCCTAGGTAAGCGGGGTTTCGGTAGTAGTTTAACCGGGTATTAGAGGTAATAAACTAAGTCAAATCAAAGATATGACCTTAGTTGAGGAAACATGATTTTATCAAATAAAGTATAACTTAGGCATAAATAATTTATTTGAACACTAAGTGTGGGACCACCTCGAGAAGCGTGCCGGACGCGGGGCACTGAGTACTGGATAGACGGGAGTTTGTATGACCTTAGGTACTAATTTATAAAGGTCAATTAATGGCCTAACATAGGTTATATGATTTATTTTGAAGTTAATTAATATGAGGCCTATGGTTGAGTTGGAAAAAATGTAATAGGCTTAAGATAAGTCTTGGGATACACCACATGAGGGAATCAAGGTGAGATTTGTCATAAGTGGGTGTTACCTAGAGATAAGAGTGTGTTTTGAGATGAAAGTAAGGGCAAAAGGGTAATTTGACCAATCAAATATATATATATATATAATGTTTTTATCCAAAACCCTACTTCACTTCATCATCTCCCTCACGAAACAACCGTCAGCCCCTCTCCACTCACCTCCATTGCGTCATGGGACCTACGGACTTCGACGAGACCGGTGGTGGCCGGAGAACCACCGTCACCGGTGAGGTGTCTCTCTCTTATCCACTCTTTTTCTCTCTCGCTCTTGTCTGTGCAAACTCTCTCTCACTCTCGGCTGTGTCTCCTCTCGGCTGGACTGTCACCACCGCCACCCACCACGAAACTAACATCTCCACCACCCACTAGAGACGCCAAGGTGAGCCTCTCCCATCTCTCTCGACTTCTCTCTTGATCTCTTACTCCCTCCCTCGTTCACGCACGCCTCCTCTCCCCCATTGTTGTGTGGTTGTCTACGTGATGTCGGACTGGGATGGTGACCACGATCCTCAGAGGCGGTCCTAGGTGGTCACCGGAGTCGAGGTGGTTCCCTCTCACACTCTTGGTTTCCCTCTCTCTCGATTTCTCTATTTCTCTATTTTTTCTCACTGTTTTTATATTGTTTTTATGACTGTTTTTTGTGACTATTGTAGACAGTTTCTGAGTCGCTGCCGTGGTTGTAGTGTGACGGCCCCAATTTCTGAGGTAATCCTTGACCCACGCCCTCCGCTCGTAAGCCAGCAGCGCCTGTCTCGTCACTAGACACGTCATCACTACTGCCACGTTCGTAGCTCTGTGAAGTGATGCTCCGTTTAACTAATTCTACTATATTGAATTGTTAAATTTTTCTAAACATCTAGTAGGTTAGCTAATTACAACGGAAGCCTTAAATGCGTATTTTTTAAGAATTTATTAAACCTAAGTTGTGGAAAACCCGAAAATAAACACCATGTATATAACTGAGACGAAGTAAACAATAATTCATATACATGTGATAAAGTTCTAAAGTTCCCAAAACCCAGCAAAATAATATATATACATACTAGGTAGTCAAAACACGAGCTATCAGTAGCAAAGGCCTCAGAGATAGTTGTCTAGTTCCTCTTTTCCCTTGCTCTTGCTCGTACCAGGATCTGTGCTCAATTGCCCAACACATACAACAACGAGCCTAGGAGTAAATTCCCAAAAGAATGCTATACGATAATCATGAAAATTCACAATAACCTGCGAGAAATTTGAATATGACCCTAGTAATAGGAATCATATTCCCATGGCGGGCAGCAAACCACATTCATAGCAAATATATCGATAACACACAGTAGAAATAAAACAGCATTTACGTAACCCGGTTCAACCACGATATCAATTAAAACTAGATAGAGGTGTGACGGAGTCTAATAAAACTAGATCATACTTTGTAGATTCGGATGACTCGACTGAGCACATCAAGCCTAGACCACACCCGAACTACTAACGGTGACCGAAAACACATCACAACCCACCGGACACATGCACCCCACTACGCGGGTAGCTATTCACTGGTGTCCCAAGTACATGCGCTACGATCTAGCCTGCCCAATTCCATACCACGACCATCTTGATTAACCTCCGACAATGTGAACAAATCAAACACCGACCAACACATAATCATAGTGCATAAACATGGCAATTCAAATAGATAACAATGCGGTAAATAATAATAAATGAATAAACACTCCGACTTCCCGGACCCGTCAATCCGACCCACCTAGCTCCTGATGTTCGAGCTAAAGTTCCCCAGTCCCTGAAGTCCATTTATAGTATTTTGTATTAATTAAGTGGGTTTATTATTAATTAGGCTCGATTTCATGGTTTAAAAATTCAGGGGTTTTGGTATTAGCGCGCTAGGCTGGGGAATTAGTGCGCTAATGCACTATTCATGCATGAAGATCATCATCTTCCCCAGCGTGATTAGTGCGCTAGTGTTCATCACCTAACGCGCTAATTGCACTCTGCCCAAAAATTCGAAAAACGAATTGTGGCTTTTCTGGTTCCTAACACCTCATAAACACCATATAATTCGTACATACACTCCAAAAACATCAGATTCCTTTTAAAACACTAATTAAATAGGGTTTTCTTACAAAATCGAGAATCAAAGTATGTATGTTTGAAATCCGAAATCACCAAATAATTCATATTAATCATATGTAAGGTCACACTAGCTCTCAGCTACCTGACAAACCATGTCTCGTACCCCGGCTACCCGATACCCAGTATTCGGTCCTCGACAGGCATTTCGGGATATATACCCAACTCATGACCTTGCCCGATATCAACGTTCACACACACGATGTTTATATACATAAACAAAATTAACTACCTCATATCACAATACTAGGCATCACACCATGCACAAAATAGCATAAATATAAATTAGGTTCTCACATCTGAGTCACCCAGCTGTCCACGTAACGTCCGAATTAACCGTTAATCATCGTGATTAACACTAATACTCAATTAAATTAATTTGGGCCGTTACATGTGGACCGTCCCCGGTCGAGGCTGATCGGAGGTGAACCTCCGACGACTTCACTGCCTGGAGGTGGCTTTCCCCCATGTGTGGCAGTTGGGTTTTCGATGGGTGTGTGTGGGCAGTTTAGATGCGTTGGTGTTGTGTTTCGGTTTGAGCAATTAGGTTGGTGTGTGTACAGTTGTGTGGGGTGCGTAATACTGTGGGTGTGCACACCACAGTTGGGGTGTGGGGTGTGTCATGTGTGGGGTGTATCATGTGTGGGGTGTGTGACCATAAAGTGTATTATTGTGTGTGTATGTTGAATAAAAAAGGTGGTGTGTATGGATATTTTGTGTTTACTTTAAAAATGTGTGAACTTGTATGTTATGGGCTTGTGTTAGGGCCCAATAAGGGCCCAACATAATAACTACATACTAGGGCCCATAACAAATATAAAATGTTATGTAAATGGGGTGTGTTAGGGCCTAATAAGGGCCTAACATAACAATTACATACTAAGGTCCATAAAAAGATATAAAGTTATGGAAATGGACTTTAATATTTAAGCCCAACAAGAGTCCAACAAATAAAACATTTAAATGTTTATAGAGTTAGTGTTTGGGCCCAACAAGAGCCCAAAGAGAAACAAAATAGTGTTAAGGCCCATTACCTATGAAAATATGGATATGTTTACCGTATCGGTGGACTTTTTCCCAACGGTTTGGGTCACCTTAACACATAGTTTTAAAACAAACTTATGTAAACCTCCTTAAGACTAAATGCTAGCCTTAAACTAATATTCGGGATTCAAACCCTTATCAGGTAGTCTGGAAGTCACAGGGAACGCGTTAGAGTCTTAGAGTGGTACCGGGTTGCGATTAGTCAGGTAAGTACATACGTGCCTTATATGTGTGTATGTTAGTAGGCCAGTAAGGAAATAGCTTGTGATATATATATTCCTCTATTAATTGATAATGTTGAATTGAGCCTTTGTTTGAAATTCTATTCCATATTGTTTGTTGTATGTTCTTGGCATGAGTGTGTCTCGAAGGTATCATGTGGTCCCGCACTAGTTGGGACAACGAGGGTGCCTCCTGCAGGGGTAACTGACCACCCCTAGTGTTGTGTGTACTGGGTACTGGATTCGAGAGGTGTTGCGATGCCTTTCGATTTCAAGCTGTGCTAATGTTGTGACATTGTCCGGGGAGATTTTGCGAGATCTTTGTCGTATTGCTGTGAAATTAGACCACTCATGAGCCTCTTTTGAATCTTGGAACATGCAAATTTCGATTGTTTATCTATCACTCTGTTTATCATGCACTTGATTTACTTACTTTCATGTTATTTCATTTCCGCATGATATTTAGACTGTTTTACTTGTAAAATAATAAATTACTGTTATATTCTTCGGGCACTACTTTCGATTTCTTTAGTTACTCACCGTCTAGTTTGTGATGGTGGGTGCAGATAGGGTGGAGAGTAGCAAGGGCAAGGGGCCCTGCTTAGGCAACCTACTTTGAGGACTAGCAGCAGGGCCGGGGAGACCATTTAGTAGGTTTTTATGTTTTGCTTACTTGTACATCGTTTCATATAAATGTTTTGGGTTATAGAACTTGGTATTTTTTATGAGATTGGTATCATGTATCTATGCATATCGAATTGTACATGAATACCCGGGGTTTTCCACACTTATAGATTCCTACATTTCCCTTTGATTGAGTTATTTCCCTTATTATACTTATTTAGTCTTCCACTGTGTATTATTGCAATAACTCTTTCATAAATTGTCAAATTGATTAATCGGAGGCTGACTAGGCTCGTCAGGTTGCTGAGTGATGTCTTGGGGCCTGCACGGGTCTAGGTCGGGCGTACCCAATTGCACGGGCAAATTGGAGCCGTCACAGTTGGTATCAGAGCCTAAGGTTATAACGACCTGACTCTTGATTTAAAACACAAACCATTAAGACAGCGAAAGTTAGGAATGATTGAACTTAGAGTGGAAAACCCTACGATCCTAATTAATACTCTAGTTTAGAGGGATGAGTTGGGATAAGTTAGATGTGATGTTTATAATATTATGATTGTTGTTTGTAATATATTGTATGCGGTAGCTATCCACTGATCCGAGAAATTCATTCTCTTGATTCAGATGATGATGGTAGATCAGACTGGTTTGAGTGACGATGGCAGCACTTCCGGCACACGATATGCTAGCGCGGATGATGTGCACGCCTTGACATAGAGAGTCGCGACGCAGGACCAATAGCTACAGGAGATGTTACGACTATTGAGGACATTCGTACCAGCTACTGCTACACCATCGACTCCAACTACACCATTGCCACCTACTATTATTCGGGGTGTAGAGACTCCGATTGCTGCGGCATCTACGGCTCCAATTTCGTTAGTGACGATTCCCCAAGGGAGCGATTGCTGTACCAAGTACGCAGACCGAGCGAATACACCTCCATTGCAAACTGAAACAGTACGAGCGGTGGAGACACTGACTACGCCAATAGCTGCTGCAAAGACTACTCCAGTCACTACAAAGAAAAAAAGTCCTAGGGCCACTACTGAGGCGAGGCAATGGGGAAAATTTAAGAGGCATGACCCAGTCAAGTTTTCGGTGGTACAGACGTAACAGCGGTAGAGCTTTTCCTGAAGAATCATGAGAAAATTCATACTATCATCGCGGCTGAGGATCATATGAGAGCGACGATTTCCTCATCTATGCTATAAGGGGGAGGCAGATGATTAGTGGACTACCATTGTCACTCCCGAGGCATTTCGTGAGACTGGATCAATTTCAAGACACACTTTAACCATAAATACTTCCCACCAACAGTGTTACGGGCGAAGAGGAATGAGTTCACTTCGTTGCGACAGTCTGTAGGAGAGCCAGTGATGGACTACATGGGCAGGTTTATTTAGTGTTACCTTATGTTGGAGGGTCAGCAGATTCAGAGGCCGATTGTATCTACTATTTCACAGAGGGTTTGCTACCTGTCATTGGAGGTTCAGTAGTCACTACCGAGCCAGAGACTCTTCAGAGAGCATACGAGCAGAGTCTGGCTAGAGAGAGTTACCTGATTTCTTACCCAGAGGAGGCGAGACCAGTCAAACTGGTGACTAGATCAGAGGATCATCAGGATAAGAAACGGAGGAAGAACAGACTTCGTTACCGAGATTCCAGAGCTCTGAGTGTAGGATCCATTGCACCACCTACTTAACCGGCACAAACGACTCCACTAGTGCCGAGCTTTGCTAGTCACCCTCCACAGCCTACGAGACCTGTACAACAGTCACAGGGATAGCCTATGGCGAGCAGAGATTCTGGTAGAGGAGGTAGACAGAGACAGACACTGAGGTCAGGGCAGACTCAGACCCAGAGATCTACACAGAGTCAAGGACATGGTCAGACTCAGGGTACACAGGATACATGTACATGTTACAGATGCGGCAGAGTTGGCCACATCCAGGCTCAGTGTACTCAGCCTGAGAGGACACAAACATAGCATCATCGCACCAGAGGGAGCGGGTGTAGGCAGCAGTTGAGCCAGATCAGGAGGCGTCTCAAAACCTAGTTGAGGGTATGATTTCAATATGTAGTACATTCATGCATACCATGTTCGATTCTGCTTCCACTGTTTCGTTTATTTCCGGACGTATGGTAGACATGTTAGGGTTGAGACCCATTAGGTTTAGTAGACCATTGATTCTTAGCACGGCTGGTGGGGACAAGATTTACCCGAACTTTATGTATGTTGAGTGTCCGGTAGAGATAGAGGGCTACGAGTTTCCTGCTGACTTGAGGGTACTTGAGTTTCTCGAGTTCGATGCATTGTTGGGCATGGATTGGTTGGGAGCGTATCATACTCATATCGGTTGTTACAAGAAGACGATCAAGATTCCGTTGGCAGATGGTACGGAGATTAGCATTTGGGGTAACGCACCATTACTTCTGATCACCAGAGGCAAAGAGGCCACGAGTAGCGATGTCGAGATTGTTGCGAGCGTCATGAGTACTGGTTTGAGACAAGAGGTTGACATAGCAGATGTACCGATCGTATGCGAGTTCACTGATGTATTTCTTGAGGATCTACCAGGATTACCAGCATAGAGGATGATCGATTTCATTGTTGACTTAGTCCCAAGGACTAAACCAATTTCGATACCACCGTATAGGATGACACCTCGAGAGCTTGAGAAGCTGAGGAGTTAGCTAGACGAGTTGCTAGAGTTGGGCTTCATCAGTCCTAGTATGTCGCCATGGGGAGCACCAGTGTTGTTCGTTAAGAAGAAGGACGGTAGTTTGAGGCTTAGTATCGACTATAGGCAATTGAACAAGGTTATAGTGAAGAATAAGTATCCGTTACCGCGCATTGACGATTTGTTTGATCAGTTGACCGCATCGCAGTGGTTTTCTAAGATAGATCTGAGGTCAGGCTATCACCAACTCAGGATCAAGGTTAAGGATCAAGAGAAGACAACACTCAGCACGAGATACGGTAACTTCCAGTTCATAGTCATGCCGTTTGTATTGACTTATGCGCTGGCAATGTTCATGAACCTGATGCACCGAGTGATAATGGATTTCCTAGATTGATTTGTGATTGTATTCATGACGACATCCTCATCTATTCCAGGACTCGTGAGGAGCACGAGGGGCATCTACGAGAAGTGTTGCAAACTCTGAGTGACCACCGACTCTATGCTAAGTTTAGCAAGTGCGAGTTTTGGCTACCAGAGGTCAAATTTTTATGGCACGTAGTTGGAGCTGGCGGTGTTGCCGTTGATCAAGAGAAAATTAGAGCCGTGATTGAGTGGCCTACTGCGACAACTGTGACTCAGATTCGCAGTTTTCTGGGATTAGCAGGTTACTATCCTCGATTCGTGCAGGACTTCTCCAAGATCGCTGCATCGATGACGAAACTGACGCAGAAGAACGCGAAGTTCGATTGGAATGAATAGTGTGAGTAGGCATTCTCCACTCTGAAGGAGAAATTGACGACCACACTTGTCTTAGCATTGCCCGAGACTGGGCAAGACTTAGTTGTGTACACCGATGCATCAAAGATTGGTTTAAGTGGCGTGATGATGCAAAAGGGAAGAATTATCGCTTATGCGTCTCGATAGTTGAAAGTTCATGAGAGGAACTACCTGGCCCACGACTTAAAGTTGGCGGCGATCGTATTTGCCTTAAAGATTTGGAGACACCATTTGTATAGCGTGCGCTTCGAGTTGTATACAGACCACAAGAACTTCAAGTGCTTGTTTTCTCAAAAGGAACTCAACCTGAGACAGAGACGTTGGCTTGAATTCCTAAAGGACTACGATTTCGCACTCGAGTATCATCTGGGGAAAGCTAATGTTGTTACCGATGCTTTGATCTGCAGAGGATTTGATGCAGAGGTAGTTGTATGTCGTATGACTCACGAGTATACGTTACTTGAGGCAGCCGAGATGATGAGTTCAGCGGATGTGCCAACAAGTACCAGGACACAGATGTGTGGTCAGATGAGATTGCAGACCGTTTCACTACAGACTGTTCTTGAGGGACAGCAAGGTGATGAGTCGTACTAGCGTCACAGTGAGATGGCAGACAGTTCAAAGTATCCTGATTGGAGTCGGTCGACAGACTCTTGCTTGAGGTATCGTGGGCGACAATGGATTCCATTGGCGGCTGAATTACGCACCGAGATACTTCAAGAGGCTCACCGTTCCTATTTTTCTGTGCATCCGGGTCGAACCAAGATGTACGCTAACATGCGACGCCTCTTCTGTGGCCAGAAATGAATTTCGATGCGTCGGAGTTTATTCGAGCGTGTGAGATGCCAACACGTGAAGGCTGAGCATCGATGACCTGGAGGATTGCTACAGCCCCTACCCATTCCTCGATGGAAGTGGGAGCACATTGCTATGGATTTCATAAGTGGCTTGCCCCGATTTTCTCGTGGTCACGACAGCATCTGGGTAATTGTGGATCGATTGATGAAATTTGCTCACATAGAGTTGACAGACTAAGCATCCTCTACGAGCGCGAGATTGTCAGATTGCACGGAGTTCCGTTATTGATTGTGTCAGATCGAGGGGCGCAGTTCACTTCATTGTTATGGCAGAGCATGCAGGCTCAATTTGCCATTAGACTGGATTTGAGTATGGCGTTCCATCCATAGACAAACGGACAGCCCAAGAGGTTGATCCAGGTGTTGGAAGACATGCTCAGGATGTATGTTTTGGAGTACAGTGGGTCATGGGAAGAGTACCTTCATTTGTGCGAGTTTGCGTACAACAACAGTTATCAAGCAAGTATCGGTTTGGCACCGTTTGAGGCGCTCTATGGTAGGCCTTTTAGATCACCTTCTTATTAGGTTAAGCCAGAGGATGTTGTGACAGTTGGTCCTGAGATTGTTGTTGATCATACTGAGAAGGTACAACAGATTCGTCAGAAACTTAAAGGTGCCCAGGAGCGGCAGAAGAAATAGTATGATCATTATCACGATGAGCTTCAGTACGACTTGGAAGACTATGTATACCTGAAAGTCTTACCTCTGAAGGGTCACAAACGGTTCAGAATCAAAGGGAAGCTTGCTTCGAGGTTTATCAGTCCCTTCAAGATTATGAAGAGGGTCGGTAAGGTTGCGTACCAGTTAAGTTACTGCCAAAGCTCGCCAGTGTTTATCCAGTGTTCCACATTTTAATGCTTCGACTAGACAAGTCAAGCGGAGGGCGCCAACCGATGGTGAACTTGAGCCAGATCGAGTTGCAGGACGATGCTACGTACGAAGAGCAACCGATCCAGATCGTTAACCGCAAGGTCAAGACGTTGAGGAACAAGGAAAATCCTTCGATGCTTGTGAAATGGCAATTTCATGGGGACGAGGAGCTGACCTGAGAGTTAGAGTCCTACATGCGCAAACACTTTCCCTACCTGTTTGATTCCAATAAGTTTGTAATTTAGTTTACTTATTAGTTTAAATTTCAGGGACGAAATCCTAATAAGTAAGGGAGACTGTAACAACCCTCAAATTTAACTTGACTTGTGTTACACTTGTCAGGATTGTGACTCGGCTACGTGATACTAAACTGTATTTCAAACTTCGGGAGTGGACGCCGAGGTAAATTTTATGATTTTGTGATGTGTGTACTAGTATTGTAGTATGATACGAGTCATGAGCCATTTGGGCAAATTATTAATCTGAGTGAGTTTTCGCTTAGGTAAGCGGGGTT
Source organism: Stephania japonica (assembly GCA_039657345.1). Taxonomy (NCBI): domain Eukaryota; kingdom Viridiplantae; phylum Streptophyta; class Magnoliopsida; order Ranunculales; family Menispermaceae; genus Stephania; species Stephania japonica. Next base: position 31,233,963 of record CM077561.1, read on the forward strand.
TCGGTAGTCGTTTAACCGGGTATTAGAGGTGATAAACTAAGTTAAATTAAAGATATGACCTTAGTTGAGGAAACATAATTTTATCAAATAAAGTATAACTTAGGCATAAATAATTTATTTGAACACTAAGTGCGGGACCGCCTCGAGAAGCGTGCCAAACGCGGGGCACTGAGTACCGGATATACGGGAGTTTGTATGACCTTGGGTAATAATTTATAAAGTTCAATTAATGACCTAACATAGGTTATATGATTTATTTTGAAGTTAATTAATATGAGGCCTATGGTTGAGTTGGAAAAATATAATAGGCTTAGGATAAGTCTTGGGATACACTACATGAGGGAATCAATGTAAGATGTGTCATAGGTGGGTGTCACCTAGAGATAAGAGTGTGTTTTGAGATGAAAGTAAGGGCAAAAGGGTAATTTGACCAATCAAATATATATATATATATAATGTTTTTATCCAAAACCCTACTTCACTATTCATCATCTCCCTCACGAAACAACCGTCACCCCCTCTCCACTTACCTCCATTGCCGTCACCGGACCTCTGGACTTCGACGAGACCGGTGGTGGTCGGAGAACCACCGTCACCGGTGAGGTGTCTCTCTTTAATCCACTCTCTTTCTTTCTCACTCTTGGCTTTGTAAACTCTCTCTCACTCTTGGTTGTGTCTCCTCTCGGCTGGACAGTCACCACCGCCACCCACCACAGAACTAACATCTCCACCACCTACCGGAGATGCCTAGGTGAGCCTCTCCCATCTCTCTTGACTTCTCTCTTGATCTCTTACTCCCTCCCTCGGTTACGCACGCCTCCTCTCCCTACTGTTGTGTGGCTGTCCACGTGATGCCGGACTGGGATGGTGGCCACGATCCTCAGAGGCGGTCCTAGGTGGTCACCGGAGTCAAGGTGGTTCCCTCTCACACTCTCGGTTTCCCTCTCTCTCGATTTCTCTCTTTCTCTCTTTTTTCTCACTGTTTTTCTATTGTTTTTGTTAATGTTTTTGGTGATTGTTGTAGACAGTTTCTGAGTCGCTGCCATGGCTATGAATCGTCCCCGGTCGAGGCTAATCGGAGGTGAACTTCTAACGACTCTGTTAGCCGGAGGTGGCTTTCCCCATGTGTGGCACTTGGGTTTTCGATGGGTGAGTATAGGCAGTTTAGATGTATTGGTTGTGTGTTTCAATTTGAGCAGTTAGGTTGGTGGGTGTACAGTTGTGTGGGGTGCATAATACTGTGGGTGTATACACCACAATTGGGGTGTGTCATGTGTGGGGTATGTGACCATATAGTGTATTATTGTATGTGTGTGTGTTGAATAAAAAAGGTGGTGTCTATGGATATTTTGTGTTTACTTTAAAAATGTGTGAACTTGTATGTTATGGGCTTGTGTTAGGGCCCAATAAGGACCCAACATAATAATTAGGGCCCAATAAGGGCCCAACATAGCAATTACACACTAACGCCCATAACAATGGTATAAAGTTATGGAAACGGGCTTAAGTATTTAAGCCCAACAAGAGTCCAACAAATAAAACATTTAAATGTTTATAGAATTAGTGTTTGGGCCCAACAAGAGCCCAAAGAGGAACAAAATAGTGTTAAGACTCATTACCTATGAAAATATGGATATGTTTACCGTATCGGTGGACTTTTTCCCAACGGTTTGGGTCACCTTAAGACATAGTTTTAAAACAAACTTATGTAAACCACCTTAAGACTAAATGCTAGCTGGGACAACGAGGGTGCCTCCTACAGGGGTAACTGACAACCCCTAGTGTTGCGTGTACCGGGTACTAGATTTGAGAGGTGTTGCGATGCCTCTTGATTTCAAGCTGCGCTAATGTTGCGACATTGCCCGGGGAGATCTTGCGAGATCTTTGTCGTATTGCTGTGAAATTAAATCACTTATGGGCCTCTTTTGAATCTTGGAACATGCAAATTTCGATTGTTTATCTATCAGTCTGTTTATCATGTACTTGATTTACTTACTTTCCTGTTATTTCATTTCTACATGATATTTAGACTGATTTACTTGTAAAATCATAAATTACTGTTATATTTTTCTGGCACAACTTTCGATTTCTTCAGTTATTCACCGTCTAGTTTGTGGCGGTGGGTGCAGATAGGGCGGAGAGCTGCAAGGGCAAGGGGCCCTGATTAGGCGACCTACTTTGAGGACTAGCAGCAGGACTGGGGAGACCATTTAGTAGGTTTTTATGTTTTGCTTACTTGTACATCGTTTCATATATATGCTTTGGGTTATAGAACTTGGTATTTTTGATGAGATTTGTATCATGTATCTATGCATATCGAATTGTACATGAATACCCGGGGTTTTCCACACTTATAGATTCCTACATTTCCCCTTGATTGAGTTATTTCCCTTATTATACTTGTTTAGTCTTCCACTGTGTATTATTGCAATAACTCTTTCATAAATTATCAAATTGATTAATCGGAGGCTGACTAGGCTCGTCAGGTTGCCGAGTGATGACTCGGGGCCTGCACGGGTCTAGGCCAGTCGTACCCAATTGCACGAAAAAATTGGGGCCGTCACAGACGTGGCGCTCACGTGGCATTTGTAGCTTAAAATTTGATATTACTTCACCTTTACATCTGTAATTTCTCATTGAGATGCCTAATCTAACAGCTCTAATTAAGTGTGTCAAAAATTTTGTCACGACACCCTCATATCACCCTAAATGTTGAATACCAGTTTTATTTTTATTTTTTTAATTCAGGGTGATATGAGGGTGTTGTGACAAAATTTTGACACACTTAATGAGAGCTGTTAGATTGGGTGTCTCAATGAGGAATTACAGATGTTTAGGTGAAGTAATATCAATTTTTAAGTTACAAATGCCACGTGAGCGCCATGTCATACCAAAGTGAATTTATTGAAGTATTTCAAAAAGTTAGATGATTTTTTATTACAAAGTGGAGTTTAGTGACCAAAGTGTTACAACATGTACAGTTGGGTGACCATGTATGTAAGCATTTCACTCGAGATTCACACACATCTCAGTGTGTATTGCACGACATCTAATTGGGTCGATGCCCAAAGTGGGTTACTCTAGCAATTCTCATACGGAGAATATCATCAAAAATCACCCATGGGGTAATTAGGGGCTGCGGTTCTGAGAGACCTTCAAATGCTTGAATGCAATACAAACAAACCTTGTTCATCTCTTCTTTATTTGTTTTGTAAAAAGTTCATCTCATCTTGAAGGAATCATTTTAAGTAGAAAATTAGCAATAGTTACGCCCCTGAGGGGTGGGGTGAAGTGACAAAGAGAGGAGCATCATGACTATGATTGAGGTAGATGTTGTAGGTTCGATTCTTGGTAGTTGGTAGCTATATTACATACTTTTGATTTCTTTTAGGTTATGGAGTTGGTGTGCTCTATTAAGGCCTTGTTTGGTTAGAGGTGGAGTTATCTCTCGGAAGATAATTTGCACGGAGTTAGGAACTAATCTTGTTTGGTTGCCCAACTTCCCTACAAGTTATCTCCTAACTTACACCCTAAGGTGAGAGATATCTCCCCCACCTCTATAGGGAGTTATTTCTCAGGAGTTGTGGACATAATTACCTCTCATTAATGACCTTTTATTAACCATATATATCTATCTCTTATTTAAAGGCTATTCATGTCAATTCATGTCAATTCATATATTTTATTGTTTAAAAACTTACAACTTCCCTGCATGTTAAAGTTGAACCAAATATGAAAATATTAACCCGAAGGAGGTAACTTCGAACTAATACTGTAAGTTAGCAAAAATGAACGAAATGAGGCCTAAATCTTGCATGACTAGTTGAACTAATGTAATTTGAGGCAAACTTCAAAAAAAAAGTACGGGCTGAAAAAGATATATAAAAATTGAAAAAGCAAGTTGCAATTGTAAAACAATTAAGTATTAGCTTCAATGGTTTGGTACGTATCCAGTCACCATGACGCCGAAATTCAAGTCTTCATGTGTACAAGTTTAAGGAGTATGATAAATTTTTTCCTTTTTCTTTTGTTTTGATTGTGATGGCTGAGAATATCTGCGCAACTATTGTTGACACGGAATTGATGGCGAACCCAACTAGTCCATGGGAGGTTGTTAGTTGCCCTTCACTCAAGAGAACTATAATTTTGTGTCTTACATAAAAGAAAAAGAAAAAGTTGATGAAGAACGAGCAAGTATCATTTGGAACAATACAAAAAAGTAACATTGTCGAGCCCTTTTATCTGATTACAGTTTCATTTGTATTTTTTTTTATTAGAGAATCTGTTTCATTTGTACTTAGGTTATGTTTTGGTACTTTTTGTTGTTTCTTTAGTAATTACTAGCCACAAATCATCCTTGAAGAAAATATAAAAGTATTTGCTCTTAGGATTAACAATTTTCCAAAGTAAATTATATTAACTTTAGAACAAGGTCAGATATGTTAATCTATCTCAAACTTTACTTTGAGTATTAGATCTATCCTTAACAAAATATTGTCTCAGATTTATCCCAAACTTCACTTTTTGATTTCAATTTTATCCCCACCTAAAGTTATAAAGAACTTGTGATTATATAGAATAACAAATTGATTAAATAAGCCCAATCGAACATCAACACATGAAGCTTTTTTTTTTTTTTTTTTTTGTTATAAAAGGCCCTAGGGCCAGTGACAATTACATTAGGATAGAAATGGCCATAGAGCCACATTTTTCCTGCTCAAGTAAGAGTGAAATATCGATCTTATGGTACACCACATTTTTTGGTGGCAAAATGAATCTGTGTTTATTGTCTTCTCAAACTTGGATTTGGGAAAATTGGCGACAATGTGATGATAATGGTGATATCGCATGTTCCTCCTCTGACCTCTAGCTGCATCAAGCATATTGGCTACAACCGTTATTCTGGCCGTGGCCGCCCAACATTAAATTGTCATTAATTGGTTTTTATTTTGTATAGTACGATTTTGTGTTTTTGTTAAAGAAGAAAAAAAAAATCAAATCCAAACAAGCATATGGAAATGTGTAATTGATGATCTACATGGTCAAGAAACACTTAAGTGGAAACTGTTCTTGTAGCAGAGTGTAAGCTGCTGTATTTCCAAATTGTATTAGAACAACAACAACAACAACAACAACAACAACAACAACAATAACAACAACAAGAAAAAGAAGAAGAAGAAGAAGCAGTAGAGCAAGAAAGAGAGGCAACGCAGCAGCCAGAGCAAGAAGGCGTGACGAAGAACAGCATCACACTGATCATCACTGATCCGGACGTGCTTGAGTGCTGCATTTGCTTTCACTCCGTAACCCCGCCAATCTTTCAGGTTACTGGGTATTCTAATCTAGCTACCTAGTTTTCAAGAGATCGATTCTGTGGTTTTGGTGTGATTCAAATTAATCTTGCATTTAATATACTACATGTTTACTACAACTTACTTCATCTAAAAAAATATACTACATGTTCATCAACAAATTAAAATACTCTTTTTAGATGTTCTGGCCGGACTCTTCTCTTCTCTTCTCGTCTGGGGGCTCCGGCGGCTTGCTTGCCGCCTGTCTCTCCTCTTTTTCCTCCTTTCTTTTCTTTTCTTTTCTCTCTTTTTTACCGTCCCCTCCATCTTCCGCTTCTCTACTTTCCAATTTGTTTGAAGAAATATTTCTTTTTTTTTCGACGGAGCAAAGGGTATGATAGTGTTGTTTATGGTTTTAATAGGGCCGGCCCTACCACTTTTGAGGAGCTCATAAATAGGATATATATATATATATATATATATATATATATATATTAAATAAATTAATTAAATAGCCAGCGATTTACAAGTATTTCTTCATTATAATGTCTAATGAGTACTTGAACATCATGAAAAATCAATTTTTATTTTTTTTGTAAGACAAAAAAAAATCCATCAACAAAAATAAAGTTTGAACTGAAAATTACAAAGTAAGTCTTGTCTTGTGGCAAGTATAAGAGCGAATTTAGTCTAAAAAAGTGGATATCAAAGTAATCACAGTTTTCTACTAAAAAACGTAATCACAGTTGAAACTTGAAAGTATACCACATCAAAGATTGAGAGATGTTATAGGAGTGAGGAGCACAACACAAATCCTTTTGGTTTTGGATGAAGTCTACACTATAAAGCTTTTGTATTAGACAACCAATGAAGGATGTGAGAGATATGGAGAGATTTTCTTTTTAAAGTTCGTTGAGGCAATATGAGGAGAGATCTTGTTTGGGAGATTTTTGTTTTCAAGTTTGCAAGAAAGAGGTTTTTAAGATATAGATTCAAAGAAGAAAAGACATTTGCTTTTCTTTGTTTTGTTTTTTTTATTTGATGGGGTGAAAGAAGAAGAGGGCGCATGCCGAAAAGAATGCGGAGTTGAAAAGTCGATCGTCTGAAGCCGAAATACGTTGATTTCTTTTTTTAGGAATTCAACACGTGCCTACACCACATGCCTACTAATCTATAATTAAATACAAAATACGAAATTACAAAACTACCCCTATCTTATTGCCAAATGGAGGGCTTCCTCAATTTGGAGTCTAAGGCGGTCGCCCACCAGGCCCCTATGCAAAATCGGGCCTGTCTTAATTAACCATTCCCCTTCCATTTGTTTGGACTGGATAGTGTTCTGTTTGTATGTATGGTGTTGTGATTTAGTCTGTTGTGTGTTTGTTCTTTTTCGTGTTGTCCCCTTTTGGATTGTTATTCATTTTACTTTGACAAAAAAATAAAATAAAATACTGATCTGAAACAATCCAACTCCATCTATCACTGCACTTCTCCGAGCTAACATTATTTGGGATTTAAAGGCTCTGTTTGGCAAAACTAGCTAATAATCGAGCTGACTGCTGATAATTCAGCTGATAGTTGAAAAGCTAATAGATGATAGCTGTAAGTTGATAATCTAGCTGATCATTAAAGGATGTTTGAAAAAATTAGCTGATTAATAGCCGAGTAGTGTGAAATTACATAAAAGGATGTAATTATACTAATCAAATGAATTATTTATATATAAATTAACATAATTTTTTTTAGTTTTTTTCAAGAAAAATTATTTATTAGTTTATAATGCAGATTATGCTTGTGCATTATTATTTAATGTTAATAATGTTCATGTTCATAATGCTTATAAAAAATAATTTAATAATAATTAAGTGATGTACGTATTGATAGGCTTCTAAAAAATAAAGAAAAAAAAATGAGTCCATTTGTTTAAAGTACATTCATGCAGTACGTACATCCTAATTAATAATTGGGTTTTTTTTTTTTTAAATTAATAATTGGGGTTAACCCTAATGAGTTTGCTTTAGAGTCGTGATATGTGCACCTCGGTATCCTCTCAGGACACCTCAACATTTTTATTTATTTTTTATTTATGTTGATTCTCAAAGAAAATGACATTTTTGCCCTGGGCCCAGAGTAATTAGTGGGGTGCCCTAATCGATGGGGTGCACATAGTGCGATATTACATTAATCGACATTACGTTTCAGGTCTCATTGAGAAGTGACTGAATCTATGGTCTCGGACACAGGACTGAGACATAAGTTGTTGTGTCGGTTGGTAACAATAGAGACATATATACACACATGTCTCAGCACAAGGCCACCGAGACCACTTGTATAGTCTCGGTGGTCACCCATCGAGTTGGATGTTTGACTACCTTATCTGGGTGTTAGTTGGTATAGACCGACACTGTAATATGAGTCTCGGCAAGACATGACCAAGACTAATTTAACATGTGTCTTAGGTAGTGGGGTGCGTTGCTTCAAAAATTAGGGGCATTTCGGTAAAAGTCCCAGGGTGCGTAGCATTACTCTTAGAAAAAAGAGCTGATCATCTAAATTATTTCTTGATAAGCTAGATTTCTTGATAAGCTAGCCTATCAAACACAACTTATTAATTCAAGTAGCTTATAAACTAGCTTATAAACTACTTTGTACGTGCCAACCAGAGCCAAAAGTCATCTTTCAAATAAAATCAGCCTCGAAAAACATTTCTTGAGCTGGATCATGAAGTAATTTCAGCATCCCATCCTTTGGACCACCTTGCATTTGCATATATTTATCTTTCAAAGGCTGAATAGAGATTTGGCAAGTTTATGATGAGGTATTTGTTAATCCGTTTTTGTTGCAGAGTGACAATGGGCACATAGCCTGCTCTCCGTGCTGTACTAGGATCAGTTTCACCAACCCACACTCGTCCCTCTTAAGGCGATTCAAGTACGGCAACCGAGTCACAGTTTTGCTGGACAGAAATGAGACATTTGCAGTTTTGCAAAGTGAGGATGGGCTTCTGTTCCTGGTGAAGAACTGGAGAGAAGAACTTGGCCACTCTATTGCAGTTATTTTGATTGGAACCAATGCGTCGACTGCTGGGTTTGGGTTCCGCTATGATTTGGTAGTCAAGAAAGAAACACAGCTGGCTGCGATTTAATTCAAACATTTCTTGTTTCAAAGGATTGGCCGAGTCTTCTTCTTCTGCTGCTGCTGCTGCTAAAGAGGTCCTTGTTGTTCCTCGCGGTTTTTTCAATTGTTGTGGGCAGATCAAGCTGGATTCATGCATTAAACACAGCAAAAGTTAGTTTGTGAGCTTTATATATATCCTCCAGTTTAGTGTGTTAGATTTAGTTTCTCCAAGGCCTTTAGGTCACTTAGCTAGTTCAGTGAATCAAAATGACTGATGTCCTTGTTCTTAATCTAAATGACTGTCATGTTCATGTCCTTAAATTGTTTTGATCATTTGCTTACATTGTGTTCCTTGTTCATTTTGTCAAGGTTGTTTCAATGTCTATTTAGTTGATCTGAGGAGCTAGTATTAAATGCAGGATGCAGTCCCTTTATCTATTGTCAAATATGCATCGAATTGTATGTTTTGTTTGATTCAAAGTATATCTATCTAACAGTATAGGAGACACCGCTCATCTTGCTTGATGTAAACACTAGCTAATCTAGCTTCATGGGGAAACAACAAGTTCTGATGTAAAGTTCTTTTCAAGAATAAAGGGACCCATCAAAACAACGGGTTAATTAGATTAGACTTCAGCTAAGTGCACCCCATTGTTTACTGAGTGCACCCTAGAAAAAGTCAAACTTAGAAATAGGCCAATTGTGCTACAAAATAATATTTATGCCCCTCACTGTGATTAGCGCACTCCACTACAATTTCTAATTGCACCCCACACACTCTTTGTGATTTGTAGGCATCATCGAGTGGTTCAGCCTCGAAGATCTGAATCTCTTGTTGGAGAGTCGATCAGAGTCCACCAAACCTCTAGTTGTAGAGTCTGTCAAGCTTGCCGAACCTTTAATTGAAAAGTCGGTCGGAACCCACCAAACCTTTAGGTCGCAGTTGTCAACTAAATCTCACTAAAGAGGTTTGGTTGGACAACATCGAACCTAGTGGATAAGTCTCAACTACATATCGCCGAACCTAATATAGATGTCTCGACCAAAGTTTTAGAGTTGGGTGCTTTGATTCAGATGAAAGGGCATTTTGGTAAAAATGTGAGGTGCACTTAAAAATTGAAATTTGAATTTGGGGTGACACGTAAAATGAGGTGCACTCAGTAAATGGTGGGGTGCACTTAGCCGGACTCTTAGATTATGTAGAACATGAAAATTGTGGTCTCAACAAGCACCATTTTTTTCTTCTAGATTCAGGTGCTTAATTAGTTGAACTCACAGAGAGACGCTGGAATGACACTGCGTCTCAAGTTCTCTGCAACATCTCGGCCCGTTTAACTAATTATTTATTTATTTGTCATTCTTAGCAACATCATCCACTTAGTTAAAAGCCTTATCTCAATATTTGAAAGAGCTCTATAGAAATTAATACAAGTAATAGTATCAAGCCAAACATAAGATATTACCAAGTAAGGTTCTCCCAGACGGCCACTAAATATGTTGGTCGTCTAAAACAAACACACCGCAAACATGCAAAAAAGTTCAAGTTCAACCACAGAAACCATACATGCTACTTCCAATCACAACTTCATATTATGTGAAAGGTTATTCAGAATCTTTGACTATCAAATATTATCATCCATATTAGTTCGACGGGAACAAGTCCTCCCTATTCCTGCATAGTAGGGAAAGAAAAAGTTCAGATGTAAGAACTTGACCGAAAAGGGTTAGGATACCAAAAATCCTTAATAAAAAGGAACATACCAATCAATCACACGCAATAAATAGGTAATACACGAAGAGTAAACCAGGCCACCCAACTTTACATGAGAAAATAAAATAAACACACAAGATACAGGGCAATCTTAATAGTTGGATATAAATCTCAACCAGCATATGCATAGGAACTGGATATAACTTGGAAACAATCTCAATAGTTAGATCCAAATCTCAACCAACATATGCAAATATGAAACAATTTTTTTTCCTTATTTTTTTTTTCTTTTCCTCTTCTTTTTCTTCTTTCTTTTGACAACAGGCAAGGAAAATTACATTTAACTAGCAACACCAAAAAGTAAAGTGGTAAACTAGCAGTCCACAACAAAGATCAAATATCTTTTTCTTTGCTTTTCTTCTTCCTCGTACACGTTGGACCTGTTACAAGGTAACTAGCCTAAAAGAACAATTCACAAGACGATGCAGCTGATTTCCCCAGTTCACCCGATAGTGGTACAAGAAATCAATTGAACAAAATGGTCATGAAGAATTCCAATTATGAGTGACAATCAATATCATTGATAGAAAACACATATTGCGGGAAAAAAGAAAGAACGAAAAAGAAAACAGAATAGAATAAAAATTAAGAAGTCATTGGAAATCACATGTGCGTATTGGGAACCTCTAAAGGACTGAAATTAGCAAAAGTTACAAAGTAACTACAGAATATGACTAGGTTACCAAACCCAATATGTATCTCCTTTGACTGTACAGAATCATATGTAGGCTCAATATACCTCTTTAATTTGTGTTTATCAGATCCATAAGTTCCTAGAAATGACTTAAATCGAATGGCATGAGAAAACTTTTCTAATTCCAAAATGTTTTTTCAAACTAAATTATGGTAACATGATCCACAATTCAGGAATCTTCAGACCAAGAAAAACGCCCTTCTAAATCTAAAGCTAAAGAATATGGATTAGGCTGAGGAATATGTAGTTAAAAAAACTTCCATACGTCAAAAATTGAAGGGACTGATATATTCAAGACTCGATTCTTTAATATTTTCACATTCAAAGATTAAACATAACTAAGGGGGTGATTAAGTTAGTGAATTATTGTAGCAAATCGTCTAAAATTTCTGGATAGTGGAAATACTAGTCATTGTTAGCAGCCGCTTTGAGTAAGTAAATTAATTCAAGACTCGATTCTTTAATATTTTCACATTCAAAGATTAAACTAACACGAACGTGGAGTGCTCCGAAAAATACATTGGCATGATATGTTTTCTTGCTTATAGGGCTGAAATAATATTGGCCAGGGGCATTTCAACTGCATTATTGGTTCTGGAATGAGGCCCTAGTTTTCTGTTGAAGGGGACATAATATTTGATTTGAAGTAATGGCCAGCTTTCCAAAGGAATAATCGGCTAAATCATGGTCTTAAGGCACATATTAATTATGAACACACAATCCTAAAGAGAGGTGCATGCGCATGCGTATACATGTATAAGAATATGGGACATGAGAAGCTTTATATATGTGAAGATCAAAAGTTGGACTCCAGCTTTATATATAAGAATATAGGACATGAGAAGCTTTATACATATACACACAATCCTAATGGTTGGACTCCAAGCTCAAAAAATAATGACTCGGAAAAACACAGAAGATCACCAAAAGTTGATATGATCTACAACTAAGCACCATAACCCCCGAAATGTTAAATTTAGAAACGCATGTGAGAAACAAAGGTATAAAGCTGCATAAGCTTTCCAAAGTTATATATATCACTTAAAACCAATGTTTTCAACGCAGTGTCAAACCAGACTAAAAAAATTGTTGCGGCTATTCGCACCCCACTTTTTGCTATTTGTACCCTATTTTTGAATTTTTTTCTTCATTTACCTCACTTTTTACTTAGTTTACCCCAATGTTTTTCTCAAAATTCCAAAAATACCCTTGCTCACCCCATCATCCTCATCCTCACCCTAACACCCCTCAATCCTCTCCGTTTCTCGGTTTTAGTCATTGTAGAGCACTTGTACTAGGTCACCAAGTGTCGTAAGAGTGTTTTTTCTGTTGAACAAGGTTGGATGTGGTCACGTCGTGTCCAAAAGTGAAGAAGTGTCGCTTGCGAGGTTCGGTCGCACAAGGCCGAGACCTCTAAAGAGGTATCGACCGACTCCGACTGAGATCTCTAAAGACGTAACGGTCAACTCCGACCGAGACATCTTTAGAGGTCTCGGCCGACTTCGACCGAGATTGTGAAGAGAACTCGATTTCAATAGGTGACGGAGGGATCCAACTAAGACCTCTTTCGAGGTGTTGATCTTGTGTGTCTAACACCCACGGACAAGACAACAAGAACGAACAAAAAATTTCAAAACTCCTAAAAAATACATGAAAATGACCAAAAACATAGTGGGGTTTGCTCGGAATTGCTTGATATTTTCAATTCCATCGAAACTTTGCACCCAAAATGCATGATTCAAGCCCCAAATCGAAACCCTAAACCCAACAACAAAACCACAAACGATACCGACTCAAAGAGGAAAAAAAAAACCTTCAAAATCGACACTAAAAGAGATGAGGAATACACCCACAGCTTCAAATCAATGTAGTTTTGCTCGAATTTCGTCGGATTTGGGTTGGTAGTGAGAATGCAATTTTGAGAAGGGGGTGACTAGGGTATGCGTGAATAGAGTGAGTGGGGTATGGATGAGTAAAACCCCTTTTATATGGAGGGGTAGTTGGGTCATTTCAGTAGGGTGAGGTACGCAAAGCAAAACGTGGAGTGGGAATAGCCAGGCCCAAATAAATTTACTTAGATTGCTCTAAGAAATAATATAATTTATTTATAGACCCTTAACAGTAAAGCATACATTTTTTGACCTACACATTTGTCTTTTTTTTTTTTATTTCCTACGTGTTGTCCGGTGCAAACCGCACCAACTAATCCATGCTCGAGCATTGTCGAGCCTCATTTGGGCGTCATTCACCTGTTTTTTTCATCCACGAGACTCGAAGTCGAGACCTCGCTTAGGGAAACCAAGCCCCTTACCACTCGGACCAAACGATTGTTGGTCCTACACCTGTTTTGATCATATTTAACATACACATTTTCACCCACATATTATAAAATAAAAAATGATAGTCATAGGGGAGAAAAATAACCCCATCTACACAAAAAACTAATTAAATGAAACAACCCCAAGGGTTATAAAAGCCAAAGAAACCCGACACAAACTCCCTAAACAACTAGTTTAAATTAAGACAACCATACATGACTTTGTGCCCTAGCTAGTGTGTTTTGTATAAAAGGGTGGATGAAACTTTGGAGCATCTCTTTTTGGAATGCAGTTATTTAGTAGGCTATGTTGGAGAACTATGGGAGAAGGGACAGTGTTATTAATAATTAGGAAATCGTTTTCTCGTATGACATCATTTACAGCTCAACAAAGATCCTTAAGGTTGCATGGAATGCATCAACTCTTGCGATGATGTGGTATATGTCTTCAAAGGAACAAGCGTATTTTCAAAGGTAAATATGTTATAATGGAAGAGAAGTAGGACTTCATAAAATATGAGGTGGCAACATGGATTGTTGCTCGAAAAAACCTTAGTTTTACTCTTAACGAATGGATTAGAGACTGACATAAAATTGTTGAATGAGATGAATCATCAAGGTTGGCTGGATTAGGTCTATTAATTACTTGTAAAGTTGTAATATACATTTTGTTTTGCATCTGCTGTAAGTTTGATTCTCATTACTAACAAAATGTTTGTTTCCTATGAAAAAAACAAGACAACCATACATTGCACAAAACACCTAAATTATGCAACCCTGACGACAAAACCAACCCATGAAAGTAAACCCTTTATTGAACTTGCTTATTGCCACCCATCAGACAACCGCAAAATACCAAAGCAAGTCAAGAGAAAACGCTTTATCGTCAAACACCATCCCATCTCTCTAAAGCCATAATTCCTAAGGAATTAACAGCTATCAATGCAACCCAACTAACGTGCCAAAATTTGATTCAATCATTATTGAATTTGCTTATCACCACGTCTGGTAGTCATTAACCAAGTAGAAACCCAAATAAAGTCAAAAGAAGAAGCGTTATCCTCAAACATCCTACTGTTTCTCTTAAGCAATAAACTCCATATAACAAACATTGCTGCTCCCCGCCAATATACCTCCTTTTGTTCTTTCCTTCCAGTCTCTCTAGAAAAGATATCAACCGTTGCAATGATTTAAGATTTGAGGCCAAACTTCCTAAGAAGACATCTTGGCTAGCAACATCACAACATAAGAAAAGATGCTCCATGGACTAATTGTCCCTCATTTAGAGTTGACAGCAACTTGGTAAGACACAAACTTGAGCATTATCCATGGTAGCTTATCTAATAGATTAAGACTGCCATGGAGAACGAGCCAACCAAAAGCCTCATTTTTTTTGACATAATGTCTTACATAGTCCCTTAAATGGTTGATGTATCAAATTATCAATACAACACCAAAACGTCAAACCCAAATTTGTTGGGGTCGGATACATGGATTAAACTCTTCCATTCCGTTCAATTTACTGCACTTGATGGGTGGTTGCTTGCAATGGTTCATGTATGAATGAGCTATTCTAGTTTGTCTAAGGTCAAGAACAAGGATTTCCATACAAAAATGATAGATGGATCCAAAGACTCAAACTTTCTTTCCATTAGCATTAGAAGCTATTCTAGTTTGTCTAAGGTAGGTGCGAGAGAATGAGCCAACCAAAAACCTTCATTATGATTGACATAATGTCTTACATAGTCCCTTAAATGGTTGATGTATCAATACAACACCAAAACCTCAAACCCAAATTTGTTGGGGTCGGATACATGGATTAAAACTCTTCCATTCCGTTCAATTTACTGCACTTGATGGGTGGTTGCTTGCAATGGTTCATGTATGAATGACCTATTCTAGTTTGTCTAAGGTGAAGAACAAGGATTTCCATACAAAAATGATCGATGGATCCAAAGATTCAAACTTTCTTACCATTAGCATTAGAAGCTATTCTAGTTTGTCTAAGGTAGGTGCGAGAGTAAATACTCTCTTTCTTCATGACTTTATGGAGGAGAAAAATGGAATCTATTCTGTAGGAAAAGACTCCACTCATGGATAGCCCCATTGGTAAAAGATGAATAGGTGACAAAATGAGGCACAATTAACCAATGGATGAAGTGAGAACTAGTGAAAATTAGGAAGTTTTGATGCAAAGGTTGCATTACCTAGCCATCTATCATTTGAAAACCTCACAGACAAAGCGGCGCCTAACCACACGTGAATGTGATGATGGGGAGCTTAATTCGGCTGAGGGTTTTTGTTCTCTTATGTCAGGTGTCTTCATCCCAACTGCAAGTTAATTACTAAGATGCAACACACATGATATTTTCAAAATCGTTTATTAAGAACTCACAGGATGACAGAGAACAGCCCCGTCATTATAAGAGAACTCCTTGATCTTTGTTGTTCTATTAAATATGATCATATTAGTCACCAGAGAAAGAATCAAGCATCTCTTTTCTACCCTGCTTCAAGTAAATAAGAAAAAGTTCCATTTTACAAAAGTCAATCCTATTCACCAAAACGCATAACTCGGCAGTTTTGTCTTCGAACAGTAGGCCTACTTTGCATTTGACTCTTGTAGAATGACTCAAGATGATCTGATCTATAACAAAAACAGATAACTATTCAGAAGTTGAGTTCTTATAAGCATATGCAATTTGTAAAGAAATCCAAATGCAAGACGTTAAGCTCATGAACTATGCTCAAGTTTTTATAAGACTAATAAGTTTTTTGAGGTATATAAGACTAATAAATTATAAGCATAAACAGCCATAGTATCAATAAAAACTACTAAAATGTGAATGGAAACATAGAAATATAATAAGAATAAGGTTAGAAGATGAAAAGAACGATTACCTCGTCATCTTCATCATCGTCTCCGTCTTCTTTGTTTTTCTTGAGCTGGGTGGTTCCCCCTTCCTTACTAATGGGTAACTTCATTGCCCCAAAAGGAGTGTCCACGTCAACATTTCCTTTAATTGAATATCCAGTTCCTCTTCCTCTAATCATATCCCAAAGCGCAGAGCCAAAGTCCTTGGGTCTAAAAGTAATGGGAACATCAATATAAGTAATTCCATTTTTAGCAATTTTGGTTGATTCAGTAACGTCTGCACCCCCAATGCTCACATCAGAAAGCCAAATTTCAAAGTCCAAATCATTGAGACCCAAATCAAAATCATTCTTATTCTCCAATTTCAGGTGAAGAATTGCAACAGTTTCTTCAAAAGAAAACCTCTCAAAGTGTATCTTTTCAAGATCAACATCAGGTTTGTAAGGAATGGGAATCTCTCCAGTCTTCTCCAATGGAAGAGTTAGCCTTCCAAAGATTGGGACATCAACAATGAGATCAACCTTGATTTTGTAAGGAATTATGCTTCCAGGCTTGATATCATCATAAGTACTTTTAATGTCATCGTACACCAGAGTAACTGGTATCTTGACAGTTTCTGTACCATGGGCATTGATAGTTCCGGCATCAGGTATCAAGCCAGAAACAAGTTTCCTTCCATCACTCTCAACCAAGTAGTTTATGTCAATAAGAGGAATTGGCACAGGATTGGGGTTTGAAACGAGCACATCGACAACGATATCAGCCTTATGAAGATTAATAGAAGGAATGTGAATCCCTGTAACATCAGCAGTTGGCTTTCCAAATCCTACTGCTTCCTCAATCTTCTCACCTATGTCATGAATGAAATCTTTCACCTTATCAAAAAATCCGCCTTTATCTTCACTTTCTTCCTTTTTTTCTTTCTCACTCACATCTCTTTCAACAACTTCTGGTTTATCTGATGATGCCATACCTGTACTAACATGAAATAAATGACATGTTTAGTGAGTAGTGTAAAGAAGAGAACAACCAAACCATTGTAACTTCATGTCACAAGACTTACCAAAAGAACAAGAAATAAATGAAGCAGCGCTAAGACACACACGTTGGAATGTGGAATATGCAACTTAAGAATTAGATTTGATTCTCTACACCTTTCCTCCCTGTTAGTTTTCCAAAATTGTGTTCAGTAAGTAGTTTTAGTGTCCTAAAATTCACTGTTTACAAGCGACCTAGATGTCAGATGTTTATAAACGAGGGCAATCCTATAATTGTCCTCGTTTCGTTTCTTAATATTAGGATGTTTATATGCCCCAAAAACTCTCATTTTTCAAGCCATTGATTTGAACGTTTACTTTATCTTAACACGTCCGTTTAAAAATCGTTTTATTTTGTGTATTTCTTTTAACAAAAATGAGTATTCAAAGTTCAAACTAAACACTTTAATCTGTCAAGGTAGGGTGGTCACACCATGTGTCTTCCCAAAAGAGGATACAGCACGTCTCCCTTGCCCACTCTATATTTAGACGGGTCGTCCAATTCATGTCAATTTGTAGCCTCTATCAAAAACCCAAAGTTCTTCAATGCCTAAACATACAAAATTTACAGAGCTAATAAACCTTAATATCCAACCTAAATAATGATAATGGGTGGCATTAGTACCAATAACTCACCACACGACTTAATCTCTTTTAGAGACATTTTCACCATTGACGACAGGACCATGTTTTTTAAGACAATCAGAGAGAAGTAGAAATTTATGCACATCTAGAAAGAGTTTATAAATAGGAGTTAGTCTTACAGAAAATTTTTCACTAAAGATAAACCAGATAGAAGCATAAATTCTGTGATCAAAAAAAAAAAAAAAACGTAGAAAACTCAACAAAGATGGAACATAATTCTTCTTCAAAGCCATTTGATTGATCTGATCAACATACACCCACCTACAACGATTAATTGATAAGACAAAGTTAAATCCGCCCATTTCAATTAAAAGAGCCGAGTCAATCAATTATCAGTAACTAAGCATCATCAAATCAAAAGAAGTAGTTGAAGATTAATTAGTAATCGACACTTTGACCAAAAAATAAAGATTAATAGATACTTAAGAAACGAAAAGTAACCTTGATTTGGGCAAGTCGAGATTGAGAGAAATGGAGAGGATGCGAATGAAGGTGTTGAGATCGATCGGGAGTGATGAGATCGAGAGAGATGGGGACTATTTCAATCGCAACTCAGAAGAATGCTAGGTAACATTCTTTTGATTCAGACATTGCTACACAGTGTTGGGTGCTTTCAGACAAACATTGTACTATTGTAATTGAAAATCTCGATGCATAAATCAAGGGCCAAGTAACTACGTAGCAAAAGTATGAAACGATGGAAAGATGACACTTTTTGGCGAAATATTTACGATGTTGCCACTGCGCTAAATGATTTGCAAAAGACAGTAGCTATTCGGACACCACGATTTGCTATTTGGACCCCATTTTGTATTTTAGTTTCGGCCCCCTAGTGAAATGGGCCAGCTATCCCTTTATATAAAATGGGTTTTTACTTTCCCATTGGCTCACCCCACTCACTCATACCCGGTCACCCCTCTCTCAAATCACATTCTTACCACTAACCCAAATTCGACGAAATCCGAGCAAAACCAAATCGATTCGATGGTGGGTGCATTTCTAATCACTTTTAGGTTTTGTACTTTTTTTTGAGTCGGTAGTATTTATGCTTTTGTTGTTGGGTTTAGGGCTTCGATTTAAGGCTTGAATCTTGCATTTTGGGTAAAAAAATGTTGATAGAATCGAGAATATCAAGCGATTTTGAGCAAAACCTATTATGTTTTTAGTCATTTTCATGTATTTTTTAGGAGTTTCGAAATTTTTATGTTTGTTCTTGTTACTTGCAGGTCATGGACACGCATGGCCGACAGCTCTAAAGAGGTATCAGACATATAGGCCAATAGCTCTAAAGAGTTCACAAGCACGCAGAGCCGACAACTCTAAAAATATATCGGCTATATCCCTCCGTCACCCAATAAAGGTCGGCCAAGACCTCTTTAGAGTCAGTCGTTACCTCTTTAGAGCTCTCGGTTGGAGCCATTGGACACCTTTTTAAAGATTTCAACCATGTGCGTCCAAAACTCGCAGGCGACACTTATTCTTTTTTAGGACATAACGCGACCACAATAGATCTTGTTCGAAGAAAAAAAAATCTTACGACACTTAGTGACCTAGTACAAGTGCTCTACAATAGATAAACCGAGAAATAGAAAGGTTAATAGGTATTGGGGTGAGGGTGAAGGTAATGTGGGGTAAACTAAGAAAAAAAAATTAAAAGTGGGATATGACGAAGTAAAATTCCAAAAATGGATTTAAATAGCCGCGTTTTGCAAAAATGTCACTTTTTGAATGTTTGAAAAGTCATTCCCCCGTAAGGAGGCTTGCAAAAACAAGCTTGATTTGCATAAAAAGTAGTAAACTGAAGGAATTTTTTTTTCACTATACTTAGCACGAATAATCAATCTTTCAACCATCACTTAAATTTACTATTCTACTCTTAATTAAATCTTTCAACCATCACTTGAATTTACTAGTCTACCCTTAATTAAGTCTTTCAATCGTCACTTAAACTTACTATTATACCCTTAATTAAGGGTGATGTTGTGCGAATGCACCAATAATAATCCTTATTATCGGGCTACTATTGATTTGCAGTAGCGGTAAGTGGGGTTGAATCCACAAAGATTGGAATGTTCTTTTTAGGTTTTTAAAGGGAAAACTAGGGGTTTCAAAAGCAAAAAACTCAACTACACTATAACGGCCCCAAATTTCACAATCCTAAATTTGGGCTTCGCTCGACCTAGACTTATGTAGACCCTGAATCAACACCCATGTCATCTACGTAACCCTAGTCAGCCTTCCCTATTTCTATCCATTTATTACATTATTTAAGTTGAGTTATTATATATTAGTGAGTTATGCAATTTATCAAAGTAGAACGGAAGCAAGCCATATAAGCATGTCACATTTTCGGGTCATTACAGTATTCCCAACTAATAAGAATTTCGTCATCAAAATTAAACTTAACTCGAGCGAAATCTTACCAAACTCACCTAGTAGGGGGCAATTGTCTAACAAACCCTTCATCCTCTTTAACGTGTACCCGTAACAACGTGAACAGATGAAAAAAAACCTCTATAACTGGTAGCATAAAATTTGTTTAACCAGTCAATGGTCATTCCATAAATTACAGATTCACCTGGAATCTTTTTGTTGCAGATATCAATTTAGCATAGAATACATGTGCACCTAGCACAAATGCATTTAAGGGTTCCAAATCCATTAGATTGCAGCACCTCGTAAACAACCTGACTTCACAAACATATAGTGAACTTAAACAAAACTTCCCAAACAGTTTATGATGTGTCCCATTCCGCAGAGTACGATTCAACTCAAATTGTGGTAGTACTAGCAATCTCTAAGCTGCAGGTTTAGACACGTCCAAAATCTGTGTAATCATGGTAGTGAAAATATCACCGAACCCGTAACCACCATATAGCCCACTTAGACCCAAAAATTTTCGATATCCCACCTGAATTTACGAACACACCTAAATTATAGACTCCCCTAAGTATTGGCCTCTAGCCTGATCCATTACTTTGAAATATTGACCCACCTCGAGTCATTGAGTTGGCTAGTGATTCTTTCAGAGGCATAAAATTTCTCCCATAAAAGGTATTGCCCCCTTCTTGGAACTGCTATTTGAAAGTTGACTCACTTAGAGTCGTCAAAACATAGCTAACCGGATATGATACTTCGAAGGATTTATTTACTCAACTTCCTTACTATTACTCACTTAGAGTATTTTTGACAATTAACTCATATCGAGTCCTTTCCACAACTGACTTACCTAAAGTCAATTTAAATCTCCAATTTCCCCTGAAGTCTGCTTACCATTTCCTCTCTGACTCTCCCTAGAGTCTATTCTCATTTCTGACTCATATAGAGGCACTTTAAAAATCTCTAACTCGCCTAGAGTCAATGCTAACCTAGACTCCCTTAGAGTCTCTTCAGGTCAGACTAACAATAGAGACCCTCACAGACATATCAAGAAAATACTAGATGCAAAATATAGAACGTACCCACTCTCGGGTCTCGCGTCTGCTCAGAATTTGGATCTGCAATATCCTGTGGTTCTTCCCACTTTTGCAGCTGAGGATTATATTGTAGCACCTTTGGCATCAAAGGACAGTCAACATTAATGTGTCCCGGATGTCTGCAACGGTAACACAATCTTTCTCCCCGTGATCTACTAACTCCGCCCTAAGTATTGTGACGGCTCCAGCAACCACAAACTGGGCCCCGCCCGACCTAAACCTACATGGACCCCTGAACCAGTCTCCGAAAAGTCAACGCAAGTTTAATCAGCCTTAATTTGCCAATTATTTACTCACTCACCCCTGGATCACTCTCTTTAGATTTACCTTAAATCTATATAATCATTTATCATCTAAGTTAGTTTGGTGTGCAGCAGAATTGTTTTTAACGCCAACTTAAAACGGTTTACATTAGTCTAGATGTGGAAAATCCTATCCAAACAACATCACATGTACATAACAAATCAACTGAAAGCCCAAAATGAACATATACATGTATCAACAGTCAGGTTCAACTCCCCCAAACCCCAAAATATAAAAACAAATGGATACATAACCAAAATATACAACAAAATACCTACAAAGTGACAACAAAGCTAACGGCTCTAAGTGTGCCTAAGAGGATATCGCCAAGCATCGGCACCTTGCCCCTACTCATCTGTGGATCTGCACCCACAGTCATAAAAAGGAAGGTGAGTACAAAATATAACAACAACAATAGATATCTCAATATAAACTACTAAATTTTCAATAATTACAAGTCTATGAATCATGAAGTGTATAAAAAGAAACCGAAATAGATAGCAAATCGCATGATAAATAGATTCAACAAGCTTAGACAACGATAATCAAGTGACCAGGAAACAAACGGATAGGCGAATAGATAGTTCCAATCAAACTGTGGGTCACAAGACCTCATCAGCTTGCAATCGACATAGTAGGCCCAAAACTGCTTCCCCTACTCAATCCACCCCGTACGAACCAGTGGGCCCGAAGGTCGCCTCTACTGAACGCACACTCTGTGAGGAAAAGCCACAGATAAAGTCGACTACTAAATTCCTAACACACTACCGAAAGAAAGCCATAGTTACAAGCCGGATGCTAAATCATTCCGACAGGCTCCAACGAGAAGCCACAGTCTATGCTGGCTGCTAAACTCGTTGAGATTTCTCATCATAATCGAACTACCTAAACCTTAGGTCACCTGAACTAGAATGGAATACAAAGGGCTCGCATTTCAAGAATAATCAATCAAGATATAGAAAAGTAATCATGTTGATTCTATTGTTGCCTTTACTCACCTCGAATCTCGCTAAAAATGCCCTCACGTAGCTCCACCCGTTCCCCAATCAATTACCAACACTCTATTTGTTAACTGACAATTATTCCGACCAATTTCTGTTAATTTTCCCTAATTATCCCAAGTATTCCTCAATTTTCTCAAGTTTGACTCATTTTCTACAATTTTCTAAATTATTGCTCCTTTGCATAATTGGGTCGCTTACCCGGTATTGGGTTACATTCAAGCCCATTAGGATACCCGAGCAAAACCCCAAAATTTTCATGCAATTAAAAAATATTTTTCAATATTTTTTGACTATTTTTGCCAATTTCACGCTTTACGAGGCAAAAACCCTGACAAAAAGTCTCACCATAATTCCAAAAATTTCACTTTTCATAGAAATTCTCAAACTTCCATTTATTTGGTCAAAATATAATTTTTTTCAGGATTTTCCCATTTTTCTGGAATTTTCCTGATTTTTCTAGTATTTATTTCTAAAAAAACATATTTAATTAAGAGCACCGCTATGTGCACCCCAATTGTTTATGAGGGCACCTCAATAGTGTATCAATTTACATGCATTTTGGGGTGCCCTGAGAGGGTACTGGGGTGCACATAGCGTAACTCTTAATTAATTAATTTATTATTTTAATAATGGGCGGGTCTCCGGGTCGGGTCTGGTCCGACCCAATCCGCCCCAACTGGGTTAGACTAAGGCTAACCCACTTGGGTCGGGCCCGATCTGACCCAGCAGGGTCTAGGCTCGGGTCACCACGATCCGGCTCACATCTTATTTATCTTCTTCTCTGGAACGAATTTCTTTCTTTTTCTCTCTTCTACAACAAACAACTACAACATCAACATCAACAACAACATCAACATCAACAACAACACCAACACCCACCAATTAAAATCCAATTTATCCTAAAATCAACAACTCAACAACAACCTCAACTATAATCGACAAACTCACCTTCACGATGCTCAACTGCCCTTCGACTATGAAACCCACACATCGATCTCACTTCAATGATTTCAACATCCCCACACCTCAATTAATCGATCTCTCTCTTTAATTTCTTCTCTCCCTCACTCTCTTGTTTCGATTTTTGAGAAAATGTTGGTGTTGGTGGTATTTTTGGAGATATTTTGGATCAAACAACCAAAATGCCTCTATCCTTATCCTCTATTTCTTCACAACCAAATGCCCCTTTTGGTCATTTCACATTTTTCTTTTTACTTATATATACATATATATAATATATATATATATAATTGTATTTTCGTGCCTACAATTTCGTTGTGCGCGCCAACGAGTTCACTCGGGCATGTACACTACCATTCGACTCACGCATGTTGCCCATGACCCTGCGTATCACCCGGTGCCCATAATTTATTATTTAATCCAATTAATTATTTTCATTTGTATTTGTTAGTGTTTTTATTCAATTTTCATCCCTCGGATTCTCAAATACCCATTTAGCGCATTCTTTCGTACTGAACTCGTTCAATAGTACCAACGCACATTCACCACGTCCTCACACATTTGGGATATTGAATTTAATGTTCGGTAATAAATAAATAATACAAATCACCAAAAAAACATAAAATACCTTGTTGTCGACTCCCGAGGACCGAAACAAGTACACCACGGCTAGCTGTGCTCACAATACGACCCTGAAATGTCACGTGGCACGAGTTAGAATTTTAGGGTCGTTACAGTCTCCCACCTTATTGAGAATTTCGTCCTCAAAATTAAACGAAAATACAGGGTAAGACTTATCGGAATCAAAACAAGTAAGGGAAATGCTCGCGCATATAGAACTCCAGCTCCCAAGTCAATTCCCCATCCCCGTGATACTGCTACTTGACAAGAACTAAGGGAATCTCCTTATTCCTCAATATCTTCACCTTCCGGTCCATAATCTGAATAGGCTGCTCATTGTAGGTAATGTCATCCCTCAGATCAATCTGACTCAGGTCCACAATCGGTCGTCCGCCCTCTCTCGACCTATCTAGTCGAAGCATCGATATGTGAAATATAAGGTGAACTCCAACTAACTGCGGTGATAACTCAAGCTCATATGCAACCTTGCCTATTCGTTTCTCCATTCTGAATGGACCTAAAAACCTCGGCGTAAGCTTACCCTTGATCCCAAATCTCTTTCAGTGGAGAAACCTTCAGATATACATAGTCTCCCATCTCATACTCTAACTCACCATGGTACCTGTCATAATACCTCTTCTGCCTCTCCTGCGCACCCTTCAAGTGAAGTCTAATCAGTCGTACCTTCTCTATGTGATCCACTACAATATCTGGCCCGATCATTGCCACATCCTCTGGCTCTGTCCAGCAAGATGAAGATCTGCACGGCTTGCCATAGAGTACCTCAAATGGTGCCATACCAATATTGGCCTGATAACTGTTATTGTAAGCAAACTCACACATATGAAAATACTCTTCCCAAGAACCATCATACTCTAACACACACATCCTCAACATGTCTTCCAAAACCTGAATCAGTCTCTTTGACTGTCCATCGGTCTATGGATGATAAGCTGTATTGATATCCAACTTCGTGCCAAACTGTGCCTACATACTTTACCAAATCTGTGACGTAAACTGCGGCCCTCTGTCTAACACGATTGACAATGGTACTCCATGCAGTCGCACTATCTCTCTCTCGTATAAGCTTGCCAACCTATCCACTAGACGTGTAGTAGAAATCGGTATGAAGTGCTCAGACTTCGTCAATCTATCCACAATCACCCAGATGCTGTCATGTCCGCACTGAGACCAAGGTAACCCACTGACGAAATCCATAGCGATATGCTCCCACTTCCAGCGAGGTATGGGAAGTGGCTGTAGTAATCCATCAGGCCTCCTATGCACTGCCTTAACTCGCTGGCATATCTCACAACCTCTAACATAATCACCAACATCGGTCTTCATCCCCGGACACCAAAACAGACGACGCATATTAGCATACATCTTGGTCCTGCCCGGATGAACCGAAAAACGTGAGCGGCGAGCCTCCTAGAGAATCTCATCACTTAACTCAGCCACTGATGGAATCCACAGTCTCCCTCTAAATCTCAGGCAGAAATCTATCGACTAACTCCATTTTAGATGATCTAAACTCTGAGCAAACTCACTGTACCTCTGATACTGCTCGTCAGCCTACTGACCATCAAGTACACTTTGGATAGAGACGGCCAGAGTCCTCAACTGCCCACAAATCAACACTCTAGTGCTGGTCAGGATATCAACAAAATACATCATCTCGACCGCCTAAAGCAATCCATACTCATGTGTCATGCGACACGTCACAACCTTCGAGTCAACCCTTCTTCAGCTCAATGCATCAGCTACGATATTAGCCTTCCTCAGGTGATACTCCAACGAGAAATCATAATCCTTGAGGAACTCCAGCAATCGTCTCTGTCTCATATTCAACTCTCTCTGAGTGAAGAGGTACTTCAAACTCTTGTGGTCAGTAAACAACACAAACCTCTCTCCGTAGAGATAATGACTCAAAATCTTCAGTGCAAACACCACTGCCGCCAACTCCAAGTCATGTGTAGGATAATTCTTCTGGTGAATCTTCAGCTGTTGGGACGCGTAAGCTATCACTCTATCGTCCTGCATCAAAACACAGCCCAAATCAACCAAACAAGCAGTGGTGTTCACCTCAAAACCCTTCCCTAACTCAGGTAATACGAGCATTGGTGTGGTAGTCAGTCTTTCCTTCAATGTTTAGAAAGCTTGCTTACAACTGTTATCCCACTGAAATCTTACTTCATTCTTCGTCAACTGCGTCATCGGTGTTGCAATCTTCGAGAAGTCCTGCATAAATCATCTGTAATAACCAGCTAATCCCAGAAAACTCCAGATATCTATCACTGATATCGGTGTAGGCCAATTAACAACTTCTTTGACCTTAGCAGGGTCTACTGACACTCCACTAACTCCGACAATGTGACCTAGAAATGTAACCTCTGTAAGCCAAAACTCACACTTACTGAACTTGTTTATGCTCCCTCATCGTCTGCAAAATCGTTCTAATGTGCTCCTCGTGCTCTTCACGAGTCTTAGAATAGATCAAAATGTATTCAATGAACACTATGAAAAATCTACCCAAGTACTGTCTCAATATACGATGCATGAGATCCATGAACATCGTTGGGGCAATCGTCAACCCAAACGACATGATGGTAAATTGATAGTGCCCATATCTTGTGCGAAAAGCCGTCTTCTCTCTGTCCTCTGCTCTAATCCTTAACTGATGGTAGCCAGATCTCAAATCAATATTCGAGAACTACTACGCTCCAGTCAGCTGATCGAACAAGTCATCAATGCGAGGTAATGGATACTTATTCTTCACTGTCACCCGATTCAGCTACCTATAGTCGATACACAATCTCAGACTGGCGTCTTTCTTCTTTACAAATAAGATCGGCGCACCCCAAGGTGACATACTTGGGTGAATAAAACCCAACTCCAACAACTCATCTAGCAGTGATCTCAGCTCCTCCAACTTCTTAGGAGTCATCCGGTACGGTGGAATCGATATCGATTTGGTTCAGGGAACCAAATCAATGATGAAATCAATCTCTCTCATCGGTAGTAATCTGGGAAGCTCTGCTGGAAACACGTCTGGAAACTCGCACACAACTGGTACCTCATTTATCCTAGCCTCAACTCTCCCTACCGTACTCTAAACACTCATAAACATCTCAATCTCACTGCTCATAACCACCCTGCCTTTGGTAACTCTCAACTGAGTCGCACTGCCATGAAAAGTAAACTTTGGCTGTTCGATAATCTAAAATGTGATCGTCTTGTTGAAGCAATCAATCTATGCGTAATAAAGACCTAACTAATCCATGCCTAACAGCGCATCAAACTCTAGAAACTCTAACATTTTAAGATTTATCGGTAACTTATGTCCCTCTGTAATGATCCGTTACTTTAAGCATGTGATTAACAGTAACCCGAATCCAAATTAATCCAAGTTAGGCTCGTGGTTAAGCCCGAATCGTCACGATTAACGTGTGTGTGAAATTGCATGATGTATTGTGCTTGTTTGGTGTGTAGTAATACATATACGTGAATAAATGAATAATCAGACTAATGAAATAATATCTAATACCATGTGTGGGTCAAGAAGGACACACATGAGATGCGTGATAGTGTTGACGCCCGAGTATACTCCTTGGCGTGAATTATGTAATTATTGGTGTAATAATTGACATAAATATATATTTATATATATTATGGTTATATATAAATATATATATATTAAAATGGAAAATAAATAAATAGTGATGAATTGTCGGGATGCCGAGTGATACGTGGGGTCATGAGTGACACGCGTAGGACGTACAGTGGTGTGCACGTTCGAGAATTCTCATTGGCGTGCTAACCAGAATTTTAGGAGCAATATATCGATAAATATATATATATATATATATATAAATCAGTATATATATAATAAAATATGAAAAATGTAAAATTACCATTAAGGGTAGTGAGTTTGTAAATGAGGAGATAATATTAGAAGGGTATTTTGGTCATTTTCCCACCAAAACTGCCTCTTTCCTGGTTTAAATGTGAAAACGAGTGAGGGAGAGAGATCGAGAAATGGAGAAAGAGACAGGAGGAGAAGAAGAAGGCCGAGAGAGAGAACGAGAGGAGAGGAAGGAGAGCTCGGCGATGGCGAGTCAAGGTGTTGAGGCTGAGGTGAGTGCAGTTGTTGTGGTTAATTGTTGGGTGGTGGTTTTTGTTGTAATGGTTTTGAGGTTGAGTGAGCTTGGCCATAGCGGAAGCCATGGCCGAGAGTGGGGAAGACAAGGGAGTAGTCTCCCTTGCCTGTTTGAGTTGGGGTTGGGGTTGAGAGCCAACCCCAACGATGAAAAAAAACAGAGCAGCAACGCTGCTGTTGCTGGAGGTAGGAGACAACCCTGAACCGGGCCGGTTCGGCTCGGTTGAGCCGAACACCGAGCCGAACCCGGTTCGGTCTGGTTCAGGGTCAAATGAAAAAAAAGGAAAGAAAAGAGAGGAAATAGAAAAGAAAATTCAGAAAAATAGGAAAAAAAATATGGAAAAATAGTATTTTGACCAAACAAATAGAAATTAAGGGATTTCTATGAAAAATGAGAAATTTGAAAGTCGGAAGAGATTTTATATCGGCGTTTTTACCTCGAAAAGCGTGAAATAGTCAAAACAGGTTAGAAATTAGGTCCCGAGATTCCGAATTTGAATGAGACCAATTTAGGAATGTTAGTAAATGAGTATGAGACTTAAGTTGATGAAAATTGGTCTATTT
Source organism: Stephania japonica (assembly GCA_039657345.1). Lineage (NCBI taxonomy): Eukaryota > Viridiplantae > Streptophyta > Magnoliopsida > Ranunculales > Menispermaceae > Stephania > Stephania japonica. Next base: position 31,262,797 of record CM077561.1, read on the forward strand.
TAGGTAATGAACCAATGTGGAAAGGTTTGAGGACTCCAAGGAGTTGTACAAGTCGGAAAAACATAGAAAGCTCAGAACAGGTAAATGGGACTCGTAGCTTTTATCAATTATGCAATATAAAATAGTATTACTAGAGCATATAGTGTACTGGACTGGGAATGGGGCAATGTATAGTGATTCGACTTTGGTTTTACAAACATGTTTTGAAATGAAAATGGATTCGGAAAGAGGTTTGACAGGACGAATCGGTCTGGGGTTTGGAACTGTGGTGGAGTTGCTAACCATCACCGCGCCCCAAATGACTTGGGAATTATCCCGATCAATGCTTTCTAGTTGAGTTTAGTAGCTCATCAATCATAAGCCAATCAGATGAGCAGTGATTGGTTTAGTGATGATGAGTAAGTGCGACTCGATGTTTTATGAGTTGGCGGCGCATTGACAAGAATTGGTTAGATGCCCAGTGACTGGTTTCTTGAAGAATGTGAGAGGGCAACTCAGTGCAAATATGATTATTAGAAATACAAATCACGGGTACATTGCAATGAACCAAGGAACTTGCATCTGTTATATATATTGTTTATAATGATTCATATGCTTCTGTAGATATGCATTTGATTCATGTTGTTATACATTGCCTTGATATTAATTGATAGTTGATGGTTGGTATGAGAGTCACTTACTGAGCATGTAGGAGCTCACCCACCTTAACATTTCCAAGTATGAATGTACGCTAGGACTTGGAACTTAGGAAAGGAGAAGACCAGGAGTTTAGTATCTTCTCTACGGTGCAGTGAGTTTCCTGTTATATATATATATTGTATTGCATTATGATTTGTAATAAAATGGGTGGGAATAAGAGTTCAATACCAATGTTCATGCCGATAATGTATATCTTGTGATTTATCGAAAAATTTTTAAATTTTTCGCTGCATTGTTTTCATGATTTTCATTAATATTAAGATATACAGGTTATTGTCAGAAAATGAAATAAGGCTGCTGGCTCTAATTAGGTCCGATCTGGTTTATCGGGGCTTAATTAGGGTTTCAAGCCGAACATTCTCTAATTGAAATTAGGGGCTGTTTCAGTTGGTATCAGAGCTAGGGCTTTACAAACCTTAATTTATTATTGGTCTTGAAGTAAGAGACAGTTTTGATATAGTGTGATATCAGAGAATGGTTGGTAAAGCTTGGCATAATTATTCCACTAATTAGTTGATGGAATAACTTTGATACAGTGAGTATCATAGACCGAAGTTATCACTTTCGAATTGGTTCGAATGGTGTGATAACTCGGATATATAAGGATTGATGCCTAAAAGTTGTATCTGTATATTAAAATGAAAATTTAGGTTAACTGACTTGGAGATTGGTCCTCATGTCAGGGATAACCTAGGACTAAATAAATGGTTTTTATCGATGTTTTTGGGGGTAATGAAAGATAAAAGCTTGAGACATGTATTTTTGAGTTGATATTATATCTATGCGATAGATAAAGTTGTACTGTCTTGCCTAGGAATGAATCTGAAAGTCTTGTCTCACATCTATGACTTGGTAAGTCAAAGGAAATTGATGATGAGGGTTCATGGGAACCTAGACTTCAGAGATAACGAGATAAAGGAAGACAGTGAAATGATAATAAGATAGTTTGTATCCATCTATTTCTCATAAGATGAGAATATATATATATATATAAAGGGTTAGGGTTTGTGAAACCCTGAACCCAAATGATATAGATATGGGAAAGAGATGAGTTATAAATAACTCTTTCATTGAGTAGTCTCTAATGGTCTTGATTCTCACTGATATTGTCTAATGAGAAATAGTCAGTGTTGAAGGAATAATGGGTCCTGGACTTAGAGACGTATGTCAAGTGAATTAACTTTAAAAATGGAATGAATGACTATAAAAGGTGAATGAAATATGAAATGAATGACTTATACGAAACTCAAAGGTGAGGAGTCATTTTGAGTAGAAATGATACTAGTGTTGAGATTAGTTGAGTTGGATGAAAAGTCATTCAATGAGGAAAATAGTGGTGAATGACGATAAAAACCTAGTTGAGGTTAGATAATCATTAGTTGAGTATACTTCATGAATGATTATGAAGTATAAAATTTCAGTTATAGTGCTAGTCTATATTGAAATAGTGAGGAAGAAATTTGTAAATATGATGGTGGTATAGCCGCATATACCGAAAGTAAAGTAAGAAACAGGTTTATTAGTGTTGTTGCGATGTAACTGCACGCACTAATAGTATGATAATAAGGAAGCCTGTCAGTATAGTGGAGATATAGTCGCACATACTGAAGGCGGAATAGAAAGGACTTATTAGTATTGTTGTGGGTAATTGTACTCATTAATAGAGCAATAAAGAGAAATGAATGATGATGTGGAGGAACCACACATAGAAATGAAATATGAGGATACTAGATTGAGGTATAGCTCAATGTTAAGATGGTAAGGAAGTGATGAAGTTACTCTAAAAGTGAACAATTACAACAAGAGTTGAGAGTTGAAGGATTTGAGAGAAATTTATGTTTTTGATAAACTCTATCTTGTTAAGTAAGTAGAATCACTTGTAAGGTAAGGGTAAATTGAAAATGAAAGTAAAAGGTGAGTAACAACTATATAAGCCTAAGGACTGGAAAAGTCAAAGGTAGAGGCTTAACGTCAAATTATTTAACAATCTTTCGAGGTATTAATATAGAAAGATTCATAGATATAACACTCATGTCATCATATTTGACGTGGATAGGAAGTGAAGGGAAAGTTCCAAATACGTAAGCCTAACGACTGGTAAGGTTAGGGATAGAGGTTTAACATCAATTCATTTAGGAACTTTCTTGGCATGGAGGCAAAAAGATTTACAAATCTGATAATCTTGTTATCGGAGATACCATATATGTACAAAAAGTTGTATTGTTTGAGTAAGTTGAGAAAAATATAGCAGTGAGTTAGTGAGTTGTTCAATGTGATCATTTGGACTGGTACAGTCTAAATTGAGGAGAATGAGTTGTCAATAAAGTTAAGAATTGAAAATCCAGATAATGATGTACAATGCTGGGAATGAATAGGTAAGCAGTATATCAAGAGGTTGGTATTAACTACAATCTATGATTGAAAATGATGGAATTTATGAACTTTGTGAATGATAATTCATAGAAATTTAGTAATCACTTGAAATTCAAATGGTTGGGTTGTGTAAACTGATAAGTGGTTAGAAATGGGAAGATAAACTTGATGAATGAAAGTTATGTTATTAAGGTTTCAACAAGGTTAATTATATGAATAGATTGAAATCTTATCACAACTTAAGTTAGAAATTTATCAAACTATTTGAATGGTTGATACCAAATCAAGGATCAATTCTAATTTAACTTGAGGTATTATGAGAATTGTATGAGTTTGAGAACTCAATGTAAGTAATGTGTTTAATAGTATTGCTTGAAATTTTGTCACAATATAGGTTAGAAGAATCATCAATTACTTGATTTTCAATATTCAACCAATGATCAACTTTATTTTACTTTGATGTATTATGAAGATGATATGAGTTTGAGAATTCAATTTGAGTGATAAATTAATTTGAAGTAGATTCCAAAGGAATAGTGATTTTCCAGAATTGACAACTCAAGCGTGCAACTAAATCAAATCAATAGTTGATTGAGATTTGATTTTCATAGAATAAAGATTAGAATCTAGGAGTATATGATCAAGTAATGACTTGAATATGAGAAAATGATGGTGTAGACCATAGAAACTCATTAGAGCCCACGCTATGTTTATGAATGGAGATGTAGAGTTGTTGAACTCTAATAAGATAAGATCATCATTAAGTTGACAATGATGACGAATATGAAAATAGTTGAAACTGTACCAAATGCACAAAGTACTGTTGCAAAATTGTGTGGAACTCTGGCAATAGGTTAGTATATACGAAAGCTGTAGGTGCAATGGATAAGTTTCAACTATAAATCCCTAATATATGTGTTGAATTTTAAATTATTAATCAAGGGACTTGACTGAGATTAAGACAATTAGAGAATTGTCCTATATTCAACACAAGAATAGAAAGGTGGTTAAACATGAAATGATTGAAGCATGCAAACAACTTATACAGAAAGTTGTGATATAATTGTATTGTATGACCAATTAACTTTAGAATGGAATAACACTATAATGGAATGAGGATGAGTTGTACATGATACAAAGGATGCCTTGAGGAAATTGAAATGTAGTTTGACTACAATAGTTGTTTAATTATACTTGGATTACGGAAAAAGTTAGAGTTAGAAGTGTAGCTTAATATTTTTATCCAAGTAGTTGTTTGTTGACACAATGAAGCAAATGATTGTAGTAAATACATTTGATATAGTTCATGAGGAACTAATGTAAAATAATTGTGTTGGTAAGAGTACCAAACTATTACAAGGCATCAGCTGATAATGAAGAATTAAAAATATGCATTTCAAATGATGGATTGAATGAATTGCAAGACTAAGTCTTAGAGAAAAGACTTGAATATGATAAGATGGGGATGAGGATCCCAGTATTAGTATAAATTCAGTTGATTAGATAGAAAGTGCAAATTCATTCATTCATTAAGAGGTTTTGAAGTATAGTTGTATCATGTACAAGGGTATAAATGTTGTTTAGGATTCCTAAGATTAGAATATCTTAGAGGAAATCATTAAATGATAGATGAAAAATTTTGACAATCAGTGAAACTGGTGAAATGTAAATTGAGGAAAGCTTCAAACTATTAGAGTTTGAAGAAAATAATTTTGTCAAAGTGAAGATAATTGAGGTGAAATAAGTCACCAGAAGGTGGAAAAGAGATATATTCACTATGAGGAATCACTCATATAAAGTGATTGATGATGATTAATAGTTGAATAAAAGAAAGGGGCAAGAGAAATAATTATAATAGGAACTTCTCAGTATTATCCCATTAGGGAGATAGATAATATTGATGAATAAGAGAAGTCTTGCGCAGGCATATCATCAATTGAGAGGTTAGAATTGATAATTACAGTCCTTTCTTTGGAGTTCAGAATGAGACTGAACTCAGTAAATGAATAAATTAATGGGTGATAGAATTGATTAAGAAATCTAATTGGAACTACTTAATGTGTTAGAGATTGATTATGAATGAGTAGTGTCCATATTATATGTTATAAGGAAAATTATGCTGGACATATTAAATTTTGAAATAGAAATTGGATTCAGGAGGAAGGTTAGACAAGAATGATTCTGAATATCTCAGGAATCTCTTTATATGATTGATATATGTAATGCTATACTATATTTGGGTATATGAACGAATTACAAATGGGTTGAGATGATGATAGATAGGGAGATTATAAAGAGATATGAGATGTATTTAGTATGTGATATTGAGTAGTGAAACCTAAAGAATTAGGTAGATTCTTGTCTATACCTGATAAGATAAACGAAATACGATTATAAATTTTGAAATGAGAAATTGACGTCAGCACAATGAATTATAGTTGATGATGGAATTTAGTCTGCAAGATTCTTGCCAGTGAAGACATATGTTATGCTCGAAATAATTAAGCAAAATAATTATATGGGAGATGTGAGATGGTATGATATTAAAAATATTCCGGATAGAGGTCTGAGACTTGCTTCCACTGAGGGAAGAAGTTATTGATATAAACTGAAAACCAATCTCAATCTCGATACAATATATTTTCTTTCGTGTTGACGAAGAGATTGTGTTACTAATCTTAATTCAACGGATATGATTGAGCTTGTGTCTCATCATGATAGTCACTGAAAGAATCGATTTATCTGTGTGAGTTCTCTAATGATCTTAATAATCTGAGGGTTTACAGAATGAAGTATGCTCTTTCTTATTCTACCATAGTGGTGAGAGATAATAAGGAGAGATATTGTACTAGAATGAATGAAGTAATAAAGAACTACACAGAGGAAATAGAGCAGACTAGGTAAGATATAACTATAATATAAAGGAAACAAATAATATAAGGATAAAGTTGTAGTGTATAGATTGACGAAATCTATAAGTTTCAAGCGGGTATCGAAAGAAAATGATGAGAATGTTTGTGTGATTGACCTTGCCATTCACCGATGGGCGAAATGGAGGTAGGAGACACACATATGTTGACCTTGCTGTTCATTTATGGTGGACAGAGGTAGGAGACATGATGCACACATATGTTGACCTTGCTGGTCATTTGTAGTGGACAAAGGTAGGAGACATGATGACTATCGACCTTGCCGTTCAGTTATGGGATAGACGGAGGTAGGAGACACGATACTGTTGATCCTTAGTGGATTCGTCAATGCTTGAGCTACAACAATCTTTAAGAAAAAGAGAAAACGTGACAAATATCATAGGTTATAGATGTATCAAAAGATATATGGGATCTTTTGGGAATCTCACCTATGAACGAGCTATAGAGATTCAGATTAAGTGAAATTAATGGAATAGTGTAATTCACATTTCATTAATCTGAAAGAAAAGAATGAAACGGTAATTTAGTTACGTTTATTCTTCAAAGTAAAGTTGAGATAAGCTTTGTGCTAGTGATAGGGTGGTGCAATCACATATACTAGACAAGCAAGGAATAAGAAAGCTAAGGAATAGGAAATATAATGGAATAGTGAACTCCATTAGTGTTTGAAATCATTGGTAACTTGTACGTACCTTAATTTCAAGGAAGAAATCGTTGCTAAATTGGGGAGACTGTAACGACCCGTTACTTTAAGCACGTGATTAACAATAATCCGAATCCAAATTAATCCAAGTTAGGCTCGTGGTTAAGCCCGAATCGTCACGATTAACGTGTGTGTGGAATTGCGTGATGTATTGTGTTTGTTTGGTGTGTAGTAATACGTATACGTGAATAAATGAATAATCACACTAATGAAATAATGTCTAATACCATGTGTGGGTCAAGAAGGACACACATGAGACGCGAGATAGCGTTGACGCTCGAATATACTTGTTGGCGTGAATTATTTAATTATTGATGTAATAATTGACATAAATATATATTTATATATATTATGGTTATATATAAATATATATATATATATATATATTAAAATGGAAAATAAATAAGTAGTGATGAATTGTCAGGATGCCGAGTGATATGCGAGGTCACGAGTGACACGCGTAGGACGTACAGTGGTGTGCGCGTTCGAGAATTCTCGTTGGCGTGCTAACCAGAATTTTAGGCGCAATATATCGATATATATATATTTATATATAAATCAGTATATATATATATATATAATAAAATCTGAAAAATGTAAAATTACCATTAAGGGTAGTGAGTTTGTAAATGAGGAGATAATATTAGAAGGGTATTTTGGTCATTTCTCTATCAAAATTGCCTCTTTCCTGGTTTAAATGTGAAAACGAGTGAGGGAGAGAGATTGAGAAACGGAGAAGGAGACGGGAGGAGAAGAAGAAGGCCGAGAGAGAGAACGAGAGGAGAGGAAGGAGGGCTCGGCGATGGCGAGTCGAGGTGTTGAGGCCGAGGTGAGTGCAGTTGTTGTGGTTAATTGTTGGGTGGTGGTTGTTGTTGTAATGGTTTTGAGGTCGAGAGTGGGGAAGGCAAGGGAGTAGTCTCCCTTGCCAGTTTGAGTTGGGGTTGGGGTTGAGAGCCAACGCCAACGATGAAAAAAAATAGAGCAGCAACGCTGCTATTGCTGGAGGTAGGAGACGACCCTGAACCGGGCCGGTTCGGCTCAGTTGAGCCGAACCCGGTTCGGTCCGGTTCAAGGTCAAATGAAAAAAGAAAGGAAAGAAAAGAGAGAAAATGGAAAAAAAATTCAGAAAAATAGGGAAAAATATAGAAAAATAGTATTTTGACCAAACAAATAGAAATTGAGGGATTTCTATAAGAAATGAGAAATTTGAAAGTCGGAAGAGATTTTATACCGGGTTTTTTACCTCGAAAAGCGTGAAATGGTCAAAACAGGTTAGAAATTAGGTCCCGAGATTCTGAATTCGAATAGGACCAATTTATGAATGTTAATAAATGAGTATGAGACTTACGTTGATGAAAATTGGTCTATTTTAGGTAATGAACCGATGTGGAAAGGTTTGAGGACTCCGAGGAGTTGTAAAAGTCAAAAAAACATAGAAAGCTCAGAACAGGTAAGTGGGACTCGTAGCTTTTATCAATTATGCAATATAAAATAGTATTACTAGAGCATGTAGTGTACTAGACTGGGAATGGGGCAATGTACCGTGATTTGACTTTGGTTTTACAAAAATGTTTTGAAATTAAAATGGATTCGGAAAGAGGTTTGACGGGACGGATCGACTTGGGGTTTGGAACTGTGGTGGAGTTGCTAACCATCACCGTGCCCCCAGTGACTTGGGAATTATCCCGATCAATGCTTTCCAGTTGAGTTTAGCAGCTCATCAATCATAAACCAATCAGATGAGTAGTGATTGGTTTAGTGATGATGAGTAAGTGCGACTCGATGTTTTATGAGTTGGCGGCGTATTGACAAGAACTGGTTAGATGCCCAGTGACTGGTTTCTTGAAGAATGTGAGAGGGCAACTTAATGCAAATACGATTATTAGAAATACAAATCACAGGTACATTGCAATAAACCAAGGAACTTGCATCTGTTATATATATTGTTTATAATGATTCATATGCTCCTGTAGATATGCATTTGATTCATGTTGTTATACATTGCCTTGATATTAATTGATAGTTGATGGTTGGTATGAGAGTCACTTACTGAGCATATAGAAGCTCACCCACCTTAACATTTCTAGGTATGAATGTACGCTAGGACTTGGAACTCAGGAAAGGAGAAGACTAGGAGTTTAGTATCTTCTCTACGATGCAGTGAGTTTCCTATTATATATAATGTATTGTGTTATGATTTGTAATAAAATGGGTGGAAATAAGAGCTCAATACCGATGTTCATGCCGGTATTGTATATCTTGTGATTTATCAAAAAAAAATTTAAATTTTTCGCTGCGTTGTTTTCATGATTTTCATTAATATTAAGATATACAGGTTATTGTCAGAAAATGAAATAAGGTTGTTGGCTCTAATTAAGTCCGATCTGGTTTACCTGGGCTTAATTAGAGTTTCAGGCCGAACATTCTCTAATTGAAATTAGGGGCTGTTACACTCTCTATCTCCACAATACAAAGCTCACAAAAATCATGTTAGGGTAGATCTTATCCCCAGCAACTGTGCTAAGAACTAGAGGTCTCTCTAATCTAACTAGTCTTAACCCTAACTCATCAACCATGCACCCCTGAAATAAAGGAAACAGTAGAACCAGAGTCAATCATAACATACATCAAACGATCACAAATGTAAATCATACACTCAATGAGATGTCGAATCGCCTGAGGGTTTGGGTCAGCAACAACATGTGCACACTCCCTCGTCTACTGTTGACGTGGTGCTACTCTCTGCTGAACATTGACAGGTTGTGGACACTCTTTGATGTAATGTTTCGTCTGTCCACATCGATGGCAAGCTCCCGCAGGTCTCTGTCGAAACTCAGCTGGCTGTGGGCACTCTTTGATAAGATGACCCACCTGTCCACACCTATAACACACTCCAACAGGTCTCTGTGCTGAGTAATCTCACCTACTCAATCCCTCACTAAACTACGATCATAAGCATCCTGTAGTGTAGGAGGTAGATTAGTGACCACTGTCCCTCAAATAGCTGGCAACAAGCCCTCAGTAAAATAATAGATCTGATCTCTGTCTCGGTCAGCTACTTCATCAATAAAAGGAAGTAAATGTTGATATCTGCCCATATAAGTCATAACCGACTCTCTTAATGCCTGTCGGATATGCATAAACTCGTCCTACTTGGCTATCATAACCGAAGGTGGATAAAACTTCTGAATGAAATACTTCTTGAAGTCTAGCCAGGTAGTCGACTCTCCATGTGTAGATACTAAATGTCCCACCACATCTCTACATCAAAAATCAAAGAAAATGCCGCCAACCAAGGTTTCTTGCTATCCTCGATCTTGAGAAGCTTCTAAACCTTCTCGTGACTACGAATATACAAATCCGCCTCATCTACACCTGGACCGCTACTGAACTTTTTCGGTCTATACTTCTCATACTCCCGAGTCCACCTCGCCTCTGTAGTCAAGCATGAATCAATATCATCATGAACACGTGGCTCCACCGGAATCTGTGTCGGAACAACTGCGGTGATAGGTGGTGCAGGTACTACACTAGTAGTAGTAACCGGTGGAGTAGTCTGAGGTGTAGCCGGACTTACATCCTGTTTAGGAGCTATCCCTGAAGTCGATGGAGATGGGAACTGATGTGCCTATCCTCTGATAATATCCAATATCTCGTCCATCCTCCGTCCCTATGACTCTACTCTATGAGTCCAAGATTGTAACTCACGTGCCAGAGCTGCAGCATCACTCGACGCATCTGGTGGAGAATCACGGACTCCACTTTGATCTCTAGCATCCGGCTGGTCAGCCATCGCGATTTGCAATAGCAAATGGCGAGCCACGATCAGTCTTAGTAACGATATATTATATTACACATTAAAATTTAACATGCTTAAAATAACATATCATTTCCCACTTCCCAACTATACTTGAGTTAAGTTCTTAGGATTTTTCACACTAAGTTCATTTGCTTGTGTTTTATGCTTATTCAGAGTCATGGTGATAAACCTTTATGCTTTGATACTAATTGTGATGGCCCCAGCAACGACAAACTAGGCCCCACCCGATCGAAACCTACATGGACCCCCAAGGTAGTCTCCGACATTTCAACGCAAGTCTAGTCAACCTTAATTTGCCAATTATTCAATACATTATTCACTCACTCAACCTAGATCACTCTTGTTATATTCTCCTTAACTCTATCTAATCATTTATCCTCCAAGTTAGTTAGGTGTGCAATGGAATTGTTTTTAACACCAACTAAAAACGGTTTACACCTCAGTCAACCTAGATGTGGAAAATCCTGTCCAAACAACATCACATGTGTATAATAGATCAACTAAAAGCTCAAAATGAATGAATACATGTATTAACAGTCAGGTTCAACTCCCCAAAGCCCCAAACTATCAAAACAAATGGATACATAGCCAAAATATACAACAAAAGGACAAAATACCTACAAAGTGAGAGCAAAGCTAACGGCTCTGAGTGTGCCTCAGAGGATATCGTCAAGCATTAGCGCCTTGCCCGTACTCATCTGTGGATCTGCACCCACCGTCATAAAAAGGAAGGTGAGTACAAAATATAACAGTAAACAACAACAATAGATATCTTAACATAAACTACTGAATTTTCAATAATCACAAGTCAATGAATCATGCAGTGTATAATAAGAAACTGAAATAGATAGCAAATCGCATGATAAATAGATTCAACAAGCTCAGACAACTATAATGAAGTGACCAGGAAACAAACGGATAGGTGAATAGATAGTCTCAATCAAACTGCGGGTCACAAGACCTCATTAGCTTGCGATTGACACAGTAGGCCCAAAATCGCCTCCTTTGCTCAATTCACCACGTACGAACCAGTGGGCCCGATGGTTGCCTCCACTGAACGAACACTCTGTTAGGAAAAGCCACAGAAAAAGTTGGCTACTAAATTCCTTACACATTACCGAAAGAAAGCCACAGTCACAAGCCGGATGCTAAATCATTCCGATAGGCTCCAACGAGAAGCCACAGTTTATGCCAGCTGCTAAACTCGTTGAGACTTCTCATCACAATCGAACTACCTAAACCCTAGTTTACCTGAACTAGAATGGAATACAAAGGGCTCTCATTTCAAGAACAATAAATCAATAAATAGAAAATTAATCATGTTGATTCTATTGTTGCCTTTACTCACCTCGAATCTCGCTAAAAAGGCCCTCGCGTAGCTCCACCCATTCCCCAATCAGTTGCTAACACTCCGTTCGTTACATGACAATTATTCCGACCAATTTCTATTAATTTCCCTAATTATCCCAAGTATTCCTCAATTTTCTCAAATTTGACCTATTTTCTACAATTTTATAAATTATTGCTCCTTTGTGTAATTTGGTCGCTTACCCGGTATTGGGTTACATTTAGACCTATTAGGATACCCGAGCAAAACCCCAAAATTTTCATGCAATTAAAAAATATTTTTCAATATTTTCTGACTATTTTTGCTAATTTCACGCTTTACGAGGAAACCGACAAAAAGTCTCACCCTAATTTTGAAAATTTCACTTTTCAAAGAAATTCCCAAAATTTCAATTATTTGGTCAAAATATAATTTTTTAGGATTTTTCCCATTTTTCTGAAATTTTTCCTGATTTTTCTAATATTTATTTCTAAAGAAAACATATTCATTTAATTAATTTATTATTTTAATAATGGGTGGGTCCCCGAGTCGGGTCAGGTCTGACCCGGTCCACCGCAACTGGGTCTGACCTAAGCCGACCCACCCGGAAACGTTCCAGCAAACTTTTTTTTGTTTCTTTCTTTTTCTCTCTTCAACAACAAACAACTACAACATCAACATCAACATCAACATCAACAACAACAACAACAACAACACCCACCAATTAAAATCCAATTTATCCTAAAATCAACAACTCAACAACAACCTCAACTATAATTAACAAACTCACCTTCACGATGCTCAACCGCCCTTCGATTCCGAAACCCACACCTCGATCTCACTTTAACGATTTCAGCATCCCCACACCTCAATTGATCGATCTCTCTCTTCAATTTCTTCTATCCCTCACTCTCTCATTTCGATTTTTGAGAAAATGGTGGTTTCGATGGTGTTTTTGGAGATATTTTGGATCAAATGACCAAAATGCCCGTATCCTTATCCTCCTTTTCTTCACAACCAAATGCCCCTCTTGGTCATTTCACATTTTTATTTTTACTTATATAAATATACATTTATATATTCTATATATAATTGTATTTTTGCGCCTACAATTTCGTTGTGCGCGCTAACAAGTTACTTGGGCGTGCACACTACCATTCGGCTAATGCATGTTGCCCACGACCCCGCGTATCACTCGACGCCCATAATTTATTATTTAATCCCATTAATTATTTTCATTTGTATTTGTCAGTGTTTTTATTCCATTTTCGTCCCCCAGACTCTCAAATACCCATTTAGCGCGTTCTTTCGTACCAAACTCGTTCAACAGTATCAACGCACATTCACCACGTCCTCACACATTTGGGATATTGAAGTTAATGTTCGGTAATAAATAAATAATAAAAATCACCAAACAAACATAAAATACCTTGGTGTCGACTCTCGAGGACCGAAACAAGTACACCACGACTAGTTGTGAATACGACCCTGAAATGTCACGTGGCACGAGTTAGAATTTTAGGGTCGTTACAAGTACTATATGGCTAATACTGTCTGACCTGTACCCCTGAGCTGACCGCCTAATGACACTAGTAGTCGGAGTAGAAGCAGACACCTCCACTGTCGATGTTGTTACTTTCAAATCAAACTCCTTATATCTACTACCTTGGATATTTCCCTTTCTTACACCAGTTGTTGCTCTAATACCTATATCCCTAGGTGTACTGCGATCGCTCCGCTTCTGAGTAACCGATGTTGCAGCAATAGGAGCTAACTCTATGGCCTATGCCCTCATAAATTGCATAATTTCCTCCAACTGATATCCCTACAGTGTAACCTGCTGATATATTTCCTCCATCTTTCGTTGATAATCATTCGAATTTCTACCATCACCACCACTGGACCTTGGCTGATCAGCCATTGCAATATACCATGAAAGCATATCCATGATTAGACTATAACTATGATAACAATAATATATACAACATATCAAATAGCTCATAGTCCAATTTTACATTTCCCTTCTCTCCTCTTACTTCCCAACTAAGACTTAAGTCAGGATCATAGGGTTCCACTTTAAGTTCAACCATTGTCCTAACTTCCGTTAATAAGTGTCTTATGCTGGTTGTGTTTCCATTATGAGTCAAGTTTTACAACTTCAGGTTCTATTGAATATCAACTACAACATTGATATTAGGTCACCGAGTAACCTTCACATCATTTCCTAGGCTCCTCCCCCTAGGTTATGATATTAACTGTGATACTACTATCATAATTGTTTGAACCTCAAAATTGCAAACCTTATCTTTGTATAACCATTTATTTAATTTTAGAATCAGAGAACACAACTCTGAAACTAGCTGTAACCTTTACCCCATGGTTACATAACATAATTCTGATACCAACTGTAATAGTGGTATTACCAACTGTAATAGTGGTATTACCATGGCATTTTCACCCCATAAGTATAAATATTTCTAATCACTTGTAATGTGGTATCACAAATTTTATTTTAATCCCCGAGTTATAAAATATAGCTCTGACACCAACTGTAATGGCCCCAAATTCCACAACCCTAAATTTGGGCTCCGCTTAGCCTAGACTTACGTAGACCCTGAATCAATACCCATGCCATCTACATAACCTTAGTCGGCCTTCCCTATTTCTATCTATTTATTACATTATTTAAGTTGAGTTATTATATATTAGTGAGTTGTTCAATTTATCAAAGTAGAGCAGAAGCAAACTAACTCCAACCAATATAAATACTCCCAAAACACCAGTCAGGACAACCTAGAATGTGGAAACCCCATATATGTATACCAACATTATGTCAGAGGAGATACAACCTAGTATACATATTCAAACCTTTCTCACAAACCCATATCCCATGTTTCTAAAACATATACATATAATACAAGAAACATACCTAGTAGGCTAGCACGCAACTGCTAGGACCTTAACCTTAACTGCCTACTCCAGTCATTTTCCTTTATCGGTCCTGAAACACGATGAATCTGTACCCACCATCATAAAAAGGACGGTGAGTACAAAAGTAAAATAGTAATAACCAAATGGATATTCAATATCATTTTAATGTCAACTAAACGGTTTGGGTGGGGCAGGGCGGGGCGAGGATTGAAGATATCGTCTCAGCATCTGCGGGGTGCGGGGCGAGGATTTATTCTTGAAATTCCCCACGGGGCAAGCTTCGCCGCCCTACGCCCCGCCGGATTCCCGTTGGGGCATGGATTTTATATAAATCCATGTTTTGATCTACAATCTTTGGTCTTTTTTTATGTCTTTATTTGATGCACATGCAATGTGTCTCTACCTAAGTACTACTAGTTTCGAATTTTATATGATTAATTAGAATAAGTCAATCATACTAATAAACAATTGAATATCTGTTAAACAAAATTTTTAATCAATTGTATGCTAATGGTATTTCAAAGGGGAGACTCAATTAATCAATGTTTGTTACATTATTGAAAACTACGTACCGAGGATTAATTGATTTAATTCGCTTATTGATTATGATTATATAATTGGTTTCTTATGTAATTACGTTCGTGCACTTTATGTCTTGATCCTTACTTTTAGTCTTCTTTTTGTCACTTGGCTACTTTATCAACTATTTTTTTGCTCTTTTCAAATTTTTGATACCTATTTGGTTTTCGGTGTTTTTTATATTAAGATTTTTACGTTTGAGTTTTTATTCCGATCACTTTTTTATTTTTCTTTTCAAGAGCATACAAAAATATTTTAGAAATGACATACTGATCGACGATCTCTGTATGCATTGTTTAGATCAACGACCTCCCTTTTTTTAGTTTATTCTACAAGATATCAATTTGTTATATATCCTTTATAGTGGCAACAAAATTTTAATTAATCATTTTTCAAAAAAAAATATAGCTTCTATTCATAAAGTATTAAATTGGGATTTCACCAATATTTACATAAGTTTTTTTCTCTTTTTATCATTTCCTTTTTCTCATCAAATTATTTTTTAACTAATATATTGACAATAAGTTAATTATTTTTTAACTAATATATTTTTTCAATTTTTTTTTCTCATGGGGCGGGGTACGAGGCTAGCGATGGGGATTTCCCGTGGGACGGAGAACGGGGTGAGGCGAGGGGGATTCCTCGTGGGGCATGGTACGGGGAAAATTCGCGGGGCAAGGGTAATCCCTAGTTTGCCTGCCCCGTTATGTGGGACGAACTTTCTCCGCGCCCTACCCCGGCGGGGCCAAAAATGCCGGGAATCCCCACCCCATCGGTGCGGGGCCCCACGGGGGATGGAGATTCCCCGTCTCACTTGCAACCCTATAAACGGCTAATCGATATCATGCATACACCAATTAAAGATAATGAAACAACATGATAAGAAGTTACCGAGATATCAACCAAAAATGAGTGTTCAGAAAATAAAGGATAGGTGCAAGTAGTCCTGACTTAGTGAAACAGTCGTTTGAGTCGAGGAGAAACATCTATCAAACTCTTGTGGAGCCAAGGCAATTCACCATCCTAACTCGGAGTTTTAGGACATGGCCAACTCACATCATCCTAAAATTTATGCGAATAGGAATTCCCCATCAATCTAGTGAAGTAATCCCCATTCCGTATAGAACCACAAACCATATCGTGCATCCCAAGTGCTTGGCCTCTGGTTTACTGCACCAGCTTAACCCGCAACTCTTAAGGATCACGTTGAATAACTTGCCTTTGGACAACTCAAACAGAATACAGTTCCAAAACAGGACATCACAAAACAATAACAATTTCAAACTGCTGAAGGATAAGGATAATAGCCAAATAAATGCACAAATGAAATAATATTAAAGTTCCATTGGTTTTACTCACTATACTCCCGGTACAACACGAAACCTCGTGTTCGTAGCCCTCGAATATCCCCAAACTGACCCCGCAAGCTTATCACCAGTCACCTAAACACTTGGTTATCATTTCAATATAGTTGGGCTACGTTAGAGTTCTATTTCTATTACATTATAATTTCCCCTATTTTCCATAATTTTATCCTGTACTTTGGGTAAATTCCCTAGGTATTGGATCATATTCAAATCCATATGGTTATCCAAAAGAAATCCCAAAGTTTTCATTTATTTTCATATTTTATATTGTTGTGAACAATGTCACGTCATAAGCCATACCGTGGACAAAATACCCGGCAACGTCAGTCAAAATGTCACATTTCCACAAACACTGTTCCAGATGCCGCAACTCACTGGGGAAAACCCTAGCAGCATCATATAAAGCTTCCTAACTAAAACCCTTTCTGTTTGTGATGCCGTAACTGATGCCATGGCTTATAGGCTCCACGGTGTTGCCCATTGCCTCACCTGCCGAAGGTGTTTTCAGGATTTTTCGACACCTTGTCTCATTTCGTCGAGTTCCGAGGCTATGCCAAACTCCTCGGGACCTCGTTACCGGTCCAGCACCACCAAAACCATAAAAAACCATTAACCCACCGAATACCAACCTCAACCAAAACCCACAAAACTATGTCCAAACGACACACTTCGCCAAAGAGTTGATATATTACCTTCACTCAAGTGTTCGTTGTTGCTTCGCATCGTTACGAACTCCGGAACCCTCACTGGATGTCACAGCCTGAATTCCTAACCTTTGATTAATTCCTTAATCAAGATCACGACCTGTGATGTGGGACCCGCGTGAGGTATGCACACCGACTGAGGCACGTGGCCGAGGTATATTATATATTTGTTGTGGTGTATGACTAGTGATATGTATATGTGTAGACTAACAAGTCGGTACTTGCAGAGATAGGCGTCGAGTTGCGAGCGGGGGCGCGCTTCGGTTTGCATGCGAGCTGGGGAACCGGGTAGCTAGACATGTGGTAAGTCTAAGTTTAGTCAAATGGGTGTTAATTAATTTATTTCATAACATAAGCCTATGGTATACACATCAATTTAAATAAATTATTACTTAGCCTATGTTCTATTTAAATGAAATAAAATATTAAAGGCCTATGGCCAAATTTAATTACAACCACCATTGGATATGCCTAGGGATGTGTGCTAGCACAGACTCCCACCCAAGAATGTCAAACTTTGAGTCATATGGGCTGAATTAGAGGGATGTGTAGGAGTGACCTATGACCACAAGATCAACATAAAGAATAGAGTTGCACATTTGATGAACCACATAGGTATATATATATGGAACGTTAGTGTGTTCTCTTAACATTCAAACAAAGGGCTGTCCATTTGAGAAGGAAACTGGAAATCTTGTAAGATTTGGAAGCAAGAACAACTCATTGAAGCTGGATTTGTGGAGAGCTAGAACTTCTCAAGAAAGTTAGAACCATAGGTAATATATTTCATCCTTACAAACCTACAATACATGCTTTTGATTTGTGAAATCAAAGGGCTTTTGCTTAAAATAGCTTTGAATGTGCCTATTTTACACTTTTGAATCAAAAGAGAGTATTGAAATTGATTTCCAAACTTGCATTTTCATTTTGACAAGTTTTGCCGCTTTGGAGGTTGAAAACTAGGTTGTTTGCAAATTCTAATGGCATTTTTAAAATCTTTATCGAACTTCACTTAGGATAGCACTACGGGTCTAAATTTCCAGTTTTATTTTTGGATCAAAGTTGTGACTTTTGAACTTCAAGTGTTCTTCCCCATTTTTCCCTTACATGCATGTCTAATCCTTGTTAAAAATTTATGTTTTTATTGACAAATGAAATGCCTAGTGCATGCTTTGATATGTTGAAGAGGTTGTGGTTGATTTGTGATGGGATGAATAGTTGGAGCAATTATTGTTGTTGTTGTGTTGTTCAAAAGAACAAAAAAAGAAAAGAAAGCAGAGATGCGTCTATGCAATTTCGGGAGGGAGAGGGAACACACGCATGCGCGTGCGTGCGTGCGGTCTCTGGGTCGGTTCGACTGGTCCGGTTGGACCAAACCTGGTCAGACCCGGTTCAGGGCTCCAACCCCCTTAAAAATAAAATAAAATAATTTAAAAAATATATAAAACAATAATAATAATAATAAATAAATAAATAAAAATGATATAAAATGACATTCCAAGTACCTAGAGGTGTTCAAGGAGTGCGAGTCGGGGTGTCAGGAGGTCGGATTGACTAGGAAATTGCGTGAATTGTGAGTAATCCCACTTGAATTATTTATTTTCGTTTCATTTTTATTCTACTATCGTTTATTAGTTTAATTGACTATATTTCCCTTGTATTTTGAATATCGTGAATTGTTGTGGAATCTCGTCATATTGAGACTTGCTATCATGATATCACATTTCCTTAAAATTCATTGATTCTTTCCATACACATATGTCTACCTTGTGGTTATTTGATATTTGATTTGCAAATAGCATGCTATTAGGATTAGCTGAGTTTATAATTGTATTAGAAAACTTGTACTCTCGGTTTATTTGTGCTTTGTAGCAAATTCTATTCTTGAATTCCTTTATCGAGTCTTTTTATTTGTTTTAAAGTAGTTTTAGAATCTAGGGTCCCTTGCATATTTATAGAGTGGGCGGCTCACGGGGTCACGGGACCTCGGGGATATCGACACTCTCCACTATACTCACACGACTCACGGCGTAATGAACCGGGGTGTTTGGCGAGATTTATGATAGATGATATATATGCGTAAAGCACAGCTCCGCCATTTGAGGTTATTAGAAAATGATATGATAATATGTAGAGCACAACTCCATACAAAATAGTGGAAAAGGCTAAGTGGTAGTTCTCATCGCCGACCGGACCTAGATCAGACTGCTTAACCTGTGTCAGTTTCATTTGATTTCTCTGTATTTATTGGCATGTTTATTTAGAGCATTCTTTGGCTATCATTATGCTTTTAAATACCATTCATTTATTTTGGAAATGTAAGTAGATAGGTCATTTGGAAATTACTGTTGTACTCACCGTCCTTTTTATGAAGGTGGATGCAGATCCGTCGAGTAGTAGACCCAGCAAGGAGAAGATTGGCGACTACCTCTAATTTAGGGGTGCATATTACTGACTGACTGTAGGTTTTGATATTTTGTATATTTTATCTACTTATATCTTTCGTACTGTTGGGATGTACATATTGGGTTGAATGTTAGTTCCCCAACTTTTGACTATCACACTGTTTACATGTTTCGCCACATAGTTTATATATATATTATGATCATTATTCCCAGTTTCCAAACTTAGGTTTATCAAATTGTTTCCATTGATTTAAAAAAGGCTTATGCTAAATGATTAAAAGACTTCAGCTATAAATTGTTAAGACTTCCGCTAACTAAATTAACTGTTAAATATTTTAAACAACTTTAAGTTATTGAAATTGGTAGGGTTGGTGTATTATTTATTCTGAACGCGATCAAGTTGGCAAATAGGTTAAAAAGGTTGACTAATATGTAATTGGGTCCTATGTGTCTTGATTAGGGCTTAATTACAGGATTAGGCCAGGTGGTGCCTTATATTAGGAGAGGGGCCGTCACAGTTGGTATCAGAACCTAGGCTTTAGAAACTTAGGGACAGAGTATAGAGTTGTCTAAAATTGTGATACCAAGCTAATGTTCTCGATAAGTAATACTTTCTCTCTATGTTGAGAAAAAATTTTCCTTGAATTTCATGCCTGAATTATTCTCCCGCACACGACCTTTATAGTCTTCACTTTCATCATTCTTCCCCGGTTCAAAAAAACTCTTCCAGTTTTAGTCCCTCATGACTCTTGCAATGTGAAACAGTTAAATCTTCAAGCACTGAGAACTTGGCCTTGAACACAATTTTAACGAACTCGCAATCACTTGTCACTATATTAAAAACTTCAATTGTTGAAAATTACAAAATAACTTCAAGAGAGTCTTGAAGAAAGTCAGTGCCTTTGTTGCCTATGTTTAATGACAAGAAGTGTTTCTCGAAAACTTAGCTTCCATCTGTGCAATGACCCCAATGGAAGAATTGTCAATAACGCCATCACCAACTATTGCCTCCTAGACTTGAGGAGTCGTAGAACATAGAATTACTTCGAAGACGATTTTGTCTTCAACGACGAGAGGTGTTTTCATGACGATTTTGCATTTGTTGTCTTTGTTTAGCGACTAGAAGTGTTTTCACAACCACTGTTGTCAAGCTTTAATAGCTCATCAAAATAAACATGAGATCACCACTGTCTTATGAGGGTTCAACTTTATCCTCCGATGCAACTTTATCCACATATTCAAACTCAAGTCCACCTAACTTTCGTTGAATGTGTTGGCACTGTTATTGTATATGTCGCAACTAAAAAGCACACATGTCAAGCTTTTGTATGAAGTGTATCGATTCTACCTACAAATTTGAGAGAATACATTGTTTTCTCACTAACACCATCCTTACACTATAAAGGAACGCGACTTTGATACCAAACTAATGTAGCAAGCAATTCACAAACTGCTTGCTGCACGAAAAAGGATAGATTTTTCTACCAATTCATTGATTCCACGAACAATTAGATTAAAGAAACACGTTTCTAACTTACGATCGAACACACAAAGTTCAAGAACCAAAGCACAAACAGATACGCTATCTTAAAACCCAATTTTATTCATCAATAATCAACCACATTCAAAAATAGTTACATATGTAGCCTTTATATACGCTTGTAAAATAATTAAACTCCTAATTCAAATAGGATACCAACCGACATATTAACTGTAATTCTAATGAAACTCTTACTACCACTAACTTCTATTTAAGCTCTAAGTTTGACACAAAATGACATATAATTTGTAATCCAACTAAAATAAACCGTCTTATCTAATCTAATAAAAAATAAAAATTTCTACTCTAACACAAACTTTGATTTGCATCATTTTTTCCCGATTGAGAAAATTTTGTACTCGAATTTAATGCCTAAGTTATTCTCTCGTGCACGGCCTTTATAGTCTTCACCATCATCAAATTCTCTCATCGTTTTTTACCTCATGCAGAAGCAAAGATTTATTAAGGTAGTGGCTAAATGGACCCTATTTTTTGTGTAGAGGAACCCATTATTTCCTTGTATCCCATTTCTTTGCATTTCAATTTTGTCGTAGGCCAAATAGGCAAATATATCCTGACGCTTAACATTTTTTGCAAAAGTATCCTAACGTTTTGATTTTGGCAAAAATATCCTAACCTTTTGATTTCTTGTAAATTGTATCCTCACTTCATATTATTTGAGTAAATTATGTTAAGGTATATTGGGTATTTAGGGTTCGAACCTCTGAGCCCATTATGTGTAACTATATATATTGACATATTAGTCTTTAATAAATCACTTGTCTTTTTCCTAAAACCTAACATGGTATGAGAGACTTCGTTTGGCAGTAATCTCTTGTTTCTCCTCTCTTTTGGTTTCTCCTCTCTTTTGGTTGGCTTCCTCAACTTTCTTTGTTGTCCTAATCTTTTGCGTGCATCATTGTTCTTTCCTTGCTTGGTGCCTCTATTCCACTGCCAATCTTGTTTTTCTTCATTGGTTTTTGTCTTCCTTTATTCTTGGTTTTGATTAGCCACCTTCTGACTGCAAAAAGTTGGTGGTCTTCTTTGTGTTTCTATCCTTGCTTGTGTGCCCTCTTTATCTATTTTGCAGTATCGCTACCCTGTTTTTCTCTCTGTGTTCAATTTTTTTCTTGATGTCGCACAATGAGCCCTCATTTGCTTGTCTTCCCTTCAAGATCTTTGTTGTCTATCGTGCCTTATCTTGGCGTGGTTTGTCCCTGCTATTCTTCATGTGCACCAGCCTGTGCATTAACGGTTGCGTGTGTTTCATCCCAATTTTTATTCTCTTATCGCCTCCCATCTGTGCGTTATCCCATTGAAGCTAGATTGTTACTTGACTTCCTATTCTATTGAATTAATGTTATTGATTCTTGTTTTTTTGTGACAAAAGTATATTAATGGCAAAGGCCTTCAAGCAATTTTTCCATTGCAAGTTTTATTTTTTTCTTTTGTGATCCTCCCAGTGCAATTCGGTGATCTGCTCTCTCTTCTTTTATCCCATTTATCTCTTCTTTATCTTCTCTCTTTTCGTCGCCATTGTTTGCCAGACGAATCTTTTCGCCACAGTTTCATGTGTATGTGCTTCTTGTTGACCATTAATTTTGCTGCATGAACCTGTGACGACTCCAATTTTCAAAGCAATTGGGAATGCCCAGTCTAGACTAGCATAGGCTCCCAAGTCAGTACTTAGCGAGTCTATACGCGCCTAGTCAGCCTCAATTCGTTCATTTACGGTTCAAAACATGAGTTATTAGATTATAAAGTTTATCAGATCAATACGCTGTGGAATTGAACTATAATTAATCAATAACTCAAGGGAAATCATGAATTTTACTAATAATGTGGAACCCCAAATACTAGATAAACATGTGAAGCCTAGTTAACACAGTATGATGGGGGCATATTGACGCGAGCCCCAAGTGTAGGGCTCCGCGGTAGTAATAATGGCACAAACTAGTGTTTGCACCGGGTTTATCGAATTCACAGGGAATAGTTGCACAAAGCACTAAAGTAGATTAGGCGATTTGAAACATAAACAAACAAGTAATACAAGAATTTATTTTTGACTTGAATTAATCAATCAAATTAAATGTGCGACGAATCAATCAAAATGTGTGTCAAGCTCAATTTATAGACCAGGTATCCTACAAGTCATCTTGTCCCAAGGTCTCGGTGGCGAAAATGCTATCTCAACTCTTGGGCTTCACAGGTCTATATGAGCAGCGTAAGAGCATCAAAGGATTAAGTTCAAAACCCTTGAAGGTCTCTTAAAGTCTAGGCAGCCGGTCTGTGTACCCTAGCATATTAAGTTCTAGTGCTCAATTTCGGTTCGATAGCCCCAAGGTCTCAGTGACTATCTCTCCTTAATTTCAATGACTACATGATCAGTGCAATAAAAGCCTAGAGTGTGGAACACTAAAAATAACATTGAGTAGAACAAGAAATGCAACTAAACATGATTTATCAACAAAACATTCAAATAAGCACATCAAGTCTCAAAAATATATAAACTAAATAATAAAGAGAGGGAAACTCATCGGTATGTCGTCGTCAGCGGCTTGTCGAACAAACTTTTTGTAGCAGCTCCGTGTGCGTGCTTCTCATCGGTATGTCGTCGTCACCGACTTGTTGTTGCAGGACCGTCATCATTGTTTACCGGATGAACTTTTTGCAATAGTTCTTGTGTTCCTGTGTGTGTGCTTCTCGTCGGCCCTTCTTCATCCCCTTCTTCGTCGTTTATCTTTGATGGATAGTCAAATTCGTGGTGCTCACTTCTTCTACTTATCATAGAGTCTTGATGCTTATCAGAGTCATTATTATTATTATTATTTTCGTTCTAGTCAGTTATTTTTTTATTGTTTTATTTATTTTAGTGTATTAGTTGCAAACTCAAGAGTTGATCCATCTTGAGTTTGAGGGAAAGTGTTAAGGTATATTAGGTATTTCAGGCTTGACCCTCTGGGCCCATTATGTATAACTATACATATTGACCTATCAGTCCTTAATAATCACTTCAGTTTTTTTTTCCAAAACCTATCAAATTACAATTAAAAGTATAAAAAAATATGCACACAATTAAGAATATTATTTCATATAATGTAATGTGTATGCAATTTAATGATCATTCATCACTTCAATTGTAGTTTAACACATAATAACCACAAACAAGAATACAATTTGATTGAAATCAAAAGGTTAGGATACTTTTGCAAAAAATTAAAATGTTAAGATTTTTTGCAAAAACCTTTGAACAGTAGGATATATTTCCTATTAGCCCTTTGCTATACAATGGTTAAAACTGAGAAAAATCAGAGGATTGAGGGGTGTTGGGTTGAGGGTATTCTTGGGATTTTGAAAAAAGTGGGGTATTTAAAGTAAAAAAAAATTGGGGTACAATAAGTAACAAGGTACATTTAGCAAGAAGTGAGGTCTGTTTAGCCACTCTCTTTCTTTTTCTGTCACTTGGGAATGATCTCAAAAATACAAACTAGACGCAAATGATTTCTTTTTCTTATATGGTACATGCAATATCTAGTAGGTTTTCCTTGATGAATGGATTCACTTGAGAGTATATGTCACAAATCTCACCAGAAGAAGCAAATGCTTTATGAGCTCTAATTTTGACGACAAAATTCTTAGCAATAAAATGGAAATTAAAAGAAAGAAGAGGAAAGAGAGTTTAACTTTCAAACTCTTATATAAGGTACTTAATCCTTTTATCAATAAAAAAAAGGTACTTAGTCCTAATCAATAGAATCTTTAAAAACATGAGGAAGACAGGTAATAAATGAAGCAGGCCATGCGTTGTATAATTTAAACATTATTTCTTTTCACATTTAATTGACTGATGTCATGGCAGTTACAGATGCTTTACGAGACCATAACTTTTGATCCAGGAATCCGATTGAGTTTAGGACTTTATCAAGAACTTTCTATTTTCTTATTCAGTTAGGGTACTTTCGTAATTTACTTTATTTAAGTCATTTTTAGAGTCTTAGAAGGATTAGGTTTTTGAGTCATAGAGGGATTACGTTTTGAGTCTTAGAAGGATTAGGTTTTTGAGTTGTAGAAGGATTACGTTTTGAGTCGTAGAAGGATTAGAGTTTCTAATGGGCTATATAAAGCCATGATTAGGACTGTAATAATTATCAACTATTATCAATTATTATCAATTTATTCAATTTAGAGTTTTATCAAAACTTTAAGGATTATTCCTTGTTTAAGCGTTTACGCTGCGTCAGTTGGTATCAGAGCGTGAATTCCGTTCTTACTAATGATGTCCGGTGGAAGCGGTGGCATTCAGAACGTCGTTCAGGATGTTGAAGCCTTGCGAACCAAAGTGGAGGCTCAAGAGGCGGCAATCAGAACCTTGGAAACAAATCTCGATCAACAATTCCGGCGTATGGACGAGCGCTTTGATGCGATGATTAACAGATTTGATGCCCTTGGGGTGAATGCCAACAGACACGAAGGTGATGGTGAACAACGTCTAAGAGATCAGCGTGCTCTAGGCGATGCTCCTATTGCACCAGTGGCTGCGAATTTTAGAGGTCGAGTTGTTGGTGGTGACTCTAGTGACGAGGAGGAGGATATGGTTCTGGCCGAGGATCAGGACAGACCTGTTAGGAGAGATCGAGTCGGCAGATATAATAACAATAATAATCAGCATAATCATGATTATTATGATAGGGGTAATCATGATAGGGGCGACTTTAGGCTGAAAGTGGACATTCCTAGTTTCTCTGGTAATCTGAACATTGAGGACTTTGTTGATTGGATCGCCAAAGTAGACCATTTTTTTGAGTATATGGAAATTCCTCAAGAAAAAAAGGGTGAAATTGGTGGCTTGTCGTTTGAAGAGTGGAGCATCTGCCTGGTGGGAGAGGCTACAGATTAGGCGTTACAGAGAAGGTAAACAGCCTATTCGGACATGGTATAGAATGAAGCAGTTGCTCCAACGAGATTTCCTGCCTCCAGATTATGAGCAGATATTGTTTCAGCAATACCAGTGCTGTCGGCAGGGTCAGAGATCTGTTCATGAATATACCGCAGATTTCATGCGACTAGCTGAGAGGAATGATTTGAGGGAGAACGAGGTTCATCAGGTTACACGATACCTTGATGGATTGAAAATGCAAGTTTGGGAGAAAATTGGAGTGCAGGTTATAAGAACTGTTACCGAGGCGAAAAATTTAGCCATTAAAAATTTGAATTGATGATGCAGACCAGAGGTGGAAATCGATATGAGGGCAATCGGCGAACCTATGGTAGTGATAATTACCAGAGGACTAATAGCGGAGTGGAAACTTCAAGGAGTTTTGCAGAGCGGAGTAAGTCCACCTAGGGCTGGAATTAAAGTACTGAACGGAAGGAAGATAAGGGACCAGGGAAAAAACCTGCTGAACAGAAAGAAGGACAAAAAGCAACCGCAAATCCGTATGCTAAACCTATTGTAGGCAAGTGCTATCGTTGTGGACAGTCTGGTCACAGATCGAATGAATGTCCCAATAGAAAGCAGGTTAATGTGATTGAACGAGATGAAGAAGAGGAAGTTTATTGCGGTCCTGATGGAGAGGATGATGATTGTAATGACTATGATGAGGAAGAGGAACAGAATTGTGTGGTCAGAAGGCTGATGTTAACTCCTAAACTAGAAGATGGCAGTCAGCGACACAAGTTGTTTCGGACGAGATGCACTATCAATGGCCAGGTGTTTGAACTGATCATAGATAGTGGAAGCTGTGAGAACATCATCGGTAGAGTACAGCCGAGGCACTGGAACTGAAGATGGAGAAGCATCCCAGTCCTTACTCTATAGGCTGGATAAAGGCAACTGAGAAAGTGCAGGTGACTGAGCGCTGCAGGGTACCTTTTTCCATTGGCTCTTACAAGGATGAGGTATATTGTGATGTAGTAGATATGGATGCTTGTCATTTGCTGTTTGGACGACCTTGGCAGTTTGATGTTAATGCACAACACGCTGGGCGAGATAATGTGTATAAATTGGAGAAAGAAGGGGTGATGTTTAACTTGCTTCCTTTAAAGGCAAGTAATCGTTCCAAGACTGCTAAAGTGGAAGAACGATCTTTCCTTATATTGACACAAACTGAGCATGAGATGGACGAAGCAGTGAAGGAGTCACAGGTGGTGCATGCGTTGGTGCTGAGACAGATCCTTGTAGGGAATGAGAAGGAGTCAGTTTATGAGATACCAGGGCAGGTCCAACCCTTACTGAAGGAATTTGCTGAAATTACACCAGACAAGTTGCCAGACGGATTACCTCCTATGCGCGATATTCAGCACCACATTGACCTAATTCCTAGAGCTAGTTTGCCAAACCTCCTACATTACAGAATGAGTCCGAAAGAGAGTGAGGTCTTGCATGACAAGGTGCAGGAGTTTCTGCAGAAAGGGCATATCAGAGAATATCCAAAACATTTAATGTGGCGGGTGTTTTTCCATTCTATCCAGATGATGAGCCTTTGTATCCAGAAAACTCGAGGACGAGTTTTTCTCAAGTGGGAGAGAATGATGTCATGGCAGTTACAGATGCTTTATGAGACCATAACTTTTGATCCAGGAATCCGATTGAGTTTAGGACTTTATCAAGAACTTTCTATTTTCTTATTCAGTTAGGGTATTTTTGTAATTTACTTTATTTAAGTCGTTTTTAGAGTCTTAGAAGGATTAGGTTTTTGAGTCATAGAGGGATTACGTTTTGAGTCTTAGAAGGATTAGGTTTTTGAGTTGTAGAAGGATTACGTTTTGAATCGTAGAAGGATTAGAGTTTCTAATGGGCTATATAAAGCCATGATTAGGACTGTAATAATTATCAACTATTATCAATTATTATCAATTTATTCAATTTAGAGTTTTATCAAAACTTTAAGGATTATTCCTTGTTTAAGCGTTTACGCTGCGTCATTGACTCAACTACCAATCAAGACAATTTTAGCTTACATAAACAGACATAATTTGTTTATTCAACTAACATCTGACCTACCTCTTAAATATGGTTGTTTACTTTTCTTTTTCTTTTTTCTGAAATGGACTTCAATACCTTGAAAGAAAAAATAGGCTTTAGTCTCTCTACTAAAAGTTTATTTCTTACAAAAATTAATCAGTACGCTAATTGATAAATTTTTATTTTTTTTTATTTGAATGTTGCATCTGTATAGATTGATAAATTTGATTAATAGCTTAACTGATGATTAGTAAAGGGAAATGTAAGTAATATGTTGTTTTAGTTATAATAACATTCAATCGTGCTTGGACTTAATTTGGTATGTTAACAAGTAAAAATGCTAAATAACAAACATCATATTTCCTATGCAATGCCCTGTAAAATATTATAAAAAAAGTTGCAACCTACAAGAGCATGGAAAAAATTTCCGCACCTTGCGACAATGAAATCTTATAAAGAACGAGACTCTTTATTCTAGTTAAATATTTGAGTACAAGTTTACATCTATTTATAGATACATAAATATAGGACTGGGCATGAAACCCGAGTACCCGACTCGGATCGGGTTTACATCTATTTATAGATACATAAATATAGGGCTGGGCATGAAACCCGAGTACCCGACTCGGATCGGGTCACCCGAATCGGGTGGCGGGTGGCGGGTCAGGTAGAGTGAGTGAAAATAAAGAGTCGGGTCAAAAAAGCCCGACTCGTCGGGTGTCGGGTCGGGTTCGGGTGTTATGTAATTAGTAACAGGGTACCCGACCTGACCCGACCCAACTTCAACAACAAATAAATGAAATAACCCAAGCCCTAACTGTTGTTGTTGCTTCTTCACTCTTCAGTTCTTCGTTCTGCTGCAACTTCTTCTTCGTCATCATCTTCTTCATCCATCCGCGACTTCAACGTCAACTGCTTCCACCTTCCGAGTTCTGCGACTCCGCTGCTATCCGCCATCATCTTCTTCATCCATCTGCTACACATCCGGCGTCCTCCATCCGCGCTATCCGCCACCACCATCATCTTCTTCCTGCTTCGGTTCACCTCCAACTGCAGCCTGCACACATTCGCTGCGTCATCTTCTTCATCCGCCATCCGCGCCATCCACCATCATCTTCTTCATCCTCCATTCGCCTCACCTCCGCCTGCAGGCGCTGCCGTGCTGCACACATTCACATCCACTGCATCATCT
The DNA here is from genome assembly GCA_039657345.1 of Stephania japonica. Classification (NCBI taxonomy): domain Eukaryota; kingdom Viridiplantae; phylum Streptophyta; class Magnoliopsida; order Ranunculales; family Menispermaceae; genus Stephania; species Stephania japonica. The sequence goes on from CM077561.1 coordinate 31,292,331, forward strand.
TCTTCATCCTTTTCGATTTCATCTTCTTCATCGCCTCTCGACACCAAGGTACTTAACCTTCTTTCTTCTTCTATAATTTTTTCAATCCCTTAATCAATTGGTTCAATTCCTTAATCAATTGGTTAAAAAAAAAGTCATACAAAGAAAACAAATAGATTGATATGCATTTCGTAAACGTAAATAATTGGTTCTCCGATCCATTGATTTTAAACATGAAAGAACAAGAACCTTGAATTGTCTTCACAACAAGCCCACTAGACATCTCACAAAAGAAACTATGCCTTGCTAGTTGCTACTGTTTTTCCATCTGATTTTTTTTTTTTTTGCAGGTAAGTGGGTCACCAGACGACTCGGGTCGGGTATATATCGGGTATTCTGCCTATTGGGTCGGGTGTCGGATCAGTTGCACATAGACCCGATATGACTCGGGTCGTCGGGTCGACCCAAACCCGACCCGTGCCTACCCCTACATAAATACATCAACCAAATAAAAACAGGATAGACAAGATAAAGGTAGGTGATAGCAAGCTATATATACATATATATATCAGGTCAAGTGAACTGTCTGATACCATCTAGCTAGTTTAGAGTGTTATACGTGCTAGATCAATTAATGGCGCCACTCAGGGATGCGCTGCATGTGCTTGTAATACCATATCCTGCACAAGGACATGTTAAGCCTCTCATGGAGCTTTCTCACCGCTTGGTTGAGCATGGTTTTAAGGTCACGTTTCTTAACACAGAGTTCAATCACAAGCGGGTTATCGCTGCAATGGGCAGTGGAGTAGACATTGAGGGGGACAAAATTCATATGGCAGCAATACCTGACGGGTTAGGACCTGAGGAGGACAGAAACCAGCATGGTAAACTTATTCCATCAATGTGGAGTGTCATGCCAGGATATCTGGAGGCGTTCATTGGAAGGATCATGACAGACTCATATGAAAGCAACATCAAGTGTGTTATATGTGACTGGACAATGGCATGGGCACTCGAGGTTGCTGCGAAGATGGGAATACCGCGAGCGGCATTTTGGCCTGCATCTGGAGCAGTACTGGCCTCACTACATCACATTCCCAGGTTGATAGAAGACAAAATTATTGATGCCAATGGTAATTAATTCTCATTATTTTGGTATAGTTAACTTCATGTTTTTTTTTTTTTTTTGTTGCTCCTCACCTAATATTCACGTCCAATTGTCTGGGCTATTTTTATGTTGCCCTGGCCATAAAATGAGGTCTCCCACATGTTAGTACACAATATTCAGAGGACTGCTGGATCAATCTTGGAACTTGTTTTTAGTATAATTAACATGTATAAATTCAAAGCTGTTGTGTGTGACTTTTATTTGTCTAATTTTTATTTATTTATTTATTTTTTTCTGAAACAGGTATTCCTAGCAATAACCAAATGATCCAGCTTTCTCCAACAATGCCACTAATGAATCCTGATCAGTTGGTCTGGTTGTGCATGGGTGATACTGCTACGACATCGGAGATGTTCAACTTTTTTCTCTGGATCTCTAGGACTGTGGAACTCGTTGACCATTTCATTTGTAACTCTTTCTACGATCTAGAACCATATGTGTTTGAACAATTTCCTAACGTCAAACCTATCGGCCCCGTGATGGCAAGAAGCTCTGGCGCTAACTTTTGGGCAGAGGACTCAACTTGCATAAGCTGGCTTGATCAACAATCTGCTAATTCTGTCATCTATGTTGCCTTCGGAAGCCATACCATGTTGGACGGGCGAAAAGTCAAGGAACTCGCGCTTGGTCTCGAGCTTTCTAAACGACCATTTCTTTGGGTGGTTCGACCAGACCTTACAAGCGGCAAAGCCATTGAGTATCCTGACGGGTTCTTAGAAAGAGTAGCATCTCGGGGACGGATGGTGAGGTGGGCACCTCAGTACAATGTGTTGGCTCATCCTTCAATTGCTTGCTTTTTGACGCACTGTGGTTGGAACTCGACTACCGAAGCTTTAAGTGCAGGAGTTCCACTTCTGTGCTGGCCATACTTTGGAGATCAATTCATCAACGAGACCTACATCTGTGACCTGTGGAAGGTTGGCTTGAGGTTGAATCCTGCTGAAAGTGGACTGATTTCAAGAGATGAAATCAAGGAAAAATTGGATTTGCTGCTTGGAGACGAGGAGATAAATTCAAACACAAAGAAAATGAAGGAAATGGCCACAAGGAGTGTGAGCAATGGTGGGGATTCTCTTAAGAATCTTGTAGACTTTATTGAAAAAATTAAGGCATGAAGGCTTTCTCTGTTATTTGTCATTTGAAGGTTATTACACTTTGAAAAATGCTAGAATGACAATGAGTAAGTCACACCCCAACATACATTGGCCCACAAGTGTTGGGTTTTTGTTTCAAACTCCATGTCCTAATTTAATTAAGAATTAGTGTTTTAGTTTGTGTCATATTAGTAAGTTTGAGTTCTAGTAGGATTTGATTGTTTTAGAAGTATTTTGTGTTTGAGTGTGATTGTAAGTCAGAGTTTGAAAGTGATTAGAAGTTTGTAGCCTATATAAAGGACATATATAGTAGGTTAGTTTTGTGTGTGCTTAGAGTGTGCACCCGTGGTGTCTTGTGCACCACGTTGGGAGAGTTTGATTGTTAAATGTTTTAGTATTGAATAAAGATTTTTCGTTTGATTGTATTTCCGCTGCGTTGATGTGCATTAATGTGAGTTTATCCCTAACAAGTGGTATCATAGCGTGGGTCGATCGTTACGAGTTTGAAGATTGGTGATCGTGGTTGATCGATCAACTGCTTTACTTGTGGTTCGCAGTTCGTGCATTGAGTTTGAAGATTTGTGGTGCTTGGGTTTCATGGCATTAAGTCAAAGATTGATTGGCTTCAATAATTAGTGCAGATGTATATGTTTGTTGGGTTGGCATGTATGGACCAAAGTAGCACTGACATTTAGGGGTCGGTCATCGGTGACATGCAATCAGGTGGTGGTGGTGTCTCGTTTGATTGATGAGAAGATGCTAGACACGATTAAAGATCGTGGGGTTGCAGATTGTGTGGTATACGTTGCAGCGGTGTTTGTTTGATTGGGAATGATGGTGTTTGAGTGGATTTAAAAGACATGAGGCCAAACAACCATGTTCAAACATCCAATCAATCGCTAGCATCAACACATCCAAGAAAGAAAACGAACAACTTTAATTTGATTCATCCACCTCTTGCAAGCACTTCTCATCACCATGCACCTATTCCTCATTCACACAACCTAACAATTAAAACATAAACACAACAGCCCGATCAATCTTCACTTACCAATGTATGTTGTAGGATTAATGCACCTTCATCATGCCACCTATGTCCGTTTTGACTGTGTTTTTGGTGGATTTTTTTGTCAAGGTGGAGATTGTTGGGTTTTTAGCTCAAACTCTATGTCCTAATTTAATTAGAAATTAGTATTTTAGTTTGTGTCAGATTAGTAAGTTTGAGTTATAATAGGATTTGATTTTTTTAGAAGTATTTGTGTTTGACTGGACAATGGCATGGGCACTCGAGGTTGCTGCGAAGATGGGAATACCGCGAGCGGCACTTTGGCCTGCATCTGGAGCAGTACTGGCCTCACTACATCACATTCCCAGGTTGATAGAAGACAATTATTGATGCCAATGGTAGCCTCTCTTTATGCTTTATTAATTAATTCTCATTATTTTGGTATAGTTAACTTCATGTTTTTTTTTTACCCCTATTTATAAAGGGAAACATAAATTTACCCATCTATTTTTTTTTTAATTTTGATTGGTCCACATACCAGGCAACAAATAAGATTTTTATAATTTAGGCAAGTTCATCTTTAATAAACAAATATTATACTACTAGGTTAGGGTTTGGAGCATTGGTTTTTTTGTTGTGATTATTTAGTGTGAACCACCGCCAATCTTCTCTTTTGATCGACGATGGTTCCAATAACAATATTTATTTTTATTTATTCAATAAAAGTCGGATCTATTCAGATTTGAAATATTCCATTTCATTCGATCAACCACGATCACCAATCTTCAAACTTCAAACTCTCTATTTAATGCATGAACAGGGGAATCAATGAAGACAAAGAAACAAATAAAGTGGACGAAGCATCAACAGAATAAAAATGCCAAAGAAACAAAGAACAAAGAAAAACAAACTAATCGAGCATCAAAGAAGGAAGCATCACAAAACAGTCATCATCTCGAAAGTCGACCGACCTAGAACTACGGCTCTAGCTCTGATACCATGTGAAATCTTAACTGAGGAAATAATAAGTTTTTTTGTTTTGTATTGTTGTATTACATATGACTCTATATATAGATATGCAATTACATACAACAGGAAACATTAAAATAAGGTAGCACATATATACGGGAGTGATTTGTGCACAACATAATAACGGGAGTGATTTATGCATATTTCCTAATTGCACAGTAATCCTTAACAAATTCTCTTGTAGTAAAAAAAATATAAAATAAATAAAAGGATGATAATTCTAATATAGCGAGGAATTGACAAACTAACGCTACACCAAAAAGAATAGATTTTTCTACTAATTCATTGATTCCACGAACAATTGGATTGAAGAAACATGTTTTTAACTTGTGATCGAACATACAAAGTTCAAGAAACCAAAACACAAAGAAATACTCTCTCATAACTAAATTTTATTCATCAATAATCAACCACTCAAAAATAGTTATATATGTAACCTTTATATATACTTGTAAAATAATTAAACTCCTAATTCTAATAGGAAATCAGCCGACACATTAACTGTAATTCTAATAAAATTCTTAGTACCTTTAACTCCTATTTAAACTCAAAGTATGATACAAAAATGACACATAACTTCTAATCGAACTAAACTAAACCACCTTATCTAATCAAATAATAAATAAAAATTCGTAATCTGACACAAACATTGATTTGCATTATTCTCTCTTTGTTGAGAAAAAACTTTTCCTCAAATTTGATGCTCGAATTATTCTCTCGCACTGACCTTTATAGTCTTCACCTTCATCATTCTTCCAAGGTTCGAAAAAATTCATCATCAAGTTTTAGTCCGTCATGACTCTTGCAATGTGAAACAGTTAAATCTTCAAACACAGAGAACTTTTCTTCGAACACAATTTTGATGAACTCGCAATCACCTGTCACTATATCAAAAACTTCAACTGTTGAAAATTGCAAAAAAACTTCAAGGGAGTCTTGAAGAAATACATCAAAAAAAAGAAGTATAAAATTTTGGAAAATGTTTGAGAAATTCTTGAAAAATGGAAAAAATCCAGAAAAATTATATTTTGACCAAATAAATAAAAATTAATGAATTTCCATGAAAAGTGAAGTATTCGAGATTATGGCAAGACGTTATGTTGGGATTTTTTTCCTCGTAAAGCGTGAAATTAGAAAAAAATTACCAAAAATTATAGAAAAATCAGAGAAAATATGAGAAATTAAAAAAAAGTTGGAAAATTGTTTTTCGAGATTTTACGAGCATTTAACACCCCGGTGTAACTCGAAAAATATGTCACAACTAAAAATTGGAATAAAATTCTAATTTTTGTTGTGGTAATATAAAATCAATTAATTTCACTCTAAACCACTTATAATAGTTTACTTGGACACTAGGGACTTAGGATGACCTAGTTGGGTATCGAGCACGTAAGCTGAGGCAAAAAGGGGATTGGACTGGGACAATTACAGGGTATTGGAGAGCGATTTGAGGTGCGTAAACCCAACAGAAACACATCTGGAGTATTTAATGGTTTCAATTATTGCTTTCACTATTCTCGTTGAATATTCCCATGTTATATCGTTTATGGGTCTGTTTGAATGATTAGTTGGTCGGTATTGACTGGTTTTCATTTATCGGTGATTATTCGGGACGGTTATGGTATGGGACTGACTAGGCTAGATTGTAGCTTGTGTGATTGCGTTGTCGGTGGATTTGCAACTCGAGTTGCGGGGTGCACGTGTCCGGTGGGGTGTGATTTTTTCTGGTAACCGTTAGCAGTCTGGGTGTGGCCCAGTCTCGTTGTGGGTAGATGGGGCATCTGAATTGGCTAAGTATGATCTAGATTATTAGGTCGTGTCACACATTTGTCTAGATTTATCGGAATCGTTGTTGAGCATGTTGTTATAATCATGATTATTCGTTGGATCATCTTGGATGGTTGTTAACTACACACGTAAGGTTTATGGCTGCCCGTACTCACTGCGTGTTTAGTTAACCTTATTTATTGGCTTTTGTTATTATCAACTCGATGGTTTTCATTGGAAGTTTATTCATTGGACTCGTCACTGTATTTGTTTGGTGACTACCTTTGATGGTTTACAGTCTAAGACTTACTTGTACGTGTACATTCGATATTTTGTTTTATGTTAGGTTATTGGGGACTTTTAAGACACAGGTACATGTATATATTTACAGTTGTCGCCTTATATATAGTGTATTCTGGGTTTCCACATAGGAACAATGCTTTTAACTTTTGATGAAATATATAACAAATTACATACTTTTAAGGCTTCCGCTGCATTATAATGCATTTTAAATGATTAACTCTGATTATTGACGATTGAATGGTGCTTGGTGCGTGTAGGACACAACCGGGCAGATGATGTGGCAGGGTTGTAGGTTCGTAGCGCATGACGTGGCGACCTCAGGTTTTGGGGCCACTACAGGTTCAACTTCATCCTCTGATGCAACTTGCTCCACGTATTCAACTTCAAGTTCACCTAACATTCGTTGAGTATGTTGGCACAGTAATGTATATGTCACAACTAAAAAACACACACGTCAAGCTTTTGTATGAAGTGTACCGATTCTACCCACAAATTTAAGAGAATACATTATTTTCTCACTAATGCCATCCTAAAACTATGAAAGATCACAGCTCTGATACCAAACTTGTGACACTCCAGTTCCCCATTGAACTGGGTCCCGCCAGGCCTAGACCTACGTGAATCCCCCGAGTCTTTGCTTGCAAAGTCTACGCATCCTAGTCAGCCTCAAATCATTATATAGATCATTATTTTGTTATTTAAATGTGTGAGTTATAGGATTATAAAGTTATTACGAAATTCACAGCAGAAATAACTATAATCAACTATAACTAATAGATGGAAATTAGGAGAAATAGATAACCTATCATTTGAAAACCCTGAGAAATGGATAAATACATATATGTCTAGTGATCAAAACTAAACAGTGCGATCATATATGATATCCCTAGTATCTCAATCCCCAATACATGTCCTAGTATTTTTACAAAACATATTATACAATAGTCACAGTCAAAAGAACAAAACCTATAGTGAGTAAAGGAAAGGATCGCTCCGAGAGTCCTCAGAGGATATCACCTAGCATCAATTCATTCCCCTTGCTCGTCTCTACTCTATCTGCACCATCACCACAAACTAGACGGTGAGTGCGTGAAAATATGAAAGTAATGCTAGAAGAAACTAAACAGTAATTCAAAATTTACCAAGTAAACAGTCCAAATATCATGCAGTATTGAAAGACAGAAAAGGTAACAAATTGCGTGATAAATAGACAACCAAACATAGCAACGAAATTTGAGTGTCTACTGATTCAAAAGAAGTAGTCAATTTCTATGTAGTACAACAACACCATAATTCATAATCAGAACAGTTCACAATAATCCAGTACTCGTGGTATAATCCACTATCTAGGGGTGGACAACACCCCTACAGGCAGTGCTTACTTTTGCCCAGTTAATATGGACCTAGAAGTACCTTCACAACACACTTACGCCAAGACACTCAACCAATGAATATATAGCGTAATTTCAGCCATGGCTCAATTCAAATAGAAAGGACAATAATGGAAAATGAATTAATGTGTATTTTCTACTGGCTTACAATCGTACGAAAAACGTACCACAAATACCACAAAACTCCGATCCTCGCAATCATTTAACCCAAATTTAGTTTGATTAGAGTTATTCCGTGACCTTAGATAGTCCCCTAAAATTTTCTAAAATTTTAGAAATTTATTTAAAATTTGATATGTTTTTACTATTTCCCACGCTGCCAAGACGCCGCCAGTTCAAAACCTACGGCGCCCATTAAAGCGTGCACAGTAATTCGCTGCCTGTTTGGGACGTTGTGACCGACTCTATTGTAGAAAATTCTCATGGCGTCCCCTGCGGCATGACAGAAAGAACTCGTTTTCGTGCTCGTGTCACCGTGTTTCACACCTATCCCAAACTCTTAGGGACGACGTCCAAAACAACCTCAAACCTAACTCACTTTGCGTAAAAACCGCAACAACCACCCCAATTCGTAAATCACACGAAAATCCTTCAAAAACCTCCAAAAATCCCAAAGTTCTTCAAATATACAAACCAATCACCAAAACATCCAATAATCAACCAATTGATTACAAAAACATCACCCAAACTTATTTCCAACATTTTCCCAAAATCTCGTCCAAAATCATCGTGACGAAAACCCACAAAACTAATGTTACACTGGAAATAAACACGAGAAAAGTAGGGATCTTACCTTTTTACGCGTGTTTGGTCGATCCCCGGTGTTGCAACGAGCTCGTGAACACACCGAAACTCACTTCCTTTCTTGTTCTCTAGTTCGATCAAAATTGAAAATAGATTGAGGAGAGAGAAAAGGTGATATATTCATCCCATTCATCTCCCTTCATGCACGAGTCTCGAGGCACATCTTGTGTCCCACCTTCACTCCATCCAACTACTCTAACTCAAATTCATGACTGCATGGGCACTCGAGGTTGCTGCGAAGATGGGAATACCGCGAGCGGCATTTTGGCCTGCATCTGGAGCAGTACTGGCCTCACTACATCACATTCCCAGGTTGATAGAAGACAAAATTATTGATGCCAATGGTAACCTCTCTTTATACGTTATTAATTAATTCTCATTATTTTGGTATAGTTATCTTCATTTTTTTTTTTTTTTTTTTTTGTTGCTCCTCACCTAATATTCACGTCCAATTGTCTGGGCTATTTTTATGTTGCCCTGGCCATAAGATGAGGTCTCCCACATGTTAGTACACAATATTCAGAGAACTGCTGGATCAAGCTTGGAACTTGTTTGTAGTATAATTAACTACAAAGCTGTTGTGTGTGACTTTTATTTGTCTAATTTTTCTTTGTTTATTTATTTATTTTTTGAAACAGGTATTCCTAACAATAACCAAATGATCCAGCTTTCTCCAACAATGCCACTAATGAATCCTGATCAGTTGGTCTGGTTGTGCATGGGTGATACTGCTACGACATCGGAGATGTTCAACTTATTTCTCTGGATCTCTAGGACTGTGGAACTCGTTGACCATTTCATTTGTAACTCTTTCTACGATCTGGAGCCCTATGTGTTTGAACAATTTCCTAACGTCAAACCTATCGGCCCCGTGATGGCAAGGAGCTCTGGCGCTAACTTTTGGGCAGAGGACTCAACTTGCATAAGCTGGCTTGATCAACAATCTGCTAATTCTGTCATCTATGTTGCCTTCGGAAGCCATAGCATGTTGGACAGGCGGAAAGTCAAGGAACTCGCGCTTGGTCTCGAGCTTTCTAAACGACCATTTCTTTGGGTGGTTCGACCAGACCTTACAAGCGGCAAAGCCATTGAGTATCCTGACGGGTTCTTAGAAAGAGTAGCATCTCGGGGACGGATGGTGAGGTGGGCACCTCAGTACAATGTGTTGGCTCATCCTTCAATTGCTTGCTTTTTGACGCACTGTGGTTGGAACTCGACTACCGAAGCTTTAAGTGCAGGAGTTCCACTTCTGTGCTGGCCATACTTTGGAGATCAATTCATCAACGAGACCTACATCTGTGACCTGTGGAAGGTTGGCTTGAGGTTGAATCCTGCTGAAAGTGGACTGATTTCAAGAGATGAAATCAAGGAAAAATTGGATTTGCTGCTTGGAGACGAGGAGATAAATTCAAACACAAAGAAAATGAAGGAAATGGCCACAAGGAGTGTGAGCAATGGTGGGGATTCTCTTAAGAATCTTGTAGACTTTATTGAAAAAATTAAGGCATGAAGGCTTTCTCTGTTATTTGTCATTTGAAGGTTATTACACTTTGAAAAATGCTAGAATGACAATGAGTAAGTCAAACCCCAACATATATTGGCCCACAAGTGTAGAGTTTTTGTCTCAGACTCCATGTCCTAATTTAATTAGGAATTAATATTTCAGTTTGTGTCATATTAGTAAGTTTGAGTTCTAGTAGGATTTGATTGTTTTAAAAGTATTTGTGTTTGAGTGGGATTATAAGTCAGAGTTTGAAATTGATTAGAAGTTTGTAACCTATATAAAGGACATATATAGTAGGTTAGTTTTGTGTGTGCTTAGAGTGTGCACCCGTGGTGTCTTGTGCACCACGTTGGGAGAGTTTGATTGTTAAATGTTTTAGTATTGAATAAAGATTTTTCGTTTGATTGTATTTCCGCTGCGTTGATGTGCATTAATGTGAGTTTATCCCTAACAAGTGGTATCAGAGCGTGGGTCGATCATTACGAGTTTGAAGATTGGTGATCGTGGTTGATCGATCAACCGCTTTACTTGTGGTTCGCGGTTCGTGCATTGAGTTTGAAGATTTGTGGTGCGTGGGTTTCATGGCATTAAGTCAAAGATTGATTGGCTTCAATAATTAGTGTAGATGTATATGTTTGTTGGGTTGGCATGTATGGATCAATGTAGCATTGGCATTTAGGGGTCGGTCATCGGTGACATGCAATCTGGTAGTGGTGGTGTCTCGTTTGATTGATGAGAAGATGCTAGACACGATTAAAGATCGTGGGGTTACAGATTGTTTGATATACGTTGTAGCGGTGTTTGTTTGATTGGGAATGATGGTGTTTGTGTGGATTTAAAAGACATGAGGCCAAACAACCATGTTCAAACATCCAATCAATCGCTAGCATCAACACATCCAAGCAAGAAAACGATCAACTTTAATTTGATTCATCCACCTCTTGCAATCACTTCTCATCACCATGCACCTATTCCTCATTCACAGAACCTAACAATTAAAACATGAACGCGAAAGCCCGATCAATCTTCACTTACCAATGTATAAAAGGCAACTATATATAGACAAATCTTTGACAAAAATAAATACTAGGAACATATTGTACGAAAATCACTAATTATGTTGTAGCTTTCTGAAGCATAATTCAGCGATAGTTCTTGACCTTGTAACATATATAAAAATGTGACATTTTTTTCGACAAAACATTACAATTTGTGATTTTTTTTTAATTAGATCAAAAGTGATCCAATCAAATTTTAATCAAGGAAGGGGTAATTTGACAAAAAATAAAAAATCAAGGGGTAATATATAAGGAAGAAGTATACGGGTATTCCTAAAAAAAAGTATATAAGTATGACCAGGGGCAGATCCAAAGAGGGAGTTGCCCCCCGGCCTCCCGAGACACCCTTTCGCTCCCAGCTTATTCTCGCGTCCTTACTATCGACACTTTTTCGATAGAATAATTGATAGTATTAACAATATATGCATAAAAGATAATTTAAGAAACATACCCATTATAAAACCAAATTATTCAGATGAATTACTACAGACTATAGCATCAAAAATTAGTACTCTACAAATAAATCAAAAAGATACAAAAGAAAAGATGCCTGAAATAAATATTTTAGAAGAAAATCAATCAATAACATCTGATAGTTTATCCGAAAATTCAGTAGAGATCAGTCCAATAAAAATGACAGAATCTAGTATTGAAACATCATCAGATTTAGATATAAATAAAATCCATTATCCTAGAAAACATAATATATATAATAAATTGAATACTAAACCTTATTATTCTAGACCATCTCCTGTAGACATGATATTAGAAGAAAAAAGTGATAAAAAAATTAAGTTTGACGGAAATTCAATTTATGAATGAAATATAGATGGATTATCAGAATACAGAATTTTACAAGTAATGCAACAAATGCTAACTTATGCAGCAGCATGTAAAACTCAAAATCATCCAGAACCTCATATTGTAGGTGCAATATCTGTAGGACTTACTGGTCAAATGAATGGCTGGTGGAATAATTCTTTATCAACTACTCAAAGACAAGAAATTATAAATTCAATAGCCAGAGACGAAAATGGAAATCCAATAGTAGACAATAATGGAAGAGAAACATTTAATGGTGTAAGAACCTTGTTAACTAATATAATTTGGCATTTCATAGGAACATTAAGTCATATTGAAGAAAAAATTCGTGAACAATTACAAAGTTAAAAATGTAGAACATTATCCGATTTTAGATGGTATAAAGATACATTCTTATCAAAAGTTTATACTTTAACTTCAGATGAAACCCCATTTTATAAAGAAAGATTTGTTTCCGGATTACCATACTCATTCGCAGAAAAGGTTAGACATATATTAAGAGAAAAATGCGATGGAACTTTAAATTATAACAGATTCACTTATGGTGATATAATTCAAACAATTCAGATAGTAGGATTATCAATATGCAATGATATAAAGTTAAAGAGACAATTACATAAAGACTCTAAAGATAAGCGCAGAGACATAGGTGATTTTTGTTATCAATTCGGTCATGAAGTCGCTCAAACATCAACATAAGCTAATAAACCAAAATACAGAAGAAAAAGATTACAAAGATTTAATAATAAAAACAATCCAGAATTTTATAATAAACCTAAGAGAAAAACTTATAGAAAAAATTATAAATTTACTAAAAATAAAACTAATAAATGTTTTAAATGTGGAAAACCAGGTCATTACGCAAATAAATGTCATTTAAAGAATTATAAAAAGAAAGTAAATGAAGTTGCAAACAGTGATAACTCTAGTTCTTCAAATACATGTAAATGCATAGAAAATATACAGAATACATATACATCTAGCTCAGACTCAGAAAATGAAATTAATGTATTAACATCACATGAAAAATTAATCTTAGATATCGGTGAACAAATAGGTGATCCAATAATAAATATAAATATTATACAGAAATTTTAAATACAGAGAAGGACAATGAAAACAATGAAAATACCTCACAGATAAATGAAAATGAAATAAAATTTCAAAACCAAATTCAATTACATAATAATTATCATAATATGAAAGATATAATTCAAGATGTAAATAAAAGATCTAAATCCTTTACAGGACCAACTATAAATTCATTACAGCATGAAATAAATCAGCTGAAAGAAGAAATAAAAATTCTAAAAGAAAAAAATAATTAAAATAGAAGATGAGAATATAAATTCTGAAAACCTTTCAATTTATGATAATAATGTATTCATAGAAACACTTACATCATATACTCATCAACGATGGTTTACTCCGATAACTTTAAAAATAAAAGATTATAAATGTTCATTACAAGCTTTAATAGATTCAGGTGCAGATTTAAATTGTATAAGAGAAGGTTTAATCCCTTTAAAATACTGTGAAAAAACAAATAGTCGAATCTCAACAGTAGAAGGAAATAAATCAATAATTATGTTAAAAATTCCTATTGCTCATATATGTAAAAATAATGTTTGTATACTAACATCTTTTATAATAGTTAAAGATTTACAACATGATATGTTATTAGGAACTCCATTCTTACAAAAAATTCAACCATTCTCGGTTACATCCCGTGGAATAAAATCAAGTATAGAAAATAAAGAAGTTAATTTCAATTTTATTAATAAACCAAAAACTCAATATTTAAATCAATTAATCAATCTGGTAGAATATAAACAAACCTTTATAGGACAATTAAAATCAGAAATTAAGAATTTTAAAAAGAACAGATTATAAATACTCCATCCTTTCAACAAAAAATTAAAATGTTTCAAGATCAATTAATTATTAAGTGTTGTTCAGAAATACCCTCAGCATTTTGGGATAGAAAAACTTATCAAGTTTCTTTACCTTACATTAATGATTTTAATGAAGATAAAATACCCACGAAAGCCAATCCTTCACAAATGAATGAAAGATTACTAAAATTATGTGATCAAGAAATAAAAGATTTGTTACAAAAGAAATTAATAACTCCATCCAAATCTCCTTGGAGCTGTACCGCTTTATATGTAGAAAATGCAGCAGAATTAGAACGAGGAGCACCAAGACTTGTTATAAATTATAAACCATTAAACAATGTTTTAAAAACTATAAGATATCCATTACCAAATAAGAATGATTTAATAAAGAGAATAACCAATTCAGTTATATTTTCAAAATTTGATTTAAAGTCAGGATTTTGGCAAATACAAATTACAAATAAAGATAGATATAAAACAGCATTTAACACTCCATTCGGTCAGTATCAGTGGAATGTTATGTCATTCGGTCTCAAAAATGCCCCATCAGAATTTCAAAAAATGATGAATGAAGTATTTCATCCTTACTATGAATATATCTTAGTTTATATAGATGACATCCTTATATTTTCCAAATCAATAGATGAACATTGGAAACACTTGTATACATTTCAATCTATAATAATTAAAAATGGATTAGTATTATCTCAAAGGAAAGTAAAACTTTTTCAAATAACAATAAATTTTTTAGGATTTCAAATACAGAATCAAACAATAACTCCAATCAATAGAGTTATAGAATTTGCAAATAAATTTCCTGATCAATTAGTAGATAAAAAACAGTTACAAAGATTTTTAGGTTCTTTAAATTACTTATCCGATTTCTACAAAAATTCAGCAATAGATAAAAAATGTCTTTTAGAACTTCTTAAAAAGGATAATAAATTTATCTGGACCCCTATTCATACAGAAGCAATACAAAAGATCAAGTTAAAAGTAAAACAATTACCATGTTTACATTTAGCCAATTCTACTTATCCAAAAATAATTCAGACAGATGCCTCAGATATAGGATATGGAGGTATATTACTCCAAAAAACCCCTGAAGGAAATGAACAACTTGTTTGTTATACATCAAGACTTTGGAATAAAACCCAAAAGAATTACGCTACGGTCAAAAAGGAAATTCTTGCAATTGTTTTATCCGTTCAGAAATTTCAAGCAGATATTTTGAATCAAAAATTTTTAATAAGAGTTGATTGTAAATCAACAAAAGAAATACTTTTGAAAGATATAAAAAATTTAGTTTCAAAACAAATATTTGCTTGTTGGCAAGCTATTTTAAGTATTTTTGATTTTGTTATCGAATATATAAAAAGAGAAAATAACTCCCTTCCTGATTTCTTATCCAAAGAATTCCTTATAACCCTATAAATTCATTCTTTGTTTTAGATCATCATGGATAAGGGTAAATCTCTTTACACTTATCAAAGACGAAATAAATTCTCTCCATTATTCAGCCAGTACAATACAGCTTCCAATCCTGATCAAAGATCCAGTTATCAAAAGCTATTTCTTTGTTTACTCTCCCGATGTCCATCATCTTAGCCTCACTCAATCTTGAGCCTCAATTTCTAAAATCATTTCAATACCATAATTCCTACTCCTCATAATTCTATTCCTAAATATCTCAATAAGATTGTATGAAATTTTATGAAGCCTTACTTTCGATTCAGTTCTTTTGGAAATACTAATTAAGAAAAGGATATTAATTGAATGATTCATGGATCCCGGTATCTGTGATCCTCTCATAAATTGGTTAGTGGATGAATTATATAATTTTGGCCTTCAAATTGACGGATGTTCAATCAACAACAAGCCAATACTAGGACATAAACTTTATGCATGAATGGTTACTCTTGCTTTCAATTGGTCCAGCGATGAAGAAAAAGCCCTTATAGCTCTTTGGACTTTATTAGGATGCCCAAAAATAGAAATCTTTATAGACCTCAGCAGAATCGATAATACTTATGTTTATGAAGGACTTTGGAGGACTCTAGACAATCAGTTTCTATCCTCATATTTTCAGATAACTATGTTTACCTAAAAATAAATTAAATCAGCCAAGAAAGAAAATCCAGTTCAAGTATCATCATCATCAGAAACAATAGACACATCTAGTCTCATTCTTCAAGAGTTGAAGAAAAATGCGAGAAGAATCCAGGAAAATAAATGAAAGACTTCAAAGAATTGAAGAAGTACATTCTGCCTCCTCAAGAAACCATTCAGATCATGAAGGAAGCTCAGGAGCCCCTGAGTATATTGTTGAACTATATTAATTCAATTCAGTGTCATCAAAGATAATTCAGGCCCATGCCAATAAAACTTATTCAGGCCCATGCCATTAATTCAGAATTCAGGCCCATGCCAATTCATAATCCAGGCCCATGCCTCCAGGCCCAACGCCTGCCAATACAGATCATCAAAAATCAAGTGGTTCTCAAGAAAGCATCACGTGAAGAAAATAATGCATGTTTATCAAGAAGCTTATCAAGAATAGTCAGATGCCGATCAAGTCATCAACAGAAGCCCTAATAATGCAGTTAATAAATTCGTCAAGATCAGACAAGTCAGACTTATCCAGCTATCACAACCATCCAGATAATAAAGACGATGATAAAGTCAATGTGACAAAAGTAGTCACAAGTTTTGTCTTATATGTAAATTATTGTGTGTTGTCAGTTGTCAGTTGGTTGTTGTTTGTCGAGTTGCGTCGAGAGTCGTTGTAATAATGTCGACAATAATGGTGAATAGTAATGAATAGTGTCGACATTAATTAGGTCAACAGTGAATAGTACCGGAATAGTGTCGGAATAGTGTCTGTGAATAGTGACGGGTGAATAGTGACAGATGAATAGTGACGGGTGAATAGTATTCACCAATAATTTCGTCAAAATGAATAGTGTCTGTAATAATGTCCAATAGTGTCAGTTTTGTCTGTATATACCAAGTTTCGTCTATAAATAGAACGAACGAATAAACTTCGATCAATTCGATTGGAGTTAGTTCGAAAGTTTAAGCTTATGAATTCTTATCTCTTCTTTTCCTTTGTTTTCCTTTGAATCTCTTTCAACAATCAATCATAGATTACTCATACCATTCAGTTTATAACCACAATCCCATATACCATTACTTTGTTGAAAGAGATTCAAAGGAAAACAAAGGAAAAGAAGAGATAAGAATTCATAAGCTTAAACTTTCGAACTAACTCCAATCGAATTGATCGAAGTTTATTCGTTCGTTCTATTTATAGACGAAACTTGATATATACAGACAAAACTGACACTATTGGACATTATTACAGACACTATTTATTTTGACGAAATTATTGGTGAATAGTATTCACCCGTCACTATTCATCTGTCACTATTCATCCGTCACTATTCACAGACACTATTCCGACACTATTTCGGTACTATTTACTATTAACCTAATTAATGTCGACACTATTCATTACTATTCAACATTATTGTCGACATTATTACGACGACTTTCGACGCAACTCGACAAACAACAACCAACTGACAACTGACAACACACAATAATTTACATAAAAAGACAAAATTTGTGACTACTTTTGTCATATTGACTTTATCATCGTCTTTATTATCTGGATGGTTGTGATAGCTGGATAAGTCTGACTTGTCTGATCTTGACGAATTTATTAACTGCATTATTGGGGCTTCTGTTGATGACTTGATCGGCATCTGACTATTCTTGATAAGCTTCTTGATAAGCATGTATTTTCTTCACGTGATGCTTTCTTGAGAACCATTTGATTTGTGATGATCTGTATGAGTATTGGCAGGCGTTGGGCCTGGAGGCATGGGCCTGAATAACTTAATTGGCATGGGCCTGAATTCTTTGATAGAAATGGATTCTTTGATTAATATGGATTCTTTGATGAGTATGGCTCTGATACCAATAGGTCGGGATCGGATTCAACAAAGAATCGGCATATGGGATTGTGGTTATAAACTGAATGGTATGAGTAATCTATGATTGATTGTTGAAAGAGATTCAAAGGAAAACAAAGGAAAAGGAGAGATAAGAATTCATAAGCTTAAACTTTTGAACTAACTCCAATCGAATTGATCGAAGTTTATTCGTTCGTTCTATTTATAAACGAAACTTGGTATATACAGACAAAACTGACACTATTGGACATTATTACAGACACTATTCATTTTGACGAAATTATTGGTGAATACTATTCACCCATCACTATTCATCCGTCACTATTCACAGATACTATTTCAACACTATTTCGGTACTATTCAGGTACTATTTACTGTTGACCTAATTAATGTCGACACTATTCGTTACTATTCACCATTATTGTCGACATTATTACGACGACTTTCGACGCAACTCGACAAACAACAACCAACTGACAACTGACAATACCCAATAATTTACATAAAAGGCAAAATTTGTGACTACTTTTGTCACATTGACTTTATCATCGTCTTTATTATCTGGATGGTTGTGATAGCTGGATAAGTCTGACTTGTCTGATCTTGACCAATTTATTAACAGCATTATTGGGGCTTCTGTTGATGACTTGATCGGCATCTGACTATTCTTGATAAGCTTCTTGATAAACATGCATTATTTTCTTCACGTGATGCTTTCTTGAGAACCACTTGATTTTTGATGATCTGTATTGGCAGGCGTTGGGCCTGGAGGCATGGGCCTGGATTATGAATTGGCATGGGCCTGAATTCCGAATTAATGGCATGGGCCTGAATAAGTTTTATTGGCATGGGCCTGAATTATCTTTGATGACACTGAATTGAATTAATATAGTTCAACAATATACTCGGGGGCTCTGAGCTTCCTTCATGATCTCGAATGGTTTCTTGAGGAGGAAGCGTGAGAATGTATTCTTCTTCAATTTTTGAAGTCTTTCATTTATTTTCCGGATTCTTCTCGCATTTTTCTTCAACTCTTGAAGAATGAGACTAGATGTGTCTATTGTTTCTGATGATGATGATACTTGAAATGGATTTTCTTTCTTGGCTGATTTAATTTATTTTTAGGTAAACATAGTTATCTGAAAATATGAGGATAGAAACTGATTGTCTAGAGTCCTCCAAAGTCCTTCATAAACATAAGTATTATCGATTCTGCTGAGGTCTATAAAGATTTCTATTTTTGGGCATCCTAATAAAGTCCAAAGAGCTATAAGGGCTTTTTCTTCATCGCTGGACCAATTGAAAGCAAGAGCTGCATAAAGCTGTATTGGCTTGTTGATTTGAACATCTGGCTGAAGGCCAAAATTATATAATTCATCCACTAACCAATTTATGAGAGGATCACAGATACCGGGATCCATGAATCATTCAATTAATATCCTTTTCTTAATTAGTATTTCCAAAAGAACTGAATCGAAAGTAAGGCTTCATAAAATTTCATACAATCTTATTGAGATATTTAGGAATAGAATTATGAGGAGTAGGAATTATGGTATTGAAATGATTTTAGAAATTGAGGCTCAAGATTGAGTGAGGCTAAGATGATGGACATCGGGAGAGTAAACAAAGAAATAGCTTTTGATAACTGGATCTTTGATCAGGATTGGAAGCTGTATTGTACTGGCTGAATAATGGAGAGAATTTATTTTGTCTTTGATAAGTGTAAAGAGATTTACCCTTATCCATGATGATCTGAAACAAAGAATGAATTCATAGGGTTACAAGGAATTCTCTGGATAAGAAATCAGGAAGGGAGTTATTTTCTCCTTTTATATATTCGATATCAAAATCAAAAATACTTAAAATAACTTGCCAACGAGCAAATATTTGTTTTGAAACTAAATTTTTTATATCTTTCAAAAGTATTTCTTTTGCTGATTTACAATCAACTCTTATCAAAAATTTTTGATTCGAAATATCTGCTTGAAATTTCTGAACGGATAAAACAATTGCAAGAATTTCCTTTTTGACCGTAGCGTAATTCTTTTTGGTTTTATTCCAAAGTCTTGATGTATAACAAACAAGTTGTTCATTTCCTTCAAGGGTTTTTTGGAGTAATATACCTCCATATCCTATGTCTGAGGCATCTGTCTGAATTATTTTTGGATAAGTAGAATTGGCTAAATGTAAACATGGTAATGCTTTTACTTTTAACTTGATTTTTTGTATTGCTTCTATATGAATAGGGGTCCAGATAAATTTATTATCTTTTTTAAGAAGTTCTAAAAGACATTTTTTATCTATTGCTGAATTTTTGTAGAAATCGGATAAGTAATTTAAACAACCTAAAAATCTTTGTAACTGTTTTTTATCTACTAATTGATCAGGGAATTTATTTGCAAATTCTATAACTCTATTAATTGGAGTTATTGTTTGATTCTGTATTTGAAATCCTAAAAAGTTTATTGTTATTTGAAAAAGTTTCATTTTCCTTTG
Source organism: Stephania japonica (assembly GCA_039657345.1). Classification (NCBI taxonomy): domain Eukaryota; kingdom Viridiplantae; phylum Streptophyta; class Magnoliopsida; order Ranunculales; family Menispermaceae; genus Stephania; species Stephania japonica. The sequence goes on from CM077561.1 coordinate 31,312,627, forward strand.
AGATAATACTAATCCATTTTTAATTATTATAGATTGAAATGTACACAAGTGTTTCCAATGTTCATCTATTGATTTGGAAAATATAAGGATGTCATCTATATAAACTAAGATATATTCATAATAAGGATGAAATACTTCATTCACCATTTTTTGAAATTCTGATGGGGCATTTTTGAGACCGAATGGCATAACATTCCACTGATACTGACCAAATGGAGTGTTAAATGCTGTTTTATATCTATCTTTATTTGTAATTTGTATTTGCCAAAATCCTGACTTTAAATCAAATTTTGAAAATATAACTGAATTGGTTATTCTCTTTATTAAATCATTCTTATTTGGTAATGGAAATCTTATAGTTTTTAAAACAATGTTTAATGGTTTATAATTTATAACAAGTCTTGGTGCTCCTCGTTCTAATTCTGCTGCATTTTCTACATAGAAAGCGGTACAGCTCCATGGAGATTTAGATGGAGTTATTAATTTCTTTTGTAACAAATCTTTTATTTCTTGATCACATAATTTTAGTAATCTTTCATTCATTTGTGAAGGATTGGCTTTCGTGGGTAATTTATCTTCATTAAAATCATTAATGTAAGGTAAAGAAACTTGATAAGTTTTTCTATCCCGAGAATCTTTGAGGGATTTTCGAACAACACTTAATAATTAATTGATCTTAAAACATTTTAATTTTTTGTTGAAAGGATGGAGTATTTATAATCTGTTCTGTTTTTAAATTCTTAATTTCTGATTTTAATTGTCCTATAAAGGTTTGTTTATGTTCTACCAGATTGATTAATTGATTTAAATATCGAGTTTTTGGTTTATTAATAAAATTGAAATTAACTTCTTTATTTTCTATACTTGATTTTATTCCACTGGATGTAACCGAGAATGGTTGAATTTTTTGTAAGAATGGAGTTCCTAATAACATATCATGTTGTAAATCTTTAACTATTATAAAAGATGTTGGTATACAAACATTATTTTTACAGATATGAGCAATAGGAATTTTTAACTTAATTATTGATTTATTTCCTTCTACTGTTGAGATTCGACTATTTGTTTTTTCACAGTATTTTAAAGGGATTAAACCTTCTCTTATACAATTTAAATCTGCACCTGAATCTATTAAAGTTTGTAATGAACATTTATAATCTTTTATTTTTAAAGTTATCGGAGTAAACCATTGTTGATGTGTATAAGATGTAAGTGTTTCTATGAATACATTATTATCATAAATTGAAAGGTTTTCATAATTTATATTTTCGTCTTCTATTTTAATTATTTTTTCTTTTAGAATTTTTATTTCTTCTTTCAGCTGATTTATTTCATGCTGTAATGAATTTATGGTTGGTCCTGTAAAGGATTTAGATCTTTTGTTTACATCTTGAATTATATCTTTCATATTATGATAATTATTATGTAATTGAATTTGGTTTTGAAATTTTATTTCATTTTCATTTATCTGTGAAGTACTTTCATTGTTTTCATTGTCCTTTCTCGTATTTAAAATTTCGTATAATATTTATATTTTAATATTGGATCACCTATTTGTTCACCGATATCTAAGATTAATTTTTCATGTCGTTAATACATTAATTTCATTTTTCGAAGTCCGAGCTAGATGTATATGTATTCTGTATATTTTCTATGCTTTTACATCTATCTGAAGAACTAGAGTTATCACTGTTTGCAACTTCATTTACTTTCTTTTTATAATTCTTTAAATGACATTTATTTGCGTAATGACCTGGTTTTCCACATTTAAAATATTTATTAGTTTTATTTTTGGTAAATTTATAATTTTTTCTATAAGTTTTTCTCTTAGGTTTATTATAAAATTCTGGATTGTTTTTATTATTAAATCTTTGTAATCTTCTTCTTCTGTATTTTGGTTTATTTGCTTGTGTTGATGTTTGAGCAACTTCATGACCGAATTGATAACAAAAATCACCTATGTCTCTGCGGTTATCTTTAGAATCTTTATGTAATTGTCTTTTTAACTTTATATCATTGCATATTGATAATCCTACTATCTGAATTGTTTGAATTATATCACCATAAGTGAATCTGTTATAATTTAAGGTTCCATCGCATTTTTCTCTTAATATATGTCTAACCTTTTCTGTGAATGAGTATGGTAATCCGGAAACAAATCTTTCTTTATAAAATGGGGTTTCATCTGAAGTTAAAGTATAAACTTTTGATAAGAACGTATCTTTATACCATCTAAAATCAGATAATGTTCTGCATCTTAAACTTTGTAATTGTTCATGAATTTTTTCTTCAATATGACTTAATGTTCCTATGAAATGCCAAATTATATTAGTTAACAAGGTTCTTACACCATTAAATGTTTCTCTTCCATTATTGTCTACTATTGGATTTCCATTTTCGTCTCTGGCTATTGAATTTATAATTTCTTGTCTTTGAGCAGTTGCTAAAGAATTATTCCTGACCATTCATTTGACCATAAGTCCTATGGATATTGCACCTACAATATGAGGTTCTGGATGATTTTGAGTTTTACATGCTGCTGCATAAGTTAACATTTGTTGCATTACTTGTAAAATTCTGTATTCTGATAATCCATCTATATTCCATTCATAAATTGAATTTCCGTCAAACTTAATTTTTTTATCACTTTTTTCTTCTAATATCATATCTACAGGAGATGGTCTAGAATAATAAGGTTTAATATTCCATTTATTATATATATATATATATTATGTTTTCTAGGATAATGGATTTTATTTATATCTAAGTCTGATGATGTTTCAATACTGGATTCTGTCATTTTTATTGGACTGATCTCTACTGAATTTTTGGATAAACTATCAGATGTTATTGATTGATTTTCTTCTAAAATATTTATTTCAGGCATCTTTTCTTTTGTATCTTTTTGATTTATTTGTAGAGTACTAATTTTTGATGCTATAGTCTGTTGTAATTCATCTGAATAATTTGGTTTTATAATTAGTATATTTCTTAAATTATCTTTTATCATAGGCTTTTTTAGTATTAATTCATTTTCTATTTTTGTATTTTTGGAGTTTTCAATATTTTTACTAGTAGAGGGATTTTTATGAGAAGTATTGGATAAAGAGGATAGATATATATTAGTATAATTATTTTGTTCAATTATATGATTTAAATCTTTTCTTGATATAGGTTTTTCTTCTTCAAACGTAGTTTTTAATGGTACTGCCTTAATGTTTTCATTGATTTTAATAAAGGTTAATGGAGGATGAGTTTGAATGTATTTTTCACCTTTTGTTCCTTCGCATACAGTATTTATCTTATGTATTATTTTTGGATAGGATAATGTTAAAAAATAAAAAAATGAATGTTTTGTTTATTATTTTTAATATAGGCAAAATATTTTTCTCTGAATATTGCTTGTTGGGGTTTTGAACAAATTTTACAGAATATTGGAGTCAATGGATGTTTAAGAAATTGTTCTTTTAAATTATGATAACCTATTTCAAAATCTTCTTCATAATCTATTTTAACCATATTAACTTGATAATCATTAAAATCATTGATGGAAACATTATCTTCTGTTGGTGTAACAGGATAAGCTATATGAGTCGGTAATTTTGTTGTTGATGCATAAACAGGTTGGGTTTCATAATAATTCTCAGTATTTGATGAAGATGGAATTGTAGAACAAGATTTTCTTCATGCAAAATTTATTTCAACTAGTCCGTTATCATGGGCTATTATAGTATGTATTTGATCATTTGTTTTATCTACAGGATTCTCTTCTTTATTTGTATCTTGAATTAACCATGTTTTTGGTATGTCTATATCTTTCCAACTTAATTGTTTTCTAGTAATTACTTTATTTGCTAAATTTGTTAAAAATAAAGTTGATGTTCCTTTTTGTAAATTCGTATATGCTACTGCAGGGATTATTGTATGCATTAATTTATAATAAATTCGATAAACTACTGCAACGTTTGAACATATTCCTTTCATTTCAAATCCTTGTGTATTTAAACTTAATGTTGATGCTTCATGTGCGAATTGATCATGTAAACTAATTGTGAAATTAGGAAAACAATTAAAGAAAATAGGTCCTTCAGACAAACTTCCTTCAATTAATCCTAATAACGAGTCATTAAACTTTATGTGTCTTTTATCTCTAACGGCTGCTAATACAGATGTATTTAGTCCTAGAGCAGTTAATGGCTTTATTGCGACTTGTATTAATCCTATATGCAAATATTTATATTTTTCTTTATATGTATTTATTTTTTTACGGAGAAATTAAACAAGTATTTCTTGTCCTTCTGCATCAATTGATCTAGTTTCTTCTTCTAGTTTTACTATATAATCTTGATTTTTGGAGAAAGTTCCATGGGTGTATATCTGTTTGGGATCTATGGTTGGTAAATTCCAATTTTGTAGTGATTGTTCTATATCTACGTATGATATTTCACTTATATTTCTTAAATCTAATTTTGACTTCATTTTTTCTGGCTTTATGATTGACTGATGATCAGATTTTGATGTCGAGGAGGATGATTCAAACTTAGGACTATGTTTTCGTAATGAAAGAGAAGATTTCATTTTCTTCATTAATTCACTCATGTCTCACCTGGGTTCTTAGAGTTCTAGCTTGGTCAACGATTTACTGCTAAACTTACGCTCCCTTGTGCTAGCCTTACTACGCGACTAGGAAAGCTCCTAACTCCAATGGCGAAGGTTAAACACAAGATAAATTAACAGAAAGAAAATGAAATTTTAACTTTCAAAAGGAACGTCATAGTAATAAGTTTTGCAAATCCTTTTCGAAATCACAATCGAAATCATAATCAAACTTAAAACCAAACTGGAAATCAAAATCAAACTTGAAATCGATAGTAAATACTTACAGGAGATAAGATTAAAGAACTTGATTCAAGGGATGGTGCTGAATTCTTTGATGGACATGGATTCTTTGATAAGTATGGGTTCTTTGATGAGTGTGGGTTCTTAGATGAGTATGGCTCTGATACCAATAGAGCAGGATCGGATTCAACAAAGAAATGGTATATAGGATTGTGGTTATAAACTGAATGGTATAAGTAATCTATGATTGATTGTTGAAAGAGATTCAAAGGAAAACAAAGGAAAAGAAGAGATAAGAATTCATAAGCTCAAACTTTGAATCTTAACTTCAATCGAATTCCAATCGAATTGATTTATTCGTTCGTTCTATTTATAGACGAAACTTGGTATATACAGACAAAACTGACACTATTGGACATTATTACAGACACTATTCATTTTGACGAAATTATTGGTGAATACTATTCACCCGTCACTATTCATCTGTCACTATTCACCCATCACTATTCACAGACACTATTCCGGTACTATTCATTGTTGACCTAATTAATGTCGACACTATTCATTACTATTCACCATTATTGTCGACATTATTACAACGACTCTCGATGCAACTCGACAAACAACAACCAACTGACAACTGACAACACACAATAATTTACATAAAAGACAAAACTTGTGACTACTTTTGTCACATTGACTTTATTATCGTCTTTATTATTGGATCATCGGATGGTTGTGATTGTGATAAGTGGATAAGTGTGACTTCGATCTTGACGAATTTATTAACTGCATTATTGGGGCTTCTGTTGATGACTTGATCGGCATCTGACTATTCTTGATAAGCTTCTTGATAAACATGCATTATTTTCTTCACGTGATGCTTTCTTGAGAACCACTTGATTTGTGATGATCATGATGATATTCTTATCTGTAATTTCAGTAGTATTGGGGGCGTTGGGCCTGGAGGCATGGGCCTGGATTATGAATTGGCATGGGCCTGAGGCAGGCATAAGCCTGGTGATGGCAGGCATGGGCCTGGAGGCATGGGCCTGAATAACTTAATTGGCATGGGCCTGAATTCTGAATTAATGGCATGGGCCTTAATAAGTTTTATTGGCATGGGCCTGAATTATCTTTGATGACACTGAATTGAATTAATATAGTTCAACAATATACTCAGGGGCTCCTGAGCTTCCTTCATGATCTGAATGGTTTCTTGAGGAGGCAGAATGTACTTCTTCAATTCTTTGAAGCCTTTCATTTATTTTCCTGGATTCTTCTCGCATTTTTCTGGATTCTTCTTGCATTTTCTTCAACTCTTGAAGAATGAGACTTGATGCGTCTATTGTTTCTGATGATGATATTTGAACTAAATTTTCTTTCTTGGATGATTCTGCTTTATTTTCATTAATCTTTAAAGATGCTTCTTTATAAGTCTTTGGAGGAGGTATTATACCGAATGATGACGAATGGTGGTATGCCATTTCTTCTTCTTTAAGAGAAGTAATGTCAAACTTGTCCCACCATTTGATATAGATTTCTCGAACCAGATGAGTAGCTGAATGTCCTTCATTATTCTTGATTATGGAGTTATTGTAATTCCATTTTAGTATCCACGGTATGGTGTATTGGGTTACAAACATGAATAGATTTAATCCTCCTTTTTTATAAAAGGTCTGGACTTCAGGAGGAAAGATTGCTTCAGTAGGACCGAATCGAGGTAACCATTCATGATGAAACCAAGTAGGAAAATTATGTCCTAATGGTTTTTTATACGTGATATACCATGAATGACCTTCTGCAGGCCTTTTATAAAACAGTATGACTTTCCAAGCTTCAACATAATCGTTGTAGCTTACTGGTATGGTTGACTGATCTTCTAAAGTCTTGATATTTTTCAAGGTGACGGGATAATGAATATGGCAAGGCATTGCAACTAGGTTGTATTGCTTAGACCATTCATTGCTTGATAAGACTTTCTGAATTTTGAATTTGGAGTAAAGAATCTCTTCTGAACCAGGTTTTTTGAAATGATCGAAAATAATTGAGCTGTTTGTGAAAGTAAAGCTTCATAAAACTTTATGGAGGCATTTGGTCGTCTTGGGATGAAATTATGAGGTTGAGGAATGAGAGCATTGACTTGATTTTCTAGACTAAGAGTATGATGAAAACCATCAAGAGGATAGATGGAGAAAAATGTTTTCAACTGATAGTTGGATCTTTGATCAGGATTGGAAGCTGTATTGTACTGGCTGAATAATGGAGATAATTTATTTTGTCTTTGATAAGTGTAAAGAGATTTACCCTTATCCATGATGATCTGAAACAAAGAATGAATTTATAGGGTTACAAGGAATTCTCTGGATAAGAAATCAGGAAGGGAGTTATTTTCTCCTTTTATATATTCGATATCAAAATCAAAAATACTTAAAATAGCTTGCCAACGAGCAAATATTTGTTTTGAAACTAAATTTTTTATATCTTTCAAAAGTATTTCTTTTGTTGATTTACAGTCAACTCTTATCAAAAATTTTTGATTCAAAATATCTGCTTGAAATTTTTGAACGGATAAAACAATTGCAAGAATTTCCTTTTTGACCGTAGCGTAATTCTTTTAGGTTTTATTCCAAAGTCTTGATGTATAACAAACAAGTTGTTCATTTTCTTCAGGGGTTTTTTGGAGTAATATACCTCCATATCCTATATCTGAGGCATCTGTCTGAATTATTTTTGGCTAAGTAGAATTGGCTAAATGTAAACATGGTAATGCTTTTACTTTTAACTTGATCTTTTGTATTGCTTCTGTATGAATAGGGGTCCAGATAAATTTATTATCTTTTTAAGAAGTTCTAAAAGACATTTTTTATCTATTCTTTGAATTTTTGTAGAAATCGGATAAGTAATTTAAACAACCTAAAAATCTTTGTAACTGTTTTTTATCTACTAATTGATCAGGGAATTTATTTGCAAATTCTATAACTCTATTAATTGGAGTTATTGTTTGATTCTGTATTTGAAATCCTAAAAAGTTTATTGTTATTTGAAAAAGTTTTATTTTCCATTGGGATAATACTAATCCATTTTTAATTATTATAGATTGAAATGTATATAAGTGTTTCCAATGTTCATCTATTGATTTGGAAAATATAAGGATGTCATCTATATAAACTAAGATATATTCATAGTAAGGATGAAATACTTCATTCATCATTTTTTGAAATTCTGATTGGGCATTTTTGAGACCGAATGGCATAACATTCCACTGATACTGACCAAATGGAGTGTTAAATGCTGTTTTATATCTATCTTTATTTGTAATTTGTATTTGCCAAAATCCTGACTTTAAATCAAATTTTGAAAATATAACTGAATTGGTTATTCTCTTTATTAAATCATTCTTATTTGGTAATGGATATCTTATAGTTTTTAAAACATTATTTAATGGTTTATAATTATAACAAGTCTTGGTGCTCCTCGTTCTAATTCTGCTGCATTTTCTACATAGAAAGCGGTACAGCTCCAAGGAGATTTGGATGGAGTTATTAATTTCTTTTGTAACAAATCTTTTATTTCTTGATCACATAATTTTAGTAATCTTTCATTCATTTGTGAAGGATTGGCTTTCGTGGGTATTTTATCTTCATTAAAATCATTAATGTAAGGTAAAGAAACTTGATAAGTTTTTCTATCCCAAAATGCTGAGGGTATTTCTGAACAACACTTAATAATTAATTGATCTTGAAACATTTTAATTTTTTGTTGAAAGGATGGAGTATTTATAATCTGTTTTGTTTTTAAATTCTTAATTTCTGATTTTAATTGTCCTATAAAGGTTTGTTTATGTTTTACCAGATTGATTAATTGATTTAAATATCGAGTTTTTGGTTTATTAATAAAATTGAAATTAACTTCTTTATTTTCTATACTTGATTTTATTCCACTGGATGTAACCGAGAATGGTTGAATTTTCTGTAAGAATGGAGTTCCTAATAACATATCATGTTGTAAATCTTTAACTATTATAAAGGATGTTGGTATACAAACATTATTTTTACATATATGAGCAATAGGAATTTTTAACTTAATTATTGATTTATTTCCTTCTGCTGTTGATATTCGACTATTTATTTTTTCACAGTATTTTAAAGGGATTAAACCTTCTCTTATACAATTTAAATCTGCACCTGAATCTATTAAAGCTTGTAATGAACATTTATAATCTTTTATTTTTAAAGTTATCGGAGTAAACCATCGTTGATGAGTATATGATGTAAGTGTTTCTATGAATACATTATTATCATAAATTGAAAGGTTTTCATAATTTATATTCTCGTCTTCTATTTTAATTATTTTTTCTTTTAGAATTTTATTTCTTCTTTCAGCTGATTTATTTCATGCTGTAATGAATTTATAGTTGGTCCTGTAAAGGATTTAGATCTTTTATTTACATCTTGAATTATATCTTTCATAGTATGGTAATTATTATGTAATTGAATTTGGTTTTTAAATTTTATTTCATTTTCATTTATCTGTGAAGTATTTTCATTGTTTTCATTGTCCTTTCTCGTATTTAAAATTTCGTATAATATTTATATTTTAATATTGGATTACCTATTTGTTCACCGATATCTAAGATTAATTTTTCATGTGCTGTTAATACATTAATTTAATTTTCTGAGTCTGAGCTAGATGTATATATATTCTGTATATTTTCTATGCATTTACATGTATCTCGAAGAACTAGAGTTATCACTGTTTGCAACTTCATTTACTTTCTTTTTATAATTCTTTAAATGACATTTATTTGCGTAATGACCTGGTTTTCCACATTTAAAACATTTATTAGTTTTATTTTTAGTAAATTTATAATTTTTTCTATAAGTTTTTCTCTTAGGTTTATTATAAAATTCTGGATTGTTTTTATTATTAAATCTTTGTAATCTTCTTCTTCTGTATTTTGGTTTATTTGCTTGTGTTGATGTTTGAGCAACTTCATGACCGAATTGATAACAAAAATCACCTATGTCTCTGCGGTTATCTTTAGAATCTTTCTGTAATTGTCTTTTTAACTTTATGTCATTGCATATTGATAATCTTACTATCTGAATTTTTCGAATTATATCACCATAAGTGAATCTGTTATAATTTAAGGTTCCATCGCATTTTTCTCTTAATAAATGTCTAACCTTTTCTGTGAATGAGTATGGTAATCCGGAAACAAATCTTTCTTTATAAAATGGGGTTGCATCTGAAGTTAAAGTATAAACTTTTGATAAGAATGTATCTTTATACCATCTAAAATCGGATAATGTTCTGCATTTTAAACTTTGTAATTGTTCATGAATTTTTTCTTCAATATGACTTAATGTTCCTATGAAATGCCAAATTATATTAGTTAACAAGGTTCTTACACCATTAAATGTTTCTCTTCCATTATTGTCTACTATTGGATTTCCATTTTCGTCTCTGGCTATTGAATTTATAATTTCTTGTCTTTGACCAGTTGATAAAGAATTATTCCACTGACCATTCATTTGACCAATAAGTCCTATGAGATATTGCACCTACAATATGAGGTTCTGGATGATTTTGAGTTTTACATGCTGCTGCATAAGTTAACATTTGTTGCATTACTTGTAAAATTCTGTATTCTGATAATCCATCGATATTCCATTTATAAATTGAATTTCCGTCAAACTTAATTCTTTTATCACTTTTTTCTTCTAATATCATATCTACAGGAGATGGTCTAGAATAATAAGGTTTAGTATTCCATTTATTATATATGTTATGTTTTCTAGGATAATGGATTTTATTTATATCTAAGTCTGATGATGTTTCAATACTGGATTCTGTCATTTTTATTGGACTGATCTCTAATGAATTTTCGGATAAACTATCAGATGTTATTGATTTATTTTCTTCTAAAATATTTATTTCAGGCATCTTTTCTTTTGTATCTTTTTGATTTATTTGTAGAGTACTAATTTTTGATGCTATAGTCTGTAGTAATTCATCTGAATAATTTGGTTTTATAATGGGTATATTTCTTAAATTATCTTTTATTATAGGCTTTTTTAGTATTTATTCATTTTCTATTTTTGTATTTTTAGAGTTTTCAATATTTTTACTAGTAGAGGGATTTTTATGAGAAGTATTGGATAAAGAGGATATATATATATTAGTATAATTATTTTGTTCAATTATATGATTTAAATCTTTTCTTGATATAGGTTTTTCTTCTTCAAACGTAGTTTTTAATGGTACTGTCTTAATGTTTTTATTGATTTTAATAGAAGTTAATGGAGGATGAGTTTGAATGTATTTTTCACCTTTTGTTCCTTCCCATACGGTATTTATCTTATGTATTATTTTTGGACAGGATAATGTTAAATAATCAAAAAACTGAATGTTTTGTTTATTATTTTTAATATAGGCAAAATATTTTTCTCTGAATATTGCTTGTTGAGATTTTGAACAAATTTTACAAAATATTGGAGTCAATGGATGTTTAAGAAATTGTTCTTTTAAATTATGATAACCTATTTCAAAATCTTCTTCATAATCTATTTTAACCATATTAACTTGATAATCATTAAAAACATTGATAGAAACGTTATCTTCTGTTGGTGTAACAGGATAAGCTATATGAGTTGGTAATTTTGTTGTTGATGCATAAACAGGTTGGGTTTCATAATAATTCTCAGTATTTGATGAAGATGGAATTGTAGAACAAGATTTTCTTGATGCAAAATTTATTTCAACTGGTCCGTTATCATGGGCTATTATAGTATGTATTTGATCATTTGTTTTATCTACAGGATTCTCTTCTTTATTTGTATCTTGAATTAACCATGTTTTTGGTATGTCTATATCTTTCCAACTTAATTGTTTTCTAGTAATTACTTTATTTGCTAAATTTGTTAAAAATAAAGTTGATGTTCCCTTTTGTAAATTCGTATATGCTACTGCAGGGATTATTGTATGCATTAATTTATAATAAATTCGATAAACTACTGCAACATTTGAACATATTCCTTTCATTTCAAATCCTTGTGTATATAAACTTAATGTTGATGCTTCATGTGCGAATTGATCATGTGAACTAATTGTGAAATTAGGAAAACAATTAAAGAAAATAGGTCCTTCAGACAAACTTCCTTCAATTATTCCTAATAACGAGTCATTAAACTTTATGTGTCTTTTATCTCTAACGGATGCTAATACAGATGTATTTAGTCCTAGAGCAGTTAATGGCTTTATTGCGACTTGTATTAATCCTATATGCAAATATTTATATTTTTCTTTATATGTATTTATTTTTTCTTGAGAAATTAACAGTATTTCTTGTCCTTCTGCATCAATTGATCTTGTTTTTTCTTCTAGTTTTACTATATAATCTTGATTTTTGGAGAAAGTTCCATGGGTGTATATCTGTTTGGGATCTATGGTTGGTAAATTCCAATTTTGTAGTGATTGTTCTATATCTACGTATGATATTTCACTTATATTTCTTAAATCTAATTTTGACTTCATTTTTTCTGGCTTTATGATTGACTGATGATCAGATTTTGATGTCGAGGAGGATGATTCAAACTTAGGACTATGTTTGAGTAATGAAAGAGAAGATTTCATTTTCTTAATTAATTCACTCATGTCTCACCTGGGTTCTTAGAATTCTTAGCTCGGTTAACGATTTACTGCTAGACTTACGCTCCCTTTTGCTAGCCTTACTACGCGACTAGGAAAGCTCCTAACTCCAATGGCGAAGGTTAAACACAAGACCTACATCTGTGACCATACTTTGGAGATCAATTCATCAACGAGACCTACATCTGTGACCTGTGGAAGGTTGGCTTGAGGTTGAATCCTGCTGAAAGTGGACTGATTTCAAGAGATGAAATCAAGGAAAAATTGGATTTGCTGCTTGGAGACGAGGAGATAAATTCAAACACAAAGAAAATGAAGGAAATGGCCACAAGGAGTGTGAGCAATGGTGGGGATTCTCTTAAGAATCTTGTAGACTTTATTGAAAAAATTAAGGCATGAAGGCTTTCTCTGTTATTTGTCATTTGAAGGTTATTACACTTTGAAAAATGCTAGAATGACAATGAGTAAGTCAAACCCCAACATATATTGGCCCACAAGTGTAGAGTTTTTGTCTCAAACTCCATGTCCTAATTTAATTAGGAATTAGTATTTTAGTTTGTGTCATATTAGTAAGTTTGAGTTCTAGTAGGATTTGATTGTTTTAAAAGTATTTGTGTTTGAGTGGGATTGTAAGTCAGAGTTTGAAAGTGATTAGAAGTTTGTAACCTATGTAAAGGACATATATACTAGGTTAGTTTTGTGTGTGCTTAGAGTGTGCACCCGTGGTGTCTTGTGCACCACGTTGGGAGAGTTTGATTGTTAAATGTTTTAGTATTGAATAAAGATTTTTCGTTTGATTGTATTTCCGCTGCGTTGATGTGCATTAATGTGAGTTTATCCCTAACAAGTGGTATCAGAGCGTGGGTCAATCATTACGAGTTTGAAGATTGGTGATCGTGGTTGATCGATCAACTGCTTTACTTGTGGTTCGCGGTTCATGCATTGAGTTTGAAGATTTGTGGTGCGTGGGTTTCATGGCATTAAGTCAAAGATTGATTGGCTTCAATAATTAGTGTAGATGTATATGTTTGTTGGGTTGGCATGTATGGATCAAAGTAGCACTGACATTTAGGGGTCGGTCATCGGTGACATGCAATCTGGTAGTGGTGGTGTCTCGTTTGATTGATGAGAAGATGCTAGACATGATTAAAGATCGTGGGGTTGCAGATTGTGTGATATACGTTGTAGCGGTGTTTGTTTGATTGGGAATGATGGTGTTTGTGTGGATTTAAAAGACATGAGGCCAAACAACCATGTTCAAACATCCAATTAATCGCTAGCATCAACACATCCAAGCAAGAAAATGATCAACTTTAATTTGATTCATCCACCTCTTGCAATCACTTCTCATCACCATGCACCTATTCCTCATTCACAGAACCTAACAATTAAAACATGAACACGAAAGCCCGATCAATCTTCACTTACCAATGTATGCTGTAGGATTAATGCACCTTCATCATGCCACCTATGTTCGTTTTGATTGTGTTTTTGGGGGATTTTTTTTTTCAAGGTGGAGATTGTTGGGTTTTTGGCTCAAACTCTATGTCCTAATTTAATTAGGAATTAATGTTTTAGATTGTGTCAGATTAGTAAGTTTGAGTTATAGTAGGATTTGATTATTTTAGAAGTATTTGTGTTTGAGTGGGATTGAGTTAGAGTTCGAGAGTGATTAGAAATTTGTAGCTTATATAAAGGACATAGTAGATTAGTTTTGTGTATGCTTCGAGTGTGCACCCATGGTGTCTTGTGCACCACATTGGGAGAGTTTGATAGTTAAATATTTTAGTATTGAATAAAGATTTTTCGTTTGATTGTATTTCCACAGCGTTGATGTGCGTTAATGTGGGTTTATCCCTAACACTAATTCCTTCAATTGTGTATCCTGACGGGTACTTAGAGAGTAGCCTCTCGGGGACGGATGGTGAGGTGGGCACCTCAGTACGATGTGTTGGCTCATCCTTCAATTGCTTGCTTTTTGACGCACTGTGGTTGGAACTCGACTACTGAAGCTTTAAGTGCAGGAGTTCCACTTCTGTGCTGGCCATACTTTGGAGATCAATTCATCAACCAGACCTACATCTGTGATCTGTGGAAGGTTGGCTTGAGGTTGAATCCTGCTGAAAGTGGACTGATTTCAAGGCATGAAGGCTTTCTCTGTTATTTGTCATTTGAAGGCTGTTACACTTTAAAAAATGTTAGAATGACAATGAGTAAGTCACACCCCAACATACATTGACCCACAAGTGTTGGGTTTTGTCTCAAACTCTATGTCCTAATTTAATTAGGAATTAGTGTTTTAGTTTGTGCCATATTAGTAAGTTTGAGTTCTAGTACGATTTGATTGTTTTAGAAGTATTTGTGTTTGAGTGGGATTGTAAGTCAGAGTTTCAAAGTGATTAGAAGTCTGTAGCCTATATAAAGGACATATATAGTAGGTTAGTTTTGTGTGTGCTTAGAGTGTGCACCCGTGGTGTCTTGTGCACCACGTTGGGAGAGTTTGATTGTTAAATGTTTTAGTATTGAATAAAGATTTTTCGTTTGATTGTATTTTCGCTGCGTTGATGTGCATTAATGTGAGTTTATCCCTAACAAGTGGTATCAAAGCGTGGGTCGATCGTTACGAGTTTGAAGATTGGTGATCGTGGTTGATCGGTCAACTGCTTTACTTGTGGTTCGCGGTTCGTGCATTGAGTTTGAAGATTTGTGTTGCGTGGGTTTCATGGCATTGAGTCAAAGATTGATTGGCTTCAATAATTAGTGTAGATGTATATCTTTGTTGGGTTGGCATATATGGATCAAAGTAGCACTGGCATTTAGGGGTCGGTCATCGGTGACATGCAATCTGGTGGTGGTGGTGTCTCGTTTGATTGATGAGAAGATGCTAGACACGATTAAAGATCGTGGGGTTGCAGATTGTGTGGTATACGTTGTAGCGGTGTTTGTTTGATTGGGAACGATGGTGTTTGCGTGGATTTAAAAGACATGAGTCCAAACAACCATGTTCAAACATCCAATCAATCGCTAGCATCAACACATCCAAGCAAGAAAACGATCAACTTTAATTTGATTCATCCACCTCTTGCAATCACTTCTCATCACCATGCACCTATTCCTCATTCACACAACCTAACAATTAAAACATGAACACGACAGCCCGATCAATCTTCACTTACCAATGTATGCTGTAGGATTAATGCACCGTCATCATGCCACCTATGTTCGTTTTGATTGTGTTTTTGGTGGATTTTTTTGTCAAGGTGAAGATTGTTGAGTTTTTGGCTCAAACTCTATGTCCTAATTTAATTAGGAATTAGTGTTTTAGTTTGTGTCAGATTAGTAAGTTTGAGTTATAGTAGGATTTGATTATTTTAAAAGTATTTGTGTTTGACAGGATAATGGCATGGGCACTCTAGCTTGCTGCGAAGATGGGAATACCGCGAGCGGCATTTTGGCCTGCATCTGGAGCAGTACTGGCCTCACTACATCACATTCCCAGGTTGATAGAAGACAAAGTTATTGATGCCAATGGTAACCTCTCTTTATGCGTTCTTAATTAATTCTCGTTATTTTGGTATAGTTAACTTCATGTTTTATTTTATTTTTTATTTTTTATTATATATATATATATATATATATATATATATATATATGTATTTTTTGTTGCTCGTCACCTAATATTCACGTCCAATTGTCTAGGCTATATTTTTATGTTGCCCTGGCCATAAGATGAGGTCTCCCACATGTTAGTACACAATATTCAGAGGACTGCTGGATCAAGCTTGGAACTTGTTTGTAGTATAATTAACTACAAAGCTGTTGTGTGTGACTTTTATTTGTCTAATTTTTATTTGTTTATTTATTTATTTTTTGAAACAGGTATTCCTAACAATAACAAAATGATCCAGCTTTCTCCAACAATGCCACTAATGAATCCTGATCAGTTGGCCTGCATCTGGAGCAGTACTGGCCTTTCTACATCACATTCCCAGGTTGATAGAAGACAAAATTATTGATGCCAATGTAGCCTCTCTTTATGCGTTATTAATTAATTCTCATTATTTTGGTATAGTTAACTTCATGTTTTTTTTTACCCCTATTTATAAAGGGAAACATAAATTTACCCTTCTTTTTTTTTTTTTTTTTTAAATTTTGATTGGTCCACATACCAGGCAACAAATAAGATTTTTATAAGTTAAGCAAGTTCATCTTTAATAAACAAAATATTATACTACTAGGCTAGGGTTTAGAGCATTGGTTTTTTTGTTGTGATTATTTAGTGTGAACCACCGCCAATCTTCTCTTTTGATCGACGATGGTTCCAATAACAATATTTATTTTTATTTATTCAATAAAATTTGGATCTATTCAGATTTGAAATGTTCCATTTCATTCGATCAACCACTATCACCAATCTTCAAACTTCAAACTCTCTATTTAGCGCATGAACAGGGGAATCAATGAAGACAAAGAAACAAAAAAAGTGGACTAAGCATCAACAGAATAAAAATGCCAAAGAAACAAAGAACAAAGAAAACAAACTAATCGAGCATCAAAGAAGGAAGCATCACGAAACAGTCATCATCTCAAAAGTCGACCGACCTAGAACTACGGCTCTAGCTCTGATACCATGTGAAATCTTAACAGAGGAAATAATAAGTTTTTTTGTTTTGTATTGTTGTATTACATATGACTATATATATATAGATATGCAATTACATACAAAAGGAAACATTAAAATAAGGTAGCACATATATATGGGAGTGATTTGTGCATATTTCCTAATTGCACAGTAATCCTTAACAAATTCTCTTGTAGTAAAAAAAAAATAAATAAATAAAAGGATGATAATTCTAATATAGCGAGGGATTGACAAACTGACACTACACCAAAAAGAATAGATTTTTCTACTAATTCATTTATTCCACGAACAATTGGATTGAAGAAACATGTTTTTAACTTGTGATCGAACACACAAAGTTCAAGAAACCAAAACACAAAGAAATACTCTCTCAGAACTAAATTTTATTTATCAATAATCAACCACTCAAAAATAGTTATATATGTAACCTTTATATATACTTGTAAAATAATTAAACTCCTAATTCTAATAGGAAATCAGCCGACACATTAACTGTAATTCTAATAAAATTCTTAGTACCACTAACTCCTATTTAAACTCGAAGTATGATACAAAAAGGACATATAACTTCTAATCGAACTAAACTAAACCACCTTATCTAATCTAATAATAAATAAAAATTCGTAATCTGACACAAAATTGATTTGCATCATTCTCTCTTTTTTGAGAAAAACTTTTCCTCGAATTTGATGCTCGAATTATTCTCCCGCACCGACCTTTATAGTCTTCACATTCATCATTCTTCCATGGTTCGAAAAAATTCATCCTCAAGTTTTAGTCCGTCATGACTCTTGCAATGTGAAACAGTTAAATCTTCAAACATAGAGAACTTTTCTTCGAACACAATTTTGATGAACTCGCAATCACCTGTCACTATATCCAAAACTTCAACTGTTGAAAATTGTGAAAAAAAACTTCAAGGGAGTCTTGAAGAAATACGTCAAAAAAAAGAAGTATAAAATTTTGGAAAATGTTGGAGAAATTCTTGAAAAATGGGAAAAATCCAAAAAAATTATATTTTGACCAAATAAATAGAAATTAATGAATTTCTATAAAAGTGAAGTATTCAAGATTATGGCGAGACGTTATGTTGGGGTTTTTCCTCGTAAAGCGTGAAATTGGAAAAAATTACCAAAAATTATAGAAAAATCAGAGAAAATATGAGAAATTAGAAAAAAGTTGAAAAATTGTTTTTCGAGATTTTACGAGCATTTGACACCCGGTGTAACTCGAAAAATATGCCACAACTAAAAATTAGAATAAAATTCTAATTTTTGTTGTGGTAATATAAAATCAATTAATTTCACTCTAAACCACTTATAATGGTTTATTTGGACACTAGGGACTTAGGATGACCTAGTCAGGTATCGAGCACGTAAACTGAGGCAAAAAAGGGATTGGACTGGGACAATTAAAGGGTATTGGAGAGCGATTTGAGGTGCGTAAACCCCAGCAGAAACACATTTGGAGTATTTAATGGTTTCAATTATTGCTTTTACTATTCTCGTTGAATATTCCCATGTTATATCGTTTATGGCTCTGTTTGAATGATTGATTGGTCGGTATTGATTGGTTTTCATTTATCAGTGATTATTCGAGACGGTTATGGTATGGGACTGACTAGGCTAGATTGTAGCGTGTGTGATTGCGTTGTCGGTGGATTGCAACTCGAGTTGCGGGGTGCACGTGTTTGATGAGGTGTAATTTTTTCTGGTAACTGTTAGCAGTCTGGGTGTGGCCTAGTCTCGTTGTGGGTAGATGGGGCATCCGGATTGGCTAAGTATGATCTAGATTGTTAGGTCGTGTCACACATTTGTCAGGATTTATCGGAATCATTGTTGAGCATATTGTTACAATCATGATTATTCGTTAATCATCTTGGATGATTGTTAACTACACACGTAAGGTTTATGGCTGCCCGTACTCACTGCATGTTTAGTTAACCTTATTTATTGGCTTTTGTTATTATCAACTCGATGGTTTTCATTGGGAGTTTACTCACTGGACTCGTCACTGTATTTGTTTGGTGACTACCTTTGATGGTTTACAGTCTAAGACTTACTTGTACGTGTACATTCGGTATTTTGTTTTATGTTAGGTTATTGGGGACTTTTAAGACACAGGTACATGTATATATTTACAGTTGTCGCCTTATATACAGTGTATTCTGGGTTTTCCACATAGGAACAATGCTTTTAACTTTTGATGAAATATATAACAAATTACATACTTTTAAGGCTTCCGCTGCATTATAATGCATTTTAAATGATTAACTCTGATTATTGACGATTAAATGGTGCTTGGTGCGTGCAAGACACAACCGGGCAGATGATGTGGCAGGGTTGTAGGTTCGTAGCAAATGACGTGGTGGCCTCGGGTTTTGGGGCCACTACAGGTTCAACTTCATCCTCCGATGCAACTTCCTCCATGTATTCAACTTGAAGTTCACCTAACATTCGTTAAATGTGTTGGCACTGTAATTGTATATGTCGCAACTAAAAAACGCACACATCAAGCTTTTGTATGAAGTGTACCGATTATACCCATAAATTTAAGAGAATACATTGTTTTCTCACTAACGCCATCCTAAAACTATGAAAGATCTCTGCTCTGATACCAAACTTGTGACACTCCAGTTCCCCATTGAACTGGGTCCTGCCAGGCCTAGACCTACGTGAACCCCCCGAGTCTTCGCTTGCGAAGTCTACGCATCCTAGTCAGCCTCAAATCCTCATATATATCATTATTTTATTATTTAAATGTGTGAGTTATAGGATTTTAAAGTTATTAGGAAATTCACAGCATAAATAACTATAATCAACTATAACTAATATATGGAAATTAGGAGAAATAGATAACCTATCATTTGGAAACCCTGAGAAATGGATAAATACATGCATGTCTGGTGATCAAAACTAAACAGCGCGATCATATATGATATGCCTAGTATCTCAATCCCTAATACATATCCTAGTATTTTTACAAAACATATTATACAATAATCACAGTCAAAAGAACAAAACCTACAGTAAGTAAAGGAAAGGATCGATCCGAGAGTCCTCAGAGGATATCACCTAGCATCAATTCCTTCCCCTTGCTCGTCTCTACTCTATCTGCACTATCACCACAAACTAGACGGTGAGTGCGTGAAAATATGAAAAGTAATGCTAGAAGAAACTAAACAGTAATTCAAAATTTACCAAGTAAACAGTACAAATATCATACGGTATTGAAAGACAGAAAATGTAACAAATTGCATGATAAATAGACAACCAAGCATAGTAACAAAATTTGAGTGTCTACTAATTCAAAAGAAGTGGTCAATTTCTATGTAGTACAACAACACCATAATTCATAGTCAGAACAGTTCACAACAATCCAGTACTCGGGGTGTAATCCACTATCTAGGGGTGGACAACACCCCTACAGACAGTGCTTACGTTTGCCCAGCTAATATGGACCTAGAAGTACCTTCACAACACACTTACGTCAAGACACTCAACCAATGAATTATATAGTGTAATTTCAGCCATGGCTCAATTCAAATAGAAAAGGCAATAATGGAAAATGAATTAATGTGTATTTTCTACTGGCTTACAATCGTACGAAAAACGTACCTCAAATACCGCAAAACTTCGATCCTCGCAATCATTATCCCAAATTTAGTTTGATTAGAGTCATTCCATGACCCAAGATAGTCTCCTAAAATTTCTTAAAAGTTTAGAAATTTATTTAAAATTTGATCTGTTTTTACTATACCCCACGCTGCCAAGACGTCGCCAGTTCAAAACCAACGGCACCCATTAAAGCATGCACAGTAATTCCTTGCCTGTTTGGGACGCTGTGACCGACTCTGTTGGAGAAAATTGTCATGGCGTCCCTTGCGGCATGACAGAAAGAACTCGTTTTCGTGCTCGTGTCGCCGCGTTTCGCACCTATCCTAAACTCTTAGGGACAACGTCCAAAACAACCTCAAACCTAACTCACTTTGCATCAAAACCCCGACAACCACCCTAATTCGTAAATCACACGAAAATCCTTCAAAAACCTCCAAAAAAATCCAAAGTTCTTCAAATACACAAACCAATCACCAAAACATCAAATAATCAACCAATTGATTACAAAAACATCACCCAAACTTATTTCCAACATTTTTCTCAAAATCTCGTCCAAAATCATCATGACGAAACCCACAAAACTGATGTTAAAACACGAGAGAAGTAGGGATCTTATCTTTTTACGCGTGTTTGGTCGATCCCCGGCATCACAACGAGCTCGTGAACACACCGGAACTCACTTCCTTTCTTGTTCTCTAGTTCGATCAAAATTGAAAATAGATTGAGGAGAGAGAAAGGTGATATATATACATCCCATTCATCTCCCTTCATGCACGAATCTCGAGGCACATCTTGTGTCCCACCTTTACTCCATCCAACTACTCTAACTTAAATTCATGACTCCAATGGGTGACTACAACTTCATCACTTAGCCTATTCTCACTCACAACTCACATTCTCAGACCCTTTTCACCTCACGACTCGCACCGCGTTCATTCCTGGACATAACCTCACTCCCAGATTTTATTTAATTATTTATTATTTTTTGATAATTCACTAATTACCATTTTCCTTGTGTTTAATCATCCGTATTATACCAAAGCATTTCTATTTTTCCTATGCAAATCTCACATAGAAATTCATGCCGGTTAATAAAATAAAATCACGCACTAGGACATACAGTGTTCACATTCAGGTATAAATATACAAACATCACGAAAAAATAAAATATACCTCAGTGTCGACTCCCGAGGCTTGAGTAATATGAAAAGTCACGTCGGGTAGGTCACGATCCGAAAACACGGCACGTGTCACCAATTAAATTTGAGGGTCGTTACAAAAGTGATGTAGCGAGCAATTTACAAACTTTTCATTGCACAAAAAAGGATAGATTTTTCTACCAATTCGTTGATTCCACGAACAACTGGATTGAAGAAACATGTTTCTAACTTGTGATAGAACACATAAAGTTCAAAAACCAAAACACAAAGAGATACTCTCTCCTAAACAATTTTATTCATCAATAATCAACCACATTCAAAAATAGTTACATATGTAGCCTTTATATAAGCTTATAAAATAATTAAACTCCTAATTCTAATAGGATACCAACCGACACAATAGCTGTAATTCTAATAAAACTCTTACTACAACTAACTCCTATTTAAACTCTAAGTATGATACAAAAAGGACACGTAACTTGTAATCTAACTAAACTAAACCACTTTATCTAATCTAATAACAAATAAAAATTCCTAATCTAACGCAAACTCTTATTTGCATCATTCTCTCTATGTAGAGAAAAAAATTTTCCTCGAATTTGATGCCCTAATTATTCTCCCGCACACGACCTTTATAGTCTTCACTTTCATCATTCTTCCCCAGTTCAAAAAACTCTTCCAGTTTTAGCTACTCATGACTCTTTCATTGTGAAACAATTAGATCTTCCAGCACTGAGAACTTTTCCTTGAACACAATTTTAACGAACTCGCAATCATCTGTCACTATATGAAAAACTTCAACTGTTGAAAATTGCAAAATAACTTCAAGGGAGTCTTGAAGAAAGTCAGTGCTTTTGTTGTCTTTGTTTAATGACGAGATGTGTTTTGTCAAAAACTTGGCGTCCATTTGTGCAATAACCCCAATAGAAGAATTGTTGATGATGCCATCACCAAGTATTGCCTCATAGACTTGGGCAGTCGTAGAACACAGAATCACATCGAAAATGATTTTGTCTTCAACGAACTCACGACCATCGTTGTCAAGCTTAAATAGCTCATCAAAATCAATATGAGATCACCACCGTCTTCTGCGAGTTCAACTTTATCCTTCGATGCAACTTCATCCACATATTCAACCTCAAGTTCACCTAACTTTCATTGAATGTGTTGGCACTGTCATTGTATATGTCACAACTAAAAAGCACACAAGTCAAGATTTTGTATGAAGTGTACCAATTTTACCCACAAATTTGAGAGAATACATTGTTTTCTCACTAACGCCATCCAAACACTATGAAGGAACGTGACTTGATACCAAACTAATGTTGCGAGCAATTCACAAACTACTCGCTGCACAAAATAGGATATATTTTTCTACCAATTCATTGATTCCATGAACAACTAGATTAAAGAAACACGTTTCTAACTTACGATCGAACACACAAAGTTCAAGATCCACAACACAAAGAGATATGCTCTTTCAAAATCCAATTTTACTCATTAATAATCAACCACAATAAAAAAATAGTTACATATGTAGGCTTTATATAGGCTTGTAAAATAATTAAACTCCTAATTCTAATAGGATACCAACGGACACATTAACTGTAATTCTAATGAAACTCTTACTACCACTAACTTCTATTTAAGCTCTAAGTTTAACACAAAATGTCACATAACTTGTAATCCAACTAAAATAAACCATCTTATCTAATCTAATAAAAAATAAAATTTTCTAATGTAACACAAACTTTGGTTTGCATCAATTTCTCCCGATTTAGAAAAACTTGCCCTCGAATTTGATGCCTAAGTTATTCTCTCGTGCACGGCCTTTATTGTCTTCACCTTCATCAAATTCGCTTATCGTTATTTACCTCATGCAGAAGCAAAGATTTATTAAGGTAGTGGCTAAATGGACCCTACTTTTTGCTTAGAGGACCCCATTATTTATTTGTATCCCACTTCTTTGCATTTCAATTTTGTTATAGGCCTAATAGGCAAATATATCCTGACGCTTGAGGTTCTTGCGAAAGTATCCTAACGTTTTGATTTTGGCAAAAATATCTTAACCTTTTGATTTCTTATAAATTGTATCCTCACTTCATATTATTTGAGTAAATTATGTTAAGGTATATTAGGTATTTAGGGTTCGACCCTCTGAGCTTATTATGTGTAACTATATATATTGACATATTGGTCCTGAATAAATCACTTTAGTCTTTTTCCCAAAACCTAACAAGGTATCAGAGACTTCGTTTGGTGGTAATCTCTTGTTTCTCCTCTCTTTTGTCGACTTCTTCGACTTTCTTTGTTGTCCTAATCTTATGTGTGCATCATTGTTCTTGCTTTCCTTGCTTGGTGCCTCTATTCCATTGTCAATCTTGTTTTTCTTCATTGATTTTTGTCTTCCGTTGTTCTTGGTTTTGATTAGCCACATTCTGAGTGTAAAAAGTTGATGGTCTTCTTTGTGTTTCTATCCTTGCTTGTGTGCCCTCTTTATCTATTTTGCAGCATCGATGCCCTGCTTTTCTCTCTGTGTTCAATTTTTTTTTCTTGATGTCGCACAATGAGCCCTAATTTGCTTGTCTTCCCTTGAAGATCTTTGTTGTCTATCATGCCTCGTCTTGGCGTGGTTTGTCCCTGCTATTCTTCATGCGCACTAGCCTGTGCATTGACGGTTGCGTGTGTTTCATTCCAATTTGTATTCTCTTATTGCTTCCCATCTGTGCATTCTCCCATTGAAGCTAGATTGTTACTTGACTTCTTATTCTATTGAATCAATGTTATTGATACTTATTATTTTTGTGACAAAAGTATATAAGTGGCAAAGGCCTTCAAGCAATTTTTCCATTGCAAGATTTGTTTTTGTCTTTTGTGATCCTCTCCAGTGCAATTTGGTGATCTGCCCTCTCTTCTATTATCCCATTTATCTCTTCTTTATCTTCTCTCTTTTCGTCGCCATTGTTTGCCAGATGAATCTTTTTGCCACAGTTTCATGTGTACGTGTTTCTTGCCGACCCTTAATTTTGTTGGATGAACCTATGACGGCCTCAATTTCTAAAGCAATTGGGAACGCCTGACATAGACCCGCATACGCTCCCGAGTCGATACTCGACGAGTCTATACGCACTTAGTTAGCCTCAATTCGTTCATTTACGGTTCAAAACTTGAGTTATTAGATTAAAAAGTTTATCTGATCAATACGCAGAGGAATTCAACTATAATCAATCAATAACTCAAGGGAAATCATGAATTTTACTAATAATGTGGAACCCCGAATATAAGATAAACATGTGAAGCCTGGTGAACACAGTATGATGGGGCCATATTGATGGCGAGCCCTAAGTGTAGGGCTTCGCAGTTGTAATAATGGCGCAAACTAGTATTTGCACCGGGTATATCGAATCCACAGGGAATAGTTGCACAAAGCACTAAAGTAGATTAGGCAATTTGAAGCATAAACAAACAAGTAATAATCAAATTTATTTTTGACTTGAATTAATCAATCAAATTAAATAAGCGACGAATCAATTAAAATGTGTGTTCAACTCAATTTATGGACCAGGTATCCTACAAGTCATCTCGTCCCAAGGTCTCGGTGGCGAAAATACTATCTCAACTCTCAGGCTCCACAGGTCTGTATGAGCAGCGTAAGAGCATCAAAGGATTAAGTTCAAAACCCTTCAAGTCTCTTAAAGTCTAGGCAACCGGTCAGTGTTCCCTAGCATATTAAGTTCTAGCACTCAATTTTGGTTCGATAGCCCCAAGGTCTCGGTGACTATCTCTCCTTAATTTCAGTGACTACATGATCAATGCAATAAAAGCCTAGGTGTGGAACACTAAAAATAACATTGAGTAGAACAAGAAATACAACTAAACATGATTTATCAATATAAAACATTCAAATAATAAAGAGAGGGAAACTCAATAGTGATCGGCCCTAAGGTCATGGCATATCCGATCTTATCTTTTGTTGAATCTATCAATCTCTCCCACTCTATGGTACTCTAAGAAAACATGAAAATACAACTAAACTAGGGTCCCCGAACATTGCCCGAATGCAAGCTCGGGGCAAAAACAACATCTAAACTATAAAACAAATGAAAAACCAAAGGTTTTGGTGAAGAAGATGAAGAGAGAGGAGGAGTTATGGTGGGGACGATGGTGGTCGAGAGTCGGTTCTGATATGTCGGTCTTGTAAGCTCTGTTGTGGTGTGGATATCTTTTCTCAGTCCTAAGAGAGAGAGAGGTTAGCCAGGTGTCCCGCTTGGAGAAACCCTATTTTGGTGTGAAATTCCCAAGTTGCTCTCTGTTTTGGTTGAAAAAATTGGTGAAGACATGCGCAAGTGTGTGACTAGGAGGATCAACAACTGCTGATCATTGTTGGAGAGCTTGTAACGTCATTCTAGCTCGCTTTTCAAGGAGAACATCAAAAATACTTCAAAAGAACCCTGCTTTTATTCATTTTGATTAACAATGCCTACAAACATCAAATAAATAAAAATAAGCATTTATGAACTAAAATTTGAGACTTTGACGGACTATAATAAAGTAAATACATATCAAAATGGGACACAAAAACTAACTCATCACATATACATGATATCCAAGTCTTATAACTTAATTTTATCAATAAAGTTTCACAATAACATAAATTTTCAAAACAACATATGTAAATAAAACAATTACATACTACGCAGCAAGGAAAGAAATCGACCCCGAGGAGCGCTCAGAGGAAGTCACCTATCACTGGTCCCTTTCCCTTGCCGTTACTTGCCTTATCTGCTCCCACCATCACAAACTAAACGGTGAGCAACTGAGAGAGATTGAAAGTAATGTCAGAAGAATATAACAGTAATTCACGAATAAAACAACAAGGCAATCCAAGAATTATACGGTAACTGAAAGGCAAGAAATATTAAAAGGTGCATGATAATCAGACTAACAGATAACAATCGAAATTTGCATGTTCCAATAATTCTAAAAATTCATAAGTAGTATAAATTATGGCATAACGACGAAGATCTCGCGAGATCTCCCCGGGCGTCAACATAAGCGAAGGCACAACCATGATGGGGGAGACAAGTTCCTAGTACTTGGTGTCACAAGATCAGTATGGGTGGTCCCACACTCCTGTACAAAAGTGCCCGCGTTACTCCACTAGTGTAGGGCCGAGTACTCTGACACACACTTATGCCAAGAACACACAACCAAGGAATAGAATGAAATTTGCCAAGCATGAGATTAATTCAATAATCACAATCAATAGAGGATGTAGAATCATATGATATTTTCTTACTACCGTACTAACTTACCTGGAACGTCGCGTACCCGTCTCACTTTCGTGATCCTAACCCCTTGCTCGGATCCCCAAACTACCTATCAATGGTTTGAACCCCAATAGGTTGGGTTTATAGTCAATAAACAACTTTAGGATAACCCCTAAAATTTTTCAAAATTTTCTCATATTTTACCTATTTTTTTTCAAAATTTATTCAATCTTAATTTATTTTTTATTATTCCTCTCCCAAACATTCAAGAAAACTTCAACAAAACTTCTCCCACAACATTCAACAAAACTTAATTTATTCAATAAAATTTCAACAAAACTTTGAAAAAACTTCAACAAAACTTCTCCCACAACATTCAACTTTAACACAAACACAAAATCACGTATACACCATCCAACGTGCTTCCTTACATGCACAACGTTCTTGCGGACCAGATTAATACACACATACGCCTCACACACGCCGTGATGACAAAAAAGAACATAACAATGCTTTCACGACACTTTTACGCAATAACAAAAACACGTATTCATATGTCCAAGACACCACGAGAACGTGCACATGAAAACGTCTTTGAATAAGAAAAATCGAAATTGACTTTTTGATAAGTACGCCGATGTGATGCCGCCATGTTCACAAGGTTACGACGTCGTCGCGGTGTGTCCTGATCTGTCTCTACTCGAGACGTTTTGGGAGATGTCGTGTGTCCATGAATGGGGCGAAGTCTCCACGACGTCTGGTCGGGAAATCGAACTCTAAAATCACAGAACTAATTGACACGACTCACAGCCACTGCTCGGTCAATCATAGTCGGCATGTTTCCCGGTATCAAGACCACCCAAAATCGACTATGGGTCATCGTGGGATCCCTGGATTCACTTGAAAATCGAAAACCAACATCAAATCTGAAACCCAACCAAAAACTATAAAATCGACATTAAACAATAACACCAGCTCAATGTCACGTGTTGATTGTTCCAGGGGTTGCCGAGACACTGGTGGTTCACCAAGATTTGTCTCCGACATGACACCCTTGGTCATCGCGTTGCAATTAACCTACAACAATAACACATAAATCGTAAATAACTTCAAAGAAGGAGGAGATCTCACCTTTCCAGCAAGTTCTTACAACTCCGATGACCATCCGGCAGGTGGGACAGCCCTCCAATGGTTATCCACCAAGTTTCCTTGCTCACCAAGTCTAAAGAGGAACAGAGAAGAAAAAGAAAGAGTAGAGAGAAAAAGGAATTAGATAAAAGTGTGGGGTTGATCCTTATATAGGCCTATACCTCATCCCCACACACACGCATCTCGAGGTCGGTCCAACTAACACCATCTTAGTTGTCCACCTATCCTAACACTTCTCAATGTGACTCCACTAGGTGACACACTCACCACTTAACTAACCAACTCTCAAGTCGATTTTTATGTTCTCGTACTCCAAACACACCACGATTCGCAAGTCGCATGTTTTGGTCTTGTTGATGCCCTCTCATCGTCAATCGGCTCAATTATCATTAATTGGCTTATTTATTAGTCATTTTCAGTGTTTTAATGTCCTGTGTATCCGTAACCGGTCTACCAATGCATGTTTGGCCAGTTTTCCTACTCGTTTACTGACTTCATTGTCCAGTCACTCAAATACGACTATAAATATATAGTGCACATCATCATCCACATATAGTAAATTTTTTGGGTCGTTACAGATTCTTATTGCAACAGCTCTGTATGCGTGCTTCTCGTCGGCCTTTCGTCTTCGTTATTGTTTACTTGATGAACTTTTTGCAATAGTTCTTGTGTTCCTGTGTACGTGCTTCTTGTCGACCCTTCTTCATCCCCTTCTTCGTCGTCAATCTTTGTTGGACAGTCAAATTCGTGGTGCTCACTGCTTCCGCTTATCATAAAGTCTTGATGCTTACCAGAGTCATTATTATTATTATTATTATTATTATTGTTCTAGTCAGTTAGTTTTATTGTTTTATTTATTTTAGTGTATTAGTTGCAAACTCAAGAGTTGATCCATCTTGAGTTTGAGGGAGGGTGTTAAGGTATATTGGGTATTTCAGGTTTGACTCTCTGGGCCCATTATGTGTAACTATATATATTGACCTATTGGTCCTTAATAAATCACTTCAGTCTTTTTTCCAAAACCTATCAAATTATAATTAAAAATATAAGAGAATATGCACACAATTAAGAATATTATTTCATATAATGTAATGTATATGCAATCTAATGATCATTCATCACTTTAATTGTGGTGTAACACATAATAACCACAAGCAAGGATACAATTTGATTGGAATCAAAAGGTTAGGATATTTTCGCAAAAATTAAAACGTTAAGATTTTTTGCGAAAACCTTTGAACATTAGGATATATTTGCCTATTAGCCCTTTGCTATACAATGGTTAAAACTGAGAAAAATCAGAGGATTGAGGGGTGTTAGGTTGAGGCTATTCTTGGGATTTTAAAAAAAGGTGGAGTATATAAAGTAAAAAAAATAATAATAAAATTAGGGTACAAGAAGTAACAAGGTACGTTTAGCAAGAAGTAGGGTCCATTTAGCCACTCCCTTTCTTTTTCTGTCACTTGGAAATGATCTCAAAAATACAAACTAGACGCAAATGATTTCTTTTTCTTATATGGTACATGCAAAATCTAGTAGGTTTTCCTTGATGAATGGATTCACTTGAGAGTATATATCACAAATCTCACCAGAAGAAGCAAATGCTTTATGAGCTATAATTTTGATGACAAAGTTCTTAGCAATAAAATGGAAATGAAAAGAAAGAAGAGGAAAGAGAGTTTAACTTTCAAACTCTTATATAAGGTACTTAATCCTTTTATCAATAAAAAACGGTATTTAGTCCTAATCAATAGAATCTTTTAGAACCTGAGGAAGAAAGGTAATAAATGAAGTAGGCAATGCGTTGTATAATTTAAATATTATTTCCTTTTCACATTTAATTTACTCAACTACCAATCAAGACAGTTTTAGCAGACGTAATTTTCTTATTCAACTAACATCTGACCTACCTCTTATATAAGCTTGTAAAATAATTAAACTCCTAATTCTAATAGGATACCAACCGACACATTAACTATAATTCTAATAAAACTCTCACTACAACTAACTCCTATATAAACTCTAAGTATGATACAAAAAGGACACATAACTTATAATCTAACTAAACAAAATCACCTTATCTAATCTAATAATAAATAAAAACTCATAATCTAACACAAACTCTTATTTGCATCATCCTCTCTCTGTTGAGAAAAAATTTTCCTCGAATTTGATGCCTGAATTATTCTCCCACACACGACCTTTATAGTCTTCACTTTCATCATTCATCCCCAGTTTAAAAAAATCTTCCAGTTTTAGTCCCTCATGACTCTTGCAATTTGAAACAGTTAATTCTTCGAGCACTGAGAATTTTTCCTTGAACACAATTTTGACGAACTCGCAATCACCTGTCACTATATCAAAAACTTCAACTGTTGAAAATTGCAAAATAACTTCAAGGGAGTCTTGAAGAAAGTCAGTGCATTTGTTGTCTTTGTTTAACGACGAGAATTATTTTGTCGAAAACTTGGCTTCCATCTGTTCAATGATCCCAATGGAAGAATTGTTGATAACGCCATCGCCAAGTATTGCCTCATAGACTTAGGGAGTCGTAGAATACAGAATAACTTAGAAAACGATTTTGTCTTCAACGAACTCACGGCCATCGTTGTCAAGCTTTAACAGCTCATCAAAATCAACATGAGATCACCACCATCTTATGCGGGCTCAACTTTATCCTTCGATGCAACTTCATCTATATATTCAACCTCAAGTTTACCTAACTTTTGTTGAATGTGTTGGCACTGTCATTGTATATGTTGCAACTAAAAAGCACACATGTCAAGCTTTTGTATGAAGTGTATCGATTCTACCCATAAATTTGAGAGAATACATTGTTTTCTTACTAACGCCATCCTAACACTATGAACGAATGTGACTTTGATACCAAACTAATGTAGCGAGCAATTCACAAACTGCTCACTGCACGAAAAAGGATAGATTTTTCTACCAATTCATTGATTCCACGAACAACTAAATTAAACGAAACACGTTTCTAACTTACGATCGAACACACAAAGTTCAAGAACCAAAATACAAAGAGATACGCTCTCTCCAAACCCAATTTTATTCATCAGTAATCAACCACATATAAAAATAGTTACATATGTAGCATTTATGAAGGCTTGTAAAATAATTAAACTCCTAATTTTAATAGAATACCAACCGACACATTAACTGTAATTCTAATAAAACTCTTACTACCACTAACACATAACTTGTAATCCAACTAAAATAAACCATCTTATCTAATCTAATAAGAAATAAAAATTCCTAATCTAACACAAACTTTGATTTGCATCATTTTCTCCCGATTGAGAAAAATGTCCTCGAATTTGATGCCTAAGTTATTCTCTCGTGCACGGCCTTTATAGTCTTCACCTTCATCAAATTCTCTTATCGTTATTTACCACATGCATAAGCAAAGATTTATTAAGGTAGTGGTTAAATGCACCCCACTTTTTTCTTAGAGGACCCCATTATTTCTTTGTATCCCACTTCTTTGCATTTCAATTTTGTTATAGGCCTAATATGTAAATATATCCTAACGCTTAAGGTTTTTGCAAAAGTATCCTAACATTTTGATTTTAGCAAAAATATCCTAACCTTGTGATTTCTTGTAAATTGTATCCTCACTTCATATTATTTGATTAAATTATGTCATGGTATTTTGGGTATTTATGGTTCGGCCCTCTGAGCCCATTATGTGTAACTATATATATTGACATATTGGTCCTTAATAAATCACTTCATTCTTTTTTCCAAAGCCTGACATGGTATCAGAGACTTCGTTTGGCGGTAATCTCTTGTTTCTCCTTTATTTTGGTCGACTTCTTCGACTTTCTTTGTTGTCCTAATCTTCTGCGTGCATCATTGTTCTTGCTTTCCTTGCTTGGTGCTCTATTCCAATGCCAATCTTGTTTTTCTTCATTAATTTTTGTCTTCTGTTGTTCTTGGTTTTGACTAGCCACCTTCTGACTG
Organism: Stephania japonica; assembly: GCA_039657345.1. Lineage (NCBI taxonomy): Eukaryota > Viridiplantae > Streptophyta > Magnoliopsida > Ranunculales > Menispermaceae > Stephania > Stephania japonica. The sequence continues at coordinate 31,344,938 of CM077561.1, forward strand.
CAAAGAGTTGGTGGTCTTCTTTGTGTTTCTATCCTTGCTTTTGTGCCCTCTTTATCTATTTTGCAGCATTACTGCCCTGTTTTCTCTAAGTGTTCAATTTTATTTCTTGATGTCGCACAATGAGCCCACATTTGCTTGTCTTCCATTCACGAATTTTGTTGTCTATCGTGCCTTGTCTTGGCGTGGTTTGTCCCTGCTATTCATCATGCTCACCAGCCTGTGCAATAACGGTTGCGTGTGCCTCATTCCAATTTGTATCTCTTATCGCCTTCCATTTGTGCGTTGTCTCATTGAAGCTAGTTTGTTACTTGTATTCCAATTCAATTGAATCAATGTTATTGATTCTTATTTTTTTGTGACAAAAGTATATTAGTGGCAAAGGCCTTCAATCAATTTTTCCATTGCAATTTTTTGGTGATCAGCTCTCTCTTCTTTTATCCCATTTATCTCTTTTTTTATCTTCTCTCTTTTTGTCGTCATTATTTGCCAAACGAATCTTTTTGCCATAGTTTCATGTGTGTGTGCTTCTTGTTGACCCTTAATTTTGCTTCTTGTTGGCACTGTCATTTTATATGTCGCAACTAAAAAGTACACATGTCAAGCTTTTGTATGAAGTGTACCAATTCTACCCATAAATTTGAGAGAATATATTGTTTTCTCACTAACGCCATCTTAACACTATGAAGGAATGCGACTTTGATATCAAACTAATGTAGCGAGCAATTCACAAACTGCTTGCTGCAGGAAAAAGGATAGATTTTTCTACCAATTCATTGAGTCCACGAACATCTAGATTAAAAGAAACACGTTTCTAATTTATGATTGAACACACAAAGTTCAAGAACCAAAACACAAAGAGATGCACGCTCTCAAAACTCAATTTTATTCATCAATAATCAACCACATTAAAAAATAGTTACATATATAGCCTTTATATAGGCTTATAAAATAATAAAACTCCTAATTCTAATAGGATACCAACCGACACATTAATTGTAATTCTAATAAAACTTTTACTACCACTAACTTCTATTTAAGCTCTAAGTTTGACATAAAATGACACGTAACTTGTAATCCAACTAAAATAAACCATCTTATCTAAATCTAAAAATTCCTAATCTAACAAAAACGTCGATTTGCGTCATTTTCCCCTGATTGAGAAAAATTTTTCCTCGAATTTGATGCCTTAGTTATTCTCTTGTGCATAACCTTTATAGTCTTCACCTTCATTAAATTCTCTTATCGTTATTTACCTCATGCAGAAGCAAAGATTTATTAAGGTAGTGGCTAAATGCACCCTACTTTTTGCTTAGAGGACCCCATTATTTCTTTGTATCCCACTTCTTTGCATTTCAATTTTGTTATAGGCCTGATAGGCAAATATATCCTAACGCTTAAGGTTTGTGCAAAAGTACGCTAACGTTTTTATTTTGGCAAAAATATCATAACCTTGTGATTTCTTGTAAATTGTATCCACACTTCATATTATTTGAGTAAATTATGTTATGGTATATTGAGTATTTAGGGTTCGACCCTCTTAGCCCATTATGTGTAACTATATATATTTACATATTGGTCCTTAATAAATCACTTCAATCTTTTTCCCAAAGCCGAACATGGTATCAGACTTCGTTTGGCGATAATCACTTGTTTCTCCTCTCTTTTGGTCAACTTCCTCGACTTTCTTTGCTGTCCAAACTTTTGCGTGCATCATTGTTCTTGTTTTCCTTGCTTGGTTCCTCTATTCTACTGCTAATCTTATTTTTCTTCATTGATTTTTGTCTTCTGTTGTTCTTTGTTTTGATTAGCCACTTTCTATCTGCAAAGACTTGGTGGTCTTCTTTGTGTTTCTATCCTTGCTTGTGTGCCCTCTTTATCTATTATGCAGCATCGTTGCCTTGTTTTTCTCTCGGTATTCAATTTTATTTCTTGATGTCGCACAATGAGACCTCATTTGCTTATCTTCCATTCAAGATCTTTGTTGTCTATCGTGCCTTGTCTTGTCGTGGTTTGTCCCTGCTATTTTTCATGCACACTAGCGTGTGCATTAACGGTTGTGTTTGCCTCATCCCAATTTGTATCTCTCATCGCCTCCCATTTGTGCGTTCTCCCATTGAAGCTAAATTGTTACTTGAATTCCTATTCTATTGAATCGATGTTATTGATTCCTATTTTTTTGTGACAAAAGTATATTAGTTGCAAAGGCCTTCAAGCAATTTTTTAATTGCAAGTTTTGTTTTTGTCTTTTGTGATCCTCCCTAGTGCAATTCGGTGATCTGCTCTCTCTTCTTTTATCCATTTATCTCTTCTTTATCTTCTCTCTTTTTCTCGCCATTGTTTGCCCGGTGAATCTTTTCGCCATAGTTTCATGTGTGCGTGCTTCTTGTTGACCCATAATTTTGATGGATGAACCTGTGACATCCCAAATTTCAAAAGCAATTAGGAACGCCCGACCTAGACTCACATAGGCTCCTGAGTTGGTACTCGGCGAGTCTATACGCCTAGTCAGCCTCAATTCGTTCATTTACAGTTCAAAACATGAGTTATTAGATTATAAAGTTTATCAGATCAATACACAGCGGAATTCAACTATAATCAATCAATAACTCAAGGGAAATTATGAATTTTACTAATAATATGGAACCCCGAATACAAGATAAACACGTGAAGCCTGGTGAACACAGTATGACGGGGGCATATTGATGGCGAGCCCCAAGTGTAGGCCTTCGCAGTAGTAATAATGGCGCAAACTAGTGTTTGCACCAGATTTATCGAATCCACAGGGAATAGTTGTACAAAGCACTAAAGTAGATAAGGCGATTTGAAACATAAATAAACAAGTAATAATATAATTTATTTTTGACTTGAATTAATCAATCAAAAGAAATGTGCAACGAATCAATCAAAATGTGTGTTCAACTCAATTTATAGACTAGGTATCCTACAAGTCATCTGGTCCCAAGGTCAAGGTGGCAAAAATACTATCTCAACTCTCGGGTTCCGTAGGTCTGTACGAGCAACGTAAGAGCATCAAAGGATTAAGTTCAAAAACCATTCAAGGTCTCTTAAAGTCTAGGCAACCGATCGGTGTACCCTAGCATATTAAGTTCTAGTGCTCAATTTCGATTCGATAGTCCCAAGGTCTCGATGGCTATCTCTCCTAAATTGCAGTGACTATATGATCAGTGCAATAAAAGCCTAGAGTGTGGAACATTAAAAATACATTGAGTAGAATAAGAAATGCAACTAAACATGATTTATCAACACAAAACATTCAAATAAGCACATCAAGTCTCAAAACTATATAAACTAAATAATAAAGAGAGGGAAACTCAATAGTCTTCGGCCCCAAGGTCATGGCGAATCCGATCTTATCTTTTGTCGAATCTATTAATCTCTCCCACTCTATGCTACACTAAGAAAACATGAAAATACAACTAAACTAGGGTCTCCGAGCATTGCCCGAATGCGAGCTCGGGGCAAATACAACCTCTAAATTATAAAAAATGAAAAACCAAAGTTTTTGGTGAAGAAGATGAAGAGGGAGGAAGAGTTATGGTGAGGACGATGGTGGTCGAGAGTCGGTTCTAATATGTTGGTCATGTAGGCTCTTTTGTGGTGTGGATATATTTTCTCAATCATGAGAGAGAGAGAGAGGGCCGCCAGGTGTCCCACTTAGAGAAACCCTATTTTGGTGTGAAATTCCTAACGTACTCTCTGATTTGTTTGAAAAAATTAGTGAGGACATGTGCAGTGTGTGTGCCTAGGAGGATCAACAGCTGCTGATCATTGTTGAAGAGCATGTAATGTCGTTCTAGCGCGCTTTTAAAGGAGAACACCAAAAATACTTCAAAAGAACCCCACTTTTATTAATTTTGATTAACAATGCCTACAAACATTAAATAAATAAAATAAGCATTTATGAACTCAAATTTGAGACTTTGACGCACTATAATAAAGTAAATACATATCAAAATGGGACACATTAACTAACTCATCACATATACATGATATCCAAGTCTCATAACTCAATTCTATCAATAAAGTTTCAAACCAACATTTGTAAATGAAACAATTACATACTACGCAGCAAGGAAAGAAATGGTCCCCAAGGAGTGTTCAGAGGAAGTCACCTATCGTTGGTCCCTTTCCCTTGCCGTTACCTATCCTATCTACACCCAATGGCACAAACTAGACGGTAATCAACTGAGAGAGATTGAAAGTAATGCCTAAAGAATATAACAGTAATTCACGAATAAAACAACAAGTCAGTTCAAGAATCACGCGGTAACTGAAAGGCAAGAAATATAACAAGGTGCATGATAATCAGACTAACAGATAACAATCAAAATTTGCGTGTTCCAATAATTCAAAAGAGTCCCATAAGTAGTCTAAATTATGGCATAACAGTGAATATCTCGCGAGATCTCCCCGGGCATCAACACAAGCGATGGCATAGCCATGATGGGGGACATAAGTCCCCAATACTTGGTGTCACATGATCAGTATGGTCCCACACTCTTGTACAAAAGTGCCCGCTTTGCTCCACTACTGCAGGGCCGAGTACTCTGACACACACTTACGCCAAGAACACACAACCAAGGAATATAATGAAATTTGCCAAGCATGAGATTAATTCAACAATCACAATTAACAGAGGATATAGAATCACATGATATTTTCTTACTGGCGTACTAACTTACATGGTACGTCGCATACCCATCTCACTTCCGCGATCCTAACCCTTTGCTCGGATCCCCAAACTACCTGTCAATGGTTTGAACCCCAATAGATTGGGTTATAGTCAATAAACAACTTTAGGATAACCCCCAAAATTTCCCAAAATTTTCTTATATTTTTCTAGTTTTTTCCCTATTTTTTCAGAATTTATTCAATCTTAATTTATTTTTTATTATTCTTCTCCCAAACATTCAACAAAACTTCTCCCACAACATTCAACAAATTTTAATTTATTCAACAAAATTTCAACAAAACTTCAAAAAACCTTCAACAAAACTTCTCCCACATCGTTCGACTTTAACACAAACACAAAATCACGTATACACCATCCGACGTGCTTCCTCACACACGTCGTGATGACAAAAAAGAATAGAACAACACTTTCACGACGCTTTTACGCAATAACAAAAACACAGATTCCTATGTCCGAGACACTGCGAGAACATACACATGAAAACGTCTTTGAAAACTAAAAATCGAAATCAACTTTTTGATAAGCACGCTGATGCGATGCCGCCATGTTCACAAGTTCACGACGTCGTTGCGATGTGTCCTAATCTGTCTCTGCTTGAGACGTTTTAGGAGACGTCGTGTGTCCAGGAATGAGGCGGCGTCTCGACGGCGTCTGGTCAAGAAATCGGACTCTAAAATCATAGAACTAATCGACACTACTCACAGCTTCTAATCTGTCAATCATCGTCGGCATGTTTTCAGGCATCAAGGCCACCCGAAATCGACTCAGGGTCGTCGTGGGATCCCCGGATTCACTTGAAAACCCAAAACCAACATCAAATATGAAACCCAACCAAAAACTGTAAAATTGACATTAAACAACAACACCAACTCAATGTCGTGTGTGGATCGCTCCGGGGGTTGCTGAGACACTGGTGGTTCACCAAGATTCGTCTCCGGCATGACACCCTTGGTCATCATGATGTAATTAACAAACAACAACAACGCATAAATCGTAAAGAACTACAAAGAAATAGGAGACCTCACCTTTTCAGCAAGTTCTTGCAACTCCGGCGACCCTCCGGCGGGTGGGATAGCCCTCCAATGGTTATCCACCAAGTTTCCTTGCTCACCAAGTTTAAAGAGGAATAGAGAAGAAAAATAAAGAAAGGAAAGAAAGAAAGAAATGAGACAAAAGTGTGGGATTGGTCCTTATATAGGCCCATACCTCATCCCCACACACACACGCATCTCGAGGTCAGCCCAACTAACACCATCTTAGCTGTCCACCTATCCTAACACCTCTCAATGTGACTCCACTAGTTGACACGCTCACCACTTAACTAACCAACTCTCTGCTCCGTTTTCACATTCTCGTACTCCAAACACACCACGACTCGCAAGTCGCATGTTTTGGTCTTGCTGATGCCCTCTCGTTGTCAATCAGCTCAATTATCATTTATTGGCTTATTTATTAATCATTTTCAGTGTTTTAATGTCTCGTGTACCCATAACCAGCCTACCGATGTCCGTTTGGCTAGTTTTCCTACTCGTTTACCACTTCACAATTCGGTTACTCAAATACGAGTATAAATATATAGTATACGTCATCATTCACAAATAGTAAATTTTTTGGGTCGTTATAAAACCTTTTTACAACAGCTCTGTGTGCCTGCTTCTCGTCGGCCTTTCGTCTTCGTTATTATTTGCCGAACGAACTTTTCACAGCAGCTCTGTGTGCATTCTTCTCATCGGTATGTTGTCGTCACCATTTGAAGGCTATTACACTTTGAAAAATGCTAGACTGACAATGAGTATATCACACCCAACATACATTGGCCCACAAGTGTTGGATTTTTATCTCAAACTCCATGTCCTAATTTAATTAGGAATTAATGTTTTAGTTTGTGTCATATTAGTAATTTTCAGTTCTAGTAGGATTTGATTGTTTTAGAAGTATTTATGTTTGAGTAGGATTGTAAGTCAGAGTTTGAAAGTGATTAGAAGTTTGTAGCCTATATAAAGGACATATATAGTAGGTTAGTTTTATGTGTGCTTAGAGTGTGCACTCATGGTGTCTTGTGCACCACATTAGGAGAGTTTGATTGTTAAATATGTTAGTATTGAATATAGATTTTTCGTTTGATTGTGTTTTCGCTGTGTTGACGTGCATTAATGTGGGTTTATCCCTAACAAGTGGTATCAGAGCGTGGGTCAATCGTTACGAGTTTGAAGATTGGTGATCATGGTTAATCAATCAATTGCTTTACTTCTGGTTCACGGTTCGTGCATTGACTTTGAAGATTTCTGGTGCGTGGGTTTCATGGCATTGAGTGAAAGACTGATTGGCTTCAATAGTTAGTGTAGATGTATATCTTTGTTCGGTTCGCATGTATGGATCAAAGTTGTATTGGCATTCAGGGGTCGGTCATCGGTGACATGTAATCTGGTGGTGGTGGTGTCTCGTTTGATTGAAGAAGAGTGAGGTTCAAGATGAGAAGATGCTTGACACGATTAAAGATCGTGGGGTTGCAGATTGTGTGGTATACGTTGTTATGGTGTTTGTTTGATTAGGAACGATGGTGTTTGTGGATTTAAAAGAGAGTTGGTATGCAATGTATGCAAGGAAGTGAATCAGTGACTAGAGACATGAGGCATGATGAAGGTGCATTAATCCTACAACATACATTGGTAAGTGAAGATTGTTCGGGCTGTCATGTTCATGTTTTAATTGTTAGGTTGTGTGAATGAGGAATAGGTGCATCGTGATGAGAAGTGATTGCACGAGGTAGATGCATCAAATTAAAGTTGATCATTTCTTGCTTGAAGGAGATGATATTTTTAAGGTGGAGCATTCTTCAAGATTAGGTGTTTGCTTGAAAATTGGTCGTCTTATCAAAAAAAAAGTGATTGAATATTTAATTTGCTGCAGCGTGGTTGTTTGGTGGTTAATTGTTGATTAGTAATTGATTGCACATGCTTGATGGATGTTTGTGTGAATGATCAAGTTGATTGGATGTCTGTAACCAGAAGAATTGGTTGATAGTTTATGTTGGAGAGACATTGAATGACAACATAACATAAGTCTTCTATAGTTTGTATTCTTCGTTTGTGATCCTTTGTTGATTGGATGTGTTGATGCTAGCGATTGATTGGATGTTTGAACATGGTTGTTTGCAACACCTATGTTCGTTTCGATTATGTGTTTGGTGGAGTTTTTTGTAAAGGTGGATATTGTTGTGTTTTTTGGCTCAAACTCTATGTCCAACAGAAACACATATGGAGTATTTAATAGTTTCAATTCTTGCATTTACTATTCTCGTTGAATATTCCCATGTTATATCATTTATGGGTCTGTATAAATGATTGGTATTGACTGGTTTTCATTTATCGATGATTATTCGGGACAGTTACGGTATGGGACTGAGCAGGCTAGATTGTAGCGTATGTGCTCGCTTTGTCGGTGGATTGCAACTTGTGCTGCGGGTGCACGTGTTCGCTGGGGTGTGATTTGTTCTGGTCCCTGTTAGCAGTTCGGGTGTGGCCCAGTTTCGTTATGGGCAGATGGGCCACCCGGATTGGCGAAATATGATCTAGATTGTTAGGTCGTGTCATACATTTGTTTGGATTTATCAGAATCGTTGTTGAGCATGTTGTTACAATCATGATTATTCGTTGATCATCTTGCATGGTTGTTAACTACACACGTAAGGTTTAAGGCTGCCCGTACTCACTGCGTGTTTAGTTAACCTTATTTATTGGCATTTGTTATTATCAACTCGATGGTTTTCTTGGGGAGTTTACTCACTGGACTCGTCACTATATTTGTTTGGTGACTACCTTTAATGGTTTACAGTCTAGGACTTACTAGTATGTGTACATTCGGTATTTTGTTTTATGTTAGGTTATTGGGGACTTTTAAGACACAAGTACATGTATATATTTACAGTTGTCGCCTTATATACAGTGTATTCCGAGTTTTCCACATATGAACGATGCTCTTAACTTTTGATGAAATATATAACAAATTACATACTTTTAAGGCTTCCACTGCATTATAATGCATTTTAAATGATTAACTCTGATTATTGACGTTTGAGTGGTGCTTGGTGCGTGCGGGACACAACTTGGCGGATGACGTGGCAGGGTTGTGGGTCCGTAACACATAACGTGGCGGCTTCGAGTTTTGGGGCCACTACAAGTTCAACTTGTAACGACCCAAAAATTTGGCTATTTGTAAATGATGATATGTATTATATATTTATACTCGTATTTGAGTAACCGGACAGCTAAGTCGGTGAACGAGTAGGAAAATTGGCTGAGTGGGTATTGACAATTGGGTTACGGGCACGTGAGAGATATAAAACACTGTAAAACCCTAATAATTGAGTTTTTGGATAAATTAAATAATTATTTGGTGAGACGAAGCGAGACTACGCGCATGGCAAAGAAACACAGATAGAGGCGCGTTACTTGGATCTGGGGAGTTGGATAGCTATGCAACACACAGGCTGTGTGATAAGGAACTTTTAAAATGACACGGTTTCATAAGGAGAGTCATGGGATTGGCCTCGAGGTGTGTGTGTGTTGAGATGGAATAAAGAGAAAAATAAAAGAAAAAGGGTATAAAATTCATTTTGATCAATTGTATGTATATATATAAACGTGAGAAAAACCTACACCACAAAACACTATTCATTATCTTCTTTAAAGAACCACCGCCACCTCTCCTCTCTTCTCTCCCCCCCACCGAACTAGACTCCGTCGGAGTTGCTGGTCGTCGGAGGTGACTCTCTTTTTTTCTCTCTCTTCTCTCTCTACTGTTTTTTTTCTTCGTCTCTGTTGTCCAGCATCCTGCTGCCACTGTCGTCGGTGGTGGTCACAGATGGGGATGGTCAGGGACGACCCAATGGTCCCGAAGTTTACCCAAGTCATGGCGGACATGGAGTGCTGGTCGGAGTTACTGTTTTACTCTCTTATTCCTTCGTTTCAATGTGCCTGTTACTGTCATGTCCTAGTCAGTAATATGGTGACTGGCGGTGGTCGGGGACGGCTCTTGTTGTCCACCGGAGTCCCCCACGTCCCTGGAGGACCTCTAATTTGCAATACATATGGTGTTGTTGTCCCTATTCGATTTTATCACATGTGTTGATGTTTGTTGGTCTCGCCGGAGTTGCAAAGCTCGGCGGCGCTGCTAGTTGGACTACCGTGACCTGGGGAACGTCGGAGACCACATTAAACCCATGCTTGTGTCTCACGGCTCCTAGAGTGGTCCATAACAGCGATGGTAGTGAGGTGTTGTATTTTATTTGGTTTTCTCTATTGTTGATGTCTCGCCATAAACCGCTCCAACTGGCGGCGCTATGGGCCAGACACCACGTCCGAGAGGTTGTCAAGGACCATGGCTTGCCTTTGTTGGTACCTCGCTATCCTTCGGTATGTCTGAATCAGTTGCGTTAGACTATTTTGTGTTGGGAAATGTGCCCTAGGTCAATCCATTAACAGTCTTTATGAATACATTTTAGTTAATAAAATAGAGGATTTCATTTGCTATTTATTATAATTGATTTGCATGTTTACATTATAATAAGATCCATGGGTATTTACAGAAATATCCTAAATGTCCCTAGTCGATTATTATACTGGGAACTATAATGAATTAAGACTAGTATGAGTCTTGATTGATGATCATACGATGATCATACGTATAGGAATACGAATCAAGATCATGAGTACTTGTTAGGGAACAAAGTACTGGACCGACCCGCTATGAGAACATCACATGGATTAAGTCATAGTTGTTTCTCATGATATGTATATTATTTAATCCTCTGACTTGAGATTACCAGAGACTTCAACATTAGGAATATAGTGATTTGACACAATCAAACGTTGTCTTTAACCGGACGATTATAAAGGTTGTGATTGGGTACTGTGTGAATAATGTGGTGAAGTTGTGTCATCGAGATAGAATTTGTCCCTCTCATATAAAGAGAGATATCTAGTGAATCCCTCGATGTGTTAGACTGTTAAAAGGCCTAGTCTAAGTCAATTGATATTGATCAATGTCACTTGGATGTTTTCAGTCTGCCTAGAGATCGAGACTAGTACGATTGGACATGTTGGATGACAATTCCATGCCTTATGTTTGATCGTGTGACAAAAGGATGTTATATACACTATTGATTAGGTTGTATCGATTTGATATTCGTACAACTTGGGTAGTCATAATGTCTTGCTAGAGGCCACTTATGACTTGTATACCAAAATGTGTTTTGGTACACTGCTAACGTTGTATGAGCCTATTGGGTCGCACACTGAGAATGGTTTTGCGAAATTTTAAGATGGTTCAGAAAAATGAATTTTATATGATAAAATTCATGACAGAAATGTCCTTGCAGTGTATTACACTTATACTTCTTTAAGTAGGGGTATATGTGTAATTTACTTAACCGTCCATATACAAGGGTTGTATAAATAGACATTTTGAGTTAGAATACAAGTACGAAAGATTTAGAAAGGGCCAAAACTCTATTTTCGTTTTAGAAACGACTTAGGGTTTTTGGTATGCTCTGGATCGTTTTGGAGAGAAACAAAAAGGGTTTGGTATTCTCTCGAAGCTAGCACTTCAAATCTCGGCCGCCGTTCGTGTGTGGACTGCTGATAGAGGGCGTTCGTTGTTGGCAGTGCCTTAGAGATCGATTAACCTTCAGAAAGGTACATTGTGAGTGAGGTATGTTAAGTTTTCATAGTATAAACGTGTTTTAATGGAATCAGATTCGCATCCTGTTGGGGTTTTTCTCAAAATAGTTTTGAAATCTCCGCTGTGCATGAACCCCAAAACCCAACATTTTGATCTTGATTTCATGTTGGCTATTATTTTTCTTACTCGCCGGAAAACAGCCATCACGGGCGGAGTTGCTATCGGACGCCGTGACTAGGGGAGCGTTGCGGATCACGCCAAACTCTTATGCATGTCCCATAACCCCAGTGCGTCCATATGGATAGTGGCAAGTCGTTTAATCGATGAGTTCATACGTTGAGTTTCTTTTCACTATCGCGTCATGTGGTCATTAACGTGGCGTTAAGCGTACCCCTGGCTTTACCATGCCGAGAGGGTACTCTACGGACGCTGGACCACACCCGCAAAGTTCCTTACCCACAGGTGTATGGTCATTTTGAATTCATACTAAGTTGTTATTATCGAGCAACGTCGATATTATGTCTTTCAGTTAATTGAATGGTAATGACGTCGTGGTCACGTTGTCGGTCCTCGAGACTATGGCGTGACCTATTTACGACTGCGCCGAGCTTATGATTCATGAGTAAGCTTGCATGCGTTATGGTCATCGATGTTGTGTTATCGTAGTCATGGTTATTATTATGGTTTTTCAAACTCGAGAAAGTATTTATTTTCCTATCGAATTGTCAAGTTGTTTGAGTCCTTAAAACACTTGGGAAGAACAATAAGATTTAACCTAGGTTTAGTTAACAACTTGACCTATTAACAAGAGTTTTCGACCGTTTCAGGTAGCGAGAAACTCGGGGATACGCGTTAGAGACAAAAGAGTATCTGCAGTTTACGATGGTTCAGGTAAGTACACACGTTCTTTGTATGTGTGTATGTTAGTAGGCCAGTAAGGAAATATCATGTGATTTATACATCCTCTTTCCATTGATATTGTTGAATTGATCTCTTGCTTGATATTCCATTCTATATTGTTGGTTGTATGTTCTTGGCATGAGTGCGTGTCTCGATGGTATCATGTGGTCCCGCACTAGCTAGAACAACGAGGGTGCCTCCTACAGGTGTAACTGACCACCCCTAGTGTTGTGTGTACAGGGTACTGGATTAGAGAGGTGTTGCGATGCCTCTCGATTTCAAGCTCTGCTAATGTTGCGACATTGCCCAGGAAGATCTTGTGAGATCTTTGTCGTATTGATGTGAAATTAGACTACTCACGTGCCTCTTTTGAATCTTAGAACATGCAAATTTCGATTGTTTATCTATCAATTTGTTTATCATGCACTTTGATTTATTTACTTTCCTGCCATTTCATCTCCATATGATATTTAGACTGCTTTACTTATTAAAATCATAAATTATTGTTATATTCTTTTGGCACTATTTTCGATTTCTTCAGTTACTCACCATCTAGTTTGTGACGGTGGGTGCAGATAGGGTGGAGAGCGGCAAGGGCAAGGGGCTTTACTTTGAAGACCTAGCGGCTGGACCGAGGAGACCATTAGAGTAGGTTTTATATTTGCTTATCTGTATGTCGTTTTATATATATGTTTTGAGTTATAGAATTTGATATTTTTGATGAGATTGGTATTATGTGTCTATGCATATCGAATTATACATGAATACCTAGGGTTTCTACACTTATAGGTTTCGGCATTTCCCTTTAATTGAGTTATTTCCCTTATTATACTTGTTTAGTCTTCCACTGTGTATCATTGCAATAACTCTTTCATAAACTATTAAATTGATTAATCGGAGGCTGACTAGGCTCATCAGGTTGCCGAGTGATGACTCGGGGCCTGCACGGGTCTAGGCCGGGGGTACCTAATTGCACAGGAAATTGGGGCCATCACACAACTTCATCCTCTGATGCAATTTCCTCCATATATTCAACCTCAAGTTCACCTAACATTCGTTGAATATGTTGGCACTATAATTGTATCTGTCGCAACTAAAAAGCACACATGTCAAGCTTTTGTATGAAGTGTACCGATTCTACCCACAAATTTAAGAGAATAGATTGTTTTCTCACTAACGCCATCCTAAAACTATGAAGGATCACAACTCTGATACAAAACTTGTGACACCCCAGTTCCCCATAAAACTGGGTCTCGCCCGGCCTAGACCTACGTGGACCCTCGAGTCTTTGCTCGCGAAGTCTGCGTATCCTAGTCAGCCTTAAATCTTTATATACATCATTATTTTGTTATTTAAGTGTGTAACTTATAGGATTATAAGGTTATCAGGAAATTCACAGCGGAAATCACTATAATCAACAATAACTAATAGATGGAAATCAGGAAAAATAGATAACCTATCATGTGGAAAACTTGAGAAATGGATAAATACATGCACGTCTGCTGATCAAAACTAAACAGTGCGATCATATATGATATCCCTAGTATCTTAATCCCCAATACATGTCCTAGTGTCTTTACAAAACATATCATAGAATAATTACAGTCAAAATAACAAAACCTACAGTGAATAAAGGAAATGATCGCTCCGAGAGTCCTCAGATGATATCACCTAGCATCAATTCCTTCCTCTTGCTCGTCTCTGCTCTATCTGCACCACCGTCACAAACTAGACGGTGAGTGCATAAAAATATGAAAGTAATGCCAGAAGAAACTAAACAATAATTCAAGATTTACAAAGTAAACAATCCAAATATCAACGATATTGAAAAATAGAAAATGTAACAAATTGCATGATAAACAGACTAGCAAGTATAGAAACGAAGTTTGTGTATCTACAGAATCAAAAGAGGCCCATAAGTGGTCAATTTCTATGTAGTACAACAGCACCACAATTCATAGTCAGAACAGTTCACAACTATCCAGTACTCAGGGTGTAATCCACTATTAGGGGGTGGACAACACCCCTACAGGCAGTGCTCACGTTTGCCCGGCTAATATGGACCTAGGGGTACCTTCACAACACACTTATACCAAGACACTCAACCAATGAAATATAGAGTGTAATTTCAACCATAGCTCAATTCAAATAGAAAGGGCAATAATGGAAAATGAATTAATGTGTATTTTCTATTGGCTTACAATCGTACGAAAAATGTACCTCAAATACCACAAAACAACGACCCTCGTGAAATCTCTAAGTTGTCTCACTTGGATTCTCAAAGTTTGGCAATCATTTTACCCAAATTTAATTTAATTAGAGTCATTCCATGACCCTAGATAGTCCCCCAAAATTTCCTCAAATTTTAGAAATTTATTTAAAATTTTATCTGTTTTTACTATTCCCGACGTCGCCAAGATGGAGCCAGTTCAAAACCCACAGCGTCTATTAAAGTGTGGACTGTAATTCGCTGGCTGTTTGGGACGCCGTGACCGACTCCGTTGGAGAAAATCCCCATGGCGTCCCTTGCGGTGTGACAAAAAGAACACATTTTCGAGATTTTTCGGAACCCCAGCTCATGTCGCCGTGTTCCGCGCCTATCCCAAACTCTTAGGATGTCCAAGACAACCTCAAACCTAACTTACTTTGCGTCAAAACCCCGACAACTACCCCAATTCGTAAATCACACAAAAATCCTTTAAAAATCTCCAAAATTTTCAAAGTTCTTCAAATACACAAACCAATCACCAAAATATCAAATAATCAACCAATTGATGAAAAAACATCACCCAAGCTTATTTCCCACATTTTCCCAAAATCTCATCAAAAATCATCGTGACGAAAACCTGCAAAACTGAAGTCAAACTGTAGATAAACAAGAGAGAAGTAGGTATCCTACATTTTTACGCGTATTTGGTAGATCCCCGACGTCGCAACGAGCTCGTGAACACACCGAAACCCACGTCCTTTCTTGTTCTCTAGTTCAATCAAAATTGAAAACGGATTGAGGAGAGAGAAAAGGTGATATATATACATCCCATTCATCTCCCTTCGTGCACGAATCTCAAGGTACATCTTGTGTCCCACCTTCACTCCATTCAACTATTCTAACTCAAATTCATGACTCCAATGGGTAACTACAACTTTATCACTTAGCCTATTCTCGCTCACAACTCGCGTTCTCGGACCCTTTTCACCTCATGACTCGCATCGCGTGCGTTCCCGGACACAACCTCGCTCCCAGATTTTATTTAATTATTTATTATTTTTTGATAATTCACTAATTACCATTTTCCCTTTGTTTAATCATCCGTAATATACCAAAAAATTCCTATTTTTCCTAAGCGAATCTCACATAGAAATTCGTGCCAATTAATAAAATAAAATCATGCACTAGAACATATAGTGTTCATATTCGGGTATAAATAATAATACAAAAATCACAAAAAAATAAAATATACCTCAGTGTCGACTCCCAAGGCTTGAGTAATATGACAAGTCACGATGCGTAGGTCACGATCCTGAAACACGACACGTGTCACCAATTAAATTTGGGGGTCGTTACAAAACTGATGTAGCGAGCAATTCATAAACTACTCGCTGCACAAAAAAAGGATAGATTTTTCTACCAATTTGTTGATTCAACGAACAACTGAATTGAAGAAACATGTTTCTAACTTGTGATCGAACACACAAAGTTCAAGTACCAAAACACAAGAAGATATTCTCTCCCAAAACCCAATTTTATTCATCAATAATCAAACACATTAAAAAATAGTTACATATGTAGCCTTTATATAAGCTTGTAAAATAATTAAACTCCTAATTCTAATAGGATAGCAACCGACACATTAACTGTAATTCTAATAAAACTCTTACTACAGTATGATACAAAAAGGACACAACTTGTAATCTGACTAAACTAAACCACTTTATCTAACCTAATAATAAATAAAAATTCCTAATCTAATACAAACTCTTATTTGCATCATTCTCTCTATGTTGAAAAAAAATTTTCCTTGAATTTTATGCCTGAATTATTCTCCCACACATAACCTTTATAGTCTTCACTTTCATCATTCTACCACGGTTAAAAAAAACTCTTCCAGTTTTACTCCCTCATGACTCTTGCAATGTGAAACAGTTAAATCTTCAAGCACTGAGAACCTTTACTTGAACACAATTTTGACGAACACGCAATCACCTGTCACTATATCAAAAGCTTCAAGGGAGTCTTGAAGAAAGTTAATGCCTTTGTTGTTTTTTTTAACGACGAGAAGTGTTTAGTCGAAAACTTGGCTTCCATCTGTGCAATGACCCCAATGGAAGAATTGTCGATAACGTCATCACCAAGTATTGCCTCATAGACTAGGGAAGTCGTAGAACACAGAATAACTTCGAATTATTTTTCTTCAACAAACTCACGACCATCGTTGTCAAGCTTTAATAGCTCATCAAAATCAACATGAGATCATCACCGTCTTCTGCGGGTTCAACTTTATCCTCCGATGCAACTTCATTCGAATATTCAACCTCAAGTTCACCTAATTTTCGTTGAATGTGTTGGCACTATCATTGTATATGTTGCAACTAAAAAGCACACATGTCAAAATTTTGTATGAAGTGTACAGATTTAATCTAAAAATTTGAGAGAATACATTGTTTTCTCACTAACACCATCCTAACGCTATGAAGGAACGCAACTTTGATACCAAACTAATGTAGCGAGCAATTCACAAACTGCCCGCTGCACGAAAAAGGATAGATTTTTCTACCAATTCATTGATTTCTGGAATAACTAGATTAATGAAACACGTTTCTAACTTACAATCGAACACACAAAGTTCAAGAACCGAAACACAAAGAGATACGCTCTCTCAAAACCCAATTTTATTAATCAATAATCAACCACATTCAAAAATAGTTACATATGTAGCCTTTATATAGGCTTGTAAAATAATTAAACTCCTTGTTGGACTAAGTGGTTAGTCACTCTAACTCCGACCGGGATTTTGATGGAAAGAAACAAGGTGAAAATGTACTGATTAATATCAAGTGTATTTCAGTTTTTGTTAAAGGATGCAAAACAACACATCACGGGCATTCAAGTCATACAAGTTCAAGACTCGACATTCATGAAAGAACGAAGATGAAAGATCGAACAACAATTTGTAATTTTGATGTAAGGTATTCAAATTCTTTCACGCAAGCCAAATGCATTAGTCCATGCATATCAAGTTTTTTAAACTAATTTTCAAAATTCATGAGGTAACTTGGAGTTTCAAAATGAAAATTTAACACATGACTACGTCTATGAGTTTAAACAATGTGAGATTGTGTGTTAATGATCATTTGCATATTGGAGATCATTGTTGAAGTTTTCGAAATTGAAAAACTTGTTTTTGAAAGGTTTTTGAAAGGAAAAACTGCAAATTTGCAGAAAAGTCCCTCACAAGTTATGAAATAGTGATTTTTCGTTTTCAGGGTTTGTGAAAATATCCGGACCACCCAATTAGGCTTAATGACCCATAACAAACATGTATAACATGTTACATAAGGGTTGGTTGGGTCCCGGACGTGTTTAAGGGTCGCTAACACAAAGGAATAAAATATTTATTTTGAGCTCCCTGCAGTTAGCACGCTAAGTGCAGAGTTAGCGCTAGGTCTCAGTATTAGCACGCTAATTGCCCACCTGACAACTTTTTTAAAAAACTGAAAAGCGAACTTTAATTTGAATTCTTGATGAATTCTGGACCCTTGGATCCCTAGAACGGTCATAAACTGTCACAATGGGATACCTAACACTATAAAACCACCAAGAACATGGTTTTCTCACAACAAGGAACAAATACACTCAAAAGCTCAAAATACACAAAGAGAAGAACTTCGATTTTTGTGAAGGAGACAAAGGAGATTCTTGTTGCTGTCCACTAACTCAAAAATCCAGCACTTTTGAGGCCTCCAAAGTAGTACAAGAATCTCTTCAAAGCTGATCTCCCTTGTCATCTTCTTGGTTGTAAGAAAGTCCTTGTCTTAGCATCTTTACTTGTGCTTGATCTACATAGTTTTATGTGTTTGATTTAAAAATCAGTTTGTTGTGTGTTTAAACACCTTCATCTTGGGTTTTGCACTTAAACTTATTTTATCAAACCCTAAGATTGATTTTGAACAAAAGTTTTGCACTTAAACTTGATCTTTGTTAAACTATTGTTCTTGGCTTTGAAATTGGTTTTGCACAAATACATTAGATTTTAAAACGATTTCACACTTGGGATTTGCAACAAAATCAGTGACATATTTTGCATATTCCATCCATCCTCATACTTGCATGCATTGGAGTTGTTAGGCTCTAGGAGGCTTGCTAGTGTGTGAATTTGATACCACTTTATATTGTAAAGTGTACTTCATTATTTTTCAGCAAATTGTTGTAATTGTATGATTGTAAGACTTAGTGGAATCTAAGTCAAAGGGGAAGACCTAGTTGAGGCTAGGCACAAACTCTAGTTGCGACTAGATAGGAAGTCCTAATTGTAATTAGGCATTCTAGGCTTGTATGCTTAGGTTGTAACACTTATTTGTAATATAAGTGAGGGTTTGAAAATCCTAACCGGGGAGGTTAGGTAGTGGATGTAGATCATTAGATCGAACCACTATAAATCGTGTCGCTTTCCATCTCTTTTATCCTGTTCACTTGCATAGCATAGACATTCGTTGTTATTTGTGCATAAAATATTAAAAAGGCAATAACCTCTCGACACACCCAATTCACCCCCTCTTGGGTGTGGTTTCAATTGGTATCAGAGCGGGTTATTGCTGAAAGTATTACTAATGTATCTTTGAGTGTTTTTGTGCAAGGATGCAAAGTCTAGATCCGGCTCGCCTTAGGGAAGGTAACTCCTCGAGTAGGCCTCTGTATTTTGATGTAACCAATTATGCTCATTGGAAAGTGAGAATGAAATTTTACATAAGAGCGCAAAATAGATTCCTACGGGACACAATTGAAAGTGGCTACACTCCACCGGGCAAGCCGTTGAAAGAGTACACCGCTGAGGAGATCAAGAGTGAGCTCTCAAATGATCAAGCCATGAATCACCCATTTTGTGCATTGAGCGAAAATGAGTTCAACCTAGTGAGTGCTTGTCAAACGGCCAAGGAAATATGGGAAAAGCTTGAGGTCCACTATGAAGGTACCATGCAAGTGAAGAAGACAAAGTTGAGGATCCTTGAGGAACACTATGAGACCTTCCGAGTTGGATCCGATGAAGATATCGCCACCGCCATCACACGGTTCACTAAGTTATTAAATGAGATCAAGAATCTTGGAAAGCATTATGATCAAGAGACATCGGTATACAAATTCCTTAGAGGCTTGCCTAAGGAATGGGATGCCAAGAAGTATGCTATCCAATCGGCACAAAATCTTAGAGACTACACATTCGATGCATTGTTTGGAGAGTTAACGGTCCATGAATTCGAACTCAAAGACCGAGCAAGATTGGAAGCATTAAGTGGAGGTACAAAGAGTTCAAGAAAAGAGATCGCCTTGAAGGCAAATAGCTCCCCTAGTGCATCGGTAGAGATCATTGAAGATGAAAAATCTTGTGATGACAATGATCTTGAGGAGGAAGTAGCCATGCTTTCAAAAAAGCTCAACAAGGCCATATACAAGCGAGACAAGTATAAGAAGAAGTTTCGAAGTGGAAGCAAGGGAGGAAAGTCAAACGAAACCATATGCTTTGGTTGTGGCAAACCGGGTCACATCAAGGCGGATTGCAAATCTAAGAAGGTGTTTGACAAGAAGAAAGGAAAGAAGAGCTTCAAGGCAACTTGGGATGACTCATCATCATCAAGTTCAGAATCCGAATCGGAGAGTGAGAAGGCAATACTTTGTCTTATGGCACAAGGTGAGGTAAATTCTAACCCTTTTAACTTTGATGATATTGATGATTTGGATAATGCTCCAAATCTTGATGAACTTAGGAAAGAGTTGGAAAAGGAGGTCAAAAAGACCAAACAACTCAAAAAGAGCCTAACCATAGCAATTAGTGAGATAGAGTCACAAAATGAGACCATTAATGATCTCCAAAATAACTTGAATGAAGTCATAGAGGAAAAAGATGCCTTAGTCAAGGAAGTAGAGGACTTGACTACCACGGTGCATAAGTTCACCAATGGCAAAGAAATGTTTGACATGATGTTGGGAGCACAACAACGTGCACTCAACAAAAGGGGCATAGGTTATGGAGCAAACTTGTTAAGTTATAAGAAATTACTAAATGATGATCGTAGATGTTCAAAGTGCAATAGGTCTCATGTGGTGGAGAAATGTGCCTTACAAAAGGCCAAAATGGGTAGACTAGCATGGGTAGTTAAAAATATTTATGACACTAACTTTCTCGGACCCAAAGGTGTTTGGGTACCAAAATCTAGTGCCCATCGTGTAGGATGCAAGGAAGAGCACCCCATGGTACTTAGATAGCGGGTGCTCAAGACACATGACCGGAGATGCACATCAATTCATTGAGCTAAAGCGGCATGACGGTGGAAAGGTTGCATTTGGAGACAACAACAAAAGAAGAGTTATTGGTCTTGGAACCGTCGGTAACCATTCACTTTCTATCTCTAATGTTTATCTTGTTGATGGTTTGAAACATAACTTACTTAGTGTTAGCCAATTGTGTGACAAAGGATTTCATGTTATGTTTGAATCATCGAAATGCATTGTTAGGAATGAGAAGCATGAAACTTTGTTTATCGCATATAGAGATAAGAATGTTTATGCCATCAATTTTGATGAGATGAATATGCAAAATATTTCATGTTTGAGTGCACAAAGTGATTGTGATGCATGGTTGTGGCACCGTAGAATAGGACATTCTAGCATGGAAAATTTGTCAAAATTAACTAAGCATGATTTAGTTAAGGGCCTACCCAAATGCACCTTTAAGAAAGATAAGGAATGTGAACCTTGTATCCTTGGTAAACAAGTGAAATCGTCATTTAAGACGAAAGTAACA
Organism: Stephania japonica; assembly: GCA_039657345.1. Lineage (NCBI taxonomy): Eukaryota > Viridiplantae > Streptophyta > Magnoliopsida > Ranunculales > Menispermaceae > Stephania > Stephania japonica. Next base: position 31,366,250 of record CM077561.1, read on the forward strand.
AGTAATGTGACTCGAGCCTTAGAACTTATCCATATGGATTTATTCGGATCTACCCAAACACAAAGTTTAGGAGGTAAATCATATTGCTTTGTCATTGTTGATGACTTTACAAGGTATCCATGGGTGTATTTTCTATCTCACAAGCATGAAGTGTTTGATGTGTTTGTAAAGTTTTGTGCTTTAGTAGAGAATGAAAAGGGATACAAAATCACCATCATTAGAAGTGATAGAGGTGGTGAGTTTGTAAATAGGAACTTGGAGGATTTTTGTGATAAACAAGGTTATACCCACCAATTATCCTCTCCTAGAACACCCCAACAAAATGGAGTTGTTGAAAGAAAAAATAAAACACTCCAAGAGATGTGTAGGACTATACTAAATGAGTACAACATAGCTAAGCACTTTTGGGCCGAAGCCATTAACACGGCATGCTATGTTATAAATAGAGTAAATATCCGAAAGCAAGTGAAAAAGACTCCTTATGAACTATGGAAAGGCCGAAAACCCAACATAAGTTATTTTAAGGTGTTCGGTTGCACTTGTTATGTTCTAAATGATAGGGATCAATTAGACAAATTTGACCCAAAGTCTAAAGTATGCATTTTTCTAGGGTACTCCACACATAGCAAAGCATATAGGGTGTTTAATAAATCAACCAAAACCATAGAAGAATCTATTAATGTGAAATTTGATAAAGTAGATCCCAAAGTTAAGATAATGCAAAATCTTGAAAAATTGAGGATTGACGATGAAGATGATGGCACTCTAGGAAAAACCTCAAATAGTCAAGAGCTTGAGGTAAACAAGGAATCCGAAACAAGTGTGCCTAAGAATTCAAGACTCCTCATTGGTCATTCATCTCAACAAATCATAGGTGATCCAAACAAAGGAATAATCATTAGGTCAACATTGCATAGAGATGAAGGACACTTAGCTTTTGTGTCACAAACCGAGCCCACCAAGATAGATGATGCCTTAGGAGATGAGTTTTGGGTAATGACTATGCAAGAAGAGCTAAGCCATTTTGTTAGGAACAAAGTATGGACATTAGTACCTAGACCTAAGGACCACACAATCATAGGCACCAAATGGGTTTTTAGAAACAAAAAGAATGAAAAAGGTGAAATTGTAAGAAACAAGGCTAGGTTGGTTGCACAAGGCTACAATCAAGAAGAAAGAATTGATCATGAGGAAGCCTTTGCACCCGTAGCAAGACTAGAAGCAATTCGCATGTTGCTTGCTTATGCTTGCTACAACGGGTTTCTACTATACCAAATAGATGTTAAAAGTGCATTTCTAAATGGGTTCATCCATGAAGAAGTATATGTAGAACAACCACCGGGCTTTGAAGATCATGAACATCCAAGCCATGACTACCATCTTCAAAAAGCCTTGTATGGACTAAGACAAGCTCCTAGAGCTTGGTATGATAGACTTAGTGCGTTTTTACTTGAGAAAGGATTCAAGAAAGGAACACTAGATCCCACTTTGTTCATCTTGATCAAAAAACATGATATGCTACTTGTTCAAATCTATGTTGATGATATCATTTTCGGGTCATCCAACACACGTTTATGTGATGAATTCTCATCATTGATGACAAATGAATTTGAAATGAGCATGATGGGTGAACTAACATACTTTCTAGGCTTGCAAATAAAGCAATCTAAACATGTCATTTTTATTAATCAAGCGAAGTATGTGAGGGACATGTTGAAGAAGTTCAAATTTGAAAATCTGAAAGCATGTGACACTCCTAGTAGTTCTACTATCAAAATGGACAAAGACCAACTAGGAAAATCCATAGATCCTAAACTTTATCGTGGAATGATAGGTAGCCTCCTATACTTGATAGCTAGTAGACCCGACATTATGTTTAGTGTGTGCTTATGTGCTAGATTTCAATCCGATCCTAAAGAGTCCCACTTAAAATGTGTAAAGCGCATATTTCGATATCTGAGTGGAACACAAGACTTAGGATTGTGGTTCAACAAAACTAAGAGTTTTGAACTCTGAAGCTTTGTTGATTCTGATTATGCAGGAAGTCTAGTTGATAGGAAAAGAACTTCCAGATTTTGCCATTTGCTAGAAAGCTCACTTATCTCATAGTTTAGCAAAAAGCAAAATTCCGTGGCTTTATCTACGGCGGAGGCCGAATATGTGGCTGCCGGGAGTTGTTGTGCTCAAGTTCTATACATGAAACAACAACTTGAGGATTATCAAATCCTAGTTGGGTGTGCTGAAATTTATTATGATAACACAAGTGCAATAAACATATCGAAAAATCCAGTGTTACACTCTCGAACAAAATATATTGAGATTAGGCACCATTTTCTTCATGATCATGTCCAAAAGGGCGATGTTAAACTTGTCCATGTGCCCACAGAGGACCAACTAGCCGATATATTCACTAAGCCTTTGCCTAGAGATCAATTTTTCAAGATTCGGTGTGAGTTAGGCATGGTTCAAGAATCGGACCTTCTACACATGTTTTAGTTGTTCTAAGCCTCTTTATATGGTGTTTTTGAAGTGTCCAAGAAGTTTGAGGTCAATCGGAGATGTATGTCAAAAATCCAAAAATTTCATGTCCAAAATTTCCAGAGAGAAATTAGCGCGCTAATAAGGGGAATTAGCGCGCTAATAGTTGAGTGACCAAAAATTTCCAGAGGGAAATTAGCGCGCTAATTTCTGCCATTAGTGCGCTAATGGTGTACTGGCCCAGAATACTAATCGACCCATTAGCGCACTAATTCTGCCATTAGCGCGCTAATGTCGTTTGGCCAGACATGTATAAATTCAATTTTTACCCTAAAAACACAACACAACTCACATCTTTTCTCTCCTCTCATCGTCTCCACCACGATCTCGCCACGTTCAGGTAAAATCCTTACCTCTCTTTGTCAATTTCTTCAATTTCGTTGTCATCTCCACCACGAACACTCCATTTTTCCCCAATGTCGACTCGCCGCACCTTCGCACGTCCATCTTCACGTCCGGCCGCCCCCCCCCTCCCGCCCAACCGCCCCAACCACCTCTCGTCGTCCCTCTGCCCCACGTCGTCCTTCTACCCGACGTGTTGTCCAATCCTCATCCGGTAGCGAGTCCGAGTCCTCACCCTCTACCCATAGCCATCCCGCCCCTACTCCGGCGAATGCCCCACAACGTGAAGGCCGCGCCAAGTCCGTCCATGAGTCCACATCGGTTCTCGAGTCCGTGGCTCCCCGACTAACAGATGCCAAAATCCTTCGACCTGCCATTGTCGATTTTGCTTTCTTTGATAGGGCTCATCTCCCAATTCGGGAGATTTTTGATACGGCGGGATGGACTACTTTTTGTGCCCACAACGCTAACTACAACCCCCCATTGGTTCAAGTTTTCTATTCCAATCTTGAAACAACGACCCAATTTGTCCTACGTTCATCTGTTGGTGGCCGATCCATTGAGATCACACCTGAAAATCTCGCTCAACGGCTTCAACTTCCGTTGCACCCTCCTACCACTACGGTTGTGTGCAAATTTCTTAGTTAGTCGTTTGATCGCCTTGAAGTGCTTATTTCCTTCCTTCGGCCAAAACGAACCTTAACTGTATATCCGACTGGTATAACGGATACCGACTTTAAACTTATACCCCACCTCCTTTATAAAGTCCTTCACAAAGTTATTCTTCCTCGAGGTGGGAGTAAGAACTATGTTACTCTCCTTGACATGTATGTCCTTAGGCATCTATTTCGAGCCATTCCTCTCAGCTTGCCCCACATTATCATTGGCTATATGACGAGCACGTGCAGCTCGGGTCATCATTTTCCTTATGCCTATATTATCACATCCTACTTGGAGTCCGCCCAAGTGGATCTTGCATTAGGAGGTCGTCCCCTCACTGTCTATGACACCATCGACATGGCCACTCTGAAGGCCATGAAGTATCGCTACATGCGCGACAGGCAGCGGTGGACACGGGAAGATGCAATCCCGGACGGTCAGTATTACGGCGACTATGAGTCTCCATTGCCTACGGACCCTCCAGTTGTTCTGTTTGATACACCCGACTACTTGGAGTATAGCTACAGTTTTGGAGATGATGATAATGCTGACGATGAATGCTTTGCTGGCGATGATGACCATGATGGCGATGAGGAAGTTCATCACGACTCTGCAGTTCCACCCCCGCCGTCGCAGCAATACGAGACAGCACCGCCTCCACCTCCCTCTACGTTTGGCAGTCTCACGCCTCCACCGGATATGTCCCCCTCGTCGGTGTACGTCTCTGCACAGCTGGGATACCGCACACCTACATGACTCAGACCTTCACTACCGTCGAGGCAAGTATCCAGCATTAGAATGATAGGCTTCGTCGTATCGAGGGTCAGCTGCTCCCAGCTTACACCACGCGTAATGACCGTGCCTCCAGCTCTGCACGTCCACCATCGTCCTCAAGGAGGAGTGTTTAGACTTCTTATAGATCATTAGGCATTAGGTTCCATTTGATCGTTTTTAGGTGTATAGAGACATTATATGTAGGTGAGCACTAGGCTCCAAACTGTTAGACTTTGATGTTCTACATATTTCTCTTTTGTTCATGTTTAAGCCACAACTATGTTCACATTGCTTTATGCTATCTATATCATGATTTTTTTGCGTATCTATGAGTTTATATATGGCTTTTTCTTGCTTCACTATGATTTATCATATCTGATTGTGTACCGCTTCCGTCTATTGTCTTTTGATATGCATAGAGTAAGGGGGAGCGTATATTTTCTCGTATTGATTCCACTATGCATCATTCTATTCTCTAAACGGGGGAGTTTGGCCCCACTTTTTGATGTTATCAAACGGGGGAAAAAATGTGGTTGAACTTGAAAATGTTGATGTGTTTGAACTTGCATAAATGAAATATATAATCTTGAATGCGATATACACTTAGATTATGTTTTACACTTTTAAAGTTCACATTGTTTGCTATCATCAAAAAGGGGGAGATTGTTGGACTAAGTGGTTAGTCACTCTAACTCCGACCGAGATTTTGATGGAAACAAATAAGGTGAAAATGTACTAATTAATATCAAGTGTATTTCAGTTTTTGTTAAAGGATGCAAAACAACACATCACGGGCATTCAAGTCATACAAGTTCAAGACTCGGCATTCATGAAAGAACGAAGACGAAAGATCGAACAACAATTTGTAATTTTGATGTAAGGTATTCAAATTCTTTCACGCAAGCCAAATGCATTAATCCATGCATATCAAGTTTTTTAAACTAATTTTCAAAAGTCATGAGGTAACTTGGAGTTTCAAAATGAAATTTTAACACATGACTACGTCTATGAGTTTAAACAATGTGAGATTGTGTGTTAATGATCATTTGCATATTGGAGATCATTGTTGAAGTTTTCGAAACTGAAAAACTTGTTTTTGAAAGGTTTTTGAAGGGAAAAACTGCAAATTTGCAGAAAAGTCCCTCGCAAGTAATGAAATAGTGATTTTTCGTTTTTGGGGTTTGTGAAAATATCTGGACCACCCAATTAGGCTTAATGACCCATAACAAACGTGTATAACATGTTACATAAGGGTTGGTTGGGTCCCGGACGTGTTTAAGGGTCGCTAACACAAAGGGATAAAATATTTATTTTGAGCTCCCTGCAGTTAGCGCGCTAATACTGCCATTAGCGCGTTAAGTGCAGAGTTAGCGCGCTAGGTCTCAGTATTAGCGCGCTAATTGCCCACCTGACAGCGTTTTAAAAAGCTGAAAAACGAACTTTAATTTGAATTCTTGAAGAATTCTGGACCCTTGGATCCCTAGAACGGTCATAAACTGTCACAATGGGATACCTAACTCTATAAAACCATCAAGAACATGGTTTTCTCACAACAAGGAACAAATACACTCAAAAGCTCAAAATACACAAAGAGAAGAACTTTGATTTTTGTGAAGGAGACAAAGAAGATTCTTGTTGCTGTCCACTAACTCCAAAATCCAGCACTTTTGAGGCCTCCAAAGTAGTACAAGAATCTCTTCAAAGCTGATCTCCCTTGTCATCTTCTTGGTTGTAAGAAAGTCCTTGTTCTAGCATCTTTACTTATGCTTGATCTACATAGTTTTGTGTGTTTATTTAAAAATCAGTTTGTTGTATGTTTGAACATCTTCATCTTGGGTTTTGCACTTAAACTTATTTTATCAAACCCTAAGATTGATTTTGAACAAAAGTTTTGCACTTAAACTTGATTTTTGTTAAACTATTGTTCTTGGCTTTGAAATCGGTTTTGCACAAATACATTAGATTTTAAAACGATTTCACACTTGGGATTTGCAACAAAATCAGTGACATATTTTGCATATTCCATCCATCCTCATACTTGCATGCATTAGAGTTGTTAGGCTCTAGGAGGCTTGCTAGTGTGTGAATTTGATACCACTTTATATTGTAAAGTGTACTTCATTATTTTTCAGCAAATTGTTGTAATTGTATGATTGTAAGACTTAGTGGAATCTAAGTTAAAGGGGAAGACCTAGTTGAGGCTAGGCACAAACTCTAGTTGCGACTAGATAGGAAGTCCTAATTGTAATTAGGCATTCTAGGCTTGTATGCTTAGGTTGTAACAATTATTTGGAATATAAGTGAGGGTTTGAAAATCCTAACCAGGGAGGTTAGGTAGTCGCTTTCCATCTCTTCTATCCCGTTCACTTGCATAGCATAGACATTCGTTGTTATTTGTGCATAAAAATATTAAAAAGGCAATAACCTCTCAACACACCCAATTCACCCCCCTCTTGGGTGTGGTTTCACTCCTAATTCTAATAGGATACCAACCCACGCATTAACTGCAATTCTAATGAAACTTTTACTACCACTAATTTCTATTGAAGCTCTAAGTTTGACACAAAAGGACACATAAATTTTAATCCAACTAAAATAAACCATCTTATCTAATATAATAAAAAATAAAAATTCCTAATCTGGCACAAACTTCGATTTGCATTATTTTCTCCCGATTGAGAAAAATTTGTACTTGAATTTGATGCCCAAGTTATTCTCTCGTGCACAGCCTTTATAGTCTACACCTTCATCAAATTCTCTTATCGTTATTTACCTCATGCACAACCAAAGATTTATTAAGGTAGTGGCTAAATGGGCCCTACTTTGTGCTTAGAGGACCAAATTATTTTGTTTATATCCCACTTCTTAGCATTTCAATTTCGCTATAGGCCTAATAGGCAAATATATCTTGACGCTTAAGGTTCTTGCAAAAGTATCCTAACGTTTTGATTTTGGCAAAAATATCCTAACCTTTCGATTTCTTGTAAATTGTATCCTCAGTACATATTATTTTAGTAAATTATATTAAAGTATATTGGGTATTTAGGTTTTGACCCTCTGAGCCCATTATGTGCAACTATATATATTGATATATTGGTCCTTAATAAATCACTTCAGTCTTCTTCCCAAAACCTAACATGGTATTAGAGACTTCATTTTGCAATAATCTCTTGTTTCTCCTCTCTTTTGGTCGATTTCCTCGACATTCTTTGTTGTCCTAATCTTTTGCGTGCATCATTGTTCTTGCTTTCCTTGCTTGGTGCCTCTATTCTATTGCCAATCTTTTTTTTCTTCATTGATTTTTGTCTTCCATTGTTCTTGGTTTTGATTAGCCAGCTTCTGACTGCAAAAGTTGGTGGTCTTCTTTGTGTTTCTATCCTTGCTTGTGTGCCCTCTTTATCTATTTGCAGCATCATTGCTCTATTTTTCTCTCTGTGTTCAATTTTTTTTCTTAATGTCGCACAATGAGCCCTTATTTTCTTGTCTTCCCTTCAAGATCTTTGTTGTCTATCGTGCCTTGTCTTGGCGTGGTTTGTCCCTGCTATTCTTCATTTGCACCAGCCTGTGCATTAATGGTTGCGTGTACTTCATCCCACTTTGTATTCTCTCACTACAACAGAAAGAGGATTCAGTGACAAATGTTTTAGTGATAAATGAAAATTTGTCTCTGGTGATTGTGTTCAGAGACACTTTGAAAGTACCTTCACTAAATCATACATTCAGAGGCAAAATATATAGTGACATTGTACAAAATCTTGTTAAATGTTTTTAGAAACTAACAAATAGAGACATTCCATTTATTTGTCTCTATTGCCATTAACTAAAAGCATCACTTTTACCCTTTTGTCTTGTTGGGTTTTGGGGTTCATGCGCAGCTGAGATTACAAAACAATTTTGAGAAAAACCCCAACAGGATCCGAATCTGATTCCATTAAAACATGTTTAAACTATGAAAACTTAATCATACCTCAGTCGCAATACCTCTCTGAAGGTTAATCGATCTCTAAGGCGCGCTAATGACGAACGAACGCCCTCTACTAGCTGTCCACACACGAACGGCTGCCGAGATTCAAAATGCTAGCTTAGAGAGAATACCAAACCTTTTGTTTCTCTCCAAAACGATCCAGAGGATACCAAAAAACTCTAATTCGTTTCTTAAAACGAAAATAGAGTTTCGGCCCTTTTAAAATCTTTCGTACTTGTATTCTAACTCAAAGCATCTATTTATACAACCCTTGTATATAGACGGTTAAGTAAATTACACATATACCCCTACTTAAAGAAGTATAAGTGTAATACACTACAAGGACGTTTTTGTCATGAATTTTATCATATAAAATTCATTTTTCTGAACCATCTTAAAATCTCGCAAAACCATTCTCAGTGTGCGACCCAATAGGCTCATACAACGTTGGCAGTGTACCAAAACACATTTTGGTATACAAGTCATAAGCGGCCTCTAGCAAGACATTATGACTACCCAAGTTGTACGAATATCAAATCGATATAACCTAATCAATAGTGTATATAACATCCTTTTGTCACACGATATCCTTTTGATCAAATATAAGGCATGGAATTGTCATCCAACATGTTCAATGGTACTAGTCTCGATTTCTAGGTAGACTGAAAACATTTAAGTGATATTGATCAATATCAATTCACTTAGACTAGGCCTTTTAACAGTCTAACACATCGAGGGATCCACTGGATATCTCTCTTTATATGAGAGGGACAAATTCTATCTTGATTACACAACTTCACCACATTATTCACACAGTAACCAATCACAACCTTTATAATCATCCGGTTAAAGACAACGTTTGATTACGTCAAATCACTGTATTCCTAATGTTGAAGTCTCTGGTAATCTCAAGTCAAAGGACTGAAAAATATACCTATCATGAGAAACAACTATGACTTAATCCATGTGATGTTCTCATAGCGGGTCGGTCCAGTACTTTGTTCCCTAACAAGTACTCATGATCTTGATTCGTATTCTTATACGTATGATCATCGTATGATCATCAATCAAGACTCACACTAGTCTTAATTCATTATAGTTCCCAGTATAATAATCGACTAGGGACATTTAGGATATTTCTGTAAATACCCATGGATCTTATTATAATGTAAACATGCAAATCAATTATAATAAACAGCAAGTGAAATCCTCTATTTTATTAACTAAAATGTATTCATAAAGACTGTTAATGGATTGACCTAGGGCACATTTCCCAACATCTCCCACTTGCTCTAGGGCCAATCATTCATGCATCTAATGCCTTATGATCTAACATGACCATCATGTTTCGCTTGTGGAAGAGCCTTTGTCAATTTATCCGAAACGTTGTCTTCAGTAGGTACTCTGCAAATCTCTACTTCTCCCCTCTCAATAATTTCTCTGATGAGATGAAAATGCCTAAGTATATGTTTGGATCTGTGGTGTGATCTAGGTTCCTTAGCCTGTGCTATTGCCCCGTTATTGTCACAATACAAACAAATAGGGTTAGCAATACTTGGAACCACACCTAGTTCAGAAATGAACTTTTTGATCCAAACTGCCTCCTTTCTTTGCATCGGACTTTGCAATATACTCGAGAACTACGTTGTAGAATGCCATGATCTCTTGTTTTGAACTTTTCTAGCTTACTGCACCCCCATTCAAAGTAAACACATATCCGGACTGCGATCTAAAATCATCTATATCGTTTGAAAACTTGCATCTTGTGTAACCATTTACAACTAGATCATTTTCAAAACCTCCATAAACCAAGAACACTTCCTTAGTCCTTCTTAAGTACTTAAGGATGTTCTTTACTGCTATCCAGTGACTCTCACCTGGATCTGACTGATATCTCCTTGTAGTGCTCAAAGCATATGATACATCAGGCCGAGTGCATAGCATGGCGTACATGAAAGATCCAATAGCAGAGGCATATGGAATCTTATTCATACGGTCTCGCTCATCATTTGTCTTAGGACATTGAGTCTTGCTGAGACTTAAGCCATGAGACATTGGCAGCAATCCTCTTTTAGAGTCTTGCAAACTGAACCTATTCAGTACCTTGTCTATGTAAGCACTCTGACTTAGACCGATTAGCCTCTTAGATCTATCCCTATAGATCCTTATCCCTAGGATATAGGCTGCATCTCCTAAGTCTTTCATTGAGAAACACTTCCCTAACCAAGACTTGACACTCTGCAATGTTGGGATGTCATTTCCAATGAGTAATATACCATCAACATACAGTACCAGAAAAACAACTACACTCCCACTGACCTTCTTGTATACACAAGGCTCATCTTCATTCTTAATAAAATCAGAATCCTTGATTGCTTCATCAAAACAAAGATTCCAACTCCGAGAAGCTTGCTTTAATCCATAAATAGATCTTTGAAGCTTGCATACCTTTCTAGAATTCTCAGGATGTACAAAACCTTCAGGTTGTGTCATATACACGTCCTCAAGCAGCTTTCCATTAAGAAATGATGTTTTTACATCCATTTGCCATATCTCATAGTCATAATATGCAGCAATGGCAATTAAAATTCTTATGGATTTAAGCATGGCTACTGGCGAAAAAGTTTCATCATAATCAACACCTTGAGTCTGCCTGAAACCTTTTGCTACAAGTCTTGCTTTGAAAGTATGCACTTTGCCATCCATGTCAGTTTTCTTCTTGAAAACCCATTTACATCCAATGGTCTTACCAACCAAGTTCCAAACTTGGTTATCATACATGGATTGCATCTCAGAGTTCACGGCACTTAGCCATTTATCTGAGTCTGGTCCAGACATAGCCTCTTGATAAGTGGTGGGCTCATTTTGATCTATAAGCAACACATTACGACTATCAGTAATGAGAAATCCGAATCTCTCTGGCTCATGTCTTACCCTACCAGATTTACGTGGGCCTTGTGTCACTTGCGGAGGTTCAACTGGTTCAGAACGTTGTTGAACTTCCAGTAGCGGTTCAGTGTTTATTTGTGATTCTTGAACTTCTTCAAGATTTATTTCTCTCCCACTAGTGTCTTTTGAAATAAACTATTTTTCCATAAAGGCACCATACCGAGCAACAAACACTTTGTTCTCAGCGGGATTATAAAAGTAATATCCTTTTGTTTCCTTAGGATACCCCACAAATAAACACTTATCAGATTTAGGTGCTAGTTTTTCTGAGACTTGTCGCTTTACGTAAGCCTCACAACCCCAAATCTTAAGAAAAGACAAACTAGGTCTCTTACCGTACCATATCTCATATGGTGTTTTATCAACCGCTTTAGAAGGAACTCGATTTAGAGTGAAAAGCTGCAGATTTGTAATGCATAACCCCAAAAGGATAATGGAAGATCCGCATGACTCATCATAGATCGAACCATATCTAACAAGGTTCAATTTCTCCTTTCAGAAACTCCATTCCATTGTGGAGTTGCTGGTGGAGTTAATTGTCAAACAATCCCACAATTTCTAAGATGATCATCAAATTCTTGGCTCAAATATTCACCACCTCGATCTGATCGAAGTGCTTTAATAGTTTTACCAAGTTGATTCGCACTTCATTTTGAAATGTTCGAAACATCTCAAATGATTCAAACTTTATGTTTCATAAGATATACATAACCATATCTCTTGAAATCATCGGTAAATGTAATGAAGTACTGGTAACCTCCTCTAGCCATTGTGTTTATAGGACCGCATACATCAGTATGTACTAGACCCAATAAATCACTTGCCCTTTCACTGTGTCCAGGAAAGGGAATTTTAGTCATCTTTCCTAGTAAACAAGATACGCACGTTTCATATGATTCCAAATCAAATGAATCTAGAAGTCCATCTTTATGGAGCTTCGTTATGCGTTTCTCATTTATGTGGCCAAGATGACAATGCCAAAGATAGGTTTGATTCAAATCATTTGACTAGGATCTCTTTGTATTTATGTTAAAGACTGGAGTATCTGTGGACTTTTTCATGCTTAGAATATAAAGACCATCACACAAGTCAGCATTTGCATAAAAAATGCCTTTACGAGAAATTGAACATCTATTATTTGCAATAATAAAATCAAAACCATCCATATCCAAACATGAAATAGAAATGATGTTTCTGCTCAAGGCAGGCACATAATAACAATTATTTAAAGTTAAAATAAGTCCACTAGATAAAACTAAGTCATATGATCCAACAGCCAGGGCAGCAACTCTTGCTCCATTCCCTACGCGGAGGATGACTTCTCCTTTCTTCAACTTTCTACTTCTGGTGAGTCCCTGCACATTTATACAAATGTGAGATCCACATCCGGTATCCAATACCCAGGAATCACTAGTAGATAAGTTAATTTCAATAACATAAATACCTGAGGTGGTAGTCGCACTACCCTTTTTCATCTTTAGATCTTCCAGATAGAGTTTGCAATTTCTGAACCAATGTCCTGGTGCATGGCAGAAATGACAATTTCCTTCCTTTTTCCTTTTGGTGCTTTGAAGCAGGAACAGGCTGGGGCTTGACTTGTTCCACAGGCTTTGCAATAGGTGCAGCAGCAGCCTTGGCAACTTTAGCCTTGCCTTTGCCTTTCTTCTTCATTTCCTTTCCCTTTTGGACCATCAGCACATTACTAGAGGGTTTCTTGATATTTTGTTCAGCAGTTTTGAGCATCAAATGCAACTCTGAAATTGATTTCTCCATATTATTCATATTGTAGTTCATCACAAATTGTGAGTAACTCTCTGGTAATGAATTTAAGATCAAATCCGTAGCCAACTCTTGGCTTATGGGAAATCCAAGTCTATCAAGTTGGTCAACATAGCCCTTCATCTTCGAACATGAGGACTAAGCGACGCACCCTCGGTCATCTTACAAGAATGCGGGTTCTTGATCGTCTCGAACCTTTCTTGCCTAGCTTGTTGTTGGAACATTTCCTTCGAGCGTTACTGACCATGTCGTAGGCTTCCATTAGTTCCATGTCCTTCGAAATTCAGGAACCATAGTTGCCAACATAATGCATGCAACATCAGTAGAATCGTTGACATGCTTATTATGCGCATCCGTCACAGCTTTCGTAGCATTGGCTGGTGGGTCCTCAGGGATTGGAGCATCTAGGACATACAACTTGCGTTCATGCTTGAGAACGATTCTCAAGTTTCGAACCGATCAAGAAAGTTAGTCCCAGATAGCTTATCCTTCTCAAGGATAGATCGCGATGATGAGGGGATTATTGTTACTTGAAGAGGCCATTGATCTACAATAAAAATTATGCGAGTTTATTTTAGTATAGAGGAATAGACTCCCACTAAATTAACAACCCTCCTAAAACATCTTGTTTATTTAGGGGACTAAATCCATATTTCACCTAATTCTATGACAAACGGTATGGCATGAAACACGAGAACTAGATTATTTAGGTAGGTAACAGTTACCAATTACATCTTATGTAATTTTAGATACTTTTATGAGATAGAGGACATCTTATGTCTTAGCATATTTTTATCTCATCATATGCCTAAAGTTCAAAACTATTTTGATAGCTTTATTAAGTCGGACCAATTTAAACATTTAGGTAACTCTTACTCAACTTATCTCACCAAGATAACACAATACATCCAACTATGGCTGAAACTATATTAGTGCGATCGAGGCCTTGACAAGTGTTTAAAATTGGATGGTACAAGACTTAAGATTTAATAGAGGGATTTTATTCAGTTTTAGTGATTTTAATTAAACAATGAAATATCATATATTTTATTGATTTGTAGAACCACTAAACAATTTAGGAAATTTTTATGTTATTCAATAATAGAAGAATTTTCGTGCGCTAGGATTAGTTAGACGGTGGTCCTGCTGGCCGGTCAGCGCTAGGATTAGTTAGACGGCGGTCCCGCTAGCATATCACAAATAACAAACTTCTCCATATTTATCTCCTATCCAATAGGGATAATTAAGCCGATTTTGCATATATCTCCTAATCTAATTGTTATCTATCTTTATCAAATAAAAACTTCATAACAACATAGATATAACAAGATAAATAAATAATTTCAAAAATTAATTATTTGCAATTTCGATCTTCATCCAAATAATCACAAATATGTAGTTGGATCATGAATTACTATCTCAATCGAAACTAATCATATTAGTTTCGAATTAACATTCAGACTTATACAATTTAAGAAACTTAAATTAATGTAACCTAAATATGCATCTTGAATTACTGAGAGATTTCATCCATGCATCAATACACAAAAATAAAGATTATACCTAATGGTGTCATGGATCACAGAATACGAAATTCAATTCATTAAAATTATTCGAACCTAACATGATTACTTGCATGTATGAAACTGATTTCAATTAAATCACGAATATATATATCATATACACAAAACATGATAATAAATCTCATAGAAAACTTATGTATATCACATATACATCAACTATTAACATGCTTTCAATCATATATCATAAAAACATGCAATGAGTTTAACGGAATCAAACTCGAAGGCTCTGATACCACTATTGGGTTTTGGGGTTCATGCGCAGCGGAGATTACAAAACAATTTTGAGAAAAACCCCAACAGGATCCGAATCTGATTCCATTAAAACATGTTTAAACTATGAAAACTTAATCATACCTCAGTCGCAATACCTCTCTGAAGGTTAATCGATCTCTAAGGCGCTGCCAATGACGAACGCCCTCTACTAGCTGTCCACACACGAACGGCGGCCGAGATTCAAAGTGCTAGCTTCGAGAGAATACCAAACCTTTTGTTTCTCTCCAAAACGATCCAGAGGATACCAAAAAACTCTAATTCGTTTCTTAAAACGAAAATAGAGTTTCGACCCTTTTAAAATCTTTCGTACTTGTATTCTAATTCAAAGCGTCTATTTATACAACCCTTGTATATAGACGGTTAAGTAAATTACACATATACCCCTACTTAAAGAAGTATAAGTGTAATACACTACAAGGACGTTTTTGTCATGAATTTTATCATATAAAATTCATTTTTCTGAACCATCTTAAAATCTCGCAAAACCATTCTCAGTGTGCGACCCAATAGGCTCATACAACGTTGGCAGTGTACCAAAACACATTTTGGTATACAAGTCATAAGCGGCCTCTAGCAAGACATTATGACTACCCAAGTTGTACGAATGTCAAATCGATATAACCTAATCAATAGTGTATATAACATCCTTTTGTCACACGATATCCTTTTGATCAAACATAAGGCATGGAATTGTCATCCAACATGTTCAATGGTACTAGTCTCGATTTCTAGGTAGACTGAAAACATCTAAGTGACATTGATCAATATCAATTCACTTAGACTAGGCCTTTTAACGATCTAACACATCGAGGGATCCACTGGATATCTCTCTTTATATGAGAGGAACAAATTCTATCTCGATTACACAACTTCACCACATTATTCACACAGTAACCAATCACAACCTTTATAATCATCCGGTTAAAGACAACATTTGATTGCGTCAAATCACTGTATTCCTAATGTTGAAGTCTCTGGTAATCTCAAGTCAGAGGACTGAAAAATATACCTGTCATGAGAAACAACTATGACTTAATCCATGTGATGTTCTCATAGCGGGTCGGTCCAGTACTTTGTTCCCTAACAAGTACTCATGATCTTGATTCGTATTCTTATACGTATGATCATCGTATGATCATCAATCAAGACTCACACTAGTCTTAATTCATTATAGTTCCCAGTATAATAATCGACTAGGGACATTTAGGATATTTCTGTAAATACCCATGGATCTTATTATAATGTAAACATGCAAATCAATTATAATAAACAGCAAATGAAATCCTCTATTTTATTAACTAAAATGTATTCATAAAGACTGTTAATGGATTGACCTAGGGCACATTTCCCAACATGTCTTTCCATTTCTCGCGCGCCTCTCATAATCTTCTTCATCGCCTTGTCATCTTCTTCTTCATCGCCTTCTCATCTTCTTCATCGCCTCTGCCCTCGCCTCTGCGCTCTCATCTTCTTCATCGCCGCCTCTGGCCTCACCTCTGCCCTCTCATCTTCTTCATCACCGCCTCCTCTACCCTCGCCTCTGCCCTCTCATTTTCTTCATCGCCGCCTCTGCCCTCGCCTCTGGCCTCTCATCTTCTTCATCGCCGCCTCCTCTCCCTCACCTCGTGCTCTCATCTTCTTCATCGCCGCCTCGCCTCGCCTCGCCTCTCTCATCTTCTTCATCGCCGCCTCTACCCTCGCCTCTGGCCTCTCAACTTCTTCATCGCCGCCTCCTCTGCCCTCGCCTCTGCCCTCTCATCTTATTCATCGCTGCCTCTGCCCTCGCCTCTGCCCTCTCATCTTCTTCATCGCCGCCTCTGCCCTCTCATCTTCATCTTCGCCTCTGCCCTCTCTTCTTCTTCATTGCCCTCTGCCCTCTCTTCTTCTTCATCACGCCCTCTCATCTTCTTCATCGCGCGGACAGAGAAGAGTCTCGGCGCCCTCTTATTCTTCAATCATCACTTCGGCGGTCTTCCGGTGTCTCGACAACAACTCTCAGGTAGCTCTCTGTTCTTTCTAACAAAATCAGTTCCTACTTCATCTTATTTCCATCGATTTGATTTTCTTGGCATCTCTGTTCTTTGCACTTATCAACTTCACAGCTAAATTAACAGTGACAGCATAGAAGCAATTGCATGGCATTGCACTAATCAATAAGCATATATCCAAAGAAAGTGGTTTTCATAGAATCTTGAACAAATATTCAAGGGTCCCAAACATACATACATATATATATATATTCTTTAATTGATTTATGACAACATATATGTTGAGTGATTTACAGTGTTTCATTGGCCAAAGAATCTAAAAAATTAATACATTAAAAAAAAAGATAAAGAAAATGAAGATTTCTCTCTCCCTATATATATAATATATAATTGGAGTATATATAATTATTTAAAAGTGAAATTACTAATCAGTGAACTCATTGTCTGATAGCATTGTCTGATAGCATTGAAGCCAATAGGTTTTATCTATACTTCATTCACATGTGTGTTTATTTTTGTTGCATTATTTTCCTTTTAGTGTGAGTTTACTTTAATCTAGCTTCCCATCTCCTTTAGAAAGTTATTAATCATACTCTCTTTTAGGAACTTCTCAAAAAAAAAAAATGGTGTGACTTCATAAAGATAGGTTATTACATTGGCATTCACCTACCAAAAATTGTTAAAAACTTAATAGGATCTTACCAAAAAAAATACTTAATATGAAGGTATGTGTATGCTACTTGGTTAAGAAAGGTAATTTGCAAGATAATTTATTGTTTACATTTGAATGTAAACTAGCTAACTTGCAGTTAGGTACTAAGTTTGGAACATAAATTTCATACATACAATTGTGCGTTTACATATGTATTTTTATTTGCTACTTATTTTTAATATAGACCATATATAATTATGGGTGTAATATTTTATCTTAAGATTTACTCACATATTTTATATATATATATATCTATAATGTATTTAGGTTGATTAATATTTGCACGACATGGACAAATCGTGGATGCGTAATCATAATAAGAGGAGTGCGGAATATATACAAGGTATTAGAGCTTTCATTTCCCATGTAAAAGATATAAGTGAACTAGGTGACGAAATTCGATGCCCTTGTCGGGATTGCTTAAACACTAAAAAACGAAAGCTTGAGGAGGTTGAAGTACATTTGTTTGATCATGGTTTTTCTCACACTTATCAGAACTGGATCTATCCTGGGGAAGTGGTGATCTCACATGATAGTTACCAAGCAAGTGGCATAGGTGAAACAAGTGCAAACAATTCTCTTGATGAAGAAGAAGAGAAAGGTGAGGATGACCTTAATGATCTTTTGACGGATGTAAGGGATGGTTGTAGTTCACTAGATGAAAGATTACCATCAGGTTTTAATGAGGAAAATGTAAGAGTTGAACCTACAAATGAGTGGGAAGATGATAGTTTCCATCGACTACTAGCCGATGCACAATGCGAGTTGTACCCTGGATGTGTGAAGATGACTCTTTTAACCTTTGTTGTGAAGTTGTTACATTTAAAAGTTATCAACCATTGGAGTAACAAGTCATGCACAATGCTACTTGAGTTTCTTAAAGAAATATTGCCAGATGGATAAAAAATTCTAGATTCTTATTATAAAGCAAAGAAGATACTTCGCGACTTAGGTCTAGGATACACATCGATACATGCATGCAGGTATGATTGTTCTTTATTTTGGAAAGAGCATAAAGATGATGAGGCATGCTCAGTTTGTGGCGAGTCTCGATGGAAGCAAAATGATGGAATTGGGAAGAAGATTTCTTGGAAAATATTACGGTATTTTCCGATAACGACAAGGTTGAAGTGGTTATTTTTTTCAAGAGATACAGCAGTGGCAATGCGGTGGCACAAAGATCATTCTACGGAGGATGAGAATGTTATGAAGCATCCACATGACTCATTTGCATGGAAGAGTTTTGATAATCAGTTTCCTTGGTCCGCAAAAGATCCTCGTAATGTTCGGCTTGGGCTTGCTACAGATGGATTCAATCCGTTTGGCACCATGAGTATCTCATATAGTGTTTGGCCAGTCATTCTTATTCCATATAATTTGCCACCATGGAAGTGTATGAAGGACCCATTTTTCATGTTATCTTTACTTATTCCTGGACCAAAAGCACCGGGCAAGGAAATTGATATCTATTTAAAATCTTTGATTGAGGAGTTAAAAGAATTATGGGATAAAGGGGTTCCAACATATGATGCATTTACAAAAGAAAAATTCATAATGCATGCATCCATTCTTTGGACAATTAATGACTTTTCAGCATATAGCAATTTGTCCGGTTGGAGCACCAAGGGCTATATGGCTTGTCCAACATGTAACAAGGATACTCGCTCACAATTGCTAAGAAGTAAGATATGCTACATGGGTCATCGTCGATACTTACGAAAGAACCATCCGTAGAGGAACAACAAAGAGGTTGATGGCAAAGAAGAATATCGAAGTGCACCAACATGTTTGACAGGTGGACATATACTATCCCAGTTGAATGTACTCCCACATTTCAACCTCGGTAAACATCCTATAATGAAAAAACAAAAGCGATCGCCGAGGGAGTTAAATTGGCATAAAAAGAGTATATTCTTTGTACTTCCTTATTGGCACAAATTAAAGCTAAGGCATAATCTAGATGTGATGCACATAGAAAAAAACATATGTGAATCACTCCTAGGGACAATAATGAACATTGATGGGAAGTCGAAAGATACAAATAAAGCAAGGGAAGATTTATTTGACATGAACATTAGGAAGGAGTTGCACTTACAAGTTAAAGGTACCAAGGTTTTCAAACCTCAAGCTTGCTATACGCTAACACCCGAGGAAAGAAGATGTTTTTGTGACTTTCTAATGTCTGCAAAGTTTCCGATGGATATCTTTGCAAATATTTCTAGATCCGTCAATATAACTGATGGTAGAATAACAGGCCTTAAAAGTCACGATTACCATGTGATGATACAAAGACTCCTTCCCATTGGATTACGTGGTTATATGCATTGTGATGTGCTCCAGATTTTATTTGAGCTTGCTAAGTTTTTTCATACACTTTGTGCTCGAACTTTGCACGTGCAA
The DNA here is from genome assembly GCA_039657345.1 of Stephania japonica. Classification (NCBI taxonomy): domain Eukaryota; kingdom Viridiplantae; phylum Streptophyta; class Magnoliopsida; order Ranunculales; family Menispermaceae; genus Stephania; species Stephania japonica. The sequence goes on from CM077561.1 coordinate 31,386,212, forward strand.
GACTTGGAGAAGATGAAAAAAGACATCGTGCTTACTCTTTGTAAAATGGAATGTGTATTTCCTCCTGCTTTCTTTGATATCATGGTGCACTTGTCTGTTCACCTTCCACATGAAGCTTTGCTTTGTGGTCCTGTAAGTTATAGATGGATGTATCCAATTGAACGATATCTTGGGCGATTAAAGGGATATGTTCGAAATCGAGCTCATCCTGAAGGTTCAATCGCTGAAGCATATTTGGCTAATGAGTGTTTGACTTTTTTTTCGATGTATCTATCTAATGTTGAGACAAGATTCAACCGAGCAGAACGAAATGCAGACTTCCACCCAAGTAGAAAGTATGGATCTTTATCTGTTTTCTCACAAAAAGTTCGACCGTATGGACCTACTGAATATGTAATGATGAATGTTGATGAATACAACATGGCAAGATGGTTCATACTATACAATTGCGATGAGATACAAACTTATCTTGAGTAAGAACTTTTCTTAGGACAATTTATATATCTTGACTTACTATTATTTATTAGCTTATTTATTAATTCCTTACATGACTTATAATAGGGAACATAGTCGCATACTTGCAAAGGAAAGTAGGGAGGCTCTCTTCGAAAGACAACAAAAATTATTTCCACTTTGGTTTGAGGAGAAAGTATGTTTTTGTAACTCTCTTTTGTCATAAAATCAGCATCATCGATCTTATTATTAATACTAATTCATATTTCAGGTTAAAAAAATGTATTATGAGTCATCATCAAAAGACACACTAAGAGAGTTGTATGCATTAGCTTGTGGCCCAGACAAGTGAGTAAAGTCATACTCAAGTTGCATAGTTAATGGAATGCGTTACCATACTTTTAAACGTGATGAAAGATGCAAAACTCAAAACTCCGGATTACTTGTTGAAGGAGAGCATGAAGGGAAGATGATTGATTTTTATGGTAGGCTATGCGATGTGGTAGAACTCACATTTTTTGATAGATTTCAAGTCATTTTATTTAAGTGTGAATAGTTTAATACCAATCCAAAAAAGGGAGGATTTCGTCAAGAGTATGACATTGTTTCCATCAACATTAGTTCTACGTGGTATGAGAATGATCCCTTCATTTTTCCAAATCAAGCGTCACAAGTATTTTATTTAAATGATACGAAGTTGGGGGCAAATTGGCGAGTGGCTCAAAAAGTAGTGTATAGAAATTTATGGGATTTCATTGAACTTAGCACAAGTAATGTTGATTGTGAACCCATAAGAGATGGTCATGAAGATGCATTGCAACAAAATACATCAACAGAAGAAATTCAAGGTATCCAAACATTGGAAAAGTTGGTTGACTCGTTGACTAGAATGGATTGTGATCTAGAGTTCATCGATACACCAGTGTCTTCGATCAATATAAGACGCAATGAAGATAACATTAATTCAGTAATGAATAATGTTGATGATGATGATACTGATAATGATGATGAAGATGATACTATCTTGGAATATTGTGACGAGCATGAAGACCATGAAGATTTTGACATTGACACCGATTATGAGATGACATGATTTGGTAGAATTACCCAACTTTACATTACTACTTATTTTATATTACAATAGACTCTGCCTCTACTTTATGTATTGCTTAAGATACCATTGTGTTATGATGTTTTATAGTATAATGATGTTTTTTAATATTGTCTTTATCACATGCTTATTTATTTTTGTTGTTTACTATGCACTTGAATCATAGCACTAGTTCAAATTATTTATGTTTTGTAAATCAAACTACAGGCTTCTATTCAACTATGCCACCTGGGACACGCAAACAAGTTGACAATGCACCAGCTGTTGATGAGACTGTAGTGGAGCCACGTAGTCCCCGTATGTCAACTCGTAGTTTTTAATACAATATTATATGTTTTTCTTTTATAGTTGTATACTAATGTATTACTTTCTACTAATGTTTTGTTTTTTCTTATCAAGCACTACAAGTGGTACGTAAGAAACGCACAAAGACAAGAGGATTAGAATTGGAGAAGGTTGTGGCACATGCTGGTCGAGTCAAATTACACGTGGATCCTATTGCACGCAAGCCAATCACTAGAACTGGTAGCTTGTTTATCACAGAATGTGGCATAACAGTGAGGGGATTTGCACCACTTGACTGTGTAGGGTGGAAAAATGTCAAAGAAGATGAAAGGACAGAACTTTATCATCGTCTCTCTGTAATGTTCATTAACATTTTTTATACTAAGAAATCAATTATCTCTTATATGTTAGAATTTAAGCATAAATATGATTTGCTACTAATTTTATTCTTTTGCTATTAATCAGACAAAGTTTGACTTGGACATGTCTAATGATCTTGAGAGGCAATATGTGAATAGATCTTTGTCATCAAGATATCGCAGCTACCAGTCAACTATTCGTAAGCATATTATGTCATTTTCATCTATCTCTGCCGCTATTGAGGGGAGAAAGCCAAAGTATGATAACATCAGCGTTAAAGTTTGGGCATGGCTTTGTAACCATTTCAATACAAGTGAAGAAAAGGTATTCAAATAATTGTATAATGCATTGTTTATCAATTAATCTGTCAATGGTAATGTAATTAAAGATTGTAAACTTCAACCTAACATTGAAAGTATTTTTGTTTTACAGATAAAATCTGAAATCAACAAGGCAAATAGGGCCAAAGTCAAATATCCACATTGTGGAGGCACACGCACTTTTGTTTATTACAGGGAGCTTAATGTGATCTTTTATTCTTATTGTCATTCTAGTACTATATAATATTAGCATAAATGCAAAGAATTGACAAAATCACTTATCACTTGTCTTGCAGCGTAACACCGAGACGGCTGAAGAACAATCCTGAATAGATTTGTTTTATACCACACATCATAGAGAGCGTGGTTGGACTCACCCTGAAGCAGAGAGTGACTATGTGAGCAAGTTATACTACGTATTTTGAAAGATTTCTTAAGTGAAAAATGTTGATTTATATTTTAGAATTAACACTTAAGTTGTGTTTATAGATGAAAATGCTAACGTTACGTGAGCTATATGGACCTAAGCCTCCCGCGGACGAAGAAGATGAAGACAAAGATGGTGAATTTGAGTTTATGACTGATGATCAAATTGTTGATCAGGTATATGATTAATTTTTTCATTTCTCAAATACTATTGATGGTTACCTTTAATAGTTTTTCTCTTACCCATGCTATTGTTGTAATTAATAAGTGTTGGGAACCAATCCAAACTACATTATAGGTTTGGGTTATGGACCTAAGCCTAAGCCTCGCTTGGAAAGAGATAAAAAGGTTTCGGAGGCAAATGATCGACATTTGGAAGAAATTAAGAAGATAAATGAGCGACATTTGGAAGAAATTCAGAAGATAAAGGAAGAGAATAATGCAAGGGAAGCAATATTGCAAGCTGATAGAGATGAAACAAAGGCAAGATTGCAAGCACTTGAGAATACCATTGCTGAGATCTTACGCATGTCCATGCCTGCTTCTATTAATTTGACTCCATCACAAGATTTACCCACAAAAGGTATGTGATGCATTGTTTCTTGGTTGATTTTATATACATATTCTATATGTTCTATTCTTCAATGATTAACTCAATTGTAGAGTTGACATCAAACTATATAAGTAGATTTTTTTTTTGACTTCAACTATATAAGTAGAGTTAATTGCTTTATATTTCTTCAATGTTGTTGTTGTGATTGTCAATGTCTTCAAAAGAGTTGAATTGAGTGGTGCTTTATGTATGCTCAAGAAGATGAAGCTATCAACTTCCTCAAATAGAGTATAATAAGGTTAGAGTTAGTTGTTGTTAGCCATACACATCCATTATTCAAATTTGATTAGAAAAAAAAATTGAACTTGTCAATCTATGTCATTGCTTCTTACCTTTTTATATTGGTGGTGTTGTTGTGAGTTGTTATTGTTGTGATTGCCAATGTCTGCAAAAGACTTCAATTGAGTGGTGCTTTATGTATGCTCAAGAAGATGACGCTATCAACTTCCTCAAATAGAGTATAATAAGGTTGGAGTTAGTTGTTGTTAGCCATACACATCCATTATTCAAATTTGATTAGAAAAAAAAATTAAACTTGTCAATCTATGTCATTGATTCTTACATTTTTCTATTGGTGGTGTTGTTGTGAGTTGTTGTTGTGATTGTCAATGCCTGCAAAAGAGTTCAATTGAGTGGTGCTTTATGTATGCTCAAGAAGATGACGCTATCAACTTCCTCAAATAGAGTATAATAAGGTTGGAGTTAGTTGTTGTTAGCCATACACATCCATTATTCAAATTTGATTAGAAAAAAAAATGAACTTGTCAATCTATGTCATTGATTCTTACATTTTTCTATTGGTGGTGTTGTTGTGAGTTGTTGTTGTTGTGATTGTCAATGTCTGCAAAAGAGTTCAATTGAGTGGTGCTTTATGTATGCTCAAGAAGATGACGCTATCAACTTCCTCAAATAGAGTATAATAAGGTTGGAGTTAGTTGTTGTTAGCCATACACATCCATTATTCAAATTTGATTAGAAAAAAAAATTGAACTTGTCAATCTATGTCATTGCTTCTTACCTTTTTCTATTGGTGGTGTTGTTGTGAGTTGTTGTTGTTGTGAGTGGTTGTTCTGATTGTTATCTTGTACTTCTTATTTTTATTTTTTAAAATGCAACTTCTTTCTTTTGTTGGTGCCAATAGTGCCTTCTTGTTTAAGTTGATATTTCAGTTGCATTATTAGATGATTGTGCTTCTTTTTTTTATGTCATCTTAATTAGTAATAAATGTCTTTATAATAATTGGCAGGTGTATGAAGATAGCGACAAAAAGTTGAAGACATGGAATATAGTGGCTTGGGGATGATGGAGTGTTATTTTGGTTTCTTCAACTTAGTACATGTGATATTTTGCTACCCTTTTTTGTTAAGACATTATATTTCTCTACATGTGTACACTCCTCATAGGCTCTAACAAAACAACTAACTTAGACTTCATTTTTTGTTGAGTAGAAATATGTATTGGTTATTGTTGTTAAGTAGGGATATGACAATGGATTAGACCTAATTAATTTTTTGTATGCAAATATGATATTTAAATGATAATATTATGACGTGTTTTTTGGACAAAATGAGTATGATGTATGTGATTCTTTTTAATATACATGGCATATTTTTCTGTGACAAAAATTTTCACTAATAGTGATTCTAAAATATCAGGCTTACTTCATATTTAGTGACAAATTATGTTGCTAATCATAAGGTTTAGTGACAAATTTGGTCACTATATAGGTCATTTAGTGACAAACTTTGTTACTGATTACTTATATCAATTGGATACCCACACCCATGGTTGTTGTCGCTATTCATCTATACCAATAAAGAATTAGTTGTCTCTAATGATGTTTACACACAACTTTAAACATTTCGTCTCTAATAGTGTTTAGATACAATTTTTAAATTTTCGTCGCTAATAAGTTGTTTGTGACGAAACTTTTGTATCTTTCACTAAAAGTATTTAATGACATAATAATTTTATTGTCTTTAAATTGGTATTGTGACAACCATCTCTTTGTTGCTAAACAAAGTCTTTAGCGATAATATTTTTTTTTTGTCGCAAAGTTGATTCACCGACAAGGCTACAGCGACGAAGTTAGTGACACTCGACTTTTGTTACTAAACAACATTAGCGACAGTTAGGCAACCATTTAGTAACGCATGTGTTTGTCACTAAAGCCCTTGACTGTTGTAGTGTCTTATCGCCTCCCATCTGTGCATTCTCCCATTGAAGCTAGATTGTTACTTGACTTCCTATTCTATTGAATCTATGTTATTGATTCTTGTTTTTTTGTGACAAAAATATACTAGTGGCAAAGGCCTTCAAGAAAATTTTCCATTGCATCTTTTGTTTTTGACTTTTATGATCCTCCCTAGTGCAATTCGGTGATCTGCTCTCTCTTCTTTTATCCCATTTATCTCTTCCTTATCTTCTCTCTTTTCGTCGCCATTGTTTGCTAGACGAATCTTTTCGCCACAGTTTCATGTGTGCGTGCTACTTGTCGACCCTTAATTTTGCTGCATGAACCTATGACGGCCCCAATTTCAAAAGCAGTTGGGAACGCCCGGCCTAGACCTGCATAGGCTCCCGAGTCGGTACTCAACGAGTCTATACACACCTAGTCAACCTCAATTTATTTATTTACGGTTTAAAACATGATTTATTAGATTATAAAGTTTATCAAATCAATACGCAGCAGAACTTAACTATAATCAATTAAAAACTCGAGGGAAATCATGAATTTTACTAATAATGTGGAACCCCAAATACAAGATAAGCATGTGAAGCCTGGTGAACACAGTATGACGGGGGCATATTGATGGCTTGCCCCAAGTGTAGGGATTCATAGTAGTAATAATGGCGCAAACTAGTGTTTTCACCGAGTTTATCAAATCCACAGAGAATAGTTGCACAAAGCACTAAAGTAGATTTGACGATTTGAAACATAAACAAATAAGTAATAATAGAATTTATTTTTGACTTTAATTAATCAATCAAATTAAATGTGTGACGAATTAATCAAAATGTGTGTTCAACTCAATTTATAGATCAGGTATCCTACAAGTCATCTCGTCCGAAGGTCTCAGTGGCAAAAATACTATCTTAACTCTCAGGCTCCATAGGTCTGTACGAGCGGCATAAGAGCATCAAAGAATTACGTTCAAAACCCTTTAAGGTCACTTAAAGTCTAGGCAACCGGTCGGTGTACCCTAGCATAATAAGTTCAAGTGCTTAATTTTGGTTCAATAGCTCCAAGGTCTCGGCAACTATCTCTCCTTAATTTTAGTGACTACAAGATCAGTGCAATAAAAGCCTAGAGTGTGGAACAATAAAAATAACATTATTCCACACTCAATACATTGTTCCACACTCAATACATAACATTAAAAAAAAGAACAAGAAATGCAACTAATCATGATTTATCAACACAAAACAGTCAAATAAGCACATCAAGTCTCAAAAATATATAAACTAAATAACAAAGAGAGGGAAACTCTACAGTCTTCGGCCCCAAGGTCATGGCGAATCCGACCTCATCTTTTGTCGAATCTATCAATATCTCCCACTCTATGATACACTAAGAAAATATGAAAGTACAACTAAACTAGGGTCCCCGAGCATTGCTCGAAGGCGAGCTCGGGGCAAAAACAACCTCAAAACTATAAAAACAAAATGAGAAACCAAAGTTTTTGGTGAAGAAAATGATAAGAGAAGAGGAGTTATGGTGAGGATGATGGTGGACGAGAGTCGGTTCTGATATGTCGGTCATGTAAGCTTTGTTGTGGTGTGGATATCTTTTCTCAATCCTGAGAGAGAAAGGGCCGCCAAGTGTCCTGCTTGGAGAACCTTATTTTGGTGTGAAATTCCCAACTTGCTCTCTGTTTTGTTTGAAAAAGTTGGTGAGGACATGCGCAGTGTGTGCTTAGGAAGATCAACAGCTGTTGATCATTGTTGAAAAGCCAGTAACGTCGTTCTAGTGTGCTTTTCAAGGAGAACACCAAAAATACTTCAAAAGAACCCCTCTTTTATTCATTTTGATTAACAATGCCTACACACATCAAATAAACAAAAATAAGAATTTATGACTAAAATTTGAGACTTTGACGCACTATAATAAAGTAAATACATATCAAAATGGGACACAGAAACTAACTTAACACATATCATGATATCCAAGTATCATAACTCAATTCTATCAATAAAGTTTCAAAACAACATATGTAAATAAAACAATTACATACTACGCAACAAGGAAAGAAATCATCCCCGATGAGTATTCAGAGGAAGTCACCTATTGTTGGTCCCTTTCCCTTGCCGTTACCTGTCCTATCTGAACCCACCATCACAAACTAGACAGTGACCAAATGAGAGAGATTGAAAGTAATGCCAGAAAAATATAATAGTAATTCACGAATAAAACAAGGCAATTAAAGAATCATGCGGTAACTGAAAGACAAAAAATATAACAAGGTGCATGATAATCATACTAATAGATAACAATCAAAATTTGCATATTTCAATAATTCAAAAGATGCCCATAAGTAGTCTAAATTATGGCATTACGGCGAAGATCTTGCGAGATCTCCCCGGGCATCAACACAAGCGAAGGCACAGCCATGATGAGGGACACTAGTCCCCAGTACTTGGTGTCACACAATCAGTATGGGTGGTCCCATACTCCTGTACAAAAGTGTCCGCGTTGCTCCACTAGTGTAGGGCTGAGTACTCTGAGATACACTTACGCCAAGAACATACAACAAAGGAATAGAATGAAATTTGCCAAACATGAGATTAATTTAACAATCACAATCAACAGAGGATATATAATCACATAATATTTTCCTACTGGCGTACTAACTTACCTTGTACGTCGCGTACCCATCTTACTTCCACGATCCTAACCCTTTACTCGGATCCCAAACTACTTGTTAATGGTTTGAACCACAATAGGTTAGGTTTATAGTCAATAAATAACTTTAGGATAACCCCCAAAATTTTCCAAAATTTTCTCATATTTTTCTGGGTTTTTCCCCATTTTTTTTCAGAATTTATTCAATCTTAATTTATTTTTTATTATTCTTCTTCCAAACATTCAACAAAACTTCTCCCACAACATTCAACAAAACTTAATTTATTTAACAAAATTTCAACAAAACTTCAAAAAAACTTCTCCCACAACGTTCAATTTTAACAAACACAAAATCACGTATACACCATCCGACGTGCTTCCTTACATGCACAATGTTCTCGCGGACCAGATTTTGTATAAACATATAACACACACATATGCCTCGCACACGCTGTGATGACAAAAAAAAACAGAACAATGCTCTTACGACGCTTTTACGCAATAAACAAAACATACACTCATATGTTCGAGACACCATTGGAACACACACATGAAAACGTCTTTGAAAACGAAAAACCGAAATCAACTTTTTGATAATCACGCCGATGCGACGCCGCCATGTTCACAAGGTCATGGCGTCATCGCGGTGTGTCCTGATCTGTCTCCGCTTTAGTCGTTTTAGGAGACATCGTGTGTCCATGAATGGGGCGGCATCTCCACGACGTCTGGTTGGGAAATCAAACTCTAAAATCACATAACTAATCGACACCACTCACAATCACTACTCGGTCAATCATCGTCAAATGTTTTCGGGCATCAAGACCACCCGAAATCAACTCCGGGTCATCGTGGGTTCCCCGGATTCACTTGAAAACCCAAAACCAACGTCAAATCTGAAACCCAACCAATAACTGTAAAATCGACGTTAAATCACAACACCAGCTCAATGTCGCGTGTTGATCGCTCTGGGGGTTGCCAAGACACTGGTGGTTTACTAAGATTTGTCTCCGGCATGGCACCCCTAGTCATCGCGATGTAATTAACCAACAACAACAACGCATAAATCGTAAAGAACTACAAAGAAGGAGGAGATCTCACCTTTTCGGCAAGTTCTTGCAACTCTGGCGACCCTCCAGAGGGTGGGACAGCCCTCCAATGGTTGTCCACCAAGTTTCCTTACTCACCAAGTCTAAAGAGGAACAGAGAAGAAAAAGAAAGAGAGGAGAGAAAGAAAGAAATGAGGCAAAAGTGTGGGGTTGGTCCTTATATAGGCCCATACCTCATCTGCACACACATACGCATTGCGTGGTCGGTCCAACTAACACCATCTTAGCTGTCCACCTATCCTAACACCTCTCAATATGACTCCACTAGGTGACACGCTCACCACTTAACTAACTAACTCTCTGGTCCGTTTTCACGTTCTCGTACTCCAAACACACCACGACTCGCAAGTCGCATGTTTTGGTCTTGCAGACGCCCTCTCATCGTCAATACTCAATTATCATTAATTGAAGTATTTATTAATTATTTTCAGTGTTTTAATGTTTCGTGTACCCGTAACCCGTCTACCGATGCCCATTTGGCCAGTTTTCCTACTCGTTTATTGACTTCACTGTCCGGCCACTTAAATACGAGTATAAATATATAGTACATGTCATCATTTACAAATAGAAAATTTTCTTGGTCGTTACAGAACCATTTCGCAACAGCTTTGTGTGCGTCCTTCTCATCGGCCTTTCGTCTTCGTTATTGTTTGCCGAATGAACTTTTCACAGCAGCTCTGTGTGCGTGCTTCTCATCGGTATGTCGTCGTCATCGGCTTATCGTTGCAGGACCGTCGTCATTGTTTACCAGATGAACTTTTCACAATAGTTCTTGTGTTCTTGTGTGCGTGCTTCTCGTTGGCCCTTCTTCATCCCCTTCTTCATTGTCAATCTTTGTTGGACAGTTAGATTTGTGGTGCTCACTACTTCCGCTTATCATAGAGTCTTGATGCTTACCAAAGTCATATTATTATTATTTTAGTTCTAGTCAGTTATTTTTATTGTTTTATTTATTTTAGTGTATTAGTTGCAAACTCAAGAGTTGACCCATCTTGAGTTTGAGGGAGGGTTTAAGGTATATTGGGTATTTCAGGTTTGATCATCTGGACCTATTATGTGTAACTATATATATTGACCTATTGGTCCTTAGTAAATAACTTCAGTCTTTTTTCCAAAACCTATCAAATTACAATTAAAAATATAAAAAAATATGCACACAATTAAGAATATTATTTCATATAATGTAATGTGTATGCAATCTAATGATCGTTCATCACTTTAATTGTGGTTTAACACATAATAACCACAAGGAAGGATTCAATTTGATTGGAATAAAAAGGTTATGATATTTTTGCTAAAATTAATACGTTAAGATTTTTTGCAAAAACCTTTTAACATTAGAATATATTTGCCTATTAGCCCTTTGTTATACAATGGTTAAAACTGAGATAAATCAGAGGATTGAGGGGTGTTTGGTTGAGGCTATTCTTGGAATTTTAAAAAAAAATGTGGGGTATTTAAAGTAAAAAAAATAATAATAAAATTAGGGTACAAAAAGTAACAAGGTACGTTTAGCAAGAAGTAGGGTCCGTTTAGCCACTTCTTTTCTTTTTCTGTCACTTAGGAATGATCTCAAAAATACAAACTATACGCAAATGATTTCTTTTTCTCATATGGTACATGAAATATCTAGTAGGTTTTCCTTGATGAATGGATTCACTTGAGAGTATATATCACAAATCTCACCAGAAGAAGCAAATGCTTTATGAGCTATAATTTTGACAACAAAATTCTTAGCAATAAAATGGAAATTAAAAGAAAGAAGAGGAAAGGGAGTTTAACTTTCAAACTCTTATATAAGGTACTTAATCCTTTTATCAATAAAATAGAGGTATTTAGTCGTTATCAATAGAATCTTTTAGAACTTGAGGAAGAAAGGTAATAAATGAAGCAGGCCATGGGTTGTATAATTTAAATATTATTTTCTTTTCACATTTAATTGACTCCACTACCAATCAAGACAGTTTTAGCTTACATAAGCAGAAGTAATTTTCTTATTCAACTAACATCTAGCCTACCTCTTATATAAGCTTCTAAAATAATTAAACTCCTAATTCTACAATACCAACCAACACATTAATTGTAATTCTAATAAAACTCTCACTATAACTAACTCTATTTAAACTCTAAGCATGATACAAAAAGGACACATAACTTGTAATCTAACTAAACTAAGCCACCTTATCTAATCTAATAATAAATAAAAATTCATAATCTAACACAAACTCTTATTGGCATCATTCTCTCTCTCTTGAGAAAAAATTTTCTTGAATTTGATGCTTGAATTATTCTCCCGCACACGACCTTTATAGTCTTCACTTTCATCATTCTTCCCCGGTTCAAAAAAACTCTACCAGTTTTAGTTCCTCATGACACTTACAATGTGAAACAGTTAAATCTTCAAGCACTGAGAAATTTTCCTTGAACACAATTTTGATGAACTCGCAATCACCTTTCACTATATCAAAAACTTCAACTGTTGAAAATTGCAAAATAACTTTAAGGGAGTCTTGAAGAAAGTCAGTGCCTTTGTTGTCTTTGTTAGATGACGAGAAGTATTTTGTCAAAAACTTGGCTTCCATCTGTCCAATAATCCCAATGGAAGAATTGTCGATAACGCAATCACCAAGTATTGCCTCATAGACTTGGGGAGTCGTAGAAAACATAATAACTTAGAAAATGATTTTGTTTTCAACGAACTCACGACCATCGTTGTCAAGCTTTAATATCTCATCAAAATCAACATGAGATCATCACCATCTTATGCGGGTTCAACTATATCCTCCGATGCAACTTCATCCTCATATTCAGCCTCAAGTTCACCTAAGTTTCGTTGAATGGGTTGGCACTGTCATTGTATACGTCGCAACTAAAAAGCACACATGTCAAGCTTTTGTATGAAGTGTACCAATACTACCCATAAATTTGAGAGAATACATTGTTTTCTCACTAATGCCATCTTAACACTATGAAGGAACGCGACTTTGATACCAAACTAATGTAGCGAGCAATTCACAAACTGCTCGCTACACGAAAAAGGATAGATTTTTCTACAAATTCATTGATTCCACGAACGACTAGATAAAAAGAAACACGTTTCTAACTTACGATCGAACGCACAAAGTTCAAGAATCAAAACACAAAGAGATACGCTATCTCAAAACCCAATTTTATTAATCAATAATCAACCACATTAAAAAATAGTTACATATGTAGCCTTTATAAAGGCTTGTAAAATGATTAAACTCCTAATTCCAATAGGATACCAACCGACACAATAACTGTAATTCTAATAAAACTCTTACTACCACTAACTTCTATTTAAGCTCTAAGTTTGAGACAAAAGGACACATAACTTGTAATCCAACTAAAATAAACCATCTTATCTAATCTAATAAGAAATAAAAATTCCTAATTTAACACAAACTTCTATTTGCATCATTTTCTCCCGATTGAGAAAATTTGTCCTCGATTTTGATGCCTAAGTTATTCTCTCATGCACGTCCTTTATAGTCTTCACCTTCATCAAATTCTCTAATCGTTATTTACCTCATGCTGAAGCAAAGTTTTACAAAGGTAGTGGCTAAAGGCACCCTACTTTTTGCTTAGAGGACCTCTTTATTTCTTTGTATCCCACTTCTTTGCATTTAAATTCTGTTAAAGGCCTAATAAGCAAATATATCCCCACGCTTAAGGTTTTTGCAAAAGTATCCTTATATTTTGATTTTGGCAAAAATATTCTAACCTTGTGATTTCTTGTAAATTGTATCATCACTTCATATCATTTGAGTAAATTATTTTATGGTATATTGGGTATTTAGGGTTCGGCCCTCTGAGCCCATTAAGTGTAACTATATATATTAACATATTGGTCATTAATAAATCACTTCAATCTTTTTCCTAAAGCCTAACATGGTATCAGAGACTTCGTTTGGCAGTAATCTCTTGTTTCTCCTCTCTTTTGGTTCACTTCCTCGACTTTCTTTGTTGTCCTAATCTTTTGCGTGCATCATTGTTCTTGTTTTCCTTGCTTGGTGCCTCTATTCCACTGCCAATCTTATTTTTCTTAATTGATTTTTGTCTTCCGTTGTTCTTGATTTTGATTAGCCACTTTCTGACTAAAAAGAGTTAGTGGTCTTCTTTGTGTTTCTATCCTTACTTGTGTGCCCTCTTTATCTATTTTGCAGCACCGCTGCACTGTTTCTCTCTGTGTTCAATTTTATTTCTTAATGTCGCACAATGAGCCCTTATTTGCTTGTCTTCAATTAAAGATCTTTGTTGTCTATCATGCCTTGTCTTGGCATGGTTTGTCCCTACTATTCTTCATACGCACCAGCCTGTGCATTAACGGTTGCGTGTGCCTCATCCCAATTTGTATCTCTTGTCGCCTCCCATCTGTGCATTCTCCAATTGAAGCTAGATTATTACTTGAATTCCTATTCTATTGAATCAATGTTACTGATTCTTGTTTTTTTTGTGACAAAAGTATATTAGTGGTAAAGGCCTTCAAGGAATTTTTTCATTGCAAGTTTTGTTTTTGTCTTTTGTGATCTCCCCCAGTGTAATTTGGTGATCTGCTCTCTCTTCTTTTATCTCATTTATCTCTTCTTTATCTTCTCTCTTTTCGTCGACATTATTTGTCAGACGAATCTTTTCGCCATAGTTTTATGTGTGCATGCTTCTTGTCGACCCTTAATTTTGCTGGATGAACCTGTGACGGCCCTAATTTCCAAAGCAATTGGGAACGTCGGGGCTAGACCCGCATAGGCTCCTGAGCTCGGACTCGGTGAGTCTATACATTCCTAGTCAGCCTCAATTCGTTCATTAACAGTTCAAAACATGAGTTATTAGATTATAAAGTTTATCAGATCATTATGCAGCGAAATTTAACTATAATCAATCAATAACTCAAGGGAAATCATTAATTTTTCTAATAATGTGGAACCCCGAATACAAGATAAACATGTGAAGCCTGGTGAACACAGTATGACAGGGGCATATTGATGGCGAGCCCCAAGTATAGGGCTTTGCGGTAGTAATAATAGTGCAAACTAATTATTGCACCAGGTTTATCGAATCTACAGGGAATAGTTGCACAAAGCACTAAAGTAGATTAGGCGATTTGAAACATAAACAAACAAGTAATAATAGAATTTATTTTTGACTTGAATTAATCAATCAAATTAAATGTACGACAAATCAATCAAAATGTGTATTGACCTTAATTTATAGACCAGGTATCCTACATGTCATCTCGTTCCAAGGTCTCGGTGGCGAAAATACTATCTCAACTCTCGGGTTCCACAAGTCTGTACGAGCAACGTAAGAGCATCAAAGGATTAAGTTCAAAACCCTTCAAGGTCTCTTAAAGTCTAGGCAACCAATTGGTGTACCCTAGCATATTAAGTTCTAGTGCTCAATTTTGGTTCGATAGCCCCAAGGTCTCAATGACTATCTTTCCTTATTGTAGTGAGTACATGATCAATGCAATAAAAGCCTAGAATGTGGTACACTAAAAAAACATTAAGTTGAACAAGAAATGCAACTAAACATGATTTATCAACACAAAATATTCAAATAAGCACATCAAGTCTCAAAAATATATAAATTAAATGATAAAGAGACGGAAACTCAATAGTCTTCGGCCCTAAGGTCATGGCGAATCCGATCTCATCTTTTGTCAAATCTATCAATTTCTTTCACTCTATGCTACACTAAGAGAAGGAGGAGGAGTTATGGTGAGGACGATGGTGGTCGAGAGTCGGTTCTAATATGTTGGCCGTGTAGGCTCTATTGTGGTGTGGATATCTTTTCTCAATCTTGTGAGAGAGAGAGAGAGATAGGGCCACCAGGTGTCTCGTTTGGAGAAACCCTATTTTGGTGTGAAATTCCCAACTTACTCTCTGTTTTGTTTGAAAAAATTGGTGAGAACATGTGCAGTGTGTGTGCCTAGGAGGATCAACAGCTGTTGATCATTGTTGAAAAGTCTGTAACGTCGTTCTAGCGCGCTTTTCAAGGAGGACATTAAAAATACCTCACAAGAACCCCGTTTTTACTCATTTTGATTAACAATGCCTACAAACATTAAATAAACGAAAATAAGCATTTATGAACTAAAATTTGAGACTTTGACATACTATAATAAAGTAAATACATAACAAAATGGGACACAAAGACTAACTCACCACATATAAATGATATCCAAGTCTCATAACTCAATTCCATTAATAAATTTTCAAAACAACATATGTAAATAAAACAATTACATACTACGTAGCAAGGAAAGAAATCGTCTCCGAGGAGCGCTCAGAGGAAGTCACCTATCTCTGGTCCCTTTCTCATGTTGTTACATGTCCTATCTGCACCAACCGTCATAAACTCGACGGTGAGCAACTGAGAGAGATTGAAAGTAATGCCAGAAGAATATAACAGTAATTCAAGAATAAAACAACAAGGCAGTCCAAGAATCATGCAGTAACTGAAAAACAAGAAATATAACAAGGTGTATGATAATCAGACTAACAGATAACAATCGAAATTTACGTATTCCAATAATTCAAAATAGGCCCATAAGTAGTCTAAATATGGCATAACGGCGATTATCTTGCGAGATCTCCCCAGGCATCAACACATGCAAAGGCACAACCATGATGGGGAACACAAGTCCCCAGTACTTGGTGTCAAATGATCAGTATCGGTGGTCCCACACTCATGTACCAAAGTGCCCGCTTTGCTCCACTAGTGCAGGGCCGAGTACTCTGACACACACTTACGCCAATAACACACAACCAAGGAATAGAATGAAATTTGCCAAGCATGAAATTAATTTAACAATCACAATTAATAGAGGATATAGAATCACATGATATTTTCTTACTAGTGTACTAATTTACCTGGTATGTTGCGTAGCCGTCTCATTTCCGCAATTCTAACCCTTTGCTCGAATCCCCAAACTACCGGTCAATGGTTTGAACCCCAATAGGTTGGGTTTATAGTCAATAAAAAACTTTAGGATAACCCCCAAATTTTCCAAAATTTTCTCCTATTTTTCTGGGGTTTTCCCTATTTTTTCAGAATTTATTCAATCTTAATTTATTTTTTAATCATTTTTAGTGTTTTAATGTCCCGTGTACCCATAACCCATCTTTCGATGCCCGTTTGGCCAGTTTTCCTATTCATTTACTAATTTCACTATCCTGTCACTCAAATATGAGTATAAATATATAGTACACGTCATTATTCATAAATAGTAAATTTTTAGGGTTGTTACAACACCTTTTCGCAACAGCTCTGTGTTCTTCTTCTCGTCGGCCTTTCATTTTCGTTATTGTTTGCCGAACGAACTTTTTGCAGTAGCTCTTTATGCGTGCTTCTCATCGGTATGTAGTCACCATTTGAAGGCTATTACACTTTGAAAAATGCTATAATGACAATGAGTAAGTCACACCCCAACATACATTGGCCCACAAGTGTTGGGTTTTTTTTCTTAAACTCCATGTCCTAATTTAATTAGGAATTAGTGTTTTAGTTTGTGTCATATTAGTAAGTTTGAGTTCTAGTAGGATTTGATTGTTTTAGAAGTATTTGTGTATGAGTAGGATTGTAAGTCAGAGTTTGAAAGTGATTAGAATATATAAAGGACATATATAGTAGGTTAGTTTTGTTTGTGCTTAGAGTGTGCACCCGAGGTGTCTTGTGTACCAGGTTGGGAGAGTTTTATTGTTCAATATTTTAGTATTGAATAAAGATTTTTCGTTTGATTGTGTTTCCACTGATTTGATGTGCATTAACAAGTGGTAACAGAGTGTGGGTCGATCCTTATGAGTTTGAAGTTTGGTGATCGTGGTTGATTGATCAACTGCTTTACTTGTGGTTCGCGATTCGTGAGCTGAGTTTGAAGATTTGTGGTGCGTGGGTTTCATGGCATTAAGTCAAAGATTGATTAGCTTCAATAATTAGTGTAGATGTATATCTTTGTTAGGTTGGCATGTATGGATCAAAGTAGCACTGGCATTCAGGGGTCGGTCATCGGTGACATGCAATCTGATGGTGGTAGTGTCTCGTTTGATTGAAGAAGAGTGAGGTTCAAGATGAGAAGATGCTCGACACGATTAAAGATTGTGGAGTTGCATATTGTGTGGTATACGTTGTTGCGGTGTTTGTGTTGATTGGGAACGATGGTGTTTGTGGATTTAAAAGAGAGTTGGCGTGCAATGTATGCAAGGAAGTGAAGCGGTGACTAGAGAAATGAGGCATGGTGAAGGTGCATTAATCCTACAACATACAATTGTAAGTGAAGATTGATCGGGCTGTCGTGTTCGTGTTTTAATTGTTAGGTTGTGTGAATGAGGAATAGGTGCATGGTGATGAGAAGTGATTGCAAGAGGTAGATGAATCAAATTAAAGTTGAACGATTTCTTGCTTGAAGGAGATGATTTGTTTAAGGTGGAGCATTCTTCAAGATAAGGTGTTTGATTGAAGAGTGGTTGTCTTATCAAAAAAAAGTGGTTGAATATTTAATTTGCTGCAGCGTGGTTGTTTGGTGGTTAACTGTTGATAAGTGATTGATTGCTCGTGCTGGATGGATGTCTGTGTGAAGGATCAAGTTGATTGGATGTGTGTAACTAGAAAAATTGGTTGATAGTGTGTGGTGGAATGACATTGAATGAAAACATAACATAAGTCTTCTATAGTTTGTATTCTTCGCTTGTGATCCTTTGTTGATTGGATGTGTTGATGCTAGCTATTGATTGGATGTTTGAACATGGTTGTTTGCGACACCTATGTTCGTTTAGATTGTGTGTTTGGTGGAGCTTTTTGTCAAGGTGGAGATTGTTGGATTTTTGGCTCAAACTTTATGTCCAACAGAAACACATTCGGAGTATTTAATGGTTTCAATTCTTGCATTTACTATTCTCATAGAATATTCCCATGTTATATCATTTATGGGTCTGTTTAAATAATTGGTTAGTCAGTATTGATTGGTTTTCATTTATCGGTGATTATTCGGGACGATTATGGTATGGGACTGAGCAGGCTAGATTGCAGCGCGTCTGCTTGCGTTGTTGGTGGATTGCAACTCCATCTGTGCAATGACCCCAATGGAAGAGTTGTCGATAACGCCATCACCAAGTACTGCCTCATAGACTTGGGGAGTCGCAGAACACAGAATAACTTCGACAACGATTTTGTCTTCAACGAACTCACGACCATCGTTGTCATGCTTTAATAGCTCATCAAAATCAACACGAGATCACAACCATCTTGTACGGGTTTAACTTTATCCTCCGATGCAACTTAATCCACATATTTGACCTCAAGTTCACCTAACTTTTGTTGAATGTGTTGGCACTGCCATTGTATAAGTCGCAACTAAAAAGAACACATGTCAAGATTTTGTATGAAGCATACCAATTCTATCCACAAATTTGAGATAATACATTTTTTTCTAACTAATGCCATCCTAACACTATGAAGGAACGCGACTTTGATACTAAACTAATGTAGCGAGCAATTCACAAACTGCTCGTTGCACGAAAAAGGATAGATTTTTCTACCAATTCTTTGATTCCACAAACAACTAGATTAAAGAAACACGTTTCTAACTTACGATCGAATACACAAAGTTCAAGAACCAAAACACAAAGAGATGCGCTCTCTCAAAACCCAATTTTATTAATCAATAATCAACTACATTTAAAAATAATTACATATGTAGCCTTTATATAGGCTTGTAAAATAATTAAACTCCTAATTCTAATAGGATACCAACTGACACATTAACTGTAATTTTAATGAAACTCTTACTACCACTAACTTCTATTTAAGCTCTAAGTTTGGCACAAAAAGACATATAACTTGTAATCCAACTAAAATAAACCATTTTATCTAATCTAATAAAAAATAAAAATTCCTAATCTAACACAAACTTCAATTTGCATCATTTTATCCCGATTGAGAAAAATATGTACTTGAATTTGATGCCTAAGTTATTCTCTCATGCACGGCCTTTATAGTCTTCACCTTCATCAAATTCTCTTATCGTTATTTACCTAATGCAGAAGCCAAGATTTATTAAGGTAGTGGCTAAATGGACCCTACTTTTTGCTTAGAGTGGTTTTTATCACACTTCTTTGCATTTCAATTTTGTTATAGGCCTAATAGGCAAATATATCTTGACACTTAAGGTTTTTACAAAAGTATCCTAACGTTTTAATTTTGGCGAAAATATCTAACCTTTTGATTTTGTGTAAATTGTATCCTCAGTTCATATTATTTGAGCAAATTATGTTAAGGTATATTGGGTATTTATGGTTCGACCCTCTGAGCCCATTATTTGTAACTATATATATTGGCATATTGGTCCTTAATAAATCACTTCAGTCTTCTTCCCAAAACCTAACATGGTATTAAAGACTTCATTAGGCGGTAATCTCTTGTTTCTCCTCTTTTTTGGTCGACTACTTCGACTTTTTTTGTTGTCCTAATCTTTTGCGTGCATCATTGTTCTTGCTTTCTTTGCTTGGTGCCTCTATTCTACTGCCAATCTTGTTTTTCTTCATTGATTTTTGTCTTTTGTTGTTCTTGGTTTTGATTAGCCACATTCTGACTACAAAAAATTGGTTGTTTTCTCGTGTTTCTATCCTTGCTTGTGTGCCCTCTTTATCTATTTTGCAGCATCGCCACCCTGTATTTCTCTCTGTGTTCAATTCTTTTTACATGATGTTGCAAAATGAGTCCTCATTTGCTTGTCTTCCCTTGAAGATCTTTGTTGTCTATTGTGCCTTGTCTAGGCGTGGTTTGTCCCTGCCGTTCTTCATGCACATCAGCCTGTGCATTAACGGTTGTGTGTGCTTCATCCGAATTTGTATTCTCTTATCGCCTCCCATCTATGCATTCTCCCATAGAAGCTAGATTGTTACTTGACTTATTATTCTATTGAATCAATGTTATTGATTCTTGTTTTTTTGTGACAAAAGTATATTAGTGGCAAAGGCCTTCAAGCAATTTTCCATTGTAAGTTTTGTTTTTGTCTTTTGTGATCCTCCCCAGTGTAATTCGGTGATCTGCTCTCTTCTTTTATTCCATTTCTCTCTTTTTTATCTTCTTTCTTTTCGTCGCCATTGTTTCCTAGACGAATCTTTTCGCCACAGTTTCATGTGTGCGTGCTTCTTTTTGACCCTTAATTTTGTTGGATGAACCTGTGACGGCCCAGATTTTCAAAGCAGTTGGGAACGCTTAGCTTAGACACGCATATGCTCCTGAGTCAGTACTCGGCTAGTCTATACGCAGCTAGTCAGCCTCAATTTGTTCATTTATGGTTTCAAACATGATTTATTAGATTATAAAGTTTATCAAATCAATTCGCAGCGAAATTCAACTATAAACAATCAATAACTCGAGGGAAATCATGAATTTTACTAATAATGTGGAACCCCAAATACAAGATAAACATGTGAAGCATGGTGAACACAGTATGATGGGGGCATATTGATGGCGAGCCCCAAGTGTAAGGCTTCGCGGTAGTAATTATGGCGCAAAGTAATGTTTGCACCTAGTTTATCGAATCTACGGGGAATAGTTGCACAAAGCACTAAAGTAGATTAGGCGATTTGAAACATAAACAAACAAGTAATAATAGAATTTATTTTTGACTTGAATTAATCAATCAAATTAAATATACGACGAATCAATCAAAATATGTGTTCAACTCAATTTATAGACCAGGTATCCTACATGTCATCTCGTCCCAAGGTCTCGGTAGCGAAAATACTATCTCAACTCTTGGGCTCCATAAGTCTATACGAACAGCGTAAGAGCATCAAAGGATTAAGTTCAAAATCCTTTAAGGTCTCTTAAAGTCAAGGCAACTGGTTGGTGTAACCTAGCATATTAAGTTCTAGTGCTCAATTTCAGTTCGATGGCCTTAAGGTCTTTGTGACTATCTCTGCTTAATTTCAGTGACTACATGATCAGTGCAATAAAAGTCTAGAGTGTGGAATACTAAAAATAACATTGAGTAGAACAAGAAATGCAACTAAACATGATTTATCAACACAAAACATTTAAATAAGCACATTAAGTCTCAAAAATATATAAACTAAATAATAAAGAGAGGGAAACTCAATAGTCTTCGACCCCAAGGTCATGGCGAATCCGATCTCATCTTTTGTCGAGTCTATCAATATCTCCCACTCTATGATACACCAAGAAAACATGAAAATACAACTAAACTAGGGTCCCCATGCATTGCCTGAAGGCGAGGCTAAAACAACCTCTAAACTATAAAAAAATGAAAAACCAAAGTTTTTGGTGAAGAAGATGAAGAAAGAGGAGGAGTTACGGTGATGACGATGGAGGTCGAGAGTCGATTCTAATATGTTGGTCGTGTAGGCTCTGTTGTGGTGTGGATATCGTTTCTCAATCCTAAGAGAGAGAGAGAGGGGCGCTAGGTGTCTCGTTTGGAGAACCCTATTTTGGTGTGAAACTCCAAACTTGCTCTCTATTTTGTTTGAAAAAATTGGTGAGGACATGCGCAATGTGTGCGCCTAGGAGGATTAACAACTGATGATCATGGTTGAAGAGCCTGTAACGTCGTTCTAGCGCGTTTTTCAAGGAGAACACCAAAAATACTACAAAAGAACCCCGTTTTTATTCATTTTGATTAACAATGCCTACAAACATCAAATAAACAAAAAGTAAGCCTTTATGAACTAAAATTTGAGACTTTGACGCACTATAATAAAGTAAATACATATCAAAAAAGGACACAGAAACTAACTCGTCACATGTACTTGATATCCAAGTCTCATAACTCAATTCTATCAATAAAGTTTCAAAACAACATAAGTAAATAAAGCAATTACATACTACGCAGCAAGGAAAGAAATCGTCCCCGATGAGCGCTCAAAGGAAGTCACCTATCGTTGGTCCCTATCCTTTGCTGTTACCTGTCCTATTTGCACCCACCGTCACAAACTAGACGGTGAGCAACTGAGAGAGATTGAAAGTAATGCAAGAAGAATGTAACAATAATTCACGAATAAAACAAGAAGGCAGTCCGAGAATCATGCAGTAACTGAAAGACAAAAAATATAACAAGGTGCATGATAATCAGACTAACAGATAACAATCGCTATTTGCATGTTCCAAAAATTCAAAAAAGAACCATAAGTAGCCTAAATTATGGCATAACGGCGAAGATCTCGCGAGATCTCCCCGGGCATCAACACAAGCGAAGGCACAGCCATGATGGGGGACACAAGTCCCCAGTACTTGGTGTCACACGATCAGTATGGGTGGTCCCACACTCCGGTACAAAAGTGTTCACGTTGCTCCACTAGTGTAGAGCCGAGTACTCTGACACATATTTACCCCAAGAACACACAACCAAGGAATAGAATGAAATTTGCCAAGCATGAGATTAATTCAACAATCACAATCAACAGATGATATATAATCACATGATATTTTTTTACTGGCGTACTAACTTACCTGGTACATCACTTACCCGTCTTATTTCCGAGATCCTAACCCTTTGCTCGGATCCCAAAACTACCGATCAATGGTTTGAACCCCAATAGGTTGGGAATATAGTCAATAAACAACTTTAGGAAAACCCCCAAAATTTTCAAACTTTTTCTCATATTTTTCTGGGTTTTTCTCTATTATTTTCAGAATTAATTAAATCTTAATTTATTTTTTATTATTCTTATCCCAAACATTCAACAAAACTTTTCCCAAAAAATTCAGCAAATCTTAATTTATTCAACAAAATTTCAAAAAAAACTTCAAAAAAACTTCAACAAAACTTCTCCCACAACGTTCAACTTTAACACAAACACAAAATCAAGTATACACCATCTGATGTGCTTCCTTACATGCAAAACATTCTCGCGGACCAGATTCCGTATAAACACATAACACGCACTTACGCCTCACACACGCCGTGATGACAAAAAAGAATAGAACAACGCTCTCACGACGCTTTTATGCAATAACAAAAACATAGACTCATATGACCGAGCCACTGCGAGAACATACACATGAAAAAGTCTTTGAAAACGAAAAACCGAAATCAACTTTTTAATAAGTACGGCGATGCGAGGTCGCCATGTTCACAAGGTCACGGTGTCATCGCAGTGTATCCTGATCTGCCTCCGTTTGAGACATTTTGGGAGACGTTGTGTGTCCATGAATGGGGCAGCGTCTCCACGGCGTCGGGTTGGGAAATCAAACTCTAAAATCAAAGAACTAATCGACACCACTCACAGCCACTACTCAGTAAATCATCATCGGATGTTTCTAGGCATCAAGACCACTCGAAATCGACTCCCGGGTTGTCGTGGGATCCCCGGATTCACTTGAAAACCCAAAACCAACATCAAATCTGAAACCCAACCAATAACTGTAAAATCGACATTAAATCGCAATACCAACTCAATGTCGCTTGTTGATCACTCTGGGGGTTGCCGAGACACTGATGGTTCACCAAGATTCGTCTCTGGCACGGCACCCTTTGTCATCGCGATGTAATTAACCAACAACAACAACGCAAAAATCGTAAAGAACTACAAAGAAGGAGGAGATCTCACCTTTCCGGTAAGTTCTTGTAACTCCAGTGACCCTCCGGTGAGTGGGACAGCCCTCCAATGGTTCTTCACCAAGTTTCTTTGCTCAACAAGTCTAAAGAGGAACAGAGAAGTAAAAGAAAGAGAGGAGAGAAAGAAAGAAATGAGACAAAAGTGTGGTGTTGGTCCATATATAGGCTCATACCTCATACCTCATCGCCACACACACACGCTTCTAAAGGTCAGTCCAACTAACACCATCTTAACTGTCCACCTATCCTAACACCTCTCAACATGACTCCATTAAGTGACACGCTCACCATTAACTAACCAAGTCTCTGGTCTGTTTTCACGTTCTCGTACTCCAAACACACCACGACTCGCAAGTCACATGTTTTGGTCTTGCCGACGCCCTCTCGTCGTCAATCGGCTCAATTGTCATTAATTGGCTTATTTATTAATCATTTTCAGTGTTTTAATGTCCCGTGTACCCGTAACCTGTCTACCGATGCCCATTTGGCCAGTTTTCCTACTCGTTTACTGACTTCACAGTCCGGTCACTCAAACATGAGTATAAATATATAGTACACGTCATCATTCACAAATAGTAAATTTTTCAAGTCATTACAGAACCTTTTCGCAATAGCTCTGTGTGCGTGCTTCTCGTCGGCCTTTCTCTTCGTTATTCTTTGTAGAACGAACTTTTCACAGCAGCTCTGTGTGTGCTTCTCATCGGTATGTCATCGTCACCGGCTTATCGTTGCAGGACCGTCGTCATTGTTTACCGGATGAACTTTTCGCAATAGTTCTTGTGTTCCTATGTGCGTACTTCTCGTCGGCCCTTTTTCATTCCCTTCTTTGTCGTCAATCTTTGTTGGACAGTCAAATTCGTGGTGCTCACTGCTTCCGCTTATCATAGAGTCTTGATGCTTACCAGAGTCATTATTATTTTTATTTTTGTTCTAGTCAGTTATTTTTATTGTTTTATTTATATTAGTGTATTAGTTGCAAACTCAAGAGTTGACCCATCTTGAGTTTGAGGGGGGGTGTTACGGTATATTGGGTATTTCAGGTTTGATCCTCTGGACCCATTATGTGTAACTATATATATTGATCTATTGGTCCTTAGTAAATAACTTCAGTCTTTTTTCCAAAACCTATCAAATTAAAATTAAAAATATAAAAAAATATGCACACAATTAAGAATATTATTTCATATAATGTAATGTGTATGCAATCTAATGATCGTTCATCACTTTAATTGTGGTTTAACACATAATAATCACAAGCAAGGATTCAATTTGATTGGAATCAAAAGGTTATGATATTTTTGCTAAAATTAAAACGTTAAGATTTTTTGCAAAAACCTTTGAACATTCCTATTAGCCCTTTGTTATACAATGGTTAAAATTGAGATAAATGAGAGGAATGAGGGGTGTTGGGTTGAGGCTATTCTTGGGATTTTGAAAAAACAAAGTGGGGTATTTAAAGTAAAAAAAAATAATAATAAAATTAGGGTACAAGAAGTAACAAGGTACGTTTAGCAAGAAGTAGGGTCCGTTTAGCCACTCCCTTTCTTTTTCTGTCACTTGGGAATGATCTCAAAAATACAAACTAGACGCAAATGATTTCTTTTTCTTATATGGTACATGCAATATCTAGTAGGTTTTCCTTGATGAATGGATTCACTTGAGAGTATATATCACAAATCTCACCAGAAGAAGCAAATGCTTTTTGAGCTATAATTTTGACGACAAAATTCTTAGCAATAAAATGGAAATTAAAAGAAAGAAGAGGAAAGAGAGTTTAACTTTCAAACTCTTATATAAGGTACTTAATCCTTTTATCAATAAAAAAGGTGTTTGGTCCTAATCAATAGAATTTTTTAGAACTTGAGGAAGAAAGGTAATAAATGAAGCAGGCAATGCATTGTACAATTTAAATATTATTTCCTTTTCACATTTAATTGACTCAACTACCAATCAAGATAGTTTTAGCAGAAGTAATTTTCTTATTCAACTAACATCTGACCTACCTCTTATATAAGCTTGTAAAACAATTAAACTCCTAATTCTAATAGGATACCAACCGACACATTAACTGTAATTCTAATAAAACTCTCACTACAACGAACTCCTATTTAAACTCTTAAGTATGATACAAAAAGGACACATAACTTGTAATCTAACTAAACTAAACCACATTATCTAATCTAATAATAAATAAAAATTCATAATCTAACACAAACTCTTATTCGCATCATTCTCTCTCTGTTGAGAAAAAATTTTCCTCGAATTTGATGCCTGAATTATTCTTCCGCACATGACCTTTATAGTCTTTACTTTCATCATTCTTCTCCAGTTCAAAAAAACACTTCCAGTTTTAGTCCCTCATGACTTTTGCAATGTGAAACAGTTAAATCTTCAAGCCCTGAGAACTTTTCCTTGAACACAATTTTGACGAACTCGCAATCACCTGTCACTATATCAAAAACTTCAACTGTTGAAAATTGCAAAATAACTTCAAGGGAGTCTTGAAGAAAGTCAGTGTATTTGTTGTCTTTGTTTAACGACGAGAAGTGTTTTGTTAAAAACTTGGCTTCCATCTACGCAATGACCCCAATGGAAGAATTGTTGATAACGCCATCACCAAGTATTGCCTCATAGACTTAGGGAGTCGTAGAATACAGAATAACTTAGAAAACGATTTTGTCTTCAACGAACTCATGACCATTATTGTCAAGCTTTAATAGCTCATCAAAATCAACATGAGATCCCCACCGTCTTGTACGGGTTTAACTTTATCCACCGATGCAACTTCATCCACATATTCAACCTCAAATTCATCTAACTTTCGTTGAATGTGTTGGCACTGTGATTGTATATGTCGCAATTAAAAAGCACACATGTCAAGCTTTTGTATGAAGTGTATCGATCCTACCCATAAATTTGAGAGAATATATTGTTTTCTTACTAATGCCATCCTAAAACTATGAAAGAACGCGACTTTGATACCAAACTAATGTAGAGAGCAATTCACAAACTGCTCGTTGCATGAAAAAGGATAGATTTTTCTACCAATTCATTGATTCCAAGAATAACTAGATTAAAAGAAACACATTTCTAACTTACGATCAAACACACAAAGTTCAAGAACCAAAACACAAAGAGATACGCTCTCTCCAAACCCAATTTCATTCATCAATAATCAATCACATTAAAAAATTATTACATATGTAGCCTTTATAAAGGCTTGTAAAATAATTAAACTTCTAATTTTAATAGGATACCAATCGACATATTAATTGTAATTCTAATAAAACTCTTACTACCACTAACATCTATTTAAGCTCTAAGTTTAACACAAAAGGACACATGACTTGTAATCCAACTAAAATAAACCATTTTATCTAATCTAATAAGAAATAAAAATTCTTAATCTAACACAAACTTCGATTTGCATCATTTTCTCCCAATTGAGAAAAATTTATCCTCGAATTTGATGCTTAAGCTATTCTCTCGTGCATGACCTTTATAGTCTTCACCTTCATCAAATTCTCTTATCGCTATTTACTTCATGCATAAGCAAAGATTTATTAAGGTAGTGGCTAAATGCACCCTACGTTTTGCTTAGAGGACCCCATTATTTCTTTGTATGCCACTTCTTTGCATTTCAATTTTGTTATAAGCCTAATAGGTAAATATATCCTAACGCTTAAAGTTTTTGCAAAAGTATCCTAACATTTGAATTTTGGCAAAAAAATCCTAACCTTGTGATTTCTTGTAAATTGTATCCTCACTTCATATTATTTGAGTAAATTATGTTATGGTATATTAGGTATTTAGGGCCCTCTGAGTCCATTATGTGTAACTATATATATATATATATATATATATATATATATATATATATATATATATATATATATTGACATATTGGTCCTTAATAAATCACTTCGATCTTGTTCCCAAAGCCTAACATGATATCTGAGACTTCGTTTGGCAGTAATCTCTTGTTTCTCCTCTCTTTTGGTCGACTTCCTCGACTATCTTTGTTGTCCTAATCTTTTGCATGCATCATTGTTCTTTCTTTCCTTACTTGGTGCCTCTATTCCACTGCTAATCTTGTTTTTCTTCATTAATTTTTGTCTTCTGTTGTTCTTGGTTTTGATTAGCCACCTTCTAACTGCAAAGAGTTGGTGGTCTTCTTTGTGTTTCTATCCTTACTTGTGTGCCTTCTTTATCTAGTTTGCAGCATTGCTGCCTTGTTTTTCTCTCTATGTTCAATTTTATTTCTTGATGTCGCACAATGAGCCCACATGTGCTTGTCTTCAATTCACTATTTTTGTTGTCTATCGTGTCTTGTCTTGGCGTGGTTTGTCCTTGCTATTCTTCATGAGCACCAATCTGTTCATTAACGGTTGCGTGCGCCTCATCCCAATTTGTATCTCTTATCGCCTCCCATCTGTGTGTTGTCCCATTGAAGGTAGATTGTTACTTGAATTCCAATTCTATTGAATCAATGTTATTGATTCTTGTTTTTTTGTGACAAAAGTATATTAGTGGCAAAGGCCTTTAATCAATTTTTCCATTGCAAGTTTTCTTTTTGTCTTTTGTGATCCTCCCCAATGCAATTTGGTGATCTGCTCTCTCTTCTTTTATCCCATTTATCTCTTTTTTATCTTCTCTCTTTTCGTCGCCATTGTTTGCCAGACGAGTCTTTTCACCACAGTTTCATGTGTGCGTGCTTCTTGTCAACCCTTAATTTTTCTAGATGAACCTGTGACGGTCCCAATTTTCAAAGCAATTGGGAACACTCGGCTTAGACCCGCATAGGCTCCCGAGTCGCTACTCGGTGAGTCTATACACGCCTAGTCAGCCTCAATTCGTTCATTTACAGTTCAAAACATGAGTTATTAGATTATAAAATTTATCAGATCAATACGTAACGAAATTCAACTATAATCAATCAATAACTCATAGAAAATCATGAATTTTACTAATAATGTGGAACCCCGAATACAAGATAAACATGTGAAGCCTGGTGAACACAGTATGACGGGGGCATATTGATGGCAAGCCCCAAGTGTAAGGCTTTGCGGTAGTAATAATGACGCAAACTAGTGCTTGCATTGGGTTTTTCGAATCCACAGGGAATAGTTGCACAAAGCACTAAAGTAGATTAGGCGATTTGAAACATAAATAAACAAGTAATAATAGAATTTATTTTTGACTTGAATTAATCAATCAAATTAAATTTTTGAGGAATCAATCAAAATTTGTGTTCAACTCAATTTTAGGTATCCTACAAGTCATCTCGTCCCAAGGTCTCGCTGGCGAAAATACTATCTCAACTCTCGGGCTCCACAGGTCTGTACGAGCAGCGTAAGAGCATCAAAGGATTAAGATCAAAACCCTTCAAGGTTTGTTAAAGTCTAGGCAACCGGTCGGTGTACCCTGGCATATTATGTTCTAGTGCTCAATTTCGGATTGATAGCCCCAAGGTCTCGGTGACTATCTTTCCTTACTTTTAGGACTACATGATCAGTGCAATAAAAGCCTAGAGTGTGGAACACTAAAACTAACATTTAATAGAACAAGAAATGCAACTAAACATGATTTATCAACGCAAAACATTCAAATAAGCACATCAAGTCTTAAAAATATATAAACTAAATAATAAAGAGAGGGAAACTCAATAGTCTTTGGCCCCAAGGTCCTAGCGAATCCGATCTCATCTTTTGTTGAATCTTTCAATATCTCCCACTCTATGATACACTAAGAAAACATGAAAATACAACTAAACTAGGGTCCCCAATCATTGCCTGAAGGGGAGCTCGGGGTAAAAACAACCTCAAAACTATAAGAAAAAATGAAAAACCAAAGTTTTTGGTGAAGAAGATGAAGAGAGAGGAGTAGTGAGGATGATGGTGGTCGAGAGTCAGTTCTGATATGTCAGTCATGTAGACTCTGTTGTGGTGTGGATATCTTTTTCTCAATCCTGAGAAAGAGAGAGAGAGGGCCACCAAGTGTCCCGCTTGGAGAAACCCTATTTTGGTGTGAAATTCCCAACTTGCTCTCTATTTTGTTTGAAGAAATTGGTGAGGACATACGCAGTGTGTGCGCCTAGGAGGATCAACAGATGCTGATCATTGTTGAAGAGCCTGTAACGTCGTTCTAGCGGGCTTTTCAAGGAGAACACCAAAAATACTTCAAAAGAACCCCACTTTTATTCATTTTGATTAACAATGCCTACAAACATCAAATAAACAAAAATAAGAATTTATGAACTAAAATTTGAGACTTTGACGCACTATAATAAAGTAAATACATATTAAAATAGGACACATAAACTAACTCATCACATATACATGATATCTAAGTCTCATAACTCAATTCTATCAATAAAGTTTCAAAACAACATATGTAAGTAAAACAATTACATACTACTCAGCATGGAAAGAAAACATCCCTGAGGAGCGCTAAGAGGAATCACCTATCGTTGGTCCTTTTCCCTTGCTGTAATGTGTCCTATCTGAACCCATCGTCACAAACTAGACGGTGAGCAACTGAGAGAGATTAAAAGTAATGCCAGAAGAATATAACAGTAATTCACGAATAAAACCACAAGTCAGTCCAAGAATCATGCGGTAACTAAAAGACAAGAAATATAACATGGTGCATGATAATCAGACTAACAGATAACAATCGAAATTTACGTGTTCCAATAGTTCAAAAGAGGCTCATAAGTAGTCTAAATTATGGCATAAAGGCGAAGATCTCGCGAGATCTCCCTGGGCATCAACACAAACGAAGGCACAACCATGATGGGGGACATAAGTCCCCAGTACTTGGTGTCACACGATCAGTATGGGTGGTCCCACACTCCTGTACAAAACTGCCCGCATTTCTCCACTAGTGCAGGGCCGAGTACTCTGACACACACTTAAGCCAAGAACACACAAACAAGGAATAAAATGAAATTTGCCAAGCATGAGATTAATTCAACAATCACAATCAACAGAGGATATAGAATCACATGATATTTTCTTACTAGCATACTAACTTACCTGGTATGTCACGTACTCGTCTCACTTTCTCGATCCTAACCCTTTGCTTGGATCCCCAAACTACCTGTCAATAGTTTGAACCTTAATAGGTTGGGTTTATAGTCAATAAACAACTTTAGGATAACCCACAAAATTTTTCAAAATTTTCTCATATTTTTTCTGGGTTTTTCCCTATTTTTTTCAGAATTTATTCAATCTTAATTTATTTTTTATTATTCTTCTCCCAAACATTCAACAACACTTCAACAAAACTTCTCGTACAATATTCAACAAAACTTAATTTCTTCAACAAAATTTCAACAAAACTTCAACAAAACTTCAAAAAACTTCAACAAAACTTCTCCCACAACGTTCGACTTTAACACAAACACAAAATCACGTATATACCATCCGACATGCTTCCTTACATGCACAACGTTCTTGCGGACCAAATTTTGTATAAACACATAATACACACATACGCCTCACATACGCCGTGATGACAAAATAGAACATAACAACGCTCGTACGACACTTTTACGCAATAACAAAAACACATACTCATATATCCGAGACACCACGAGAACATACACATGAAAACATATTTGAAAATGAAAAACCAAAATCGACTTTTTGATAAGCATGCCGATGCGATGCCGCCATGTTCACAAGGTTACGACGTCGTCACTGTGTGTCCTGATCTGTATCTACTTCAGACGTTTTGGGAGACGTCTTGTGTCCATGAATGGGGCGGCGTCTCCTAGACGTCTGGTCAGGAAATCGAACTCTAAAATCACAGTACTAATTAACACGACTCACAGCCAATACTCGGTCAATCATCGTCGGCATGTTTTTAGGCATCAAGACCACCCGAAATCGACTACAGGTCGTCGTGGGATCCCCGGATTCACTTGAAGAAAACCAACATCAAACTTGAAACCCAACCAAAAACTGTAAAATTGACATTAAACAACAACACCAGCTCAATGTCACGTGTTGATTGCTCTGGGGGTTACCAAGACACTGGTGGTTCACCAAGATTCGTCTCCGGCACGACACCTTTAGTCATCGTGATGCAATTAACCAACAACAATAACGCATAAATCGTAAGGAACTACAAATAAGGAGGAGATCTCACCTTTCCGGCAAGTTCTTGCAACTCCGGTGACCTTCCGACGGGTGGGACAGCCCTCCAATGGTTATCCACCATGTTTCCTTGCTCACCAAGTCTAAAGAGGAACAGAGAAGAAAAAGAAAGAGAGGAGAGATAAATAAATGAGACAAAAGTGTGGGGTTGGTCCTTATACAGGCCAATACCTCATCCCCACACATACGTATCTCGAGGTCGGTTCAAATAACACCATCTTAGTTTTCCGCCTATCCTGACACTTCTCAATGAGACTCCACTAGGTGACACTCACTACTTAACTAAACAACTCTCTAGTCCATTTTCATGTTCTCGTACTTCAAACACACCACGACTTGCAAATCGCATGTTTTGGTCTTGCTGATGTCCTCTCGTCGTCAATCGGCTCAATTATCATTAATTGGCTTATTTATTAATCATTTTCAGTGTTTCAATGTCCTGTGTACCCGTAACCCATTTACCGATGTCTGTTTGGCCAATTTTCCTACTCGTTTACCGACTTTACTGTCTAGTCACTCAAATACGAGTATAAATATATAGTAAACTGTGATGGCCCCAAATTCTCATTGCACTTGGGTACGCTCGGCCTAGACCCGTGCCGGCCCCGAGTCGGTGCTCGGCGGTCTGGCGAGCCTAATCAGCCTCCAATTATCAAATTAACAATTTCATGAAAAAGTTATTGCAAGTATAACACAGCGGAAGAAAATTTAATACTAAACAAATAATGGGAAATAACTCAATCAAACGGAAATCAGGAATCTACATATTTGGAAAACCCGTAAACGGGAATATTCATATACAATAAGTCAAGGTCAAATGAGACATTTCATGATATCAATCCAAACTATAATCCCGAGTTCAATGACTACCAAAGCATTATAATAATAACAAGCAACATATAAACAAAAACATATAACCTACTCTAGGGTTCAACAAGTCCAGCCGCTCACATAAAGCTCCTAGGCAAGGTTCCTTGCCTCTACTGCACTTCGCTCTATCTGCACCCACCGTCACAAACTAGACGGTGACGAACTGAGAAATCGAAAGTAAAGCCAAAAAATATAACAGTAATTCATGAAATAACAAACAAGGCAGTCTAAATATCATGCGTGTACTGAAAGACAGGAATTTAAATAAACAAGTTGCATGATAGACAGACTAGAAGAACAAACGCAATCGAAACATGTGTGCCCTATAAGTCAAAAGAGGCCATAAGTGGTCTATATTCCACAACAATACCACAATAATCCACAACTATCTACAACAATTCAGTACATGGTATCACACAATCACAAGGGGTGGTCAATCACTCGTGCGCACGAGTACCCACGTTTTATCCCTTCTAGTGCAGGCCGCATGTACTTTCGAGATACACACTTATGCCAAGGACACACATACAAGGAATAGGGAATGGAATGCCAATAATTTGATGATAACAAACATAAAGAAATAAAAATGAATCACATGATATTTTCTTAGCTGGCTAACTAATGTACAAATGTTTTTTAACGCAAGTGTACTTACCTGACAAATCGTAACCCGCGAACACACTCTCGTGAATCTAACGCGTTCTCGCGAGTTCTCGACTACCTGATAAAAGTTTAAATTCGAACGTTGATTTAGAGTCAGTACCTCGTCTTAAGGTAATTCTCATAAGTTTGGTTTAAAAATCATTAGTTAAAGCGACTCAGACTGTTGTGAGAAGTTTAACGGTATGGTAACCATATAAACACTTTCCTAGTTAATGGCCTTAACAAAAATCTTGTCCCCCTTTGGGCTCTTGTTGGGCCCAACACTATCCCTACATACACCTAAATGTTTTATTTGTTGGACTATTGTTAGGCATTAATACATAAGCCCATAACAACTACCATCACATATCAACCATGGGCTTTACTATCTAATTATCTTGTTGGGCACTTATTGATTCTAATACAAACCCATTTACATTTTATTATATTTATAAATTATCCATACATATCACTTTTTATTCCAACACACTCACATATAAGATAACACACTTTACACCCCAACTGTGGTGCACACACACACACACCCCATTGTTATGTGCATACAACAACCCACTATTGTGTGCCCCATTATTATATGCACCCCATACACACACAACACAACCGAATTACATAACCAACACATCTAAACTACCCACACACACATACACTAGTTGATTCTCACAATGCACACACACACAACTGTTGTGTACACCCCCACTGTGGTGTACATACACATTGTTATGTACACCCAACTGTGGTGTACACACACTGTTATGTACACCCCACTGTGGTGTACACACAGTGAGATGTACACCCCTTGCACACACACACACACACTCAAAACCGTCACACATACACACATAAAATAATATAATTTGTGGCCACACAACCCACACACACATAGCACAGTTTATGATCACCCACCCCACACATAGTACCCCCACACCCCAACTGGGGTGTGTACACAAGCTATCACACACCTCACAATTGTTCCATCCCAACACAGTTCAAACCAACCCAACACTATATTCACTGAAACACACACACCAATTACGTTACACATGGGGTCACCTCTGCCCAGCAGAGTCGTTGGAGGATGACCTCTGGTCAGCCTCGAGCGGCGTTCATCCAAACCACGTTACCCACGTCAACAACAGTTTCAAAAAAATATGAAAATCTAGTGAGAACCGAGAAAGGAGAGAGACAGTCGAGGAGTTCACCTTGGTGTCTCCGGTGGGTGGCCGAAGTTTCCAGCGTTGTAAGGGTGATGGTGGTTGCCAATCTAGGGAGGAGGAGCCACTGTCATGGCGTGGAGGTTGAGAAGAATGAGTGAGAGAAAGAGAGATAGTGAACTGTCGAAAGAGGAAGAGAAGAAAGAGAGGGGAGGAGCTCACCTAAGCGCCTCCGGTCGTGGTGGAGAGGTCAGTTGCCGTGGTGGGTGGCGGTGGTGATGGTCCAGCCGAACGTGAGGGGGAAACAGCCGAAAAAGGAGAGAGAGATCGTGAGGCCGAGAGGGAAAGACGTGTGAGCAGAGAGAGCAAATGAGAGAGGAAGAGAGAGAGCCTCACCTCGTCGGAGTTGGCGTCTCCGGCGGATGGACGTGGTGGCAGTGGTGAGAGGAGGGAGTGAATAGTGGCAGCTATACAATTGGAGAAGAAGATGAATAGTACCATTTAGGTTTTCTTGTTTTTTATATACATGATAAATGTGATATGACCCATTTTACCCTTAGTTTAACACTTGTTCATTTCTTGGACAGTTGCCCTTATGGGTCATTTACCTCATCAACATGACTTAACACAAATACATATCTCAATGCCAATCTCATGGCTCTCCTTATCAAGTTGTCACTTTAACAATTTCTATTCTATAGCCCGTATGTTACGGAGTTAACCAACTCCCGCGTTCAAACGACATTCTTCAGTCCATCTTGCCTTGCCCCGACTCCCGTAACGCGCGTAGTCTCGCCTTATCTCGCCAACTAATTAATTAAATTAATTAAAATTTTATTTATTTGTACTCCTTACTTGTTTTTATCTCCCGTTTAATTAAGCGAAACCTCATTCAACTAAAAATCGACTGAACGGTTCGAGACCCGTAAAATACTAAAATACTAATACACACCATCAAAGAATCATAATATTACTTCGGTGTCGACTCCCAAAGTTCAAAATACTTTCTAGTATTCACGTAGCTGGGTCACAATCCTGACAAGTGCAATGCAAGTCAGTTAAAAATTTGGGATTGTTAGAGTCTCCCCCACTTATTAGAATTTCGTCCCCGAAATTTACCTAATAAGCAAATTAAATTAACGACTTTATCGTTCCTCTTCGCAACTCCTAAAGAGACTGATAAAACTCAGAGTGAGTCATTTCTTGACTCCGAACCGTTCGTGACCCTTCAGTGGAGAGACCTTCAGGTATCCATAATCTCCCCGAATCATACTGAAGCTCATCGTGATACTCGTCAAGTATTTCTTCTGCCACTCCTGGGTACTCTTAAGTCTCGAGAAAATCTATCCACAATCACCCAGATGCTATCGTGACCATGAGGAGATCGGGGCAACCACTAATGAAATCCATATCAATATGTTCCCAATTCCATCGAGAAATGGGTGGGGGTTGCAGTAGTCCTCCAGTTTGTCGATGCTATGCGCTGGCATGTCACACGCTCGAACAATTTCGACGCCTCGGAAATCATCCCTGGCCACCAAACGAGATGCCGCATGTCAGCGCACATCTTAGGTCGACTCGGATATACAACAACACAGGAACGATGAATCTCCTGAAGTACCTCGTCACACGCATCAGCCACCAATGGCCCCAGTCGCTCGCGATACCTCTATCATGAGTCTGTCGACCGACTCTTGTCTGGGCAATCTGAACTATACACCATCTCACTGCACCGCTGGTATGATGCATCGTCTTGCTGTCCCTCGCGCACAACGCCAAATGAGATGGTCTGCAACATTATTTGACCACGTATCTGGGTCTTGGTAGTCATCAGCACATCCGTTGAACTCATCAACTCGGTTGCCTTACGTAAACCACGCTAGTAGGTCCTCTGACACATGACTACCTCAGCATCAAATCCTTTGCGGCGCAATACATCAGCAACAATGTTGGTGTTCCCCAGATGGTGCTCAAAAAAGAAGTCATGGTCCTTCAAGAATTCAAGCTAACGTCTCTGTCTCGCTCTAGCACGCATGAGACTCGCGAAGATCTCCAACTTGTCTTCTCATATCAACTAATCCAACCATGTAATGCTCGTAACCAGTTCGCATCAACTAAGGCTCAAACTCTAACCACTCCAGTACTTGCATGTCTACTGGCGACTCTTAACCCCCTATTTCTACTGAAATGTCAAAATAAATCGCGTTCGGGTATATCTTATCCCAGCCAGTGTGCTAAGGATTTTTGGGGTCTGCTAAGTTTAACGGGTTTCAACCCTAACATCTCTACCATGTGCACAACAATAACCGAAATAGTGGAACTGAAATCAAACATGGTATGCATGAAAGTATCGTAAATAAGAATCATACCCTCAACACTATGTCTGGACACCTCCCGGTCTGACTCAACAGCAGCTTGAACACGCTCCCTCTGGTGCTGGTGATGTTGCGGCGGTGCTCTCGGTGGTTGAGGGCACTTCCTCTGAATGTGGCCAACCTTTCCGCATCTGAAACATGTGCGGGTATCCTGTAATCCCTGAGTCTGGCTCTGGCCTCGTTCCTGTATGATACTCAGAGTCTGAGTCTAACTAGACCTCTGTGTCTTCTGCCTGTCTCCTCGATCCGTACCCCTACTCTCAGTAGACTGCCTCTGCGACTGTTGTCCTAGTCGACTAGGCTATGGTGGATGACTGGCAAAACTCAGTACTGGCGAAATGGTCTATGTCAGACGAGCAGTCTTCTATGCAATGGACCTTACACTCTGAGTCCTACGGTCACCAAAATTCTACCTGTTCTTCTTCCTCTTCTTGTCCTGATGGTGCTCTTCCGATCGAAACTCTGATCTGGCCAGTCTATCCTCATCCGGATGAGTAAGCAGATAACCCTCTCGTACTAGACTCCGCTCATACGTAATCTGCAAAGTCTCCAGTTGCGTAGTGACTATAGAACCTCCAATCATAGGTAGCAAACCCTCAGTGAAGTAGTAAACTCGATCAGTCTCGGTATATGCAGATCTTCCAGCATAAGGCAACGACGATATAAATCTACCCATGTACTCCATCACTGACTTGTCTGTGCTCTGCCTCAATGCCATGAACTCATTCCTCTTCGCTCGAAGGACAGTTGGCGGGAAGTACTTCTGGTTAAACTGGGTCTTGAAGTCGATCCAGTCTCTAGAAATGCCTCGGGTAGTAACGATAGTCATCCTCCAATTATCTGCTTCCCTCTGTAATATAGACGAAGAGATCGTCGCTCGCATATGGTCCTCTGTGGCAATAATCATGTGAATCTTCTCATGATTCTTTAGAAATAGCTGCGCTGCTCGGACATCGGTATTGCCATAGAACCTCAATGGATCATCTCTCTTGAATTCCCTACACTGTTTCGCCTCAGCAGTGGCTCCCAGACTCTTCTCTGGAGTCGTAGTCAGAGTAACCTATACAGTAGCTACTGGCGTAGTCGGTGTCTCCACCGCTTGTACCATCTCAGTATGTAACGGAGGTGTCTCCGCCTCGGTCTGCGTACCTGAAGCAACAACCGCTCCCTCGAGAATCACCAATAACGAGATCGGAGCCGTAGATGTCACAGCAATCGGAGTCTTTGCTCCACGAGTAATAGTAGGTGGCAATGGTGTAGTCGGGGTCGATGATATAGTGGTAGCTGGTACGAATGTCCTCAACAGTCGTAACATCTCCTGTAACTGCTGGTCCTGCATCGCGACTCTCTATGTCAAGGCATGCACATCATATACGCTAGCATATCGTGTATCAGACGTGCCGCTATCATCTCTCGGACGGTCTGATCTGCCATCGTCGTCTGAATCAAGAGAACGAACTACTCGGATCAGTATCTAGCTACCGCATACCATAATAATACACTTAACAATCATAATATGTATTAAAATTATCTGACTTAACCTATTTCTTCCCCAGCTAAGTTTCTATAGGATCATAGGGTTTCCATTTCTAAGTTCGACCATTCCTAACTTCCGCTGGTTTAATGGCTTGTGTTTTATGAATTTAAATCAAGAGTCAGGTCTATATAACCTTGCGCTCTGATACCAACTGTGACGTTGGTATCACAATTTTAGACAACTCTATACTATGTTCCAAAGGTTATAAAACTTATGCTCTGATACCAACTGTGACGACCCTAAATTTCCATTACATTTGGGTACGCCCGGCCTAGACCCGTGCAGGCCCCGAGTCGGTGCTTGACGGTCTAGCAAGCCTAGTCAGCCTCCAATTATCAAATTAACAATTTTATGAAAGAGTTATTGCAAGTATATCACAGCGGAAGAAAATTTAATACTAAACGATTAATGGGAAATAACTCAGTCAAACGGAAATAAGGAATCTACATATATGGAAACCCCGTAAATGGGAATATTCATGTACAATAAGTCAAGGTCAAATGAGACATTTCATGATATCAATCCAAACTATAATCCCGAGTTCAATGACTACCAAAGCATTATAATAATAACAAGCAACATACAAACAAAAACATATAACCTACTCTAGGGTTCAACAAGTCCAGCTGCTAACATAAAGTCTCCTAGGCAAGGTTCCTTGCCTCTACTGCACTCCGCTCTATCTACACCCACCATCACAAACTAGAAGGTGAGTAACTGAGAGAAATTGAAAGTAATGCCAGAAGAATATAATAGCAATTCATGAGATAACAAACAAGGCAGTCTAAATATCATGCGGGTACTAAAAGACATGAATTTAAATAAACAAGTTGCATGATAGACAGACTAGAAGAACAAACGCAATCGAAACATGTGTGCCCTACGAGTCAAAAGAGGCCATAAGTGGTCTATATTCCACAATAATACCACAACAATCCACAACAACCTAGTACATGGTATCACATAATCACTAGGGGAGGTCAAACACTCGTGCGCACGAGTGCTCGCGTTTTATCCCTTCTAGTGCAGGCCGCATGTATCTTCGAGACACACACTTATGCCAAGAACACACATACAAGGAATAGGGAATGGAATGTCAATAATTTGATGATAACAAACACAAAGAAATGAAAATGAATCACTTGATTTTTTTTAGCTGGCTTACTAACGTACAAATGCTTTTTAAGGCAAGTGTACTTACCTGACGAATCGCAAACCGCGAACACACTCTCTTTAATCTAACGCGTTCCCGCGAGTTCTCGACTACTTGATAAAGGTTTAAATCCCGAACGTTGATTTAGAGTCAGTACCTCGTCTTCAGGTAATTCTCATAAGTTTGGTTTAAAAATCATTAGTTAAGGCGACTTAGACTGTTGTGAGAAGTCTAACGGTACGGTAACCATATAAACACTTTCCTAGTTAATGGCCTTAACATAAATCTTGTCCCCCTTTGAGCTCTTGTTGGGCCCAACACTATCCCTACATACACCTAAATATTTTATTTGTTGGACTATTGTTAGGCATTAATACATATGCCCATAACAACCACCATCTCATATCAACAATGGGCTTTACTATCTAATTTTCTTATTGGGCCCTTATTGGATTCTAATACAAATCCATTTACATTTTATTATATTTATAAATTATCCATACATATCACTTTTTATTCCAACACACTCACACATAAGATAATACACTTTACACCCCAACTGTGGTGCACACACACACACACCCCACTGTTATGTGCACACAACAACCCACTGTTGTGTGCACCCCATTGTTGTATGCACCCCCATACACACACAACACAACTGAATTACATAACCAACACATCTAAACTACCCACGCACACACTAGTTGATTCTCACAATGCACACACACAACTATTGTGTACACCCCACTGTAGTGTACACACAGTGAGATATATACCCCTTGCACATACACACTCAAAATCGTCACACATACACACATAAAATAATATAATTTGTGGCCACACACCCCACACACACATAGCACAGTTTATGATCACCCACCCCACACACAGTACATCCCACCCCAACTGGGGTGTGCACATAAGTTGTCACACACCCCACAATTGTTCCATCCCAACATAGTTCAAACCAACCCAACATTATATTCACTAAAACACACACACTAATCACGTTACACATGGGATCAACTCCAGCCAGCAGAGTCACCGAAGGATGACCTCCGGTCAGCCTCGACCAGCGTTCATCCAAACCACGTTACCAACGTCAACAACAGCTTCAAAAAAATATGAAAATCCAGTAAGAACCGAGAATGGAGATAGACAGTCAAGGAGTTCACCTTGGTGTCTCCGGTGGGTGGCTGAAGTTTCCAGCGTCGTGAGGGTGATGGTGGTCGCCGGTCTAGGGAGGAGGAGCCACTGTCACGGCGTGGAGGTTGAGAAAAATGAGTGAGAAAGAGAGAGTAAACTGTCGAAAGAGTAAGAGAAGAAAGAGAGAGGAGGAGCTCACCTAAGCGCCTCCAGTGGTGGTGGAGAGGTCAGCTGTCGTGGTGGGTGGCGGTGGTAATGGTCCAGTCGAACATGAGAAGGAAAAAGCCAAGAAGGGAGAGAGAGATCGTGAGGCCGAGAGGGAGAGATGTGTGAGCAGAGAGAGCAAACAAGAGAGGAAGAGAGAGAGAGCCTCACCTCGTCGGAGTTGGCATCTCCGGTGGATGGACATGGTGGCAGTGGTGAGAGGAGGGAGGGAGTGAATAGTTGCAGCTATACAATTGGAGAAGAAGATGAATAGTACCATTTAGGGTTTTCTTATTTTATATATACATGACAAATGTGATATGCCTTTTACCCTTAGTTTAACACTTGTTCATTTCTTGGACAGTTGCCCTTATGGGTCATTTACCTCATCAACATGACTTAACGCAAATACACATCTCAATGCCATTCTCATGGCTCTCCTTATCAAGTTGTATCACTTTAACAATTTCTATTCAATAGCTCGTATGTTGCGAAGTTAACCAACTCCCGCATTCAAACGATGTTCTTCAGTCCATCTTGCCTTGCCCCGACTCCCGTAGCATGCGTAGTCTCACCTTGTCTCGCCAACTAATTAATTAAATTAATTAAAAATTTATTTATTTGTACTCTTTACTTGTTTTTATCTCCCATTTAACTAGGCGAAACCACACTCAACTAAAAATCGCCTGAACAGTTTGAGACCCGTAAAATACTAAAATACTAATACACAACATCAAAGAATCATAATATTACTTTGGTGTCGACTCCCGAAGTTCGAAATACTGTCTAGTATTTACGTAGCCGGGTCACAATCCTGACAAGTGCAATGCAAGTCAGTTAAAAAGTTGGGGTTGTTA
Source organism: Stephania japonica (assembly GCA_039657345.1). Taxonomy (NCBI): domain Eukaryota; kingdom Viridiplantae; phylum Streptophyta; class Magnoliopsida; order Ranunculales; family Menispermaceae; genus Stephania; species Stephania japonica. The sequence goes on from CM077561.1 coordinate 31,428,452, forward strand.
CATACACGTCATCATTCATAAATAGTAAATTTTTCGGGTTGTTATAGATTCTTTTTGCAATAGCTCTCTGTGCATGCTTCTCGTCGGCCTTTTGTCTTCATTTTTGTTTGCGGAACGAACTTTTCGCAGCAGCTCTGTGTGTATGCTTCTCATCGGTATGTCGTCGTCACTAGCTTGTTGTTGCAGGACCGTCGTCGTTGATTACCGGATGAACTTTTTGCAATAGTTCTTGCGTTCCTGTGTGCATGCTTCTCGTCGACTCTTCTTCATCCTCTTCTTCGTCGTCAATCTTTGTAATCAAATTCGTTGTGCTCACTGCTTCTGCTTATCATAAAGTCTTGATGCTTACCAGAGTCATTATTATTATTATTATTATTATTATTTTTGTTCTAGTTAGTTATTTTTATTGTTTTATTTATTTTAGTGTATTAGTTGCAGACTCAAGAGTTGATCCATTTTGAGTTTGAGGGAGGGTGTTAAAGTATATTGGGTATTTCAGGTTTGACCATCTGGGCTCATTATGTGTAACTATATATATTGACCTATTGGTCCTTAATAAATCACTTCAGTCTTTTTTCCAAAACCTGTCAAATTATAATTATAAATATAAAAAAAATGCACACAATTGAGAACACTATTTCATATAATGTAATATGTGTGCAATCTAATGATCATTCATCACTTTAATTATGGTTTAACACATAATAACCACAAGTAAGGATACAATTTGATTGAAATCAAAATGTTAGGATATTTTTGCAAAAATTAAAACGTTAAAATTTTTTGGAAAAAAACCTTTGAACATTAGGATATATATTTGCCTATTAGCCCTGTGCTATACAATGGTTAAAACTGAGAAAAATCAGAGGATTGAGGGGTGTTGGGTTGAGAGTATTCTTGGGATTTTGAAAAAAAAAGTGGGGTATTTAAAGTAAAAAAATAATAATAAAATTGGGGTACAAAAAGTAACAAGGTACGTTTAGCAAGAAGTAGGGTCCGTTTAGCCACTCCTTTTCTTTTTCTGTCACTTGGAAATGATCCCAAAATTACAAACTAGACACAAATGATTTCTTTTTCTTATATAGTACATGCAATATCTAGGAGGTTTTCCTTGATGAATGGATTCACTTGAGAGTATATATCACAAATCTCACCAGAAGAAGCAAATGCTTTATGAGCTATAATTTTGACGACAAAATTCTTAGCAATAAAATGGAAATTAAAAGAAAGAAGAGGAAAGAGAGTTTAACTTTCAAACTCTTATATAAGGTACTTAATCTTTTAGAACCTGAGGAAGAAAGGTAATAAATGAAGTAGGCCATGCGTTGTATAATTTAAATATTAATTTTTTTCACATTTAATTGACTCAACTACCAATCAAGACAATTTTAGCTTACATAAACAGACATAATTTTTTTTATTCAACTAACATCTGACCTACCTCTTAAATATGGTTGTTTACTTTTCTTTTTCTTTTTCTTTTTTTTTCTTTTTTCTCAAATGGACTTCAATGCCTCCGAAAGAAAAAATGGGCTTCAGTCTCTCTACTAGAAGTTTATTTTTTACAAAAATTAATCAGTACGCTATAAATTGATAAATTTTTTTTTTATTTGAAAGTTGCATCTGTATAAATTGATAAATTTGATTAATAGCTTAACTGATGATTAGTAAAGGGAAATGTATGTAATGTTGTTTTAGTTATAATAACATTCAATCGTGCTTGGACTTAATTTGGCATGTTAACAAGCAAAAATGCTAAATAACAAACATCATATTTCCTATGCAATGCCCAGTAAAATATTATAAAAAAGTTGCAACCTACAAGAGCATGGAAAAAATTTTCGCACCGCGCGACAATGAAATCTTATAAAGAACGAGAGTCTTTATTCTAGTTAAATATTTGAGTACAAGTTTACATCTATTTATAGATACATAAATAAATCAAAAGATAAGACCAAATAAAAACAGGATAGACAAGATAAAATATATATATCAGGTCAAGTGAATACCGCGAAGATGGGAATACCGCGAGCGGCATTTTGGCCTGCATCTGGAGCAGTACTGGCCTCACTACATCACATTCCCAGGTTGATAGAAGACAAAATTATTGATGCCAATGGTAACCTCTCTTTATACTTTATTAATTAATTCTCATTATTTTGGTATAGTTAACTCCATGTTTTTTTTTTTTTTTTTTTTTTTTGGTCCTCACCTAATATTCACGTCCAATTGTGTGGGTTATTTTTATGTTGCCCTGGCCTTAAGATGAGGTCTCCCACATGTTAGTACACAATATTCAGAGAACTGCTGGATCAAGCTTGGAACTTGTTTGTAGTATAATTAACTACAAAGCTGTTGTGTGTAACTTTTATTTGTCTAATTTTTATTTTTTTATTTATTTATTTTTTGAAACAGGTATTCCTAACAATAACCAAATGATCCAGCTTTCTCCAACAATGCCACTAATGAATCCTGATCAGTTGGTCTGATTGTGCATGGGTGATACTGCTACTGATAAAAACAGAGTGCTTGTTCTTTATTTGGAAAAGAGAACAAGAGAACACAATATCTTTTTCTATTAACTCTTAAACAAGTTTTCTTCTCTCTTAATTTTACAACTGAGATACAACTCTATTTATAGCCTTAGACATGACTCTTAGAATTTATACAGTAATTAAAAATAATAAATTCTAACCCTTGGTTACTTAAACAACCATAACTATTTATGAGAAACTCCAAAAGATAGACTCTTCATTTGCCTAGAATGATCTAGAATTGCCCTTTCAAATTCGTTCATTAATCAACCTCAAAATTTGTTCACTGTACAGTCACGAATTTACTGGCACATTAAGTTTATTCATCAACACCCCTCCTTAAACTTAATTCTCTTCTTGAAGTAAGTGTCAAAGTGAGTATTCCAAGCACGAGGTGCTTATTTCAATCCATAAAGTGCCTTCTTCAATTTCAACACTTTCTTTTCTTCCCCAATTTTCATGTATTCGGGTGGTTCCTCCACGTACACCTCTTCTTCTAGCACGCCATTCAAAAATGCTGATTTGACATCCATTTGAAATTTTCCATTTGAATTGAGCTGCTTACCACTTCTCATTTCGTACCGCTTCCTCAAATGTAATTGTTTCAGCACTGCTAAAAGGAAAATTAAATGTACCTCACTTGTCGAGTCGTACAAATCTTGTATGCTTCGCATCCTTGGTTGTCTTGGCTCATCTTCATCATCGGTTGTTGGTGGATTTGCTGGTGTATTTATTGAGATAGTGATTATACCAGTATATGATTCTCCTTTCTCAAATATCACCTCTGTTGAGTTTTCCCAATCCCACAAACTTGACTCGTTTACATGCACATCTCGGTTGACCACTACTTTCTTCTCTATTGGATTAAACAACTTGTAACCTTTTGTCTTTTCATCATGCTTAGTCCTTCTTTCATCCGGTACATGCGCATAGGCCATCATGAGAACACCATCTTTTCTTGCGACGAGATTCGCATTTTCTTCTACCTTTTTTTTGGAATAGCACTCCTTTGCATAGTGCCCATACTTACCGCAATTATAACACTCGACATTTGATTTGCACTCTTTTGTATAATGCCCATGCTTGCCACAGTTATAGTACTCAACATTTAAATGATTTGATCGGGCGCCTCTACTATGACCATGCCCTCTACCTCACTGATTTTGTTGGCTTGACTGCCCCTTTTCCTCATAGTATCCATCTCAACTGCGGCCTCCACCACCACGATCATTGCTGCGACCTCCACGGTCACGTCCTCTACCACGAAAGTTTTAAGTGCAGGAGTTCCACTTCTGTGTTGTCCATACTTTGGAGATCAATTCATCAACCAGACCTACATCTCTGACTTGTGGAAGGTTGGCTTGAGGTTGAATCCTGCTGCAAATGGACTGATTTCAAGAGATGAAATCAAGGAAAAATTGGATTTGCTGCTTGGAGGCGAGGAGATAAATTCAAACACAAAGAAAATGAAGGAATTGGCCACAAGGAGTATGAGTAATGGTGGGGATTCTCTTAAGAATCTTGTAGACTTTATTAAAAAAATCAAGGCATGAAGGTTTTCTCTGTTATTTGTCATTTGAAGGCTATTACACTTTGAAAAATGCTAGAATGACAATGAGTAAGTCAAACCCCAACATACATTGGCCCACAAGTGTTGTGTTTTTGTCTCAAACTCCATGTCCAAATTTAATTAGGAATTAGTGTTTTAGTTTGTGTCATATTAGAAAGTTTGAGTTCTAGCAGGATTTGATTGTTTTAGAAGTATTTGTGTTTGAGTGAGATTGTAAGTCAAAGTTTGAAAGTGATTAGAAGTTTGTAGCCGATATAAAGGACATATATAGTAGGTTAGTTTTGTGTGTGATTAGAGTGTGCACCCGTGATGTCTTGTGCACCACGTTGGGAGAGTTTGATTGTTAAATATTTTAGTATTGAATAAAGACTTTTAGTTTGATTGTGTTTCCGCTGCGTTGATGTGCATTAATGTGGATTTATCCCTAACAAGTGGTATCAGAGCGTGGGTCGATCGTTACGAGTTTGAAGATTAGTGATCGTGGTTGATCGATCAACTGCTTTACTTGCGGTTCGCGGTTTGTGCATTTGAGTTTGAAGATTTGTGGTGCGTGGGTTTCATGGCATTGAGTCAAAGATTGATTGGCTTCAATAATTAGTGTAGATGTATATCTTTATTGGGTTGGCATGTATGGATCAAAGTAGCACTGGCATTTAGGGGTCGGTCATCAGTGACATGCAATTTAGTGATGGTGGTGTCTCGTTTGATTGAAGAAGAGTGAGGTTCAAGATGAGAAGATGCTCGACACGATTAAAGATCGTGGGGTTGCAAATTATGTGGTATACGTTGTTGTTGTATTTGTTTGATTGGGAACGATGGTGTTTGTGGATTTAAAAGAGAGTTGGCGTGCAATATATGCAAGGAAATGAAACGGTAACTATAGACATGAGGCATGATGAAGGTGCATTAATCCTACAACATACATTGGTAAGTGAAGATTGATCGGGCTGTCGTGTTTATGTTTTAATTGTTAGATTTTGTGAATAAGGAATAGGTGCATGGTGATGAGAAGTGATTGCAAGAGGTGGATGAATCAAATTAAAGTTGATCGTTTTCTTGTTGAAGGAGATGATTTGTTCAAGGTGGAGCATTCTTCAAGATAAGGTGTTTGATTGAAGAGTGGTTGTCTTATCAAAAAAAAGTGGTTGAATATTTAATTTGTTGCAGCGTGATTGTTTGGTGGTTAACTGTTGATGAGTGATTGATTGCACGTGCTGGATGGATGTTTGTGTGAAGGATCAAGTTGATTGGATGAGTGTAACTAGAAGAATTGGTTGATAGTGTGTGGTAGAGCGCACTGAATGACAGCATAACATAAGTCTTCTATAGTTTGTATTCTTCGCTTGTGATCTTTTGTTGATTGGATGTTTGATGCTAGCGATTGATTGGATGTTTGAATATGGTTGTTTGCGACACCTATGTTCATTTAGATTGTGTGTTTGGTGGAGTTTTTTGTCGAGGAGATTGTTGGGTTTTTGGCTCAAACTCTATGTCCTAATTTAATTAGGAATTAGTGTTTTAGTTTGTGTCAAATTAGTAAGTTTGAGTTCTAGTAGGATTTGATTGTTTTAGAAGTATTTGTGTTTGAGTGAGATTGTGAGTTAGAGTTCGAGAGTGATTAGAAATTTGTGGCTTATATAAAGGACATAGTAGGTTAGTTTTATGTTTGCTTGGAGTGTGCATCCGTGGTGTCTTGTGCACCACATTAGGAGAGTTTGATTGTTAAATATTTTAGTATTGAATAAAGATTTTTCGTTTGACTGTATTTCTGCTGCTTTGATTTGCGTTAATGTGGGTTTATCCCTAACAACAAGAACCCTTCATGAGGTCTCGACCCGCGGGTTATGCACTGGGATCTGTGTATGTCTGCATCTCGAGGTGGAAACCAATGGCTCTTGTGGGCCAATATGCATTGGGTGTGACTTCCCATTGTCATTTTAGCACTTCTTTTAGGCTTTTGGTTTGGGAATTTAAACCTATTAATAATTAGTTGAAATAATATTTTTTATTTGTAGTATAATATTTTTTTTTTTTTGAAGAGAGTAGTATAATATTTGTTTTTTTTTTAGGAAAAGATATTTCTATTCATAGAAATTGCTTACTATTACATCTGATTTAACAATGAAATTACATAAATAGCAGTACTTTTCCTTCTCTTTGAGAACAAATCGACGTTGCGAAAGTTTGCAAACTTCCGTGCAACTTATACACTTGTCTTTTAGATTTTCAATAATATAACCATAACGAGAAATAAAACTTCTAAGGAGGGAAGACGAACAAAAACTTCCAACAGTTGAAGACAAATACAGATTTCCAGAAAGGGAAGACAATAACTTACTAAAATAAAAAACTTAGTAAAAATATCAAACCAACAATTGACTCAGATTCATACACAAGTATATATATATATATATATATATATATATAGAAGTCGGAACGAAATTGAGTGATAGCAGATACGTGTGTGGAGGAGAGGCAAGGGGTGTCAATGATGAATCTGACAACTGCTCCAGGCCGAATGAAATGGAACATTTCAAATCTGAATAGATCCGAATTTTATTGAATAAATAAAAATAAATATTGTTATTGGAATCATCGTCGATCAAAAGAGAAGATTGGATGTGGTTCACACTAAATAATCACAACAAAAAAACTAATGCTCCAAACCCTAGCCCGGTAGTATAATATTTGTTTATTAAAGATGAACTTGCGTAAATTAAAAAAATCTTATTTGTTGCCTGGTATGTGGACCAATCAAAATTAAAAAAAAAGAAGAGCAAATTTATATTTCCCTTTATAAATAGGGGTAAAATTTTAATTCATTCACGTAGGGGAAATTTATTAATTTTTATATTTTAAAACATGGAAAAAATGTTACTTACTAATTAGTGAGGGACATTTTCATATCTTAAATTTTAATAAATATGGGCAAAAAAGTAATTTTCTATAATTAGGCTATGTTAGTAAATTTCTCATATCATTTTTTTTGGTTAAAAAATGGTGACTATTAAGAAAGGCATCATGATTATTGTAGTTGTACATGAAGGGTTTGTGTTCAATATTATTTTTGAAGAGAAAACTCAATTTTTTCACCTTAATACGTGAGAAAATATAAGAGATTTGGGATGAAAAATTAGCAATCGTGAGAAAATGTTTTGTGGGAAAATATTGGATATCAATCGCAAAAAAAAATGTCATATTCTCATGAAATTTAACATTTTCCTTAGAATATTTTCATTTTCCATACAATCAACATAACTTTAGGTATTATGTGAAAAAGTAGTTGAGGTGGGGAGTCCCTGCATGGTCAAAATTTGTGCAAGGCGGGAAATGGTCAAAATTTCTCTAGTAGGAAATTTCAAGTAGGGAATCCCCCATTCCAATAAAAGTTGAGATGGGGCCGAGGATTACATTCGATGCCCCATACCCACTCCACTTGCATCGATCCAAAAAATTAGGGTTTTCACTTTATTAACAGAGTAAGCTAATAGACAACGGAGTCGACAGAGTCGATGACGGGCAGAACAGCGGAGTTGACAATAGACAGACTAGAATCAACAGAGTCGACGACGAGCAACACATGAAATGCAGATCTCGATACGAACATGGTAAGTATATCATCTTTTGATTATGCAAGTGAATTTGGTGATTGATGCAGAGACAACACATTCACACTTTAATTTGACCGGCCTCACGTCTTTTTTTTTCAAATAAATAAGAAGATGATTCATTGTATTAAGGGATGAATAACTAAACAACAACCATCTTCAACTCTTCACAGAGGCGAAAATGCACAGAGGTAATTATATTTGATGAGTTTCTAGGTACTTAAAATGCAAATCTACCACAAAAATTGGATTCTCAAACGGTAAGTAATAGTGGCATACCAGAGAATTAAAATTGGCAAAGCAATTGATATCTTCCACAACTGAAATTACAACTCGATGCCCCAATCCAACCTGCCTATATTTTGTTAACATGGTTTTCTAAGTAGTTATACCATTATATGGCTTACACTAAAATCAATTTTTAAAGTCTCTAATAACAACACAAAATCCAACTCAATTTGCATCCAAATCCCCTAATTAACAACACAACATCCACCATACATACACCAGTACCTGAATTGGGTAATGGGTTCTGGTTCCTCTTCTTCTAATACAGGGATAGTGCGACGTGGACAAACATGGACATATTAGAGATAGACAAATAAAAATAAAAAAATAAAAAAATAAAAATCAGAAGCATACCAGCACTGTGAGATGCATGTGAACGCATCTCTATGCGCGCACGGACGGCTCGTCGCAAAACTAACGTTCTTTGACTCACTGGAAATCTCTAGTGGAGAAGAAGGAGAAGAATGTCGATGGTGATGCCAAAGCTACCATTTCTCTCTCTCAAATCGGTCTTGCACTCAAATCTTTATCAAACAATGAAGTTCTCTTTTGGCAAACAATGCCAATTTGTTAAAAAAACTATAATAAAAAAATACATGCATATGTAAGGCACACATTAGCTTTCAAGCATCAATTCTAGTAGAATATTTAGTGTACATTTTCATCTAAATGAATCAAACTCTTCAATTGTTCTCGATTTAGATTTAATATAATAGACACATTTACATTAATAAATATGAACTATAATTATGATTATTCAACTATGTAACTAGTAATTTTAAAAAATATTCTATATTTTCTTTTTGTAGGTGAAACACGCGAAAAGAAAATGGCAAGGGCGGCGGACCTTGCCTAGTATATTTTCTTTTCGCGGGTGAAATACACGAAAAAAATTGTATGTTTTCAACTGAGCGTGCATAATGCGCCACGACTAGTATAAGTCTATATTTAATTTTTATGGGCAAAATACGCGAAAAAAATTATATATTTTTAACAGAGCGTGCATAATTCGCCACGACTAGTATAAATATTTAATAGCATAGCTTCAATATAGTCAAGGGCAGCAGACCTAGCAGGAAAGAAGGGACCTTGACTAGGACAAAACTATTCTATGGCCCAACTCTTTAATTTTCCAACCTGACCTAGTAGGCTAGTAGCATAAGAGTCGATGTGGATTTTGATTCTTCCTTTCAATTGTGGGACAGTTCTTTTTAATTGGCTGAATGTTTCTTTTTGTTGACTTTGACTTTAAATTACATTCTCTCTTTATAAATAAAAATGCCTACATAATAATGCTTCATCACTTAACAAAAGCATCTCTTTGAGTAGTACAACAATGGAATACCATATTCACAACTGTTGTTTCTTTTTCTTGATTATTTCATTACTGCTACTTCCTTGGCATATCAGATCTTCTTCTTCTTCTTCTCCTTTGATTCCTTTTTCTAACACGTCCTCATGTCGGCGCGATCAAAGCTTAGCTTTGTTGCAATTCAAAGCAAGCATTAACCACTGGCCTAGTTATTATCATCCAAAATTTGCATCATGGAAGGTTACTACAGATTGTTGTACTTTGTGGGATGGGGTCACATGTGATGATTTTGGGTTCGTTGTCGGGCTTGACGTGAGTGAGAGCTTTTCCGACGCTTCAATCGACTCTAACAGCTCTCTCTTCAATCTTCACCACCTCAAAGCATTAAACCTTGCAGGCAATTCCTTCCTCAATTTTTCTTTCCCCACTCTAATAGCCAAACTTTGCTCTCTAACATATTTCAACCTTTCTGATTCTTTTAATCCTGGTCACATTCCTTCTGAAATTTCTCAATTGAATAATTTGACTTATCTCGATCTTTCCTACTCTTTTAATGACGAAGAAGTTGTCCCTCTCGAGTTTTCCAAGTTGACAAATTTGATTTCTCTTCGTCTTTCGGGTTTGACACTCGAGAGCCCAATCGCTCTGAGGACGCTGATCTACAACTTCTCAAGCCTCGAGGAATTGTATTTGGATGCTGCTACTCCTATTACAGACTGCAAGAGAGGAGGTATTGCACAAGACTGGTTCGAAGCAGTAGCCTCCATTCGGACTAGTCTTCGAGTACTGAGTATGTCTTACATGGGTCTTTCCGGGCCTATGGGATATTCTATCTTATACTTTTCTTCTCTCTCGCAACTCTATCTGTCCGACAATAACATCACCCACTTTCCTCAAGAGATGTTCCAGCTTCCCAACTTAGAAATCCTAGACTTGTCATGGAATCACCATCTTACGCTGTCTTCACTAGACTTTCCTCCTAATAAACAGTATGCTCTTCAACAATTAATTGTCGAAGGAATCAACTTTCCAGGAAGAAGCCTACCTCACTCAATTGGAAATCTCAATTTGCTAACCAAATTTGATGCATCTTATTGTCATTTGACAGGCCCAATCTCATCTTCACTTTCCAAACTTTCCCAACTTTCCCAACTAGAAGAATTGGATTTGGGGTACAATGCTTTTGTTGGTACTCTCTCATCATTTGCGTGGTCAAACCTTTCCAGTTTGCGCATGCTCGATTTGTCTTGGAATCAACTCACTGGAACAATCCCATCTTCACTTTCCCAACTTTCCCAACTAGAAGAATTGGATTTGGGGTACAATGCTTTTGTTGGTGCTCTCTCATCGTTTGCGTGGTCAAACCTTTCCAGTTTGCGCAAGCTCGATTTGTCTGGGAATCAACTCACTGGAACAATCCCGTCTTCTTTATTTAGTTTGCCTTCTTTGGAGATTATTGACTTGTGCAACAACACGCTAGAAGGGAGAATTCCATCGTCGTTTTCTAAACTCTCTAACCTTGAAACCCTAAAGCTCTGTTCAAACAATTTTCATGGCATGGTCGATCCTCGGATGTTTAAGAATCTCAAGCGTCTTGCTACCATTGATCTTTCTGATAATATCTTGCTGTCGATCGACACCAGTGACCTTGCTCTTTCTCTTCCCCACTTGCTCGAATTTGTTTTCTCTTCTTGCAATTTATCCGAGTTCCCGAGATTCTTGAAATATCAAGAGAATCCATTTGAATTAGACTTGTCCAACAATCAAATACAAGGCAAAGTCCCTGAGTGGATTTGGAACAAAGTGATAGCCCTTTTTCTTGCTAATAATTCCCTGGTTGGCTTTGACGATCCTGTATCGAATCATTCTTCAAGCAAATTAAGCACCCTTAACCTCTCAAATAACAACTTTGAATGTTCGATTCCATTTTTCTTCGGAACTTTCTTGTCAGGTATTTCATTGTCAAACAACAAGTTCACTGGAGAGATTCCATCTTATTTTTGCAATCCTCGTTTGGGGATAGTCGACTTTTCCAAAAACCAAATAAGTGGAAGAATACCACCGTGCTTGGCTGAGCTTCAATATGTTTACCTCCATGAAAACAAACTTCAAGGAAGCATTCCTGACACCTTTCGAGTCGGTTGTAGTCTAAGAGTGCTCGCCCTCCGTGGAAATCAATTGGAAGGGAAACTACCAAGGTCATTAGCCAATTGTAGCAGCTTGCAAGTACTAGATGTCGGGGACAATCAAATAAACGATACGTTCCCATTTTGGTTGGAAAGCCTTAGTCATTTGCAGGCTCTTCTGTTGCGATCCAATAGATTCCATGGTTCTATCGAGCAACACCAGTACCATAAACGTAATAGCTCCTTCCTCAGACTGCACATCATAGATCTCTCATCCAACAACTTTAAAGGCCGTTTGCCAATTGAGTATTTTCGATTAATGAATGGTTTTTCTCTCACGTTTCCTTTAATGATTTGGAACAAAGGACAGGAACTCGGATATTTGCCGAAACAAATATCATATGTCAATGGCATTGACCTCTCAAGCAATCAGTTTAGTGGAGAGATACCAGAAGTTATAGGGGACTTGAGGTCACTCAATGTGTTGAACTTGTCTCACAATGGTATTTCAGGCGAAATCCCATCATCATTTAAGAATCTAAGGGACCTCCAATCTCTTGATCTCTCAAACAACGATCTATCGGGAGAGATTCCTTCAGAATTGGCAAGCATCACATTTCTCTCAGTGCTCAATGTCTCTTGCAACCATCTCGTGGGAAGGATACCGAGTGGGACTCAATTCGACACCTTCAATGGTAGTTCATTTGAAGGAAACTTGGGACTTTGCGGTTCTCAACTGCAAATTGAATGCCATCCAAAAAAGAATGACAATAATGGTGCACCATCCATTGCGTCCCAAGAAGATTCAAATGACACTAACTTCAATTGGATGTTTGTAGTGGCAGGATATGGGTCGGGGTTAATTAATGGTTTTGTCATAGAACGCTACATTTTCTCGAGGAACATGTATTACCTTGAAAAAATCATGAACGTTTTCCAAGGGAACAGGTCACTCAGAACTCAACGTGGAAGGAGGAGAAATTAAATTTGTTGTGACAACACTTTATAGCTTTGTATTATGTGTGTGAGTGTTTTTTTTTTTTTACCTTGTACCTGCTTTTCATAGTTGAATTAGCGGTGTTGTTTGATTAATTAAAGCATATGTTATATTTGACCTTTGTATTGTGCTTTGTATGATGTTTTGTTAGACTTTTCTTAATTGATTTTTTGAACAAAAGACTCTCAAGTCCTAACCATTAAAGTCTTCTCGATAATAAAGACGCTTGTTATTTCAACACGTTCACTCTCTCTTCCCACCCAACTTAATTAAATTGATCACTCAATTGTTTTTTTCTTTTTTTTTTATTAGCAAACGACCAAAACCGGTACCACTCAATTGGTTTTCAAAACCTCATATATCCACCTAACAATAATATTTAAAGGTTTGCTGATATAAAAGTAAGAAAAAAAAACGATAATATTTTAATTTCTAAAATAGCCTTATTAATTAGGTGAGAAGGCTGTAATGAGCCAAAAGTCGAAGAGAGGTAGAAGTGAAGGGCTTTGAATGTTATGCAATTACAATCACATCCATTAGGCATAAGTAATGAAATTCAAGATTAGATCCTTTAATTGGCATGACTTCGATTCGATTTATTGATGTTAAAAAAAAATTTTTGTTGAAGCACACAGAACGCGTCAATAAAATATATTTCTTAAACCAACTATTTTGTAGATAGCGGTAAAGGGTCGATCCTACAGAGATTGGTGTCTTTCTTAATTAAGAAAAATACAAAAAAAAGGAAATTAGGATTTTCGTGTAAATATTTCAAAAATAAGGAAATTTAATGAAATGATAGAAGTCTAGGTATCCAGTTTCACAGTCTCGTCATACAACTTGGGATTGATGTTATTAATTGTCAGTTCATGAAAAGTATGAAACTAATCTATGATCTAGTGCAGCTATAGATCCGGTGACGCACTCGGTTTCTGGCACTTCCTGATATCGATAGCTAAGATATGATAATTGACTACTTCGCTAACCAAACACACAACCTGATCGCTTGTGCTCCAGATTTAACGCATTGGTCGCATTATTTTCGATTCGTGAAGGCACTACACCTAAACAACCATATCACTTGTGTGTCCGATTTAGCCTAGATTCCTATGGTATTCAACCGGTCCCAAAAGGGTCTAATCAATTGGTAGGGTCAATTGCCACTAGTGTGGTCTTGTCGCACAAGGACGAGTGCTTACGACTCACTGACATGTAAATCAAGGTTTAAACTAGTGTTTAACCTCAATTGTTCAAACAATATCAAAGAAAATAAATTATAGAAAAGAATCAATAATAATTAAAAATAAATAAACCTCATAAAGGATTCCCAAGTTGTATGCTCGACCGATCCACCTTCAACCTAGATGAGGAAACTAGCTAGACATAATTAAACTAAACTAAAAATAAATAATAGATCCTCTTCCTCTTCTCTAAGTCCTAATATATATATTCCTAAAATTTTGTCTCTGGAGGTGAGAAAAACCAATTTTCGTAGTTAGGAGAATGATTTCTGTATCCGGGAGTGTTTTGGGCGTTTTCTGCATGTTTTGTACACTTGGCAGCGACTCATTAGTTGAATTTCTGTGCATTGCTGACGTGTCACACTGGGATTGGACGAGAGGATGAGCTATGACGTGCTGGACGAGTGGGAGAGTGACACGTGGCAAGTATCAGGGATGAATTCGTGTGAGTGAAGAATCGGCGTCAATCTGGGAGTCTGTAGCAGTACACATCTCGAGGCAAATCTTACGGCGTTGGTGAGAAGCAGTTGAGCTATGCGACATGGCAGCACGTAGTTGGTGGAGCTGTGTGTGAGGCGATGTGGCGCGAATCAGATGACAGCACGTGGAGGCACTGGTGCAGTGAAGACGTGTGATGCGGCTGGACGAATCAGGACAGAACACGTGGCACTGCTGTGTGCGCTGGACCACTTAGAATTCAACACGTGGCACTATGAGACTCTACTTACTCAATTGTGCATCACACACTTCTAGACAAACTCTCCGGTATTCGATTACTGCAAGTGTATATTCTATTTTGAGTATTTTTTTGCCCCAGATCCAAACGTACACTCTGTTTCTCCTAAAAATGAAAATTAAATATAATTAGATATATATTTTCATATTATTCCAATAAATCACTAAATCCTTGAAATATGCATTTATCACCATAAAATAAAATAAATATAGTCCAATTACACCTAATAACCTATACTAAATTATGTCTAAATGAACACTTATCATGTGTTCAACTGCTCTTTTCATTAAATATCTTGGTTTCTACTAATTGGGTGACCCAATAGTAAGGTATGGTTTGGGAGTAAAAGGTCATGGGTTCAAACATTTAGAAAATCAAATGTTTCTTTCTTATCAAAAAAATAAAAATAAAAATAAAAATAAAAATAAAAATAAAAATAAAACCTAGCTTGGTTAAATCGGTGATTTATAACTAGCTTTTGTAATTTTATTTTATTTTTTTGATAAGAACTGACTTTTGTAATTTGAAACCCAATTAATTTTACCATTTTACAAATTTAAGATATTGTATGTAGTTTTCAATTAATCAAGGTTAAAGCCTAGTTTATGATTTAATTTGAAATAGATTTGCCTAAATAGTCATTGAATCTATTGGTAGGGAAATATGATCAGTTAATTAATAGGCATTATTGTCGAGAATTTTATTTTCTTAGATTATTAGGGGACAGGCTAAGAAATACAAAAATTCAAAGAAAAGTGAAAAGTAGCACCAATTGACCCAAATATTTAGGAAGGGCAGTTGTTGTAGTTTGGACACCTCAACAAACGGGCTACAAATGCCCCCGTTAGAAAACTCGACTTAATAGAAACTAAAGAAATTCAGTCAAAGCCTCTCAAGCAAGATGGTAAAGACATCACTTGCCAAAAAGGCAAGACCTCAGAAGATCGTGGTTCGATTCCCTTTGAAGTCAAAAAAAAAAAAGAAAGTAAAGAAATTCAATGATGTAGGGATAGACCAAAGCTAACTTCGGACACATTGATCAGGAAAAGATTTAAAGAATTTTGAAAACAAGCCATCATTATCGAGTGCAATGGAAGAATTTGATCCATGTAGCTAAATCCAACTAATTTGAGATTAAGGCTTTGTTTTTGTGGGTTGAAATATATTTTGTTAGACATTTTCAAACGAATTTGTTCTAATAAGTGAGTAGTTAATAGATCCGATCGATAAATGGCCAGTTACTAAACCCATTCAACAAAATTAAAATGGAGCAGTTACAAATTGACGACTCAATTAATGTGGAACAGTTACCATTTAACCACTTAATTGATAACGGTCCACTATTCCACTTCTTTTTCTAGCTATAAAAAGAGATGCATGAGAGTAAGAGAACAACACACCAAAATTTACAACATTTGCTCTGGTTCGATCTTTCACTTTTGTTAGTACAAATCGGGATTTCATAGTATCCTATTGGATTTTTTGCTAAACTCTTGCATATAGGAGTGCAAAAGTTTCCTTTAGAAAAATGGCGGTGTTACCAGAGAATTAAAATTGGCATGCAATTGATATCTTCCACAACTGAAATTACAACTCAATGCCCCAATCCAACCTGCCTATATTTTGTTAACATGGTTTTCTAAGTACTTGTACCATTATATGGCTTAACTAAAATCAATTTTTAAAGTCTCTAATAACAACACAAAATCCAACTCAATTTGCATCCAAATCCCCTAATTAACAACACTACATCCTCCATACATACACCAGTACCTGAATTGGGTAATGGGTTCTGGTTCCTCTTGTTCTAATACAGGGATAGTGCGACGTGGACAAACATGGACCTATTAGAGATAGACAAATAAAAATAAAAATAAAAAAAATAAAAATCAGAAGCATACCAGCACTGTGAGATACATGTGAACGCATCTCTATGCGCGCACGGACGGCTCGTCGCAAAACTAACGTTCTTTGACTCTCTGGAAATCTCTAGTGGAGAAGGAGAAGAATGTCGATGGTGAGCCAAAGCTACCATTTCTCTCTCTCAAATCGGTCTTGCACTCAAATCTTTATCAAACCATTTTATGTTGACAATTTATTAATCAGCCATCCCAATTTGGTGTTTGCTTTTCAATTACTTGATTTTTTTCACAGTTTTTTTTTTCTATATTTTTGGTGGATTTCATGCATGTTGAATCCTGGTATTTTATATATTTTTGGTGGATTTCAATGAAATTTGAGAAATTTTATATGTGGTAGCTTTGATATGAAGCTTGTGTTTGAATAGGGCTCACTTGTTAAAACTATTGTCATTCTAATTTTTTGAAATTATTACAGTAAAATATTCAGAGAAGACTGTGAGGCTGCCTAATTGTCTTTTGGCAGATTCTTAAAAGGGGCTGAAATTATTATGTAGTGATAATCTTTTTCGTGTAGAAGCGATTAATGACTTCTTAGTCAAACACTCTTTGTTTTTGCTGTCAAATTTATGTTCTTCTATTGTTCAAATTCTTTCCACTTTTCATATCAAAGCGTCGAGGTCAATAACGGATACTCAATATCGGAGCCCTTTTGTAGAAAATAGTGAATCTTCTTCTTTTGTCTTCGAAAACTTTTTTTTCCCCATTTGGACAGCTACTACTAGTTGATTTTGCATAAACAAGTATTGACAACAATTGGAGGTATTAAGTTGGAGAGCTGCATTGATGGTAAAAAAACTTCCCTCGAAATTTCTTTCTTTAAATAGATCAATCTAGAATTTCTTAACAGCGAGCAATAAGATCAACCTTGGTAATAATTTGGAAAGGCGACATTAGTTTGTTTAAGTGTAGATTCATGGGGAAAATTAGACGAGGTGAGAAGCAATGGAAAGATAGGAGGCAACTTCTTCATACCCTCACACCAGAAAACTTCTACACTAAATATGTGTTGTGGCTTTGCAGCACCATAACATGTACTTATAATCCTTTTAGAAACAACGCATGCCCTTTAAGATTTGTCATCACTAGTCATCTTGTAGAATTTGTTTTCTCGAATTCTTTGCTGGAACAAAGTAATGTTGCCTTATCTAATTTATACAAACTAGAAGCTGTTCTTGTTCCTACCAATTGAGAATGAAATTTTGGATCGGCTTTAAGCCCATTATCTCTTTACTCTAGTTATGGATGAACTAACTAGGCATATTCAAGAGGATATACCATGGTGTATGTTATTTGCAGATGACATTGTCTAAGTGGACGAAACAAGAGATGGAGTGAATAGGAAATTAGAACTTTGGAGGAATACATTAGAATCTAAAGGCTTTAGGTTGAGTAGGACGAAGACCAAATACATGCACAACGAGTTTAGAAATACTAGACATAGAGATGATGGAGTTATAAAATTAGGAGAAGTAGAAGTTTCTAAGGTGAAACACTTTAGATATCTAGGATCAATCATACAAAATGATGGCAATATTGAGAATGATGTTACGTATAGAATTTAAGCTGGATGGAAGAAATGAAGGAGTGCAACAGGTGTGATCTGTGATAGAAATATCCCTATCAAGTTAAAAGGAAAATTTTATCGGACCGCAATCAGGCCAGCTATGCTCTATGGAAGTAAATGTTGAGTTGTAATGCAACAACAATTACATAAAATGAATATAATAGAAATGAGGATGCTTAGGTGGATGTGTGGTAAAGCTCGTAAAGATAGAATAAGAAACACAAAAATTTAAAGAAAAGTAGGAGTAGCATCAATTGACACAAAGATTAAGGTAGGGCAGTTGCAGTGGTTTGGTCACCTGCAAAGACGGCCTACAAATGCTTCCACTAAAACTTGACTCAATAGAAACTAACGAAATTCAACGAGGTAGGGGTAGACCAAAGTTAACTTGGGATGCATTAATTAGGAGGGACTTGAATTGTTTGGAATGCTCACCATTAATTACACAAAATCGAGCACAATGGAAGAGTTTGATCCATATAGCTGAGCCCAATTAATTTGTGATTGAGGCTATGTTGTTGTTGTTGTTGTGATGAATGCTTCATTATCATATGGCTATTGAAAAGTTTTTTACTTTTACAGGGTGCACCTTTAGCAAGCAAAGGAAACAGTGTCTGTAACTTCTTCATTCTTTCGCACCATAAAACTTCAACCCAGAATGTGTGTTGCTGCTTTTTGGTGCCATAACTTTCACTTACAATCTTTCCTGCAATAATAGTTCATCTCCCTCTAGATCTGGCACTCCTTTTCACCTTGCCTAATTTGTTCTTGTAGATCCTTTGTTGGAACATAACAATGACGCCCTTTTTAATATATTCTTTGTACATTAGAAGCTGGCTTGTTGCTTCAAATTGAGAATTATGGATTGATATGCTTTAGAGTAGAAATTTTGGTGGTTGTTTATTTTCGTCGATGAAGCTTTGCAACTTAAAAAGCCTTTCGATTGTTGAAGACAGCGTAGGATTAGTACATCACAGTTTTTTGCAAGGGCTGAGGAGGGAGTTCTTACAAAATAATGTTACTCTTCAAAACTTGCAAATCCATATAGAAGAGTGAATGTGTCGGATTCTGGAGACCTTTTCTAGGTTTTGTTTACTAAAATTTGATGGGGATCCAAGCTTTCCTGGACCAACTGACTGACTGGGATATCCAATTCAATAACATACAATGGATGAATTGGTATCTTATATTGTTACATGTTGCACATGAGAAGCCGAGTAGGTGAACAAAAGATGATCACACATATCAAGGTAATTAAGAGATGAACAGAGAAACGAATGACAAACAAGAGATGAACAACAACAAGGCGTCAAAACGCAACAAAGAGGGAGATCTTTCTAAGGGCGCAATCGATAGAACACCCAAAAAAAACTTAGTGCTCTAAAAAACTCTCTATTTAGCGTATGAATAGGGGAATCAATGAAGACAAAGAAACAAATAAAGTGGACTAAACATCAATGGAATAAAAAAACTAAAGAAACAAAGAACAAAGAAAATAAACAAATCGAGCATCAACGAAGGAAGCATCACGAAATGGTCATCATCTCGAAAGTCGACCGACCTAGAACTACGGTTCTAGCTCTGATACTATGTGAAATCTTAACAGAGGAAATAATAAGTTTTATTGTCTTGTATTGTTGTATTACATATAACTCTATATATAGATATGCAAATATTACATACAAAAGGAAACATTAAAATAAGGTAGCACATATATACGGGAGTGATTTGTGCACAACATAATTATAGGAGTGATTTGTGTATATTTCCTAATTGCACAGTAATCCTTAACAAATTCTCTTGTAGTAAAAAAATAAAAAAAATAAAAGGATGATAATTCTAACATAGCGAGAAATTGACAAACTGAAGCTACACCAAAAAGAATATAATTTTCTACTAATTCATTGATTCCACGAACAATTGGATTGAAGAAACATGTTTCTAACTTGTGATCGAACGCACAAAGTTCAAGAACCAAAACACAAAGAAATACTCTCTCTCAAAACCAAATTTTATTCACCAATAATCAACTACTCAAAAATAGTTACATATGTAGCCTTTATATATACTTGTAAAATAATTAAACTCCTAATTCTAATAGGAAATCAACCGACACATTAACTTTAATTCTAATAAAATTCTTACTACCACTAACTCCTATTTAAACTCTAAGTATGATACAAAAAGGACACATAACTTGTAACCTAACTAAACTAAACCACCTTATCTAATCTAATAATAAATAAAAATTTCTAATCTAATACAAACACTTATTTGCATCATTCTCTCTCTGTTGAGAAAAACTTTTCCTCGAATTTTATGCCTGAATTATTCTCCCGCACACAGCCTTTATAGTCTTCACCTTCATCATTTTTCCACGGTTCGAAAAAATTCATCCTCAAGTTTTAGTCCGTCATGACTCTTGCAATGTGAAACAGTTAAATCTTCAAACACAGAGAACTTTTCTTCGAACACAATTTTGATGAACTCGCAATCACCTGTCACTATATCAAAAACTTCAACTGTTGAAAATTGCAAGAAAACTTCAAGGGAGTCTTGAAGAAATAAGTTAAAGAAAAAGAAGTATAAAATTTTGGAAAATGTTGGAGAGATTCCTGAAAAATGGAAAAATTCAGAAAAAATTATATTTTGACCAAATAAATAGAAATTAATGATTTTCTATGAAAAGTGAAGTATTCGAGATTATGGCGAGATGTTATGTCGGGGTTTTTACCTCATAAAGTGTGAAATTGGCAAAAATTACCAAAAATTATAGAAAAATCAGAGAAAATATGAGAAATTAGAAAAGAGTTGGAAATTTTTTTTTTGAGATTTTACGGGCATTTAACACCCCAGTGTAACCTAAAAAATATGCCAAAACCAAAAATTGGAATAAAATTCTAATTTTTGTTGTCGTAATATAAAATCAATTAATTTCACACTAAACCACTTAAAATGGTTTATTTGGACACTAGGGACTTAGGATGACCTAGTCGGGTATCGAGAACGTAAACCGAGGCAAAAAAGGGATTGGACCAGGACAATTACCGGGTATTGGAGCACGATTAAAAGTGCGTAAACCCCAACAGAAACACATTTGGAGTATTTAATGGTTTCAATTCTTGCATTTACTATTCTCATTGAATATTCCCATGTTATATCATTTATGGGTCTGTTTGAATGATTGGTTGGTCGGTATTGATTGGTTTTCATTTATCGGTGATTATTCGGGACGGTTATGGTATGGGACTGACCAGGCTAGATTGTAGCGCGTGTGCTTGCATTGTCAGTGGATTGCAACTCGAGCTGCGGGGTGCATGTGTCCGGTGGGGGTGTGATTTGTTCTGCTCACCATTAGCAGTCTGGGCGTGGCGCAGTCTCGTCACACATTTGTCAGGACTTATTGGAATCGCTGTTGAGCATGTTGTTGCAATCATGATTATTCGTTGATCATCTTGCATGGTTGTTAACTACACACGTAAGGTTTATGGTTGCTCGTACTCACTAGGTGTTTAGTTAAACTTATTTATTGGCTTTTGTTATTATCAACTCGATGGTTTTCTTTGGGAGTTTATTCATTGGACTCGTCACTGTATTTGTTTGGTGACTACCTTTGTTGGTTTATAGTCTAAGACTTACTTGTACATGTAAATTCGGTATTTTGTTTTATGTTAGGTTATTGGAGACTTTTAAGACACAGGTACATGTATATATTTACAGTTGTCACCTTATATACAGTGTATTCAGGGTTTTCCACATAGGAACTATGCTCTTAACTTTTGATGAAATATATAACAAATTACATACTTTTAAGGCTTTTGCTGCATTATAATGCATTTTAAATGATTAACACTGATTATTGATGATTGAATGGTGCTTGGTGCGTGCAGGACACAACCAAGCATATGACATGGCAGGGTTGTAGGTACGTAGCGCATGACGTGGCGGCCTCAGGTTTTAGGGCCACTACAGGTTCAACTTCATCCTCTGATGCAACTTCCTCCATATATTCAACTTCAAGTTCACCTAACATTCGTTGAATATGTTGGCACTGTAATTGTATATGTCACAACTAAAAAATACACACATCAAGCTTTTGTACGAAGTGTACTCATTCTACCCACAAATTTAAGAGAATACATTGTTTTCTCACTAACGCCATCCTAAAACTACGAAAGATCACTGCTTTGATACCAAACTTGTGACACTCCAGTTCCCACATAGAACTGGGTCCCGCCCGGCCTAGACCTACGTGAACCCTCAAGTCTTTGCTCATGAAGTCTACGCATCCTAGTTAGCCTCAAATCCTCATATACATCATTATTTTGTTATTTAAGTGTGTGAGTTATAGGATTATAAAGTTATTAGGAAATTCAAAGTAGAAATAACTATAATCAACTATAACTAATAGATGGAAATTAGGAGAAATAGATATCCTATCATGTGGAAACCCTAAGAAATGGATAAATACATGCAAGTCTGGTGATCAAAACTAAATAGTGTGATCATATATGATATCCCTAGTATCTCAATACCCAATACATGTCATAGTATTTTTACAAAACATATTATACAATAATCACAGTCAAAAGAACAAAACCTACAATGAGTAAAGGAAAGGATCATTTCGATAGTCCTCAGAGGATATCACCTAGCATCAATTCCTTCCCCTTGCTTGTCTCTGCGCTATCTGCACTACCGTCACAAACTAGATGGTGAGTGCATGAAAATATGAAAGTAATGTCAGAAGAAACTAAGCAGTAATTCAAAATTTACCAAGTAAACAGTTCAAATATCATACGGTATTGAAAGACAGAAAATGTAACAAATTGCATGATAAATAGACAACCAAGCATAGCTACGAAATTTGAGTTTCTACAGATTCAAAAGAGGCCCATAAGTAATCAATTTCTATGTAGTACAATAATACCACAATTCATAGTCAAAACAGTTCACAACAATCCAGTACTCGGGGTGTAATCCACTATCAAGGGGTGGACAACACCCTTACAGGCAGTGCTGACGTTCGCCCGGTTAATATGGACCTAGGAGTACCTTCACAACATACTTACGCCAAGACACTCAACCAATGAAATATAGAGTGTAATTTCAACCATAGCTCAATTCAAATAGAAAGGGCAATAATGAAAAATGAATTAATGTGTATTTTCTATTGGCTTACAATCGTACGAAAAACGTACCTCAAATACCATAAAACTCCGATCCTTGCAAAATCTCTAAGTTGTCTCACTCGAATTATCAAATTTTGGCAATCATTTAACCTAAATTTAGTTTGATTAGAGTCATTTAATGACTCTAGATAGTCCTCCAAAATTTTCTAAAATTTTAGAAATTTATTTAAAATTTTTATCTATTTTTACTGTTCCCCACGCGCCCATTAAAGCGTGCACGTAATTCGCTGGCTGTTTGGGACACCGTGACCGACTCCATTGGAGAAAATCCCCATGGCGTCCCTTGCGGCGTGACAGAAAGAACTTGTTTTCGAGCTCTTGTCACCGTGTTTTGCACCTATCCGAAACTGTTAGGGATGTCCAAAACAACCTTAAACCTAACTCACTTTGCGTCAAAACCCCGACACGAAAATCCTTCAAAAATCTCCAAAAATTTCAAAGTTCTTCAAATACACAAACCAATCACTAAAATATCAAATAATCAACCAATTGATTATAAAAACATCACCCAAACTTATTTCCAATATTTTTTCAAAATCTCGTCCAAAATCATCATGACGAAAACCCGCAAAACTGATGTTAAACTGTAGATAAACACGAGAGAGTAGGGATCCTACCTTTTTACGTGTGTTTGGTCAATCCATGGCATCGCAACGAGCTCGTGAACACACCGAAACCCACTTCCTCTCTTGTTCTCTTGTTCGATCAAAATTGAAAATGGATTGAGGAGAGAGAAAAGGTGATATATACATCCCATTCATCTCCCTTCATGCACGAATCTCGAGGCACATCTTGTGCCTCACCTTCACTTCATCCAACTACTCTAACTCAAATTCATGACTCCAATGGGTAACTACAACTTCATCACTTAGTCTATTCTCGCTCATAACTCGCGTTCTCGAACCCTTTTCACCTCATGACTCGCACCGTGTTCGTTCCTTGACACAACCTTGCTCCTAGATTTCATTTAATTATTTATAATTTTTTGATAATTCACTACTTACCATTTTCTCTGTGTTTAATCATCCATATTATACCTAAAAACTTCTGTTTTTCCTACGCGAATCTCACACAGAAAGTCATACCGATTAATAAAATAAAATCACGCACTAGGACATACAGTGTTCATATTCAAGTATAAATATACAAATATCACTAAAAAATAAAACATATTTCAATGTCGACTCCTGAGGCTTGAGTAATATGAAAAGTCACGACAAGTAGGTCACGATCCTGAAACATGACACATGTAATTAAATTTGAGGATCGTTACAAAACTGATGTAACGAGCAATTCACAAACTTCTCGCTGCACAAAAAAGGATAGATTTTTCTACCAATTCGTTGATTCCACGAACAACTGGATTGAAGAAACATATTCCTAACTTGTGATCGAACACATAAAGTTCAAGAACCAAAACACAAAGAGATACTCTCTCCCAAAACACAATTTTATTCATCAATAATCAACCACATTCAAAAATAGTTACATATGTAGCCTTTAAAATAATTAAACTCCTAATTCTAATAGGATACCAACTGACAAATTAACTGTAATTCTAATAAAATTATTACTACAA
Source organism: Stephania japonica (assembly GCA_039657345.1). Taxonomy (NCBI): domain Eukaryota; kingdom Viridiplantae; phylum Streptophyta; class Magnoliopsida; order Ranunculales; family Menispermaceae; genus Stephania; species Stephania japonica. Next base: position 31,453,121 of record CM077561.1, read on the forward strand.
CTAACTCCTATTTAAACTCTAAGTATGATAAAAAAGGACACATAACTTGGAATTTAACTAAACTAAACCACTTTATCTAATCTAATAATAAATAAAAATTCCTAATCTAACACAAACTCTTATTTGCATCATTCTCTCTATGTTGAAAAAAAATTTCCTCGAATTTGATGCCTGAATTATTCTCCCGCATACGACCTTTATAGTCTTCACTTTCATCATTCTTCCCCGGTTCAAAAAAACTCTTCCAATTTTAGTCACTCATGACTCTTGCAATGTGAAACAGTTAAATCTTCAAGCTCTGAGATCTTTTCCTTGAACACAATTTTGATGAACTCGCAATCACCTGTTACTATATCAAAAACTTTAACTGTTGAAAATTGCAAAATAACTTCAAGGGAGTCTTGAAGAAAGTCAATGTCTTTGTTGTCTTTTTTTAACGACGAAAGTGTTTTGTCGAAAACTTGGATTCCATCAGTGCAACGACCACCATGGAAGAATTGTCGACAACGCCATCACCAAGTATTGCCCCATAGACTTGGGGAGTCGTAGAACAGAGAATAACTTCGAAAACGATTATGTCTTCAATGAACTCTCGACCATCGTTGTCAAGCTTTAATAGCTCATCAAAATCAACATGAGATCACCACCGTCATCTGCAGGTTCAATTTTATCCTCCGATGCAACTTCATCCACATATTCAACCTTAAGTTCACCTAACTTTCATTGATTGTGTTGGCACTGTCATTGTATATGTCGCAACTAAAAAGCACACATGTCAAGTTTTTGTATGAAATGTACCGATTCTACCCACAAATTTGAGAGAATACATTGTTTTCTCACTAATGCCATCCCAACACTATGAAGGAACGTGAATTTGATACCAAACTAATGTAACAAGCACTTCACAAACTGCTCGTTGCACGAAAAAGTATAGATTTTTCTACCAATTCATTGATTCCATGAACAACTAAATTAAAGAAACACGTTTCTAACTTATGATCGAACACACAAAGTTCAAGAACCAAAACACAAAGAGATATGCTCTCTCAAAACCCTATTTTATTAATCAATAATCAACCACATTCAAAAATAGTTACATATGTAGCCTTTATATAGGCTTGTAAAATAATTAAACTCTTAATTCTAATAGGATACCAACTGACACATTAACTGTAATTCCAATGAAACTCTTACTACCACTAACTTCTATTTAAGCTCTAAGTTTGACACAAAAGGACACATAACTTGTAATCCAACTAAAATAAACCATCTTATCTAATTTAATAAAAAATAAAAATTCCTAATCTAACAGAAACTTCGATTTGCATCATTTTCTCCCGATTGAGAAAAATTTGAACATGAATTTGATGCCTAAGTTATTCTCTCATGCACGACCTTTATAGTCTTCACCTTCATCAAATTCTCTTATCGTTATTTACCTCATGCAGAAGCAAAGATTTATTAAGGTAGTGGCTAACCTACTTTTTGCTTAGAAGACCCAATTATTTTGTTTGTATCCCACTTCTTTGCATTTCAATTTTGTTATAAGCCTAATAGGCAAATATATCCTAACGCTTAAGGTTATTGCAAAATTATCCTAACGTTTTAATTTTGGCAAAAATATCCTAACCTTTTGATTTCTTGTAAATTGTATCCTCACTTCATATTATTTGAGTAAATTTTGTTAAGGTATATTTGGTATTTAGGGTTTGACCCTCTGAACCCATTATGTGTAACTATATATATTGACATATTGGTCTTTAATAAATCACTTCAGGCTTCTTCCCTAAACCTAACATGGTATTAGAGACTTCATTTGGTGGTAATATCTTGTTTCTCCTCTCTTTTGGTCAACTTCCTCGACTTTCTTTGTTGTCCTAATCTTTTGCGTGCATCAGTATTCTTGCTTTCCTTGCTTGGATCCTCTATTTCACTACCAATCTTGTTTTTCTTCATTGATTTTTGTCTTTCGTTGTTCTTGGTTTTGATTAGCCACCTTCTGACAGCAAAAAGGTGGTAGTCTTCTTTGCATTTCTATCCTTGCTTGTATGCCCTTTTTTATCTATTTTGCAGCATCGATGCCCTATTTTTCTCTCAGTGTTTAATTTTTTTCTTGATGTCGCATAATGAGTCTTCATTTGCTTGTCTTCCCTTCAAGATCTTTGTTGTCTATCGTGTCTTGTCATGTCGTGGTTTATCCCTGCTATTCTTCATGCGCACCAGCCTGTGCATTAACGGTTGCTTGTGCTTCATCCCAATTTATATTCTCTTATCGCCTCCCATCTGTGCATTCTTCCATTGAAGCTAGATTGTTACTTGACTTCCTATTCTATTGAATTAATGTTATTGATTCTTGTTTTTTTGTGAGAAAAGTATATTAGTGGCAAAGGCCTTCAAGCAATTTTTCCATTGCAAGTTTTGTTTTTGTTTTTGTCTTTTGTGATGTTCCCAGTGCAATTCAGTGATATGCTCTCTCTTCTTTTATCCCATTTATCACTTCTCTATTTTCTCTTTTTTCGTCGCCATTGTTTGCCTGACGAATCTTTTTGCCACAGTTTCATGTGTGCGTACTTTTTGTCAACCCTTAATTTTGTTGGATGAACCTGTGACGGCCCCAATTTCCAAAGCAGTTGGAAACGCCCGGCCTAGACCTGTATAGGCTCCCGAGTCAGTACTCGGCGAGTCTATACACACCTAGTCAGCCTCAATTCGTTCATTTATAGTTTAAAACATGAGTTATTAGATTATAAAATTTATCAAAACAATATGCAGTGGAATTCAACTATAATCAATCAATAACTCGAGGGAAATCATGGATTTTACTAATAATGTAGAACCCCGAATACAAGATAAACATGTGAAGCCTAGTGAACATAGTATAATGGGGGCATATTGATGGTGAGCACCAAGTATAGGGCTTCGCGGTAGTAATAATGGCGTAAACTAGTGGTTGCACCGAGTTTATCTAATCCACAGGGAATAGTTGCACAAAGCACTAAAGTAGATTAGGCGATTTGAAACATAAACAAACTAGTAATAATATAATTTATTTTTGAGTTGAATTAATCAATCTAATTAAATGTGCGATGAATCAATCAAAATGTGTGTTCAACTCAATTTATAGACTAAGTATCCTACAAGTCATCTCGTCCTAAGGTCTCGGTAGCAAAAATACTATCTCAACTCTCGGGCTCCATAGGTCTGTTCAAGCAGCATAAGGGCATCAAAGGATTAAGTTCAAAACCCTTTAAGGTCTCTTAAAGTCTACGCAACTGATCGGTGTACCCTAGCATATTAAGTTCTAGTGCTCAATTTCAGTTCGATAGCCCCAAGGTCTCCGTGACAATCTCTCCTTAATTTTAGTGACAACATGATCAGTGCAATTAAAGCTTAGAGTGTGGAACACTAAAAATAACATTGAGTAGAACAAGAAATGCTACTAAATATGATTTATCAACACAAAACATTCAAATAAGCAAATCAAATCTCAAAAATATATAAACTAAATAATAAAGAAAGGGAAACTCAATAGTGTTCGGCCCCAAAGTCACGGCGAATCCGATCTCATCTTTTGTCGAATCTATCAATATCTCCCACTCTATAATACACTAAGAAAACATGAAAATACAACTAAACTAGGGTCCCCAAGTATTGTCCGAAGGCGAGTTCGGGGCAAAAACAGCCTCTAAACTATAAAAAAATGAAAAACCAAATTTTTGGTGAAGAAGATGAAGAGAGAGGAGAAGTTATGGTGAGGATGATGGTGGTCGAGAGTCAGTTCTGATATGTCGGTCATGTAGGCTCTGTTTTGGTGTGGATATCTTTTCTCAATCCTGAGAGAGAGAGGGCCGCCAGGTGTCCCGCTTGGAGAACCCTATTTTGGTGTGAAATTCCTAACTTGCTCTCTGTTTTGTTTGAAAAAATTGGTGAGGACATGCGCAGTGTATGTGCCTAGGAGGATCAACAGCTGCTGATCATTGTTGAAAAGCCTGTAACGTTGTTCTAGTACGCTTTTCAAGGAGAACACTAAAAATACTTAAAAAGAATCCCACTTTTATTATTTTAATTAACAATGCCTATAAATATCAAATAAACAAAAATAAGCATTTATGAACTAAAATTTGAGACTTTGACGGACTATAATAAAGTAAATAAATATGAAAATGGGACACAGAAACTAACTCATCATATATACATGATATTCAAGTCTCGTAACTCAATTCTTTCATTAAAGTTTCAAAAGAACATATGTAAATAAAACAATTACATACTATGCAGCAAGGAAAGAAATCGTCCCTGAGGAGCACTCAGATGAAGTCACCTATTGTTGGTCCCTTTCCTTTGCCGTTACTTATCCTATCTGCACCTACTGTCACAAACTAGATGGTGAGCAAATGAAAGAGATTGAAATTAATGCCAGAAGAATATAATAATAATTCACGAATAAAACAATAAGGCAGTCCAAGAATCATGCGGTAATAGAAAGACAAAAAATATAACAAGGTGCATGTTCCAATAATTCAAAAGAGGCCAATAAGTAGTCTAAATTATGGCATAATGGCGAAGATCTCGCAGGATCTCCCCGGGCATCAACACAAGTGAAAACACAACCATGATGGAGGACATAAGTCCCCAGTACTTGATGTCACATGATCAGTATGGGTGGTCCCACAGTCCTGTACAAAAGTGTCTGCATTGCTCCACTAGTACAGGGCCGAGTACTCTGACATACACTTACGCTAAGAACATACAACTAAGGAATATAATGAAATTTGCCAAGCATGAGGTTAATTCAACAATCACAATTACATGATATTTTCTTATTGGTGTACTACCTTACCTAGTACATCGCGTACCCGTCTCACTTCCGTGATCCTAACACTTTGCTCGGATCCCCAAACTACCTGTCAATGATTTAAACCCCAATAGGTTGGGTTTATAGTCAATAAGCAACTTTAGGACAACCCCAAAAATTTTTCAAATTTTTCTCATATTTTTCTGGGTTTTTCCCTATTTTTTTTAGAATTTATTCAATCTTAATTTATTTTTTATTATTCTTCTCCCAAACATTCAACAAAACTTCTCCCATAAAATTCAACAAAACTTAATTTATTCAACAAAATTTCAACAAAACTTCAACAAAACTTCAAAAAAACTTTAACAAAACTTCTCCCACAACATTCGACTTTAACACAAATACAAAACAACGCATACACCATCCGACGTGCTTCTTTACATGCACAAAGTTCTCAGGAACCCGATTCTGTATAAACATATAACACACACATATGCCTCACACACGCCGTGAGGACAAAAAAGAATAGAACAACGCTTTCACGACGCTTTTACGCAATAACAAAAACTCAGACTCATGTGTTCAAGACACCGCGAGAACAATACATGAAAACATCTTTGAAAATGAAAAAACAAAATCAACTTTTTGATAAGCATGCCATGCGACGCCGCCATGTTCACAATGTCACGGTGTTGTCGCAGTGTGTCCTGATCTATCTCTGCTTAAGACATTTTGGGAGACGTCATGTGTCCATGAATGGGGCGACATCTCTACACATCTGGTATGGAAATCGAACTCTAAAATCATAGAACTAATCGACACCACTCACATCCACTACTTAATCAATCATTGTCGAATGTTTACGGGCATCAAGACCACCCGAAATTGACTTCGGGTCGTCGTGGGTTCCCCGGATTCACTTGAACCAAAACTAATATCAAATCTGAAACCCAACCAAAAACTGTAAAATCGACATTAAATCACAACACCAGCTCAATGTCGTGTGTTGATCGCTCCGGAGGTTGCCGAGACACTGGTGGTTCACCAAGATTCGTCTTCGGCACGGTACCCTTGATCATCGCGATGTAATTAACCAACAACAACAACGCATAAATCGTAAAGAACTACAAAGAAGGAGGAGATCTCACCTTTCCGGCAAGTTCTTGCAACTCTGGCGACCCTCCGGCTGGTGGGACAGCCCTCTAATGGTTGTCCACCAAGTTTCCTTGCTCAACAAGTCTAAAGAGGAACAGAGAAGAAAAAGAAAGAGAGGAGAGAAAGAAAGAAATGAGACAAAAGTATAGGGTTGGTCCTTATATAGGCCCATACCTCATCCCCCCCATACACACGCATCTCGAAGTCAGTCCAACTTATACCACCTTGGTTGTCCACCTATCCTAACACCTCTCAATATGACTCCACTAGGTGACACGCTCACCACTTAACTAACCAAGTCTTTGGTCCATTTTCACGTTCTTGTACTCGAAACACTCCACGACTCACAAGTCGCATGTTTTGGTCTTGCTGACGCCCTCTCATCGTCAATCGGCTCAATTATAATTAATTGGCTTATTTATTAATCATTTTTAGTGTTTTAATATCCCATGTTCCCGTAACCCGTCTATTGATGCCTGTTTGGCCAGTTTTCCTACTCGTTTACCGACTTCACTGTCTGTTTTCTCAAATATGAGTATAAATATATAGTACACATCATCATTCACAAATAGTAAATTTTTCGAGTCGTTACAGAACCTTTTCGCAACAACTCTGTATGTGTGCTTCTCGTCGGCCTTTCGTCTTTGTTATTGTTTGTTGAACAAACTTTTCGTAGCAACTCTGTGTGCGTGCTTCTCATCGGTATGTCGTTGTCACTAGTTTGTCGTTGCAAGACCGTCGTCATTGTTTACCGAATGAACTTTTCGCAATAGTTCGTGTTCTTGTGTGCGTGATTCTTTCATCCCCTTCTTCGTCAACAATCTTTGTTGGACAGTCAAATTCGTGGTGCTTACTACTTTCACTTATCATAGAGTCTTGATGCTTACCAGAGTCATTATTATTATAATTTTTGTTCTAGTCAGTTATTTTTATTTATTTTATTTATTTTAGTGTATTAGTTGCAAACTCAAGAGTTGATCCATCTTGAGTTTGAGGGAGGGTGTTAAGGTATATTGGGTAGTTTAGGTTTGACCCTCTGGGCCCATTATATGTAACTATATATATTGACATATTGGTCCTGAATAAATCACTTCAGTCTTTTTTCCAAAACTTATCAAATTATAATTAAAAATATAAAAAAATATGCACACAATTAAGAATATTACTTCATATAATGTAATATGTATGCAATGTAATGATCATTCATCACTTTAATTGTGGTTTCACACATAATAACCACAAGCAAGGATACAATTTGATTAGAATCAAAAGGTTGGGACATTTTTGCAAAAATTAAAACGTTAAGATTTTTTGCAAAAACCTTTGAACATTAGGATATATTTGCCTATTAGTCTTTTGCTATACAATGGTTAAAACTGAGAAAAATCAGAGGATTGAGGGGTGTTGGGTTGAGGGCATTCTTGGGATCTAGAAAAAAAGTGGGGTATTTAAAGTAAAAAAATAATAATAAAATTCAGGTACAAGAAGTAATAAGGTACGTTTAGCAAGAAGTAAGGTCCGTTTAGCCACTTCCTTTCTTTTTCTGTCACTTGGGAATGATCTCAAAGATACAAACTATATGAAAATGATTTCTTTTTCTTATATGGTACATGCAATATCTAGTAGGTTTTGCTTAATGAATGGATTCACTTGAGAGTATTTATGAGCTATAATTTTGACGACAAAATTCATAACAATAAAATGGAAATTAAAAGAAAGAAGAGGAAAGAGAGTTTAACTTTCAAACTCTTATACAAGGTACTTAATCCTTTTATCAATAAAAAAAGGTATTTAGTCCTAATCAAAATAATCTTTTAGAACCTGAGGAAGAAAGGTAATAAATGAAGCAGGTCATGCGTTGTATAACTTAAATATTTTTTCCTTTTCACATTTAATTGACTCAACTGCCAATCCAGAATGTTTTAGCTTAGATAAATAGATGTAATTTTCTTATTTAACTAACATCTGACCTACCTTTTATATAAGCTTGTAAAAAAATTAAACTCCTAATTCTAATAGGATACCAACCGACACATTAACTATAATTCTAATAAAACTCTCACTATAACTAACTCCTATTTAACCTCTAAGTATGATACAAAAAGGACACATAACTTGTAATCTAACTAAACTAAACCACCTTATCTTATCTAATAATAAATAAAAATTTATAATCTAACACAAACTCTTATTTGCATCATTCTCTCTCTGTTGAGAAAAAAATTTCCTCGAATTTGATGCCTGAATTATTCTCCTGCACATGACCTGTATAGTCTTCACTTTCATCATTCTTCCCCGATTCAAAAAAACTCTTCCAGTTTTAGTCCCTCATGACTTTTGCAATGTGAAACAGTTAAATCTTCAAGCACTGAGAACTTTTCCTTGATCACAATTTGAACAAACTCGCAATCACCTGTCACTATATCAAAAACTTCAACTATTGAAAATTGCAAAATAACTTTAAGGTAGTCTTGAAGAAAGTCAGTGCCTTTGTTATCTTTGTTTAATGACGAGAAGTGTTTTGTCGAAAACTTGGCTTCTATCTGTGCAATGACCCCAATGGAAGGATTATCTAGGCATGACCTTGATCTAGGGACTGACAGTGTACTGTTGTGTTCTTGAAATCGGTGATGTATTAATATTTCTATTATTGTATTGACGTATTATCCATCACCGGTGTGTAGATATAGTTACTTGTCGGGCGAGTTTGAACGCCGGGGTTTCGGTGTCATAGAATACGCCAACACAAGGGTACGGTAGATATGAGACTGGGCATTGGGGTTAGACTAGATTAAATCATAACAACATGATTATGGTAGGATTTGATTTAATGGAATTTAAATATAACCTTAGGCCAAGTTGCATAATTCAATTAGGTACACTAAGTGTGGAATCACCTCGGGGTGCGTGCCGGACGAGGGGCACGGGGTGTTGGGTAGTCCAGAAGTTAGTGTGACCCAAATTATCATTTTACGAAATTTATTGAGGGCTTGGATAGGTTTTATGAGTTAAATCAATTGAAATTAATCAAGTCCTATAGTTTGAACTGAACAAGTCAGCACACCTAGGATGATTCTCGTGATGCACAACAGGGAGATTCAAGACAGATGGTGTTAGGATAAGATGTCTAGGATTGGTGTGTCACAGGTTTGACAAGGACTGTTCGATTAACCTCGAGATGCGTGTGAACACCAAATTAAAACACAACATATAAATATCGATTGATCGGTGGAAAACATGCAAATTTGTGATTTTTGAGCTTGGAGAGGTAAAATCAGAACTGGAGTGAAGAAGAAAAGAGAATTTGGCATTCAAACAACGAAATCTAAGGTAGTTTGTTCATCAAATCTAGATATTTTTGTGAAAATTTGGTTGATTTGGGGTTATTGAGGTTCAAACTGATTTTTTGAGAATTCATCACTGTTTTTGTGGGAATTGTTGTTTATGAGGTTAGTTTTGATGGATTATATCAAATTTGATCGAATTTGTGGAAAAAATAAGTGTTTTGGATGATTTCGAAATTCAAAACATGCACACTTTGATTTTCAATTTTGGGTGAAGATTTATGTTAAATCGATATTTTGGAGTGTAATTTGATGCTATTGAAGTGTGTGCATTATTATAGAATGTTTGTGATGGGTTTAGGAACCAGAAAAACCAGAAATTTGTTTCTGAAAATTCTGGACAGCGTGCAATTAGCGCGCTAGGTGATGAACACTAGCGCGCTAATCACGCCGGGGAAGATAATGAACAGTGCACGAAAATCAATTAGCGTACTACTTCCCCAACATAGCGCGCTAATACCCCCCTGAACTCTAAATAAAATATGAAAGTCAAACCTAACTAATTATAAATCTAATTGATTGACCAATACACCCCAGAATTAGATCTTAGGAGTCACGGGACAGTAGTTGGAGTCATGGACTAGTTGGGGCGGACCAGGGGTATTTTTGGGATTTTTAAGTGCGGTTTGAGGTACATAAAACCTAACTGAACACCACTACTGTATTTACTTATTGTTATTTCATTTGAAATGTAAATTATTGATAATCTACGAATCCATTCTTACTGGGACGGTGGAGTTTTCCCGTCTATGTATCAGGGGAATGTGTAGTCGCTTGCTAGGTATGTGGTCTAGGATATAGTCGTAGGGTCGATGGTGTAGGCCATAACAGGGCTCCTGGTTCTCAGTACACATCTTGGATAGCTGGCTCATCCCCATTTGTATATCTTTGTATTTATATTCATGCGATAAGCTTTGAGCAGTTGTCTGCATTTCTCCTTCTTTCCGCATGTTTATTTAACACTATTTATTGATTGTCATTTATATTCTTTAATTACGATGCACGGTGGTTTCTCTTGGGATTTTACTTACTGGGCTCGTCATCTGCCTTTATGATGGCTGAGCGCAGATCCTAGTACTAGCCGGGGTAAGGGGATTCTCGGCGATTACATCTGACTTACCTACGCCGAGGCCAGCTGGTACGTATGTTGATACTATACTTTTGATATTTTGTATTAGTATTTTAGGGATTGGGAGACTGTATTTCACACCTATACCTGTATATATATAACTGTTATAGTTGATCGCTTATATGTACAGTATTGTCGGGATTTTTTCCACTATAGGATGAATCAGTAAACTTTATAAACTAATTTTGGTAATGTCAAGACTTTCGCTGTTATTTATTATAAATGTTCATTAGCTTATTGCTAAATCTAAAACTATATGTAAATTAACGAATAAATTGACAAGACACGCCAAGGTGTCAGACAAGTGAGGAGTATGAGAGACGTGGCAGAGGCTTTAGGTGCCGAGGCAGGGAAGTAGCTGCCCACTATGCATCCTCAGAATTTGGGGCCGTCTCATATTCAACCTCAAGTTCACCTAACTTTCGTTGAATGTGTTGGCACAGTCATTTTATATGTCGCAACTAAAAAGCACACATGTCAAGCTTTTGTATGAAGTGTACCGATTCTACCCGTAAATTTGAGAAAATACATTATTTTCTCACTAACGCCATCTTAACACTATGAAGGAACGCGACTTTGATACCAAACTAATGTAGCGAGCAATTCACAAACTGCTCGCTACACGAAAAAGGATAGATTTTTCTACCAATTCATTGATTCCATGAACAACTAGATTAAAAGAAACACGTTTCTAACTTACGATCGAACACACAAAGTTCAAGAACCAAAACACAAAGAGATACACTCTCTCAAAACTCAATTTTATTCATCAATAATCAACCATATTCAAAAATAGTTACATATGTAGCCTTATATAGGCTTGTAAAATAATTAAACTCCTAATTCTAAAAGGATACCAACTGACACATTAAGTGTAATTCTAATAAAACTCTTACTACCACTAACTTCTATTTAAGCTCTAAGTTTGATACAAAAGGATACAACTTGTAATCCAACTAAAATAAATCAACTTATCTAATCTAATAAGAAATAAAAATTCCTAATCTAACACAAACTTCGATTTGCATCATTTTCTCTCAATTGAGAAAAATTTTTCCTCGAATTTGATGCCTAAGTTATTCTCTCATGCACGACCTTTATAGTCTCCACCTTCATCAAATTCTCTTATCGTTATTTTCCTCATGCAGAAGCAAAGATTAATTAAGGTAGTGGCTAAATGCACCCTACGTTTTGCTTAGAGGACCCCATTATTTCTTTGTATCCCACTGTTGGTGTTTAGGGTTCATGCGCAGAGGAAATTTACAAAACAATTTTGACAAAAACCCCAACAAGATCCGAATCTAATTCCATTAAAAACGTTTAAACTATGAAAACTTAATCATACCTCAGTCGCAATGTACTTTTTTGAAGGTTAATCGATCTCTAAGGCACTGCCAATGATGAACGCCCTCTATCAGCAGTCCACACACGAACGACGGCTGAGATTTGAAGTGCTAGCTTTGAGAGAATACCAAACCTTTTTGTTTCTCTCTAAAACGATCCAGAGCATACCAAAAACCCTAAGTCGTTTCTAAAATGAAAATAGAGTTTTGGCCTTTTTAATCTTTTTCTTGTATTCTAACTCAAAACGTCTATTTATACAACCCTTGTATATAGACGGTTAAGTAAATTACACATATACCCCTACTTAAAGAAGTATAAGTCTAATACACCACAAGGACGTTTCTGTCATGAATTTTATCATATAAAATTTATTTTTCTGAACCATCTTAAAATCTCGCAAAACCATTCTTAGTGTGTGACCCAATAGGCTTATACAACGTTGGCAGTGTACTAAAACATAGTTTGGTATACAAGTCACAAGCGGCCTCTAGCAAGACATTATGACTACCTAAATTGTATGAATATCAAATCGATAGAACCTAATCAATAGTGTATATAACATCCTTTTGTGACACGATATCCTTTTGATCAAACATAAGGCATGGAATTGTCATCCAACATGTTCGATCGTACTAGTCTCGATCTCCAAGTAGACTGAAAATATTTAAGTGACATTGATCAATATCAACTCACTTAGACTAGGCCTTTTAACAGTCTAACACATCGAGGGATCTATTGGATTTCTCTCTCTATATGAGAGGGACAAATTCTATCTCGATACACAACTTTATCACATTATTCACACAATAACCAGTCACAACCTTTATAATCGTCCGGTTAAAGTCAACATTTAATTGCGTCAAATCACTGTATTCCTAATGTTGAAGTCTTTAGTAATCTCAAGTTAGAGGACTGAATAATATACATATCATGAGAAACAACTATGACTTAATCCATGTGATGTTCTCATAGCGGGTCGATCTAGTACTTTGTTCCCTAACAAGTGCTCATGATCTTGATTCGTATTCCTATACGTATGATGACCGTATGATCAGCAATCAAGACTCACACTAGTCTTAATTCATTATAGTTCCCAAGATAATAATCGACTAGGGACATTTAGGATATTTCTTTAATACCCATGGATCTTATTATAATGTAAACATACAAATCATTTATAATAAACAGCAAATGAAATCTTCTATTTTATTAACTAAAATGTATTCATAAAGACTATTAATAGATTGACCTAGGGTACATTTTCCAACATCTCCCACTTACTCTAGAGCCTATCATTCATGCATCTAATGCCTAATGATCTAACATGACCATCACGTTTCGCTTGTAGAAGAGCCTTTGTCAATGGATCCGTAATGTTGTCTTCAGTAGGTACTCTGCAAATCTTCACGTCTCCCCTCTCAATGATTTCTTTGATGAGATAAAAACGCTTGAGTATATGTTTAGATCTATGGTGTGATCTAGGTTCCTTGGCCTGTGCTATTGCCCTGTTATTGTCACAATATAAACAAATAGGCTAGCAATATTTGGAACCACCCCTAGTTCAGAAATGAAATTTTTGATCCAAACTGCTTCCTTTGCTGCATTGGACGCTGTAATATACTCAGCTTCTGTTGTAGAATCTGCCACAGTCTCTTGCTTCAAACTTTTTCAGCTTATTACACCCCCATTCAGAGTAAACACATATCCAGACTGTGATCTGAAATCATCTATATCAGTTTGAAAACTTGCATCTGTGTAACCATTTACAACTATGTAATTTTCAAAACTTCCATAGACCAAGAACACTTCTTTAGTCCTTCTTAAGCATTTAAAAATGTTCTTTACTACAATCCAGTGACTCTCACCAGGATCTGACTGGTATCTGCTTGTAGTGCTCAAAGCATATAATACATCAGTTCGAGTGCGTAGCATGGCATACATGATAGATCCAATAGCTGATATATATGAAATCTTATTCATACGATTTCGCTCATCATTTGTCCTAGGACATTGATTCTTGCTGAAACTTATGCCATGAGACATTGGCAACAATCCTCTTTTAGAGTCTTGCAAACTAAACCTATTAAGCACCTTGTCTATGTAAGCACTCTGACTTAAACTGATTAGCCTTTTAGATCTATCCCTATAGATCCTTATCTCTAGGATATAGGCTACATCTCCTAAGTCTTTCATTGAGAAACACTTCCCTAACCAAGACTTGACACTCTGCAATGTTAGGATGTCATTTCCAATGAGTAATATATCATCAACATATAGTACTAGAAAAACAACTACACTCCCACTGACCTTCATGTATACACAAGGCTCATCTTTCTTAATAAAACCAAAATCCTTGATTGCTTCATCAAAATGAAGATTCCAACTCCGAGAAGCTTGTTTTAATCCATAAATGGATTTTTGAAGCTTGCATACCTTCCTAGAATTCTCAAGATGTACAAAACCTTCAGGTTGTGTCATATACACATCTTCAAGCATCTTTCCATTAAGAAATGATGTTTTTACATCCATTTGCCATATCTCATAGTCATAATATGCAGCAATGGTAAAATTCTTATAGATTTAAGCATGTCTACTGGCGAAAAAGTTTCATCATAATCAACACCTTGAGTCTGTCTGAAACCTTTTGCTACAAGTCTTACTTTAAAAGTATGCACATTGCCATCCATGTCAGTTTTCTTCTTGAAAACCTATTTGCATCCAATGGTCTTACTACCTTCAGGTAAATCAACCAAGTACCAAACTTGGTTATCATACATGGGTTGCATCTCAGAATTCATGCACTTAGCCATTTATTTGAGTCTGGTCTAGACATAACCTCCTGATAAGTGATGGGCTCATTTTGATCCATAAGCAACACATCACGACTATCAGTAATGAGAAATTTGAATCTCTCTGGCTTATGTCTTACCCTATTAGATTTATGTGGGCCTTGTCTCACTTGCGGAGGTTCAACTGGTTCAGAACGTTATTAAACTTCCAGTAGTGGTTCAGTGTTTATTTGTGATCTTGAACTTCTTCAAGATTTATTTCTCTCCTACTAGTGTCTATTGAAATAAACTGTCTTTCCATAAAGGCACCATACCGAGCAACAAACACTTTGTTCTTAGCAGGATTATAAAAGTAATATCCTTTTATTTCCTTAGGATACCCCACAAATAAACATTTATCAGATTTAGATGCTAGTTTTTCTGAGATTTGTCACTTTACGTAAGCTTCACAACCCCAAATCTTAAGAAAAGACAAACTAGGTCTTTTCTTGTACCATATCTCATATGGTGTTTTATCAACCGCTTTAGAAGGAACTCGATTTAGAGTGAAAGCTACAGTTTGTAATGCATAACCCCAAAAGGTTAATGGAAGATTCGCATGAATCATCATAGATCGAACCATATCTAATAAGGTTTGATTTCTCCTTTCAGAAACTCCATTCCATTGTGGAGTTGCTGGTGGAGTCAATTGGGAGACAATCCCACAATTTCTAAGATGGTCATCAAATTCTTGGCTTAAATACTCACCACCTCGATCTGATCGAGGTGTTTTGATAGTTTTACGAAGTTGATTCTGCACTTCATTTTGAAACGTTCGAAACATCTCAAATGATTCAGCTTTATGTTTCATAAGATATTCATAACCATATCTGCTGAAATCATCAGTAAATGTAATGAAGTACTGATAACCTCTCTAGCCATTGTGTTTATAGGACCGCATACATCAGTATGTATTAGACCCAATAAATCACTTGCCCTTTCATTGTGTCCAGTAAAGGGACTTTTAGTCATCTTGCCTCATAAACAAGGTATGCACATTTCGTATGTTTCTAAATCAAATGAATATAGAAGTCCATCTTTATGGAGCTTCGTTATGCGTTTCTCATTTATGTGCCCGAGACAAAAATGCCAAAAATAGGTTTGATTCAAATCATTTAACTTAAATCTCTTTGTATTTATGTTAAAGACTAGAGTATCAGTGGACCTTTTCATGCTTAGAATATAAAGACCATCACACAAATCAGCATTTGCATAAAATATTCCTTTACGAGAAATGGAACATCTATTATTCGCAATAATAAAATCAAAACCATCCATATCCAAGCATGAAACAGAAATGATGTTTCTGCTCAAGGCAGGCATAAAATAATAATTATTTAAAGTTAAGATAAGTCCACTAGGTAAGACTAAGTCATATGATCCAACAGACAGGGCAGCAACTCTTGCTCCATTCCCTACGCGGAGGATGACTTCTCCTTTCTTCAACTTTCTACTTCTGGTGAGTCCCTGCACATTTATACAAATGTGAGATCCACATTCGGTATCTAATATCCAGGAATCACTAGTAGATAAATTAATTTCAATAACATAAATACCTGTAGTGGTAGTCGCACTACCCTTTTTTTTCTTTAGATCTTCTAGATAGAGTTTGTAATTTCTGAACCAATGTCCAGGTGTTTGACAGAAATGACAATTTCCTTCCTTTTCTTTTGGGTGTTTTGAAGTAGGAACAGGCTGGGGCTTGACTTATTCCACAAGCTTTATTACAGGTGCCGCAGCAGCCATGAAAACTTTAGCCTTGCCTTTGCCTTTGCCTTTCTTCTTCATTTCCTTTCCCTTTTGGACCATTAGCACATTACTAGAGGGTTTCTTGATATTTTGTTCAGCAGTTTTGAGCATCAAATGCAACTCTGAAATTGATTTCTCCATATTATTCATATTGTAGTTCATCACAAATTGTGAGTAACTCTCCGGTAATGAATTTAGGATCAAATCCGTAGTGAACTCTTGGCTTATGGGAAATCCAAGTCTATCAAGTTGGTCAACATACCCCTTCATCTTCAGAACATGAGGACTAACTTACGCACCCTCAGTCATTTTACAAGAATGCAGGTTCTTGACTGTTTCAAACCTTTCTTGCCTAGCTTGTTGTTGGAACATTTCCTTCAGCGTTACAACCATGTTGTAGGCTTCCATTAGTTCCATGTCCTTTTGAAGTTCAGGAACCATAGTTGCCAACATAATGCATGCAGCATCAGTAGAATCGTTGACATGCTTATTATGCACATCCTTCACATCTTTCATAGCATTGGTTGGTGGGTCCTCAGGGATTGGAGCATCCAGGACATACAACTTGCGTTCATGCTTGAGAACGATTCTCAAGTTTTTGAACCAGTCACGAAAGTTAGTCCCAGATAGCTTATCCTTCTCAAAGATGGATCACAGTGACAGGGGATTATTGTTACTTGAAGAGGCCATTGATCTACAATAAAGATCATGCAAAGTTTATTTTAGCATAGAGGAATAGACTCTCATTAAATTAAAAACCCTCCTAAAACACACTATTTATTTAGGGGACTAAAATCCATATTTCACCTAATTCTTTAACAGTTATAGCATGAAACACAGAACTAGATTATTTAGGTAGGTAACAGTTACCAATTACATCTTATGTAATTTTTAGACCCTTTTATGAGATATGGGACATCTTATGTCTTAGCATGTTTTTATCTCATCATTTGCCTAAAGTTCAAAACTATTTTGACGGTTTCATTAAGTCGGACCATTTTAAACATTTAGGTAACTTTTACCCAACTTGTCTCACTAAGATAACACAATATACCCAGCTATGACTGAAACTGTATTAGTGTGATCGAGGCTTTGACAAATGTTTAAAATGGATGGCATGAGACTTAAAATTTAATAGAGGGATTTTATTCAGTTTTAGTGATTTTATGTAAATAGTGAAATATCATATATTTTATTGATTTGTTAAATCACTAAACAATTTGGAGATTTTTATGCTGTTCACTAATAAAAGGATTTTTGGAAGACGAATCTCAATTTCAAAAATTGAAATTCGCTATAGAAAATCATATTTTTCGCTGATTTTACTATACTAAATTTACCCCTTAATTTATCCAAAATTAAGTTAATTAAAACATTTTTAATTAACCCGAGCCCATATCTAACTAATCATCTTATCCTAATCCAATTAGGACTTTAGATATTTGAATCCTAGCATATCACCAATAACAAACTTGTCCATATTTATCTCCTATCCAATATGGATAACAAAACTAATTTTGCATATTTCTCCTAATCTAATTTGTTATCTATCTTTATCAAATAGAAACTTCATAACAAAATAGATATAACAAGATAAATAAATAATTTTGAAAATTAATTATTTATTTTGGATTTAAGATATTTGAATCCTAGTATATCACCAATAATAAGATTCTTGATATTTATCTCCTATTCTAATTTGTTATCTATCTTTATCAAATAGAAACTTCATAACAAAATAGATATAACAAGATAAATAAATAATTTCGAAAATTAATTATTTGCAATTTCGATCTTCATCCAAATAATCACAAACATGTAATTGAATCATGAACTACTATCCCAATCGAACCTAATAGTGTCATGGATCATAGAATACGAAACTCAATTCATTAAAAGTACTCAAATTAACCTAACATGGTTACTAGCATGTACGAAACTAATTTCAATTAAATCACGAATATATGTATCATATACACAAAACATGATAATAAATCTCACAGAAAACTTATGTATATCACATATACATCAACTATTAACATGCTTTCAATCATATATCATAAGAAAACATGCAATGAGTTTAATGGAATCAAACTCAAAGGCTCTGATACCACTATTTGTATTTGAGGTTCATGCGCTGCAGAGATTTACAAAATAATTTTGACAAAAACCCCAACAAGATCCGAATCTAATTCCATTAAAAAAATTTAAACTATGAAAACTTAATCATACTTCAGTCGCAATGTACCTTTCTGAAGGTTAATCGATCTTTAAGGTGCTGCCAACGACGAACGCCCTCTATTAGCAGTCCACATACGAACTGCGTCCGAGATTTGAAGTGCTAGCTTCGAGATAATACCAAATATTTTTGTTTCTCTTCAAAACGATCCAGAGCATACCAAAAACCCTAAGTCATTTCTAAAATGAAAATAGAGTTTCAGCCTTTTTAATCTTTTATCTTGTATTCTAACTCAAAGCGTCTATTTATACAACCCTTGTATATAGGCAGTTAAGTAAATTACACATATACCCCTACTTAAAGAAGTATAAGTGTAATACACTACAAAGACGTTTCTGTCATGAATTTTATCATATAAAATTCGTTTTTCTAAACCATCTTAAAATCTCGCAAAACCATTCTTAGTATGCGACCCAATAGGCTCATACAACGTTGGCAGTATACCAAAACACATTTTGGTATACAAGTCATAAGCGGCCCCTAGCAAGACATTATGACTACCCAAATTGTACGAATATCAAATCGATACAACCTAATCAATAGTGTATATAACATCCTTTTGTCACACGATATCCTTTTGATCAAACATAAGGCATGGAATTGTCATCCAACATGTTCGATCGTACTAGTCTCGATCTCCAAGTAAACTGAAAGCATCCAAGTGACATTGATCAATATCAATTCACTTAGACTAGGCCTTTTAACAGTCTAACACATCGAGGGATCCAATGGATATCTCTCTCTATATGAGAGGGACAAATTCTATCTCGACTACATAACTTCACTACATTATTCACACAGTAACCAATCACAACCTTTATAATCATCCGGTTAAAGACAACGTTTGATTGTGTCAAATCACTATATTCCTAATGTTGAAGTCTCTGGTAATCTCAAGTCAGAGGAGTGAACAATATACATATCATGAGAAACAACTATGACTTAATCCATGTGATGTTCTCATAGCGGGTCGGTCCAATACTTTATTCCCTAACAAGTACTCACGATCTTGATTTGTATTTTTATACGTATGATCATCGTATGATCATCAATCAAGACTCACACTTGTCTTAATTCATTATAGTTCCCAGTATAATAATTGACTAGGGACATATAGGATATTTCTGTAAATACCTATAGGTCTTATTATAATGTAAACATACAAATCAATTATAATAAACAACAAATGAAATCCTCTATTTTATTAACTAAAATGTACTCATAAAGACTATTAATGGATTGACCTAGGGCACATTTTCCAACACCCACTTCTTTGCATTTCAATTTTGTTATAGGCCTAATAGGCAAATATATCCTAACGCTTAAGTTTTTTGCAAAAGTATGCTAACGTTTTGATTTTGGCAAAAATATCCTAACCTTGTGATTTCTTATAAATTGTATCATCACTTCATATTATTTGAGTAAATTAAGTTATGGTATATTAGGTATGTAGGGTTCGACCCTCTTGAGCCCATTCTGTATAACTATATATTGATATATTGGTCCTTAATAAATCACTTCAATCTTTTTCCCAAAGCCTAACATGGTTTCAGAGACAACATTTGGCAGTAATCTCTTATTTCTCCTCTCTTTTGGTCGACTTCCTAGACTTTCTTTGTTGTCCTAATCCTTTGCGTGCATCATTGTTCTTGCTTTCCTCGCTTGGTGCCTCTATTCCACTGCTAATCTTGTTTTTCTTCATTAATTTTTGTCTTCCGTTTTTCTTGGTTTTGATTAGCCACCTTCTGGCTACAAAGAGTTGGTGGTCTTCTTTATATTTCTATCCTTGCTTGTGTGCCCTCTTTATCTATTTTGCAACATCGCTGCCTTATTTTTCCTCTCTGTGTTCAGTTTTATTTCTTGATGTCGCACAATAAGTCCTCATTTGCTTGTCTTCCATTCAAGATCTTTGTTCTCTATCGTGCCTTGTCTTGGCGTGGTTTGTCCCTTCTATTCTTTATGCGCACCAGCGTGTGCATTAACAGTTGCGTGTGCCTCATCCCATTTTGTATCTTTTATCGCCTCCCATTTGTGCGTTCTCCCATTCAAGCTAAATTGTTACTTGAATTCCTATTCTATTTAATCAATGTTATTAATTCTTTTTTTGTGACAAAAATATATTAATGGCAAAGGCCTTCAAGCAATTTTTCCATTGCAAGTTTTGTTTTTGTCTTTTGTGATCCTTTCCAGTGCAATTCGGTGATCTGCTCTCTTCTTTTTTCCCATTTATCTCTTCTTTATGTTCTCTCTTTTCGTTGCCATTGTTTGCCAAATGAATCTTTTCGCCACAGTTTCATGTGTGCGTGCTTCTTGTTGACCCTTAATTTTGCTGGATGAACCTGTGACGGCCCTAATTTCTAAAACAATTAGGAACACCCGGCCTAGACCCGCATAAGCTCCCGAGTCGGTACTCGGCAAGTCTATACGCGCCTAGTTAGCCTCAATTTGTTCATTTACAGTTCAAAACATGAGTTATTAGATTATAAAGTTTACAAATCAATACGCAGCGAAATTTAACTATAATCAATCAATAACTCAAGGGAAATCATGAATTTTACTAATAATGCGGAACCTTGAATACAAGATAAACATGTGAAGCCTGGTAAACATAGTATGACGGGGGCATATTAATGGCAAACCCCAAGTGTAGGGCTTCGTGATAGTAATAATGGTGCAAGTTAGTGTTTGCACCGGATTTATTGAATCCACAGGGAATAGTTGCACAAAGCACTAAAGTAGATTAGGCGATTTGAAACGTAAACAAATAAGTAATAATAGAATTTATTTTTGACTTGAATTAATCAATCAAATTAAATGTGCGACAAATCAATCAAAATGTGTGTTCAACTCAATTTATAGACAAGGTATCCTACAAGTCATCTCGTCCCAAGGTCTCGGTGGCAAAAATACTATCTCAACTCTCGGGTTGCACAGGTATGTACGAGCAGCGTAAGAGCATCAAAGGATTAAGTTCAAAACCCTTCAAAGTCTCTTAAAGTCTAGGCAACCAGTCTGTGTACCCTAGTATATTAAGTTCTAGTGCTCAATTTCAATTCGATAGCCCCAAGGTCTCGATGACTATCTCTCCTTAATTGCAGTGACTACATGATCAGTGCAATAAAAGCCTAGAGTGTGGAACACTAAAAAGACATTAAGTAGAATAAGAAATGCAACTAAACATGATTTATCAACACAAAACATTCAAATAAGCACATCAAGTCTCAAAAATATATAAACTAAATAATAAAGAGAGGGAAACTCAATAGTCTTTGGCCCCAAGGTCATGGTGAATCCAATCTCATCTTTTGTCGAATCTATCAATCTCTCCCACTCTATGCTACACTAAGAAAACATGAAAATACAACCAAACTAGGGTCCCCGAGCATTGCCCGAACATGAGCTCAGGGCAAACACAACCTCTAAATTATAAAAAAAAAAATGAAAAACCAAAGTTTTTAGTGAAGAAGATGGTTGTCGAGAGTCGGCTATAATATGTTGGTCATGTAGGCTCTTTTGTGGTGTGGATATCTTTTCTCAATCCTGAGAGAGAGAGAGAGGGCCACCAGGTGTCCCGCTTGGAGAAACCATATTTTGGTGTGAAATTCCCAACTTGCTCTCTGTTTTGTTTGAAAAAATTGGTGAGGACATGCGCAGTTTGTGCGCCTAGGAGGATCAACAGCTGCTGATCTATTTGAAGAGCCTATAATGTCGTTCTAGCACATTTTTCAAAGAGAACACCAAAAATACTTCAAAAGAACCCCGTTTTTATTCATTTTGATTAACAATGCCTACAAACATTAAATAAACAAAAATAAGCATTTATGAACTAAAATTTGAAACTTTGACGCACTATAATAAAGTAAATAATATCAAAATGGGACATAGAAACTAACTCGTCATATATACATGATATCCAAGTATCATAACTCAATTCTATCAATAAAGTTTCAAAACAACATATGTAAATAAAACAATTACATACTACGCAGCAAGAAAAGAAATTTTCCCTGAGGAGCGCTCAGAGGAAGTCACCTATCGCTGGTCCTTTTCCCTTGTTGTTACCTGTCCTATCTGCACCTAACGTTACAAACTAGACGGTAAGCAACTGAGAGAGATTGAAAGTAATGCCAAAAGAATATAATAGTAATTCACGAATAAAACAACAAGGCAGTCCAAGAGTCATGCGATAACTGAAAGACAAGAAATATAACATGGTGCATAATAATCAGACTAACAGATAACAATCAAAATTTGCATGTTCCAATAATTCAAATGAGTCCCATAAGTAGTATAAATTATGGCATAACAACGAAGATCTTGCGAGATCTCCCCGGGCATCAACACAAGTGAAGACACAGCCATGATGGGGGATACAAGTCCCAAGTACTTGGTGTCACATGATCAGTATGGGTGGTCCCACACTCCTGTACAAAAGTGTCTGCTTTGCTCCACTAGTGCAGGCCTGAGTACTCTGACACACACTTACGCCAAGAACACACAACCAAGAAATAAAATGAAATTTGCTAAGTATGAGATTAATTTGACAATCACAATCAACAGAGGATATAGAATCATATGATATTTTCTTACTGGTGTACTAACTTACCTAGTACGTCGCCTACCCGTCTCACTTCCGCGATACTAAACCCTTTGCTTAGATCCCCAAACTACCTGTTAATGGTTAGAATCTCAATAGTTTGGGTTTATAGTCAATAAATAACTTTTGGATAACCCCCAAAATTTTCCAAAATTTTCTCATATTTTTCTGGGTTTTCCCTATTTTTTCAGAATTTATTCAGTCTTAATTTATTTTATATTATTCTTCTCCCAAACATTCAACAAAACTTCTCCCATAACATTCAACAAATCTTAATTTATTCAACAAAACTTCTCCCACATCGTTCGACATTAACACAAACACAAAATCATGTATACACCATCCGAAGTGCTTCCTTACATGCACAACGTTCTCGCGGACCAGATTCCGTATAAACACATAACACACACATACGCCGTGATGACAAAAAAGAACAGAACAACGCTCTCACGACGCTTTTATGTAATAAAAAAAATACAGACTCATATGTCCGAGACACTGCGAGAACATACACATGAAAACGTCTTTGAAAAAAACCGAAATCAACTTTTTTATAAGCACGCTGATGCGACATCGCCATGTTCACAAGGTCATGGCGTCGTCGTGGTGTATCCTGATCTGTCTCTGCTTGAGACATTTGGGGAGACGTCGTGTCTCCATGAATGGGGAGGCGTCTTCACAGCGTCAATCGGCTCAATTATCATTTATTGGTTTATTTATTAATCATTTTCAGTGTTTTAATGTCCCATGTACACATAACCCGTCTACCGATGCCCGTTTGGCCAGTTTTCCTACTCGTTTACCGACTTCACTGTCTGGTCACACAAATACAAGTATAAATATATAGTACATGTCATCATTCACAAATAGTAAATTTACCGACTTCACTGTCTGGTGTACTAACTTACTAATATGACTTCACTGTCCGGTCACACATGAATTTGACGAACTCACAATCACCTGTCACTATATCAAAAACTTCAAGGGAGACTTGAAGTGTTGGGAAATGTGCCCTAGGTCAATCCATTAACAGTCTTTATAAATACATTTTAGTTAATAAAATAGAGGATTTCATTTGCTGTTTATTATAATTGATTTGCATGTTTACATTATAATAAGATCTATGGGTATTTACAGAAATATCATTAATGTCCCTAGTCAATTATTATACTGGGAACTATAATGAATTAAGACTAGTGCGAGTCTTGATTGATGATCATACGATGATCATACGTATAGGAATACGAATCAAGATCATGAGTACTTGTTAGGGAACAAATTACTAGACCGACCCACTATGAGAACATCACATGGATTAAGTCATAGTTGTTTCTCATGATAGGTATATTTTTCAGTCCTCTGACTTGAGATTACCAGAGACTTCAACATTAGAAATACAGTGATTTGACGCAATCAAACGTTGTCTTTAACTGGACGATTATAAAGGTTGTGATTGTTTACTGTGTAAATAATGTGGTGAAGTTGTGTAATCAAAATAGAATTTGTCCCTTTCATATAAAGAGAGATATCCAGTGGATCCCTCGATGTGTTAGACTGTTAAAAAGCCTAGTCTAAGTCAATTGATATTGATCAATGTCACTTGGATGTTTTCAGTCTACCTAGAGATCGAGACTAGTACGATTGAACATGTTGGATGACAATTCCATGCCTTATGTTTGATCAAAAGGATATCATGTGACAAAAGGATGTTATATACACTATTGATTAGGTTGTATCGATTTGATATTCGTACAACTTGGGTAGTCATAATGTCTTGCTAGAGGCCGCTTATGACTTGTATACCAAAATGTATTTTGGTACACTACCAGCGTTGTATGAGCCTATTAGGTCGCACACTGAGAATGGTTTTACGATATTTTAAGATGGTTTAGAAAAATGAGTTTTATATGATAAAATTCATGACAGAAACGTCCTTGTAGTGTATTACACTTATACTTCTTTAAGTAGGGGTATATGTGTAATTTACTTAACCGTCTATATACAAGGGTTGTATAAATAGACACTTTGAGTTAGAATACAAGTACAAAAAGGACGAAAGATTTAAAAAGGGCCGAAACTCTATTTTTATTTTAGAAACGACTTAGGGTTTTTTAGTATGCTCTAGATCTTTTTGGAGAGAAACTAAAAAGTTTGGTATTCTCTCGAAGCTAGCACTTCAAATCTTGGTCGCCGTTCGTGTGTGGACTACTGATAGAGGGCGTTCGTTATTGGTAGCGCCTTAGAGATCGATTAACCTTTAGAAAGGTATATTGCGACTGAGGTATGATTAAGTTTTCATAGTCTAAACATGTTTTAATAGAATCAGATTCGGATCTTGTTGGGGTTTTTCTCAAAATAGTTTTGAAATCTCCGCTGCGCATGAACCTCATAAACCAACATGAAGAAAGTCAGTGGCTTTGTTGTCAATGTTTAACGACGAGAAATGTTTTGTTGAAAACTTGGCTTCCATCTGTGCAATGACCCTAATGGAAGAATTGTCGATAATGCCATTACCAAGTATTTCCTCATAGACTTGAGGAGTTGTAGAATACTGAATAACTTAGAAAATAATTGTCTTCAACGAACTCACGACCATCATTGTCAGGCTTTAATAGCTAATCAAAATCAACATGAGATCACCACCGTCTTCTGCGAGTTCAACTTTATCCTCCGATGCAACTTCATCCACATATTCAACCGCAAGTTCACTTAAGTTTCGTTGAATGTGTTGGCACTGTCATTGTATACGTCGCAAATAAAAAGCACACATGTCAAGCTTTTGTATAAAGTGTACCGATTCTACTCATAAATTTGAGAGAATACATTGTTTTCTCACTAACGCCATCTTAACACTATGAAGGAATGCGACTTTGATACCAAACTAATAAAGCGAGCAATTCACAAACTGCTCGCTGCACGAAAAAGGATAGATTTTTCTACCAATTCATTGATTCCACGAACAACTAGATAAAAAGAAACACATTTCTAACTTATGATCAAACCCACAAAGTTCAAGAACTAAAACACAAAGAGATACGCTATCTCAAAACCCAATTTTATTCATCAATAATCAACAACATTCAAAAATAGTTACATATGTAGCCTTCATATAGGCTTGTAAAATAATTAAACTCCTTATTGTAATAGGATACTAACCAACACATTAACTGTAGCTCTAATAAAACTCTTACTACCACTAACTTATATTTAAGTTCTAAGTTTGACACAAAAAGACACATAACTTGTAATCCAACTAAAATAAACCATCTTATATAATCTAATAAGAAATAAAAATTCCTAATCTAATATAAACTTCAATTTGCATCATTTTCTCTCAATTGAGAAAAATTTGTCCTTGAATTTGATGCCTAAGTTATTCTCTTGTGCACGTCCTTTATAGTCTTCATCTTCATCAAATTCTCTTATCGTTATTTACCTCATGCCGAAGCAAAGATTTATTAAGGTATTGGCTAAATGCACCCTACCTTTTGCTTAGAGGACCCCATTATTTCTTTATATCTAACTTCTTTGCATTTCAATTCTGTTAAAGGCCCAATAGGCAAATATATCCTAACGCTTAAGGTTTTTGCAAAAGTATCCTAACGTTTTGATTTTGGCAAGAATATCCTAACCTTGTGATTTCTTGTAAATTGTTTCATCACTTCATATTATTAGAGTAAATTATGTTATGGTATATTGGGTATTCATGGTTCAGCCCTTTGAGCCCATTATGTGTAACTATATATATTGATATATTGGTCCTTAATAAATCACTTCAATCTTTTTTCTAAAACCTAACATGGTATCAGAGACTTCGTTTGGCGGTAATCACTTGTTTCTCTTCTCTTTTGGTCCACTTCCTCGACTTTCTTTGTTGTCCTAATCTTTTGCGTGCATCATTGTTATTGCTTTCATAGTTTGGTGCCTCTATTCCACTTCTAAACTTGTTTTTCTTCATTGATTTTTGTCTTCCGTTGTTCATGGTTTTGATTAGGCACTTTTCTGACTGCAAAGAGTTGGTGGTCTTTTTTGTGTTTCTATCCTTGATTGTGCGCCCTCTTTATCTATTTTGCAGCATCACTACCCTGTTTTTCTCTCTTTGTTCTATTTTATTTCTTGATGCCGTTCAATGAGCCCTCATTTGTTTGTCTTATATTCAAGATGTTTGTTGTCTATCGTGCCTTGTCTTGGCGTGGTTGTCCCTGCTATTCTTCATGCGCACCAGCTTGTGCATTAAAGGTTGTGTGTGCCTCATCCCAATTTGTATCTCTTATTGCCTCCTATCTGTGCGTTCTCCCATTGAAGCTAGATTGTTACTTGAATTCCTATTCCATTGGTTCAATGTTATTGATTCTTTTTTTTTGTGACAAAAGTATATTAGTGGTAAAGGCCTTCAAGGAATTTTTCCATTGCAAATTTTATTTGTCTTTTGTGATACTCCCCAGTTCAATTTGGTGATATGCTCTCTCTTCTTTTATACCATTTATTTCTTCTTTATCGTCTCTCTTTTCGTTGCTATTATTCGCCAGACGAATCTTTTCGCCACAGTTTCATATCTGCATGCTTCTTGTCGACCCTTAATTTTGCTAGAAGAACCTGTGACGGCCCCAATTTCCAAAGCAATTTGGGAATGCCCGGCCTAGACCCGCTTAGGCTTCTAAGTCGATACTCGACGAGTCTATACGTGCCTAGTTAGCCTTAATTCGTTCATTAATAGTTTAAAATATGAGTTATTAGATTATAAACTTTATTAGATCAATACGCAGTGGAATTCAACTATAATAAATCAATAACTCAAGAGAAATCATGAATTTTACTAATAATGTGGAAACCCGAATACAAGATAAACATGTGAAGCCGGGTGAACACAGTATGACGGGGGCATATTGATGGCGTGCCCCAATTGTTTGGCTTCGCGATAGTAATAATGGCGCAAACTAGTTGTTACACCAGGTTTATCGAATCCACAGGGAATAATTGCACAAAGCACTAAAGTAGATTAGACGATTTGAAACATAAACAAACAAGTAATAATAGAGTTTATTTTTGATTTGAATTAATCAATCAAATTAAATATGCAACGAATCAATCAAAATGTGTGTTCAACTCAATTTATAGACCAGGTATCCTACAAGTAATCTCGTCCCAAGGTCTCGATGGCCAAAATACTATCTCAACTCTCGGGTTCCACAGGTCTGTACGAGCAGCATAAGAGCATCAAAGGATTAAGTTCAAAACTCTTCAAGGTCTCTTAAAGTCTAGGCAACCGGTCGGTGTACCCTAGCATATTAAGTTCTAGTCTTCAATTTCGGTTCGATAGCCCCAAGGTCTCAATGACTATCTCTCCCTAATTGCAGTGACTACATGATCAGTGCAATAAAAGCCTACTGTGTGGAATACTAAAAAACATTGAGTAGAACAAGAAATGCAACTAAACATGATTTATCAACACAAAACAATCAAATAAGCACAACAAGTCTCAAAAATATATAAACTAAATAATAAAGAGACGGAAACTCAATAGTTTTCAGCCCCAAGGTCATGGCGAATCCGATCTCATCTTTTGTCGAATCTATCAATCTCTCCCACTCTATGCTACACTAAGAAAACATGAAAATACATCTAAACTAGGGTTCCCCGAGCATTACCCGAACGCGAGCTCGGGGCAAACACAACCTCTAAACTATAAAAAAAAATGAAAAACGAAAGTTTTTGTTGAAGAAGATGAAGAAGGAGGAGTTATGGTGAGGACGATGGTGGTCGAGAGTCAGTTCTAATATGTTGGTTGTGTAGGCTCTGTTGTGGTGTGGATATCTTTTCTCAATCCTGAGAGAGAGAGAGAGTGGGCCGCCAGGTGTCCCATTTGGAGAAATTCTATTTTGGTATGAAATTCCCAACTTGCTCTCTGTTTTGTTTGAAAAAATTGGTAAGGACATGCGCAATGTGTGCGCCTAGGAGGATCAACAGCTGCTGATCATTATTGAAGAGCCTGTAATGTCGTTCTAGTTCACTTTTCAAGGAGGACACCAAAAATACTTCAAAAGAACCCCGCTTTTATTCATTTTGATTAACAATGCCAAAAAACATTAAATAAACAAAAATAAGCATTTGTGAACTAAAATTTGAGACTTTGACGCACTATAATAAAGTAAATACATATCAAAATGGGATACAGAATATAACTCATCACATGTACATGATATCCAAGTCTCATAGCTCAATTCATTAATAAAGTTTCAAAACAACATATGTAAATAAAACAATACTATGTAGCAAAGAAAGAAATCATCCCCGAGGAGTGCTCAGAGGAAGTCACCTATCATTGGTCCCTTTTCCATACTGTTACATGTCCTATCTGCACCCGAAGTCACAAACTAGATGGGGAGCAACTGAGAGAGATTGAAAGTAATGCCAGAAGAATATAACAATAATTCAAGAATAAAATAATAAGGCTTTCTAAGAGTCATGCGGTTACTGAAAGACAAGAAATATAATAAGGTGCATGATAATCAGACTAATAGATAACAATCGAAATTTGCATGTTCCAATAATTTAAAAGAGGCCCATAAGTAGTCTAAATTATGGCATAATGGCAAAGACCTCGCGAGATCTCCTCGGGCATCAACACAAGTGAAGGCACAACCATGATGGGGGACACAAGTCCCTAGTACTTGGTGTCAAATGATCAGTATGGGTGGTCCCACACTCCTGTACAAAAGTGCCCACTTTGCTCCACTAGTGCAGGGCCGAGTACTTTGACACACACTTACGCCAAGAACACACAATCAAAGAATAGAATGAAATTTACTAAGCATGAGATTAATTCAATAGTCACAATCAACAAAGGACATAGAATCACAAGATATTTTCGTACCGGTGTACTAACTTACATGAGATTAATACCAGGTACTAACTTACTTGGTAATTTCAGATCCCCAAACTACCTGTCAATAGTTTGAACCCCAATAGGTTTGGTTTATAGCTAATAAACAACTTTAGGATAACCACTAAATTTTTCCAAATTTTTCTCATATTTTTCTGGGTTTTTCCCTATATTTTCATAATTTATTCAATCTTAATTTAATTTTTTTTACTCTTCTCCCAAACATTCAACAAAACTTCAACAAAACTTCTCCTACGACATTCAAAAAATCTTAATTTATTCAACAAAATTTCAACAAAACTTCAAAAAAACTTCAAAAAAACTTCTCTCACAACGTTCGACTTTAACACAAACACAAAATCACGTATACACCATCTAACGTACTTCCTTACATGCATAACGTTCTCGCGGACTAGATTCCGTATAAACACATAACACACACATATGCCTCACATATGCTGTGATGACAAAAAGAGCAGAACAACGCTCCCACGATGCTTTTACGCAATAAACAAAACAAAAACTCATATGTCTGATACACCGCGAGAACATACACATGAAAATATCTTTGAAAACAAAAAACCGAAATCAGCTTTTTATAAGCACGCCGATGCGACATCACCATGTTCACAAGGTCACGGCGTCATCGCGGTGTGTCCTGATCTGTCTCTGCTTGAGATGTTTTCGGAGATGTCGTGTGTCCATGAATGTGGCGGTCGGGAAATTGAACTCTAAAATCACAAAACTAAGCGACACCACTCATAGCCACTAATCTGTCAATCACCGCCGGCATGTTTCCAGGCATCAAGACCACTCGAAATCGACTCCGGTTCATCGTGGGATCCCCGAATTCACTTGAAAACCCAAAACCAACATCTAATCTGAAACCCAACTAAAAACTGTAAAATCGACATTAAACAGCAACACCAGCTCAATGTCGCGTGTGGATCGCTCCGGGGGTTGTCGAGACACTGGTGGTTCACCAATATTCGTCTCCGACACGGCACCCTTGGCCATCGCGATGTAATTAACAAACAACAACAACGCTTAAATCGTAAGACCTACGAAGAAGGAAGAGATCTCAACTTTTCGGTAAGTTCTTACAACTCCGGGGACCCTCCAGCTGGTGGAATAGCCCTCCAATTGTTGTCCACCAAGTTTCCTTCCTCACCAAGTCTAAAGAGGAACAAAGAAGAAAAAGAAAGAGAGGAGAGAATGAAAGAAATGAGACAAAAGTGTGGGGTGGTCCTTATATAGGCCCATACCTCATCCCCACACATACACGCATCTCGATGTCGGTCCAACTAACACCAACTTAGCTGTCCACTTATCCTAACACCTCTCAATGTGACTCCACTAACTGACACGCTCACCACTTAACTAACCAACTCTTTGGTCCGTTTTCACATTCTCGTACTCCAAACACACCACGACTCGCAAGTCACATGTTTTAGTCTTGCTGGCACCCTCTCATTGTCATTCGGCTCAATTATCATTTATTGGCTTATTTATTAATCATTTCCAGTGTCTAAATGTCCTGTGTACCCATAATCGGTCTACCGATGCCCGTTTGGCCAATTTTCCTACTCGTTTTCCGACTTCACTGTCCAGTCACTAAAATACGAGTATAAATATATGGTAAATGTCATCATTCACAAATAGTAAATTTTTCGGGTCGTTATAGAACCTTTTCGCAACAGCTCTGTGTGCTTGCTTCTCGTCGACCTTACGTCTTCATTATTGTTTGCTGAACGAACTTTTCGCAGCAGCTCTGTATGCGTATTTCTCATCGGTATGTCATCGTCACCATTTGAAGACTATTACACTTTGAAAAATGCTAGAATAACAATGAGTAAGTCACACCCCAACATACATTGGCCCACAAGTTTCGGGTTTTATCTCAAACTCCATATCCTAATTTAATTAGGAATTAATGTTTTAGTTTGTGTCATATTAGTAAGTTTGAGTTCTAGTAATATTTGATTATTTTAGAAGTATTTGTGTTTGAGTGGATTGTAAGTCAGAGTTTGAAAGTGATTAGAAGTTGGTAGCCTATATAAAGGACATATATAGTAGGTTAGTTTTGTGTATGCTAAGAGTGTGCACCCGTGGTGTCTTGTGCACCACGTTGGGAGATTTTTATTTTTAAATATTTTAGTATTGAATAAAGATTTTTCATTTGATTGTATTTCCGCTAAGTTGATTTGCATTAATGTGGGTTTATCTCTAACAAGTGGTATCAGAGCGTGGATAGATCATTACGAGTTTGAAGATTAGTGATCATGGTTGATCGATCAACTGCTTTACTTGTGGTTCGCGGTTCTTGTGTTGAGTTTGAAGATTTTTGGTGCATGGGTTTCATGGCATTGAATCAAGGATTGATTGGCTTCAATAATTAGTGTAGATGTATATCTTTGTTGGGTTGGCATGTATGGATCAAAGTAGCACTGGCATTCAGGGGTCAGTCATTGGTGACATGCAATCTGGTGTTGGTGGTGTCTCGCTTGATTGAAGAAGAGTGAGGTTCAAGATGAGAAGATGCTCAACACGATTAAAGATCTTGGGGTTGCAGATTGTATGGTATACATTGTTGCGGTGTTTGTTTGATTGAGAACGATGGTGTTTGTGGATTTAAAAGAGAGTTGGCATGCAATGTATGCAAGGAAGTGAAGCAGTGACTAGAGACATGAGGCATGATGAAGGTACATTAATCCTACAACATACATTGGTAAGTGAAGATTGATCGGACTATCGTGTTCATGTTTTAATTGTTAGGTTGTGTGAATGAGGAATAGGTGCATAGTGATGAGAAGTGATTACAAGAGGTGGATGAATCAAATTAAAGTTGATCGTTTTCTTGCTTGAAGGAGATGATTTGTTCAAGGTGGAGCATTCTTCAAGATTAGGTGTTTGATTAAAGAATGGTTGTCTTATCAAAAAAAAGTGGTTGAATATTTAATTTGCTGCATCGTGGTTGTTTGGTGGTTAACTGTTTATGAGTGATTGATTGCACGTGCTGGATGGATGTTTGTGTGAAGGATCAAGTTGATTGGATGTGTGTAACTAGAAGAATTGGTTGATAGTGTGTGGTGGAGCGACATTGAATGACAGCATAAATTAAGTCTTCTATAGTTTGTATTCTTCGCTTGTGATCCTTTGTTGATCGGATGTGTTGATGCTAGCGATTGATTGGATGTTTGAACATGGTTGTTTGTGACACCTATGTTCATTTCGATTGTGTGTTTGGTGGAGTTTTTTGTCAAGGTGGAGATTGTTGGGTTTTGGCTCAAACTCTATGTCCTAATTTAATTAGGAATTAATGTTTTAGTTTGTGTAAGATTAGTAAGTTTGAGTTCTAGTAGTATTTGATTTTTTTAGAAGTATTTTTGTTTGAGTGGAATTGCGAGTTAGAGTTTGAGAGTAACTAGAAATTTGTGGCTTATATAAAGGACATAGTAGGTTAGTTTTGTGTGTGCTTGGAGTGTGCACCCATGGTGTCTTGTGCACCACATTAAGAGAGTTTGATTGTTAAATATTTAAGTATTGAATATTGATTTTTCATTTGATTGTATTTCTGATGCATTGATGTGTGTTAATGTAGGTTTATCCCTAACAAAAAGAATCCTTCATGAGGTCTCGACCCGCGTGTTATGCACCGGGATCTATATGTGTCCGCATCTCAAAGTGGAAACCGATGGCTCTTGTAGGCTAATATGCATTGGGGTGTAACTTCCCATTGTCACTGTAGCACTTCTTTTAGGCTTTTGGTTGGGGAATTTAAACCTATTAATAATTTGTTGAAATAATATTTTTAATTTGTAGTATAATATTTTATATTTTTTGTTTTAGGAAAAGATATTTCTATTCAAAGAAATTGCTCACTATTACATCTGATTTAACAATGAAATTACATCAATAGCAGTGTTTTTCCTTTTCTTTGAGATCAAATCGACGTTATGAAAGTTTACAAACTTGTGTGCAACTTATATATTTGTCTTTTAGATCTACAATAATATAACCATAACGAGAAATAAAACTTCTAACGAGGGAAGACGAATAAAAACTTCCAACAGTTGAAACAAACACAAACTTCCAATAAGGGAAGACGATAACTTACTAAAATAAAAAACTTAGTGAAAAATATCAAACCAACAACTAACGCAGATCCATACACAAGCATATATATAGAAGTGGAGACGGAATTGAGTGATAGCAGATGCATGTGTGGAGGAGAGGCAAGGGGTGTCAATGATGAATCTGACAACTGCTCCAAGCCGAATGAAATGAAACATTTTAGATCTAAATAGGTTCGACTTTATTGAATAAATAAAAATAAAGATTATTATTGAAACCACTGTCGATCAAAAGAGAAAATCGACGGTGGTTCACACTAAATAATCACAACAAAACAACCAATGCCCCAAACCCTAGCCCAGTAGTATAATATTTGTTTATTAAAGATGAACTTGCGTAAATTCTAAAAATCTTATTTGTTGCCTAGTATGTGGACCAATCAAAATTAAAAAAAAGAAGGGTACATTTATATTTCCCTTTATAAATAGGGGTAAATTTTAAATTCATTCACGTAGGGGAAATTTATTAATTTTAATATTTTAAAACAAGGAAAAATGTTACTTATTAATTAGTGAGGGACATTTTCATATCTTAAGTTTTAATAAATATGGGCAAAAAAGTAATTTTCTATAATTAGGCTATGTTAGTAAATTTCTCATGTCATTTTTTTTTGGTTAAAAAGTGGTGACTATTAAGAAAGGCATCACGATTATTGTAGCTGCACCTCAAGGGTTTATGTGTTCAATATTATTTTTGAAGAGAAAACTCAATTTTTCCACCCTAATATGTGAGTAAATATAAGAGACTTGGGATGAAAAATTAGCAATCATGAAAAAATGTCTTGTGGGAAAATCTTAGTTATCAATCGTAAAAAAAATGTCATATTCCCATGAAATTTACCATTTTCCTTATAATATTTTCATTTTCCATGCAATCAATATGACTTTAGGTATTATGTAAAAAAGTAGTTGAGGTAGGGAGTCCGTGCAGGGTCAAAATTTGTGCAAGGATGAGAATGGTCAAAATTTCTCTAGTAGGGAAATTTCAAGTAGGGAGTCCCCCATTCCAACAAAAGTTGAGATGGGCCGAGGATTACATTCAATGCCCCATACCCACTCCACTTGCATCGATCCCAAAAATATCCGCCGTTGTCAACCTTAAACTAGACCAAAATTGGATAGCAAAACCTAATACAAGTGGTTTGAGGAGACGATCCAAATGCTTTAGAGATGAGGGGTTTAAGGGTATGAAGATCTAGGGAATCTTGAGGGTGATGTGGTTTGTGTCATGGGTGAAGGTAGTTTGGGTTCAAGATAAAAGTGGGAAAAATGTAGAGGAAAATTTCAAATATGATGCGTCGGGAAGAAATGAGGTAGAAGTGGGGTTTGTTTCGGAGTCGCGCTATATGCACCTCGGTATTCTCTCATGGTACCTCGACTTTTTTTATTTATGTTGGCTCTAAAATAAAATGACGTATTTGTCCCAAGGTGCCCAGAGTAATCAGTGGAGTGTCCATAGTGCGACATTGCATTAACTGATATTACATTTAAGGACTCGGGGGAAAATGACCGAACTTATGGTCTCGGACATACCGGACCGAGACATATGTTGTTGTGTTAGTTAGTGTCGACCAAGACATGCACAAATGTCTCGGCATAAGGCCACCGAAACCACTTGTATAGTCTCGATGGTCACCCATTGAGTTGAGCATTTGACTACCTTATTTGGCTGTCGGTGGATATAAACTGACATTGTAATACGGGTATCGACAAGACATGACCGAGACCACTTTAACATGTGTATTGGGTAGTGTGGTATGTTGTTACACAAACTAAGTGCATTTTTGGTAAAATTCACGGAGTGCTATAATTGTGGGGGGTGCTTTGAGAGGATATCGAGGTACACATAGCGCGACTCTTGTTTAGTCAATCCGCTTATTCATTGAGAGAAATTTCTTATTAATGAGGAGTATCTCGATTTCTAGCTTCTTTTTTTTTGACTTTAGTGGGAATCGAACCACGATCTCCCGAGGTCTTGTCTTTCTGGCAAGTGATGTCTTTACCATCTCACCTAAGAGGCTTTGATACTTCTTTACTTATTTTACCCCTAAATATATAATTCCAATTAAACACTCTGTTCTCTTTTTTTTCAAAAAATCGAAGTTGGTGTATTAAATCATTTAATTAAAGTACCGAGTAAGAATGTAATTTGAATTCATAATTAATGCTTTCCTTTTTTTTTGAAAAGAAATCGAAATTTCATTAATCATTAATAGTTCAATACAGGACTAGACATAGAATCAAGTATATTGATTCGCTAATCCTATTTGTACAAACAAATTGTCATTAATTTGATTTTTTTTTCAAAATTAAAATAGTTTGACACTCAGTGATTGCTCATTACTGTTGGACTAAGTGGTTAGTCACTCTAACTCCAACCGGGATTTTGATGAAAACAAACAAGGTGAAAATGTACTAATTAATATCAAGTGTATTTCAGTTTTTGTTAAAAGGATGCAAAGCAACACATCACGGGTATTCAAGCCATACAAGTTCAAGACTCGGCATTCATGAAGAAATGAAGATCATATTTGTAACTTCAATGTAAGGTATCCAAATTCTTTCACGCAAGCCAAATGCATTAGTTCATGCATTAGTTCATGCATATCAAGTTTCTTAAAACCAACTTTTAAAAGTCATGAAATAACTTTTAATTTTTGAAACATATGACTAGGCTTATGAGTTCAAACAATGCGGACTTATGTGTTAATGATCAATTGTATTTTGGAGATCATTATTAAAGTTTTCAAGACTGAAAAACTTGTTTTAAAAAGGTTTTTGAAAAGAAAAACTGCAAGTTTGCAGAAAAGCCCCTCGCGTGTTATGAAATCGTGATTTTCCGTTTTCGAGGTTTGTAAAATTATCCGGACCATCCAATTAGGCTTAATGACTCATAATAAACATGTATAACATGTTATATTAGGGTTGGTTAGGTCCCGGACGTGTTTAGAGGTCGCTAACTCAAAGGGATAAAATAATTATTTTGAGCTCCCTGCAGTTAGCGCGCTAATACTGCCATTAGCGCGCTAAGTGCAGAGTTAGCGCGCTAGGTCTCAGTATTAGCGCGCTAATTGCCCTCTCGACAGCTTTTCGAAAAATCTGGAAAAACAACTTTAATTTGAATTCTTGATTAAATCTGGACCCTTGGATCCCTACAACGGTCATAAACGGCTATATTGGGATATCTAACACTATAAATACACCAAGACAATGGTTTTCTTATAACAAGAAGCAAACACACTCAAATGCCCTAAAAGATCCAAAAGAAGCATTTTGATTTTTTGAAGGAGAAAAGGGAGACTCTTGAGGCTGTCCACCAGCAACATATTCCAGCACTTTGAAGAACTCAAAAGAGTACAAGAATCCCTTCAAATCTGATCTATTCTCTCATCTTCTTGGTTGTAAGAAAGTTCTTGTTCTATATCTTTTTATTGAGCTTAATTTACATGGTCTTGTGTGTGTTGGTTGAAAATCAGTTTGTTGAGTGTTTAAATATCATCATCTTAGGTTTTGCACTAAGAATCATTTTATCAAATCCTAAGTGTGTTTTGAAGAGTTTTATACTCGAACTTGGTTTTTGACAAGCTATTGTTCTTTGCTTTGAAATCGGCTTTGCAAAAATATATTGGATTTTCAAACGATTTCACATTTGGAATTTGCAACAAAATCAGTAATATATTCTGCATTTTCCACTCATTCTCATACTTGCATGCATAAGAGTTGTTAGGCTCTAGGAGGCTTGCTAGGGTTTGAATTTGATACCACTTTACTTTGTAAAGTATATTTCAATTGTATTCTTCAAATCTTGATTGTAAGACTTAGTGGGATCTAAGTCGAAAGGGAAATTCCTAGTTGCGGCTAGGTGGTTGTATAAGACCTTATTGCGGTAAGGCATCGTGTAAAAGACCTAGTTGAGGCTAGGCATATATCCTAGTTGCGGCTAGGTGGGAAAAGTCCTAGGTGAGTCTAGGTGGGAAAATCCTAGTTGCGGCTAGGTGGTTGTATAAGACCTTATTGCGGTAAGGCATCGGGTAAAAGACCTAGTTGAGGCTAGGCATTCACTAAGCTAGTTGGCTTAGGGTGTAACACTTATCATTAATATAAGTGGGGTTTGAAAATCCTAACCGGGGAGGTTAGGTAGTGGATGTAGATCGGTTGGATCGAACCACTATAAATCACGTGTCTTATTTCCATCTCTTCTATCCCCTTCTTGATAGCATAGCATTGACATTTATCATTGGTATATGCATTATTGTTATTGCTTGTGCATAAAGTTTTTAATAAGGCGATAAACTCTCGGTAACCCAATTCACCCCCCCTCTTGGGTGACCTTCAATTACAACGTTGAAACTCATGACAATACACAAAAGCACTAAAACTACAAAATGATTAACAAAACTTCCAAACAAGGAGAAGAAAACCTAAAACTTCATAACAAAGAGAAGACAAATCAAAGACTTCCAACTAGAGAACAAAAAGTAATTACAAATTAAAAACTTAAGATAAATAAATCTAGCGCGCTGCACAAATCTACGCAACACTGCTGATGAAGATGTACCGCAATAAGGATAAACCAATCTTTACAAATCTGATTAGATCTGTTGTTTATTGAATGAACAAAAAGTAAAAGGGATTTGATTGGAACTGTCGATAATCGTTGAGAGGATCCACAATGGTTCAAGAACAAAAATTACAAAAGTGAATTAAAAAAAGAATTTTAAGATTTTGGAGAGAAGGATAGGGGGCTCTAGCAATTAATGTTTTCCTTAATCCGTGTGTCTTGTGTATTGTATATGTATGTGGTGAAATTCTTTCGAGTAGGCAAATCTCATAATGCATAAATGGCCCCATCTGTGTCCTTTTAAGGCAAAAGATGTCGAGAGGGCACTTCACCTTAACTAAAAAGTAGAAGAAAACAAAAACAAGACCGAGAAATTCTCTGAAAAATTCGCAAAAAAGAACAAACACTAGGAGCCGAGTAGATGAAGAAAAAACAACACGACGTCCCCACAAACAACCATAAATATATACGGCGATCGCTCAGTATGCGTGCAAGGTAGCTATCCAATGGCCGGAAACACCACAACCATCAGTACAACCCATGTCCTGCACAAGGCCATGTTATGCCTCTCATGAAGCTCTCACAGCTCTTAGTCGATCACGCCGGCTTCAAGGTCACCTTCGTCAATTTCGAATGCATCCATCGAAGAATCAAAGCCTTGACATCATCGTCTCCAAATTACGGCGAGATAAAGGCCGGGTTGGCAACTATCAATTTCGATCATGGCATCACCACTTCACAACAGAAAGATGTAGAGGAGCTCTAAAATGCAGTCTACAATGTGTTTCCTGGTCTCCTGGAGAGGCTGATCGATAATATTCATGAGTAAGGGGAAACTATCGCGTCTCATCGCGGATGAGACGATAGCACCTGCCATTGAAGTTGATTAGAGAATGGGAATCCGGCGATACTACAACAGAAATGACCTTTCGTGACGGATTAAAACCGTCACAAAAATCATTCGTGACGGTTTAAATCTCAAGGCTTTTCGTGACAGTTCAAAGCCGTCATCTTAGCTAAAATAAAACAATAGAAAAAATCTTTCGTGACAGTTTTAAACCGTCAAGAAAGGTTTTTCAGTTTTTTTAAAAAAAGGACCGTTGTTTTCCTGCAAAAACATTCCTTTTCCCTATAACATATATAAACCATTACCACTACTACACATAAAATTAGATCACAAAAGTTATTCATTAATTAACGTTTGCATATATGATCCACATATTACAATTTCATACTGCCCATTTGATCTGTTTACTCCCAAATGCCCATCTCCATGAACCCATATTCGGTGGCACACCCCCTAAACATAGCATTGCTATTAAATCCATAGGCCATCTCTCCCTCGCTAGATACAACAATCATCCCCGCCTGCCCATCCAGCCTATTCTTCACCACCCAATCCACTGCTTCTTGGAGCTTCAATCCCTTGTATTCCATTACCGCCGCAACGTCCCTAGCCAATGTGCCTCTAATAATGACCTCTCCCTCGCCTGTGCATGAGACGCCGTAAAGATTACAAGTGATCTTCATACTAGCTTTAAGAGAGAGATTTGAATTGATGTGCAAATTAAGATGGCATACTTACGAGACAACTGCACTAATGAATCGACTAATTAGAAATCCATAGAATCTTTATGAAGATGATATACATGCGAGACAACTGCGCTAATGAACTGATACGCAAGCCCAAAAACTGCATCTTGACTGCGAACCTATATGTTAAAATGTCACAGCTCAATCATAAATTAGTAGGGGACAAAATAAAGAATAGAAAACATTTTAAAATTTCGAAATGGTAGATTACCTTAACACAATTTTGAGGGACAAATTTGAAAAGGAAACAACACGTCTATTACTCAAAGAATATCAAACAAGTGTTTACACAAATAGAGCATAACATACTGCAAAGTATTCTCTCACATACAAACTAAAATTACATAGATAGAACATATTTTATAATACTAGTAACTGCTAGAAACTACCTTAGACTAAGTCAAGTTAAAAAAACATACACAACACCCATAATTGACACAACAAAACATACAAAACATTGAAACTAAAAAACAATTGAGAAAACAAGTAAATTTAAAAACTACCCATTTCAGGATGCACTAATTTTAACATACCTCCATGCTTGTTCACTATTGCAAAGGGTAGGGAATAGAGAAGGATGCAAATAAGATTTCTATCACTCTAAAGATAGAAAAGAAATGCACTTTGATAATCCTTATTTGCATCCAACACAAGAACAATATATAAATTTGTTCAGCTAAAGCAACAATCCTCCAATCAACAAGCCATAGGCACAATATATATGCCTTCTCTTTTCGACTCCGTGCAATTAATTCAATAATTTTCAAGTGTTCAAAAGTTCTATTTATTTTAATTTATGAACGCACATTTTCAAATCAAATAAGAACAACACAAGTTTCCTCAAACTAAAATCTTATGTTTGAATCTAAAAACTCTCATTGCATCAAGATTTCAAGGCAACCAAAAGAGTAAATAAATTTGTCCAAATCAACGATGAGAGTTCAACCCACAAGCAATTTGATTTCACCAGTTAACATCAAACCATCTTAAAATTTCAAGAGACAAACCACCAATTAATTAACAATAAAAAAGATAAAATTATGTCAATTGAATCAATGGTTTAATATAAAGGAAAGCTAAGTTCTCATAGAGCTCTAGCGGATGTTCCCAACTCATTTCCTATCCAAGTCACATAAACTTAGCTACTTCGACACGAGATTATATCCAAAATTAAGATCAATGACATTCAAGCTTTAGATTAACCCATTTCAGCGAGATCTAATAAATCCCTAACTAATTTATGAAGTTAAAAGAGTAAAAACCTCATCCAAAATACCAACTCTAGTCGAGACCTCGCCACTCTAGCTTCTAATCACCATTCTCCTAACCAACCAACCGCTCTAACCAACCAACCCCAACTGAACTGCAAAGTAGTGGAGGTACTCTCCCTCTATTTATGAGCAAAAAATAGTGCTATAATTAAGTCCAGTTTGTTTGTCTCAAATCTGCCTTTGCTTTTGCTAGCCATGTTTAATTTGATTAAGTAAAACAATTACAATAGCTAGTTAGAGCAACTAAAAGCCGGTTATTGTCTTTTAACTAATGACTCATGTTCAAGTTTGGAATGAAAACATCAATATTGGGAACATCTAGGAATCATCTAGGTATTGCATAGCATATGAGAATGAAATTCTTGCATTAAAGGAAAGACTCGAACATCATTGGCTTGGTCACTCCTTGAGACCACAAATAATACATTATCAGTTCAGATTGAATATGAAAAGTCATGAAAAAAGTCTTAAACAAATCAAAGTGCTGATGACCTATGTAAGAAAACAAGCATTAAAAGAAAGAATCTAACATCCAAATAAGAAGGAAACAAAAAAAGAATTCCTTGACCTAGGTTTGGTCTTCTATAACACGATTCATATATACTTGTAGGAAATTCCCATTTGGGGCTCTAATACCAACACAATTTCGGTCGTCTTTCCTCACAAATTCAAATACTTGTGGTGCTCCAATTGTGTTGGAGATGGCTCCTTGTGTATCCAGTCCAATGAAATTTCTTACCTTCACCGCACCAAGATTTTTCTTCCACAATAGTTTCTGAGGTGTCTTAATTACATGGAACCTCTCTACATAATCAACAAGCAGTTGGTCTACAACTTCTGGTACGTTCCGAGTTTCATCCTACCATTTTGTTTCCAACATCAGTACAAAACGGTACTTCAAAATTGACACAACCATCATAATAAGCTAAAAAGAAAGGTGAGAAAAAAAAAGAAAAATTCAAATCAACTCCAATGAGAAGATCTATTGAGACCATAAAGTGGTTCTGACTCATGAAGTTGAAATAAAAAACCATATCAACTCCAATGAGAAGATCTAGTTACTTTTATAGGAAATGAATTGAGAACTTGAAGATAAAAAAAGTACAAAATAAATAAATAAATGAGTTTTACAAACCATATTGGTCACCACTGTTGAAATATCTACTTTTAGTCCCAAAACAGTTTGAATTCGCCTCGAGCTAGGAATCAACATTGTAAGGTGTATAACGTGATTATTATAGACTTCATGCATTCTATTGTTATATACTATTAAAGCATCAATCTTTCATAATTCTAATGATTATATGATCAATGTACCATAAAAAGTATAGCATCAAGCAATCAAATGCACAATCCAGTGGTACCTTATTCGCAGGTTTTACTTCATTAAGTAGGCCAGCACCTTTGGAGACATCAACAACTGGTAAAGATCCTTTTACTTCCAACTTTCTAGTAATAGCAGTAGGAAAATGTAAATAAACTGCAAGTAACTAAACTGCAAGTGTTCCTTGAACAAGGTCATGGATTGGAAACTTTCTAGGCTATCTCAGCTAAATACCAAAATCAATGATCATAACTTTTCAGCTATTTCTCCATCTTCTAAACATTAAAGAACACTCACAAATACCAATCATACCTTTGTGTTCATAGAGGCATTTCATTAAACACCTTCACATCAGAAAGTATGACTTCATCTTGCAGCTGTGTGACACATTGACAACAGTCAATCTCACAAATTTTAATAACCTAATCATAAAACTTAACTTTTTAATTAGTAGTTTGCATAATTATAAAGAAACCTCACTTGCTAATCTTTTAAGGTCGCGATATTCGATGGCAGCTTCTCGCATGGCATCTGCTTTCCTCTCTGACCAGTTGAAATATTT
This sequence comes from Stephania japonica, assembly GCA_039657345.1. Taxonomy (NCBI): domain Eukaryota; kingdom Viridiplantae; phylum Streptophyta; class Magnoliopsida; order Ranunculales; family Menispermaceae; genus Stephania; species Stephania japonica. The sequence goes on from CM077561.1 coordinate 31,496,628, forward strand.
TAGCACATCTCTTTCATCAGCCTGTATAACACAAGATGGAGTATTTATATATAGTCAGCATTATAATATACACTTGGAAGTTGGAAATAAGACTTTATAATCCTCATAGAGGATAATCAAAAAAAGAAACCATTACACAATGTTGGATCTTAGTTAATGAGCAGTTCTATAATATTTATGAATTTCTTAAGGAAAAAATTAATGAAAACTGTGAACTTCATTATCAAGATTAAATAAAGATAATTATTTTCTCCGCTAAAATATTAAGAATACCGAGGAAGAGAGCTCATTATCAAGCCAGTCAACTAAGTAGAGCACATTTTTATATCTGTGAATACCGCAGCCCGAATTTTCTCAAATAGAGACCTAATCAAGTTGCCTTTGGTCTCAACATCCTTCCTTATCTGCAAAACCTCATTAATATCTGCCAAATGCGTTATGTTTGAGAAAGCAAGCATATAAATAAATAAATTTCACACACAGACACTCACATCTAACAAATGAGATGACCAAAGAAATAGTTGATCATATCATAGATTATGTACTCCCAAAGAAAAAGGAAATGCATATTGATCAGAAAACCACACTATGACAATGTTATCAAAATATAGTTGACCAAAGAAACCTGTACAGAGCAACATAAGAAATAGATCAAATATAGATTGGACTGGTACTAACCAGCAGCCGATTATAACAAAGTAAGCAATAGAAAAACTTTAAGAGTTGCATCAAAACCATGGAATATAGATTGTTGAATTTAAAACATCTTTTAAAACCTTATAAGCATGGGAAGGCGGTGTTCTCCCCTTTGAACCATTCTTATTTCAAAGTTCTAACACAAAGGTCATGAAATAGTAATGTGAAGGCTGATTCTATAGAAATGCTGAAATTGTCGATACAAACACATAGCAATGAATCAATCTCCAACAACAAATGAGACACATTCGCAATGCTCACCACATATTGACGGTTCCGAGTGGTGCCACAGCACAAAAAAACCCCAATTCAGTATGCTCATAGTCAAGATTCTGATCCTCCCTTTGCTTTTCACTTTTTTGCGATACTTCAACACCTCTGGTTCCTCTTTCTTCTTCTCTCTATCAAACAATCAATCACTTGTAAAGCACGACACTTTCGAATCCCAATTCAATTCAAAACCCTAAAAACACCTGATTGAACCAAAAAACATGAAATTTATGCAACAAAGAGTACTTACTTTTGTAATTCTTCTCGTTGGACACCATTATAGTGAATTATTAGTTTCAAATCGAGCTCTCTAAAGAACCAAAAACACGAAATCGATCTAAAACATGCCCTAGCATCAAATAGTCGAGTGTGCTCGATCAACCAAGTATTTGTGAGTGTCAGATTGAGAGCAAATGCGAAGAAGTTCGAGAGATCTGATCGAACACCTAGGGCTTCAAATCTCGCTCTTTCGTCTCCATTAATGGCTGCTCCTCTCAAATAGAGAATGTCGAGATCGAGAGCAGAGACGAAGAAGTTCAATAGATCTGATCGAACCTGAAAATCGGTGGCATGGTGATTCTCAATCGATTTTGTGTGTGCTCGCATGAGAGATCGCTCTATGGTTGAAGACAAAGACGAACGATCGGAAGAGAAACCCTAGAAAAACCTCTCTCGCTGTTGAACGAGCGATAGACAGAGAATCACAACGAGTGGTGAGCGAGAGATAGAGAATCGTGAGAGGGAGAGTTGAACTGTGAGAGCGAGAGGAGAGCGAGAGCTGTGACAGTGAGAGGAAAGCAAGATCTGTGAGAGCGAGAGGAGAGCGAGAGGGAGAGTCAAAGTTGAGAGTCGACTTGAAGTGGGAGAGTCGAAAGTCGAAGTTGTATTTGTTTTGGGATATATATATAATCACTATAATAACGGCTACCGTTATCTATTCCTGTCTTTCATGACAGTTTTTTCACACCATCATTTAATGGTTCTGTTATTAAAAAACATTAATGTTGTAGTGCAAGCCGCTTTTGCTCCACCAGTGGCGTTCGTGAAAGTCTTGTGCCATAGCATTCCATCCTTGACTCAGAAGGGGATCATCAATAACAATGCTAATTTGCCCTTTATCAAGTAATCTGCATCTTATATATATATAGTAATATTGTATCGGAAGAGAAACCCTAGAAAAACCTCTCTCGCTGTTGAACGAGCGATAGACAGAGAATCACAACGAGTGGTGAGCGAGAGATAGAGAATCGTGAGAGGGAGAGTTGAACTGTGAGAGCGAGAGGAGAGCGAGAGGGAGAGTCAAAGTTCAGAGTCGACTTGAAGTGGGAGAGTCGAAAGTCGAAGTTGTATTTGTTTTGGGATATATATATAATCACTATAATAACGGCTACCGTTATCTATTCCTGTCTTTCATGACAGTTTTTCACACCATCATTTAATGGTTCTGTTATTAAAAAACATTAATGTTGTAGTGCAAGCCGCTTTTGCTCCACCAGTGGCGTTCGTGAAAGTCTTGTGCCATAGCATTCCATCCTTGACTCAGAAGGGGATCATCAATAACAATGCTAATTTCCCCTTTATCAAGTAATCTGCATCTTATATATATAGTAATATTGTGAAAAATATGCCTGTGAAATTCAATTGGGGAAAAACAGGAACAAAAAGTACTTCTGTATCATCAAATGCTTATCAAATCATGCTAGCAGTGTAACATTTTTTTTTTTTTTTTGGACTGGAAGAAAAAAGTACCATTTTACTGCTGATTAATATTTGCATCAATTAAATTAATGAATGCTGCAAATTCTTTTTCTGTTTTTTTTTTTTTTTTCTTGACTTGTTTGTAGGATTTCCAAAAAGGCTGGATGAAACGGCAATATTGTCTCCGACGATGCCCCAATCAGAACCACTCAATTAGTGTGGTACTGCTTGGGAAATGCAAGAGTAGAACAAATGGTTTTTGATTCGATCAAAAAGAACGAAAAAATCTTTGCTTCTGCAGATTGGCTCCTATGCAATTCATCCTACGAACTCAAGCCAAGCGATCTACTGGCAATCGGCCCATTACTTGCAGGCAATCAGCTTGGTAATTTGTGGCCTGAAGACCCTACTTGCTTTAGTTGGCTTGATCAACAAGCTCCAAAATCAGTCATTTATCTGTCCTTTGGAAGTACTACAACCTTCAATGAAGCTCAGTTTCATGAGTTAGCGCTAGGACTCGAACTTCTCAATCGACCGTTCTTATGGGTGATTCGGCCAGACTGCACTTCTAGTGCACTCCCTAACGGGTTTGAAGATCGAGTGGCTGACCGGGGAAAGATTGTTGGTTAGGCACCTCAACACAAGTTGTTGAGTCACCCATCTGTTGCTTGTTAATTTTATGAGCCATTGTGGATGGAACTCCACAGTGGAGGGTTTAAGTATGGGAGTACCCTTTTTATGCATGCCCTATTTCGCGGATCAGTTCATCAATATGAGCTACATTGTTGACGTTTGGAGAGTTGGTTTGGAGTTAGAAAAAGTTACAAGGGTTGAGATCAAGAGAAAGGTAGAACAGCTGATTAGAGATGAAAGTCTAGTAGGAAAGTTACATAAGCTGAAGGAAGTGACCATGGAAACAACTAGTAGAAATGGATCTTCGTTTAAGAATTTTGAAAAGTTTGCCAATGCCGTCAGGAGCGAATATGTGTAATTAACAGACTTCTCGAACTCCTATATAATTATACTCTTTTTAGATCTATATACCATTGCCGAAGCTTTTTAGATCAATATGAGCTTTTTTATGGCTCTACCCATCAAACAAAATACCGGGGCAAAAGATAGTGTCAGGTGAGGTTACTTGTCACACAAGTGATCGATCATAGATTAATTCAGTATGCTCTTTCAATTTCCTTGATTCATTTGATATCTTTTTTTTTTTTCGCCTACTAGGCAAATTTATCCTAAAGTTTAGGAATTTTGTCAAATTTATCCTAACGTTTCAAGTTTTGCAAATCCCTATTTTATAGAAAATTTTGTTCTTATTGTTTTGATTAATGAATTAGTCACCTATTTTATAGGAAATTTTTTATATAGTTTTGTTCTTATTGTTTTCTTTATTTTTTTGGTGAAGCATGGCCCTTTCGGGCTAGAGCTAATTTATTATAAACTTGACGAAGGTAAATCCTTCTCAAGAAGTAATACAATACTGTTAGGAGCAAAAAAACAAGGGACAAGGTCCTTCTCTCCTTCGATTCCTTCCTTGGCGAGCTTGTCTGCACAAGCATTATACTGCCTGAAGGTGTGTTGCAACATGGCCTATCCCCAAAGATTTAGCAATTGCTTGATCATCCAAACCAAGTGGTCACTCTGTTCCCAAGCGGTGGGACTACAGATCAGGTCCAACACCTCTCTTGAATCTACCTCCACAATCAACTACCCAACACAATATTGATCAGCTAGTCGAAGTGTGACGACCCTCCCCTGACCTAAGGTCGAGTCACCCGGCCCGGATCGCTACTTGGACCTGATACCTGAACCAGGCCTAAATAACAGTCTGACATGCCTCTCAAACAAACCTGCAAAATACACATTGGCTAAACAAAGGATAATAATTGCGGAATAAATATAAGCAGATATCATTAAACCAATAAATTTAAGTTCACAAAAATATCTTTGAAACTATAAATGGGTTCGTATTGAGTTAAACTATTAAAACTCCCAAGTGGATCAACTAAAGGTAAGTAGGTTTCAAACTACCCAAAGACTTATTTTAATTACAACCCAAGTTTAATAGTTTCAAAATCGAATATACACAATATATATCAACCCAAGGCTCACATCAAGTGAAGACTTCAAGCTCATTTCTCCTTTGTCTCAATTCTAGCGCACTCGTTGATGGACCTGTATTGTAAGTGGGGTGAGTTAAAGAACGAACGGAGCCCAATAAAAGAAGAACCACGCTCAAATATCAAATATGCAAGTAATACCTATAAAGCAAAATAAAGCTAGCATGCACTTGAAATCAATATAAGTATGGACAATTTGTAGCATATAACAATTTCCATAAAAGGTAAGCATTTCATGTTCGATAAAGCATTTTAATCAAAGACAAAGAATTCAGGAGTTGTAAAACATAAGAAATCAAGTTTAGCATGCGTAAGGGTTACAAGAGAGATACATAGGAACACTACAAGATTCAGCCCAGACAGGGACAGAAAATTCCGTCCCTAATTGGGTGGGATCTGGTTGCTAATACGGTCAGCAACCGAATTAGCTATGAATCGACCAAATCGGTAGTTTAAAATGTCATCGCTAACTGGTCAGGGACCAAATTTCAAGTCCGTTATTAAGTTAGAAACCGAAAATTCTGTCCTTATCCGTCGTTGACTGGCTATTCGGGTGTGGAAAAATTATGCGTCCCGTCCTTAAAACGGTCTCTAATTAAAGATTGATTACTGATTAGAGATCGAATGTATTGGTTGTAGCCCCATTTCTTTCCATTCTGTCCCTAAATCAGTCTCTAAACTGGGATAGTTTAAAAACTGAACTCATAGATCTCATCTCCTTTAATATGCATTCCGTCCCTAATTCAGTCCCTGATTAGAAACTGAATCAGAGACGAAATTCAACTTCTCAGAAAACAAAAATAATTTATATACATTTCTAGCTGTTGGAAATACATTATACAACTGAAGTTTCACAAATAACCTGCTGGGAACTCATTATACAATAGAAGTTTCACAAATAACATGCTAATGAAACCAAAACAGTTATAAAAAAAATCAAAATAAGCATCATATATTATACATGTGTTTAAAAGTTTCCCTAACTAGTTCCTAAAATTCATCATTTATGTATACCAAAATATCAAAATATATCAAAATATTAAAATATACCAAAATATCAAAAGGAATGTATATCACGCGTATCATATCAAATGTCTCTGTTAGGTCGCAGTAGGGGACATTTGTCGGAACATGCATCGATCCACTCCTGCTGCAAGGGGGCCAAGTTCGTTTACTCTTCATCTTCAGGCTCGTACATCATCTGGTGATAAACATCGTTAGCATCCAAAGCTGGAGTAGGCACCACTGTCGCTGGAGTAGGAGTCTCCTGGTGAGATGGGCATGGAGGTGGACGTGGAGGCCGTGATGAGCTCACTCCGGGATGTCCACCTCCCATACTCTGCATCAACATGGACTGTAGTAAAGCTATCTGGTCATGCTGTGTCTATATTTGATTATGTTGATCCTCAATGATAGAAGTCAGACGTAAGACATTAGACTGAAGAGTCGCGAAGTCCTAGGTCGACAGTCCCTGAGATGAGCTGGCACCTGGATCATTATACCTCCTTCCCATAGACCCCAACCTGTACACTCGTCCCTTGTGATCAGCGCTAACGACTTTGTAATATAAATCTGTCTCATCCACATGTGGATCCTCTCTTGCCTCTTCTGCTGACTGTGACATCTCCTCGCGCATCCTCTTAATCTCAACCTGTAGATGTAAAGCGCAATAATTGAGTAAATATCAATGGAAAGCAATAATGAAATTCCAACATATACAAGTAAAAAACAAAATAGACCTGTAAATTTTACAAGTAGTCTTATCTCAACTCTAAGATCATAAATTGTATTAAAGCTCATCCTTAATAGATTAAAAGGAAAAGGCCAAGGAAATCACATAACACGGGCAACAATTATGACAATTCTTTGAGGTTTGTGGAAAGAGAGCAACTGTAGAATTTTTGTTTCTTTGTCAAAAACACAAAACATATTTAGTGGAAGGAAAGTGATTAAGTAAACATCAAGTTGTGTTGAAAAGATATGAACCAACCATTGTGTATAAAATATAATTAAATCATATAAAAGGCATGAAACAAGATGAGCAAAATAGCACAAAACAAGATGAGCATGAAGACTATAAATCTTAAAATTCAGTAAGATGGGGAAATACAGATAGATCCAAAGAGAAAGTAGATTCAATGAAAAACACACATCAGTTGCAGGCTTGCAGCTCTCAAATAATATTTACTATATGGTTCAATTATACATGTAATTATCTTTTTCTTATAAAAAAATAATGCATGTAATTGTTAACAAAAAGAAGGAATTATGACATAAGTGAAGCAGTGAAGCTAAGATAGGGGAGTTTCTTTAACCACGTAAGTTCAAATGTACAAAAATATAAACACAACATTGACATGAATTGGTTCAAAGTTTCCACATAGTCAAAATGTTTCCTGGAATTTTTGTCAATAACATTCATAAGACAATAACTATACATCTCAATGTGTTTTGGCATACAGAAGCTAAATTGTTAATTGCCTAGAAGGAATTTGAAACGTTCACATGGTAAAATAGATTGATGTACATTTATACAAGCATGAATGCCAACTTCAACTTTAGATAACAAAAAAAGTTTGTTTTTATATAACAAAAAAAGTTACCAGCATAAAATTAATGATCTCTCACATTTTTATTTTTTTTGAAACCAAATGATCTCTCACATTTAAATGTCGACGCATATGAAAACAAATAATAACTTTTCATAAATTGTCCTCCATATGTAGTGTCATGGAGTGCAAAGAGAATAGAATACCTACAGAAAACCAGCACAGAAGACACACTCAAAGCACGTACATAAGTTATTTTAAGTTTTAACCTAAAACACTAAAACGAGTGCATCATTTTCAAGTCATGATAAACCCATTTCGGCATCCACCATCTAAATCTAAGATATTTTTCTCATTCAAGTATTTCATCAAACACTTAACACCCCACATCTAACAACCAAAACCTTTTCACAAATACTAGAAATCCAAGGCAACTCCAATATGAAACTCAACAAAAAAAAACACTCAACGTAAAAGAAAAAACTAATTTCTTCACTATTCTATAATATAAAATGAGCTTGCAATAAAAGGCATACTGTATAATTGGTGACACAAAATAAGATTTCTCACACAACTTCCCTTTCTGCCTATGACACTAGAATCAATAACAAAGCAGGCAAGGAGGTTGAGAACAGAGTCAATTGCTGAAGTTAATAAAGGGTGGGATGTTTAGGTGAAGACTGATTTTTGGTAGACTGATTTTGGCCTTCTTTTTTGATAAAAAAGACAATTCTTTTTGTATATAATATGTTTAAGGGTGTTGGAACGCAATACTTCACAACCTTTTTTTTGGAATATTATGCAATAAAGTCTTTTCTTATCAAAAAAAGAAAAATGGATGTAGAGGGGCTGTTGCAATGGGTAGGCTCTCTCAAATGTAATAATTGCATGGTATTGGTATACATGAAGTCAAACGCACTTCTAAACTAGTTCCACCTTCAAAAGATCTCGCATCGTATACATGTCATTGACAATGTCGAATACAATAGCCCTACAAATAAAATTCTTTCCCTTTTTTGAGGGGGGAGCCCAAAAAAGGGGTGTCAGATCGTATTGGCGTGAGATTGATGTTTGCAGATCAAATGCAAAAATAGTCACTCTATTATGAATATTAGCGTGAAGGAATAACATCCAATCCAAAAGCCATCAAAGAAAACCAAACTAAATAGGGAAAGACATTCCACCATATATCTAGCAATATAGTTATATATACAAAGTAGCAAATAATCAACATAATAAGTCCTTCATCAGATTTCTTTTATCCCATCCTATCCTAGGATTTATCTTTTATGTACGTTAAGTAAACTTTGAATCAATGTCCCATACCATTGATTCATCTAACTTAAACATGACCTTAAAACTTAATGGCTCTACAACTGAGGTTTCACTAACCTAATATTTCCCTAGGTTCTAATATATATTCTCTAATACCAACAATGAAGTTGGTATCCCAAATTTGGATAATCCTTAACTGTTAAACCTAGGATATAATGCCTATGCTCTAATACCAATTGTGACGACCCTCCCTCGACCTAAGGTCGAGTCGCTCAGCCCAGACCGCTACTTGGACATAATACCTGAACTAGGCCCAAATAACAGTCTGGCACGCCTCTCAAACAAACCTGCGGAATACACATTGGCTAAACAAAAGATAATAATTGTGGAATAAATATAAATAGATATCTTTAAGCCAATAAATTTAAGTTCACAAGAATATCTATGAAATTATAAATGGGTTCGTATTGAGTTAAACTATTAAAACTTCCAAGTGGATCAACTAAAGGTAAGTAGGTTTCAAACTACCCAAAGACTTATTTTAAATACAATCCAGGTTTAGTAGTTTCAAAATCGAATATACATAATATATATCAACCCAAGGATCACATCAAGTGAAGACTTCAAACTCGTTTCTCCCTTGTCTAAGTTCTAGCGCACTCGTTGATGGACCTATATTGTAAGTGAGGTGAGCTAAAAGAACCAACGAAGCTCAATAAGAGAAGAACTGCACTCAAATATCAAATATACAAGTAATACCTATAAAGCAAAATAAAGCTAGCATGCATTTGAAATCAAGATACGTATTGACAATTTGTAGCATATAGCAATTTCCATAAAAGGTAAGCATTTCATGTTCGATAAAGCATTTTAAGCAAAGATAAAGAATTCAGTTGTAGTAAAACATAAGAAATCAAGTTTAGCATGCGTAGGGGTTACAAGAAAGATACATAGGAAGTAATAATATTAATGCAAGTCCATTGTTCCATTTGTCATTGCCTTCCCTTAATGACCAATCATCAAAATATAATAAATGTGTGTGGGTGACTTGATTCCACCGTGTCCACGGCTCCTCAAGAGGCTCGGGTGACTTGGTTCCATTATTCATCCACAACTCCCCAAGAGGCCCTTGCAATGGTTGACTTGGTTCCACTGTTAAATACGGCTCCCCAAGAGGCCCTTAAGCATGTAAGGTGACTTGGTTCCACCATATGTCTATGGCTCCCCAAGAGGCCTTACATGAAGTCAAACAAGGTAGGCAACAACCCCATCCCAAGGCCTTTAGTTAAAATCGTGATTCTAAATATACTAGTAGAAAGCCACATTTGATAGATGAGCGGAGCTCCCCACTTACCTGAACTCACTGCGAATCCTAATCTCGATCCTTTCGCACAATGGCTCAATGTGAACCTTCATGCAGAACTTCTTTGATCTCTTTGACTTTGTGACGGCCCCAATTTTCCCGTGCAATTGGGTACGCCCGGCCTAAACCTGTGCAGGCCCCGAGTCATCACTCGGCAACTTGACGAGCCTAGTCAGCCTTCGATGTAATCAATTCAGTAATTTATGAAAGAGTTATTGCATTTATAGACAGCGGAAGACTAAAACAATTATAATAAAGGAAAATAACTCAATCAAAGGGAAATTAGGAATTCTACAAGTGTGGAAAACCCCGGGTATTCATGTACAATTCGATAGGCATATATACATGATACCAGTCTTACAAAAGAAATACCAAGTTCAATAATCCCAACAAAATAAGTATAAAACGATATACACATCAGCAAACAAAATATAATCACCTACTATAAAGTCTCTCAGTGTCCTGCAACTCCTCAAAGTATATCACCTAGGCAGAGCCCCTTGCCCTTGCTGCTCTCCACTCTATCTGCACCCACCGTCACAAACTAGACGGTGAGTAACTGAATAAAATTGCTAGTAGTACCAGAAGAATGTAACAGTAATTTATGATTATAACAAGAAAAACAGTCTAAGTATCATGCGGAAAGGAAATAACTGGAAAGTAAATAAATCAAATGCATGATAAAGAGACTGAAAGATAAACAATCGATATTTTGCATGTTCTAAGATTCAAAAGAGGCCCATGAGTGGTCTATTTCACAGCAATACGGCAAAGATCTCGCGAGATCTCCCCGGGCAATGTCGCAACACTAGCGCAGCGCGAAATCGAGAGGCATCGCAACACCTCTCGAATCCAAGTACCAAGACACACATCACTAGGGGTGGTCGGTTACCCCCGCAGAGGGCACCCTCGTTGTCCCAGCTAGTGCGGGACCACATGATACCTTCGAGACACACACTCATGCCAAGAACATACAACCAAGGAAAACGGAATGGAATATCAAGCAAAGGATCAATGCAACAATAGCAATAAATAGAGGAGGTATAAATTACATGTTATTTTCTTGCTGGTCTACTAACGTACATACATACGATGCATGCATGTACTTACCTGATCTAGCGTGACCCGGTACTCACTCCGAGACTCTAACGCGCTTCCCGTGTTTCTCGACTACCTGATAGCGATTTAAGTCCCGAATATAGGTTTAGGATTAGTATTTAGTTTTATGATAATTCTCATAAACTTTGTTTCAATTCATTTAATTAATGCAACCCATATTATCGTTGATGTCCTTTATACACTAGTTAGGCTCCTGGTGGGTCCATGCATTAAGCCTATATCCACCTAAGTAGGCTCGATATGTGGATAATTACTAGGCCTGGACATATGGGCTCATTATTACATTTTATGTATTTGTTTTGGGCCTTAAGTTGTGCTTATCATATTAAACTCTTATTGGGTTTTACACAACCCATACACACACCAATTGAGACTTGTTATGGACTTATATCAAAAATGAGTGGATTGGGCCCTGGTTGGCTTTTTTACAAGTTCATATTCATTTAATACAAATGTCTATACTTATAATCTTGTTTACTTATTCTTAAACCTACAATAATATACATTATGGTAACACAAACACCATTGATGTGTACACCCCACTGGTGTGCACACTAACACTTCACACACCCCACTGTCTTGTGCACACACACCCCGCTGGTGTGCACCCCACTGTGATTTACCATGTTCACATTCATTAGTACATTACTTTATTATTTAAAACTATATTATATACACATTTGTCCATTCCACACATATACAACTGTTGTGTACACCCTACTGTGGTGTACACATACAGTGTTGTGTACACCCCACTGTGGTGTACACACCCACTGTTGTGTACACCCCATTGTGGTGTACACACAGTGTACACCCCTTACACAACATTCACACCCTACAACAGCCACATATATGTACTCATGCAAATCCAAACTCACACACATACATCCTATAAACCGTCTCACTAAAGTGCACACACCCACACCCCAACTGGGGTGTTCACATACACACACTGTACGCACCCCACACATATAGGACAGCCACCCCACACATATATAATCACCAAAACCGTCACCTATATGCACACAATAGTCCACATACACTTCAAATAACCACACCCACACACTCCAACACAACTCACATGGGGTCACCTCCGGCCAGCAGCTTCGCCGGAGGTCGACCTCCGGTCAGCACCCCCCCAAAACCAGTGGTGACACATAATAGTAGTCCCATAATCCATTTAAAAAAATAACGTGAGAACAGTGCAAAGAGCACAAAACAGTGGAGAGGGAGAGAGAGAGAGAGAGAGGGACGGTCGAGCTCACCTTGGTGTCTCCGGTGGGTGGCCAAGGTCCAGTGCCGTGACGGTGACGGTGGTGACTGGAAGACGAGAGAGAAAAACAGTCGAGAGTGAGAGAGAACACGTGAACTGCCGAGAGAGAGAAGAGAAGGACGAGAGAGGAGGAAAAGCTTACCTAAGCGTTTTCCAGTGGTGGTGGAGAGGTAGGTGGTCGTAGTGGGTGGCGGTAGTGGTGGTCCAGTCGGAGGGGCGAGTTGCCACAACGTGGAGGCCGAGCAAGGTGGATGAGAGAACGTGAGGCCAAGAGTGAGAGAGTCCGTGAGGTGAGGGAGGGACGTGTGAGTAGTGAGAGAAAGAGAGGGAGAGTCTCACCTCGTCGGAGTCGGCGTCTCCGGTGGTGTGGCGGCAGTGGCGAGAGGAGAGAGAGGAGAGGTGAATAGTGACGGCTTGTGTGGTTGGAGGTGATGAATAGTGATTAATGTTTGTAACAACATATTGTTTTTATATGGGTGTAAACAATGGGAAATGACCCTTTTGCCCTTAAACTCTCACTTGTCCAACCCTTGGCCAGCTACCCTTATGGGTCATTTGGCTTATCCTCTTAATCTAACATACATTCCCATCTCTATGACCATCCAATGGCTCTCCTCACTCACTTGTGTCACTTTAACAATCCTATCCATATTAACCTATTAAATTAACCCCATTAATTTTATTAAATTACGAATAAGGTTACACAAATTCTCGCCTACTCGGTGCACCGTGCCCCGCGTTCGACACGCTTCTCGAGGCGGTCCCACTCTTGGGATTCGAATAAATTCCCTCATGCTTATGTTATACTTTATTGTTAGAGTTTTATTTCCTTAACTTAGGTCATGTTTTTCATTTGGCTTTGTTTATTAATAAAATCCACTAAAACGGTTCCCGAAAAACCCCGTATAAACTAGGCGACATCTCACTTAATTGAAACATAGACCAAACGGCTCGAGACCCGTAAAATACTATAATACTAATACACAAAGTCAAAGAATCATAAAATTACCTCGGCGTCGACTACCGAAGTTTGAAATATCGTCCAGTATCCACGTAGCCGGGTCACAATCCTGACACGTGTAACACAAGTCAGTTAAAAATTCGGGGTTGTTACAGACTTCTCGTAACTCATTCTCACCATTCCAAGTTCTCCTCCCTTAATCTCCCCTCTCTTTCCAAATTGTGTAGGACAACCAAATGGTGGCTAGGGTTACTCAACCTCTTCTTTTCTAGGCTACAATTAGGTTAGGTTGTGTTAAAGACTAAAGTGTCCTCCCACTTGGGCCTTAAGTCTAACTCCCTATTTAATATGTTTTGGATCCGTTTTCATTAGTTTAACTTAATTAGCCTTTTGATTAGGAAAGTCTTCACAAATCTTTCCCTAATTAATAGGATCTCATAAATTTGGAGATCTTGCTCCTTTTGACCAGGAAAGTTCTCACAAATATTTTCCTAATTAATGAGATCTCATAAATCTGGAGATCTCGCCCCTTTTGACCAGGAAAGCTCCCACATATCTTTCCCTAATTAGTGGGATCTCATAACTCTTGAGATCTCGCCCCCGAATATAACTTTCTTCATGTTTAAGAAAAGTTTTTCATATCTTATTCTTCGGTGAGTTTCCTTAATGAGAACGGGCATATATTTTGAAATCTCTTCAAGCCACATAAAATGTGTATCTCGATGTGTATGATATTCTACTATATCACTAATAATCCAATCCAAAGAAAATTCAACACACATTTAGTATTTAAATTACCGAATTGCTGCTAAATCGGATCATGGAAGATCCAAGTCATTACAACCCCAATTTTGAAAACTTTTGTCCTCGAAAGTAAAAGTAAAATACACCCGCAGTTTGGTGTGTCCATCCGTAATGATTTCTTTTAAGACCCATCCTTTAACTGGTGCATTTCTACCTGCCTATTCTACCTGTACCCCACGTGTATTAATGATTTACTCTTGACTTAAATACATCTCATTATTTTTTTTATTTTCACGTTGCAAACTAAAATTCATAAATTCTACATCATGTAGGTCATCAATAGAGCTATCATATTTAGCTACATGTTAATTTCTCATATCGTTACGCATTTCTGGGCTATTCCTCTGTAATTTCCACCGAAGTCACAAGGTGCACTCGAGTCATCCAAACAAGTGAAAGAACAATATTGAGATGTCACATGGTGTCTATCTGTATCGAAAAGAAAATATATCTCTACCCATCTGGCAATAAAAACCATACCACCTCCTGGTAGTAGGAACCAGGATAGCTATTTGCTATAATACTAATACTAGTGGTGGGTTTAATCCTCGATATTCAATCTATCGGTAATTGATTTAGATTTTATTTTCTTTTACACAAGTTCGACCAAAGCTTTGTAGATCGTGATTCAATCATTCAAGAAGTCAAATCTAAATCGAAACCTTTTTTTAAAAATATTGAGTTGTCATCAAAACCACTTTTCCAGCTGAGTAAGGTTTATTTGTCACGAAAACCATGTAAAATCTTTCTGCGCATTTGCAAACAATTTGTAAAATCCCTTTCGAATCGATTTCAAATGATGCAATTCGAAAGTAAATCATATCTACGAGAAAATTGTATTCAAACCATAGCAATAGTAAACTAAGTCCAAATGATATTTTGCACTTTCACCAAATCAAAGACTTTAAAATCCTTAAAAAAAAACCTTTACGTAAGGATCAAAATTGTGCATTTTTATCAAATCCAAGACTTTCGAATCATATGAGACTTTTTACGTATAAATCAAAATTACAATTTTAAACCCTTGAAATGCGCATAAATTCATTTGCTTAATCTTTTAAACATTAAGGAAAATGAACAACATCCTTTTATACTTGTTTGTCTTTTCAAAAGTTTTATAAAGATCCAGAGTTAAAAACTTTGATGAAGTGCGATAAATATCAACTTAAAAAAAACAATACAAATATCATGGTCCGGTATAATCGAAGGAATCATTTTTCGATAAAAAAAAGATCACGTGAAACAACATGTTTCGTTATATAGCATTTACCTTTTTAATGAGTAAAAATTTTAAACCAAAAGTCAAATGTCTTAAGAATTCTCACATCCTTCCTATCTCGAATTAAGTTTTCAAGTTTAGCCTCATAACCAACTAACTTAATTATTCTCCCTTTTGTTTGAAACCAAGATCCATTATTATCCTCACTATGATCATTTATACTTGTCCTAAACAAGATACCTTTAACTTTAACCATCGTAATAGTGTCAGGTGTCAAAGTTGCTTCTCTGAAATATGACCATGTCACTATTCCATTTTTACGTGTGTAGCGTGCCGTCTCACTGCCCTTTCAAGTCTCACGATTCTTACTTAATTTTTTTTATTTGCTACTCTACATACAGTTAAAGACGCATCACAACATGTAATTTTCCAATCAAAGCTCGTCCATTCTCAAAACAATTGTTGCAGACGTCTTTCAAGCGTGTGTGGATTCTTCCAAATAGTTTGCCTCGATTTTCTTGCATCGTTCATTGTCATTCCCCTTACCATTTTATGGAACACAAATTCTTTATCCAAAAGCCATCAAAGAAAACCAAACTAAATAAGGAAAGACATTCCACCATATATCTAGCAATATAGTTATATATACAAAGTAGCAAATAATCAACATAATAAGTCCTTCGTCAAATTTCTTTTATCCCATCCCATCCTAGGATTTATCTTTTATGCACGTTAAGTAAACTTTGAACCAATGTCTCATACCATTAATTCATCTAACTTAAACATGACCTTAAAACTTAATGGCTCTACAACTGAGGTTTCACTAACCTAATATTTCCCTAGGTTCTAATATATATTCTCTAATACTAACAATGAAGTTGGTATCCCAAATTTGGATAATCCTTAACTGTTAAACCTAGGATATAATGCCTATGTTCTAATACCAACTGTGACAACCTTCCCCTAACCTAAGGTCGAGTTGCTCAGCCTAGACCGCTACTAATACCTGAACTAGGCTCAAATAACAGTCTGGCACGCCTCTCAAACAAACCTGCGGAATACACATTGGCTAAAAAAAGGATAATAATTGCGGAATAAATATAAATAGATATCTTTAAGCCAATAAATTTAAGTTCACAAGAATATCTATGAAATTATAAATGGGTTCGTATTGAGTTAAACTATTAAAACTTCCAAGTGGATCAACTAAAGGTAAGTAGGTTTCAAACTACCCAAAGACTTATTTTAAATACAACCCAGGTTTAGTAGTTTCAAAATCGAATATACATAATATATATCAACCCAAGGCTCACATCAAGTGAAGACTTCAAACTCGTTTCTCCCTTGTCTCAGTTCTAGCACACTCGTTGATGGACCTATATTATAAGTGGGGTGAGCTAAAAGAACTAACGGAGTCCAATAAGAGAAGAACCACGCTCAAATATCAAATATGTAAGTAATACCTATAAAGCAAAATAAAGCTAGCATGCATTTGAAATCAAGATACGTATTGACAATTTGTAGCATATAGCAATTTCCATAAAAGGTAAGCATTTCATGTTCGATAAAGCATTTTAAGCAAAGATAAAGAATTCAATTGTTGTAAAACATAAGAAATCAAGTTTAGCATGCGTAGGGGTTACAAGAAAGATCCATAGGAAGTAATAATATTAATGCAAGTCTATTGTTCCATTTGTCATTGCCTTCCCTTGATGATCAATCATCAAAATATAATAAATGTATGTGGGTGACTTGATTCCACCGTGTGTCCACGGCTCCTCAAGAGGCCCTGGTGACTTGGTTCCATTGTGTATTCACAACTCCCCAAGATGCCCTTGCAATGGGTGACTTGGTTCCTCCGTTAGATACGGCTCCCCAAGAGGCCCTTAAGCATGTAAGATGATTTGGTTCCACCATATGTCTATGGCTCCCCAAGAGGCCTTACATGAAGTCAAATAAGGTAGGTAACAACCCCATCCCATGTCCTTTAGTTAAAATCGTAATTCTGAATATACTAGTAGAAAGCCACATTTGATAGATGAGCGGAGCTCCCCACTTACCTGAACTCGCTGCGAATCCTAATCTCGACCCTCTCGTATTAGGGCTTGATGTGAACCTTCGTGCAAAATCTCTTTGATCTCTTTGACTTCTCAAAACTCATTCTCACTATTCCAAGCTCTCCTCCATTAATCTCCCCTCTTTTTTCCAAATTGTGTAGGACAACAAAATGGTGGCTAAGGTTACTCAACCTCTCCTTTTATAGGCTAGAATTAGGTTAGGTTGTTTTAAAGACTAAAGTGTCCTCCCAATTGGGCCTTAAGTCTAACTCCCTATTGAATATGATTTGGATCCGTTTTCATTAGTTTAACTTAATTAGTCTTTTGACTAGAAAAGTCTCCACAAATCTTTCCCTAATTAATATGATCTCATAAATTTGGAGATCTTGCTCCTTTTGACCAGGAAAGTTCCCACAAATCTTTCCCTAATTAATGGGATCTCATAAATTTCGAGATCTCACTCCTTTTGACAAGGAAAGTTTCTACATATCTTTCCTTAATTAGTGGGATCTCATAACTCTGGAGATCTCGCCCCCGAATATTACTTTCTTCATGGTTAAGAAAAGTTTTTCATATCTTATTCTCTGGTGAGTTTCCTTAATGGGAACGGGCATATATTTTGAAATCTCTTCAAACCACATAAAATGCGTATCTCGAGGTGTATGATATTTTACTATATCATTAATAACCCAATCCAAAGAAAATCCAACACGCATTTAGTATTTAAATTACTAAATTGCCCTTAAATCGGATTGTGGAAGATCCAGGTCGTTACACTAAGACCTAAGGCAATTCCCCATAACTCAGCTGTTAGTGGTGAGACTTTTTGAGAAACTCCAGCAGAACCTGCCATTAGCATCTTGCTAAAGTCCACCCGCCCCTGCTTCATTATCCTCCTGCCTCATCACCCCGTCCCAATTGAGCTTGTACCATCCTTCCCCCGGTGGCTCCCAATGACGAGAAAGCTGAAGACCTCTCCCCAGCTTGGAGGTATTTGGAAGGCCAATGTTATGCATAATCTCATCTACCTTGAAAAACACACATCTAGCCGTATCGACTGGCCTCTGAATGTTAGAAAAGACTTCCTCGTTCCTCTAGAACTAAAGATACCAGCAGGTCACCCTAAAAGTCACCCTTCAGAATGCATCCTTACTTCCTAATCAAGAGAGAAGAAACTGCTAGTCTCCGAATCAATTCGCCAGTTAACCCAAACCTTCCTAGCAATATTGCAGTCCCGTAAGACATGAAGTACCCACTCAGGACTCCCCTCACAAAGACCACATTCGTTTGATGTCGTTGCGTTTCTTTTATAGCCTCATCCTCTACGACCTTTCCCATCTCCAAACCTTGTCCCAGTACGTGTCTGGTTCGAAGTCTTCCAGTATGACGAGCAAGTGGTAAGTACTATTCACTTAGAACTGACTACGCCTGTTAAAACACCAACTTAATCTATCAACTGGACCATTCTTCTTCAAAACCTGTTTCCATAGACTCTCTTTCTTAATGACCAACTCCCAGCACAATTTTAAGATGAAAGCCTCGTTGTTTAATTGAGACTTCTTAAGCCCCAAACCACATTGGTCCTTGCCTAAACACTACGTGCCCCAACTAACAACATGGAACTTCCTCTTTCCAGAAGATGACCCCCAAACAAACCCCCTCGCAAGCTTGTCTGCTTCATTATAAACATGGACACGTAGCACTGCCGAGTGCATTTGGAATGATGGGATTGATTGTAAGGATGCCTTAGCCAGTGTACAACTTCCTGCGAGTGATAAGTTGTCAGTCTTCCATCCTGCAAATCTGCCCCTCATTTTATCAATAAGTTCTTGGTAAGACCTTATAACTTTCTAGATTTGACCTCTGCCCTGAAAGATCACCGAACTTGGCAAGTAAATCAACCAGCAACTCAGCTTGATTCATACTAGCCTCCGTGAATTTCACATATCGTTCGCAAAGAAAAGGTGCGATATAGACGGGGAGAGTCTCCCAACCTTTATAGGAAACCAACTCTTCGCCTACACTTCAAACTAAATCAAGTGCCCCAACATCTCCATACATAGAACAAACAGGTAAGGGGAGATAGAGTCTCCTTGACGGAGCCTTTCGGAAGGAGAGAAAGGATCAGTCAAGCCACCATTCCAAATAACATGCCTTGTAGGAGTATTTATACACGTCATAATCCTATCAATCATAGAACCTGGGATATTGGCAACTTCTAGTGAGAATCTAATAAAAAGCCCAATTCAATCTATCATATGCCTTCTCCAAATCTATTTTTATAGCCATCCAACCTTTATTTCCTGATTTTCTCCTTGTAGAATGAATGATTTCCTATACAATTATCGTGTTGTCTGCCAATTTTCTCCCAGAGATGAAACTAGCTTGGGTTCTACTGACCAACGTATCCATGAATGGCTTGAGACGGTTGGCAATGATCTTTGTGATGGCTTTGTATAGGAAATTACATAAACTAATGGGCCTTAGTTCCGTAAGGTCTTTGGGGGTTGGGACCTTCAGGATAAAAACTAAAAGTGTGTCATTCAGACTCTGAGGAAGGATACCTCTCTCAAAGAAATCACCGCCATTGTGAATGATAAAATACTAGACTCCCATTGTGAATGATAAAATACTAGACTCCCATTGTGAATGATAAAATACTAGACTCCCATTGTGAATGATAAAATACTAGACTCCCATTGTGAATGATAAAATACTAGACATCGAACCTGCAATTGTCTAGCATTGTGAATGATAAAATACTAGACTCCAGCCATTGGGACCAGGGGCTATGTAAGCTCTCATACTGAATATAGCATCATTCACTTCGGATTCATGGACGATCCTGATGATCTCAGAGAGGGTATCTTGATCAATTATAGGGAAACGTGAGGGCCAAGAGAGGGAAGGAATTGAAGGGTTTTCTTCAGAAAATGGGGCTTTGTAAAAGTTCACCGCCATAGATTTCAACTACTCCTGGTCACTAATCCAAACCCTCAATGCGATTCCTCTTCCTTCTAGCCAAAGTAGTCTGATGAAAAAATCGAGTATTCTTATCACCAGATTGAGCTGAAATTTTGATTTCTCTTCAAAAAAAATAAAAAATATTTAGCCTTACGTCAAATTTTACCCTAAAAAGATGAGGTGACAATAGAAAATAATAAAAAAAGCCACGTAAGATCATTACACTTAACACTGTTAACAAAAACCCAAAATTTGTTTAAAAAACCCAAAATTGACTCAATTAACCAATTCAGGTGCTTGTTCTTTATCTTTTTTATCTATTGGGAACCATCCTAATTTTGACCAACTCCTCTTTCCGTACGCGAGATCTCTGATCTATTGACCCTTTTTGTTGGTGTTGATGTTCACAATGTCGTTTAGTGACTCATGAAGCGTTGCTGAGTTGTTGTTAATCAATTAAACCAATCAATCAATTGAAAAAATCATTGAATCGAATTGGGTGTTTTTTGTTTGCAATATGAACAGAGAAATTAAAACAATTCTGATCTCTCAATCTTAGGGTTTGCTTAAAAAGCAAATGACCAATCCTTGCAATTTGTTTTTTCTTCCGACGAATCCAAGATTATTTCAAGATTGTATAAACTACAAAGATCACATAAGCTTCAAAAATTCAATAGGGTCACTTTCTAGATGACAAGAGCTGAAATGACCCTTCCCTGACTTAGGGTCGAGTCGCCCGACCCAGACCGTCATTTAAATCCAATACCTGAACCAGACCCAAATAATAGTCTGTCACGCCTAAACAACCTGCGGAATAACATATAGACAATATGGAAGTAGTATGCTGAATTCAAAATTTTATTAGATATCATATGTCACTATAAACCAAAATATTGAATAATTCAAATTCACCTAATCAAATCAAAAGAATATGAAGTCTCCAAAACCTTCAAATGCTCATAAATGTACCAAACTAACTAAAGGAAAAGTTTATTTGCCCAAAGGTCCTACTTAGGTCACAACACTTATTAATAATTTTCAAATCAAAATAGTAAATAATATTCAAGCAAGGCTCACACAACAAGGAGTCTTCAGACGAGGAGTTTCCCCTTGTCACAGCCTACCGCACTCGTTAATGGACCTGTATTGTAAGTGAGATAATCTAAAAGAACCAACGGAGCCCAATAAGAGAAGAACCACGCTCAAATATCGAATATGCAAGTAATACCTATAAAACAAAATAAAGCTAGCATGAATTTAAAATCATGACAAGTATTGAAAATTTGTAGCAGGGTAGCAATTCCATAAAGAGCAAGCATTTCATGTTTAGTAAAGCATTTCAAACACTGATAATAATTCAAGAGTTGTAAAACATAAATAATCAAGTTTACCAATGCAAAGAGGTTACTAGAGAGATACATATGAAGTAATAAATATAAATGCAACTCCATGGTTTCATTTGTCATTGCCTTCCCTTGTTGACCAATCATCAAAAATATAATAAATATGCATGGGTGACTTGATTCTACCATATGTCCATGGCTCCTCAAGAGGCCCAGGTGATTTGGTTCCATCGTGCACCCACAACTCTCCAAGAGGCCCTTGCAAGGGGTGACTTAGTTCCACCGTTAGCTATGGCTCCCTAAGAGGCCCTTAAGCGTGTAAGTTGACTTGGTTCCACCATATGTCTATGGCTCCCAAGAGGCCTTACATGAAGTCAAACAAGGTAGACAACAACCCCATCCCAAGTCCTTTAGTTAAAATCGTAATTCTAAATATACTAGTAGCAAGCCACATTTGATAGATGAGCGGAGCTCCCCACTTACCAGTACTTGGCACCTACAATCACTCTCTGTACACATGGGGTCCTATGTGAACTGTCATGCATCACTAGACAATGTCATAACACAAGAATAATTGATTATGTGATTTAGAGTTCTATAATTCCCATTATTCTCCTTTGGGACCTACTAGTGTGGGTCCCGCATGTATGGTGTAGTGCCAAGTGGGATGGGACCCTCTGTTGAGTCCCTCTCATGTGTGCACTTTCACGAGATCGCGGATAGGTTTGATCATCTCAACTTTCTTTTTTTTGTCAAAATTCTGGTCAAACTAGTCAACGAGACCAGTTGACCAATAGGAAGAGGGGAAGCACGAGCTTCCCCTCCCTTACGGTCATGAAGGAATGGATTGCCTCCTCCTCCTCCTCCGACCATGGGGAGGCAGAGGAGGTGATGATCTTGTCGCCTTTCCTCCCCTACCCTCGCAGCTCGTTTTGATGTTGTCAGCGCGCATGTCGCCGCTGTCGACGCCATCTAGAGTTGCAAGTGGGGCGGGGATTCCCCGCCCCCCGCGGGGCCTCGCACCGGTGGGGAGGGAATTCTCCGCATTTTTGCCGCCGCCGTGGCGGGGCGTGAGGCGAAAGTTCGCCCCGCATAGCAGGGTGGGGCGGGGGACGGGGTATGTCTTTGCCCCACAATTTTCCCTGTAGAACCGCCCCATTTCCCGCCCCGCAGGGAATTCCTACTGCCCCGCCCCATACCCCGCCTCACGGGGAATCCCCGTCGCCCCGCCCTGCATCCCGCCCCGTGCCCCACCCCACGGGAAATCCTCGCCGCCCTGCCCCGTGCCCCGCCCCACGGAGAATCCCCGTCGCCCCACCACACGTCCCACGAGGAATCCATTTTAAAAAACTAGTCGAAATCTCGCGCTTCTCGCACGGGTAAGACTAAGTGTCAATATATTAGTTAAAAAATAATTAACTTAATGAGAAAAAAAAAACTAAGAAAATAATCTTTACTACATAATCTCGAATAAATTTTAAGTGAAGAATAATATCATTTAATTTTTTATAGCAAAATTAGGGAATATATGCCTTGAAAGTTTAAAAACTTTTTACATATGGTTATACAAAAATATATTCCTAATAAAATTAATTTGATGAGAAAAAGGAAGTGATAAAAAGAGAAAAAAAAACTTATGTAAACATTGGTGAAATCCCAATTTAATACTTTATGAATAGAAGCAAATTTATTTTTTAAAATGATTAATTAAATTTGTTTGCTACAATAAATGTTATATAACAAATTGACATCTTGTTGAATAAACTAAAAAAAGGGAGGTCATTGATCTAAGCAATGCACACAGAGATTGACGATCAGTATATGTCATTTCTAAAATATTTTTGTTTATTTTTGAAAAGAAAAATAAAAAAGAGATCAGAATAAAAACTTAAAGGTAAAAATCCGAATATAAAAAATACCAAAAACCAAATAGCTATCAAAAAGTAGAAAAGAGCAAAAAAAAAGTTGAAAAACAACTAAAAATAAAAAATGTTATGGTAAAAAAGTGCGACATAAGAAAACTTCAAATATACAAATAAATTTCGTTGAGACAGTGAGGATATATAATAAAAATATATAATCTTGTCAAATAAACTTAAAATTGGAGATCATAGATCTAGGCAACACTTACCAGAGATTATCAACAAATACATATCACTTTAATCATTTTGTTATTAGAATTTTGATTCAATCCTAAAAAGAAAACAAAAAAAATCAGAATCAAAACGAAAAGTAGAAACTTGACAATAATGAATATGCGATGGAAGATATATATTCTCAATATGTGGAAAAACGCATTAAAATATGTTGTGGCTTGTTAGCATAGTTTGTTATTTTGTATCTATATGCCGCATAGTTTGTTATTTTGTATCTATATGCCACATAATTTATACTTTTGGGTTTCGTATATATATGCCACCTGGTTTATATTTTAAAAATATATAAGGATGCTCTTATTTATGTGTTTGTTGTTTAGAATGAAATGAAGCTTTTTACTTGTGTTTAAAGTTGAATCTATCTGTATTTACTATTTTCTTTCTTGAGGACAAAGTCCATTTTCTAGTTGTGTTCAAAGTTAAAATGTAACTTCTTTATTGATGTGGTAAATATGTCACTACAAGTGATTCTGAATTAATAAAGAAAGGACATTCAATAGTCCATTTTCTAGAAAGATGTCAAACATAGACCATTAAATGACTGTAACATCTTCCATATGTCTCGCACAAGATTTTCATATACACCATCGAAGTATCGAACTCCCGCCTAGTAATCTGGTCAACAACGAACAATGCATCACTCTCTACCAGTGGGGCCCCGCGCCCCGAGGGGAATCCGGCGGGGCGGGGCGTAGAGCGGCAAAGTTTGCTCCGCAGAGAAGTTTGAAGAAAAATCCCCGCCCCGCACCCCCGCGGATGCGGGGATGATATCTTCAATCTCCGCCCCGCCCCGCCCCGCCCCACTTGCAACCCTAACGCCATCGACCCTTTGATCTCCAAATTTTCAATAAATAATAAATAAATCAAGGAGGGAAGTGAGGTTGTATCTCTTTTGAGTTTGAACTCTCCTCTTGCTCTCCTCCTCTCTACGTGGATGTTTAACAAAAATGGGGCTAGGGTTTTCTTTGACTTGCTTAAATAGCATTAAGGTTAGGGATTAGGGTTGTGACTACCCATCCCTGACCTAGGGTCAAGTCGCCCGGCCCAATACCGTTACCTAGACCCGATACCTGAATCAGGCCCAAATAACGGCTTGGCACGCCTAAATAAACCTGCGGAATAATCATTCTAACAATATATACGATAATATGAGTGTAAAAGTTAATAATAATAAAATCATAAAATTCCATATATAATAATAAGTTCAATAATCTTAAATACTTAAAAGTTCCATACAACTTTATAATAATAATAAAGAGGTTCAGAACTACCCATTACTAATTCTCAAGCTATAACCCACGTACGAGGTTTACAAAACGATTAATAATAATGATAGACTAGTAATATATGAGTCTCACATATGAAAGCACTTCAAGATAAATCCTTTCCCTTGCCTTTCTTGTCTATTGCGCTGGTAGAGGGACCTGTGGGGTAGAATGGGGTGAGCTAAAGAACCAACGATGCTCAATAAGAGGAAAGACTCGCTCAAACATTAAATATGCAAGTACTACCTAGTACTCATGCAAATTCTACATGACATTCAATCCATACCCATAAGACAACATGTAACAACCGAATACATGTAAATCATAACAAAATTATAAGCATATTAATTGAACACATAATTCAATACAATTAAAGATATGGTTCATGCTCATCGTAATTATAAAAATAGATTCATATTCCAAGAAGAATAATCAACTAATATTTCCATTTCCAAATTTGTCATCCAATAATCTTCAAATCAATATTTTATGTCATATCCCATTCACATTACTATACATAAACATAACAATTTTACAACACATTCGATAAACATTCATTTAAGTCATGCATAATCATTTTCATCATTATTCATTTATAAATTTACACATGACATACAAATAAAGTCACACGAAAGATTTAAATAAAATGCGATAAATATAAATATTAATATAAGCCGTTGTTCCATTCAATGCGAACTAGATATTGGTAAGGATCCGGTGACCGAATCATCTATTTTCGAATTGGTACAATAATCAGTGGAAACGTAATGGCCGTTACGCCCTCTAGATAATCGCACCAAAACAAAGATAGATTCATCCAAGCCGTCACCGCTACACGTCTCAAAGAATCATCAAGTAGCAAAGGATGGAACTCCAAACCCTTACACTCGAATAATTCACCTTATGCATTCAATTAGTCAAGTTAACCCTTGGTGGTTAACTACCACACACTCTGGGGCGTCCAACATATAGACCACTTGCTAATTTGGCCCACGGTGGAACTCCACACACTCTGGGGCACCGAATAACATAAAGGCAAAACAATGTATTCATAATTCCATAGATAATAGAGATCCAAACCAATATCACGACGCAATCCATTCCCAAGTCTTTACATTCAAAACATGCATTCCTAGTTATCTAATAATCAAGCCATATTTAATGCATGAGCGAAGCTCCCCGCTTACCTGGACCCGTCGCGACGCCTATACCGACTCCTCGCGCGATTGGGGTCCCACGTGAACCGCCTCGCGAATCTAAACAATTCATACAATTCTATATAAGAATTTCACTAAATTTAAAGTTGTATATTCTAATTTTTTTTAATTCATATTTAGGGACCCAAATGGTGTGGATCCCACGCGATGTGCCGTTTAAGGGCTTTGTCGAGGGTATCGACGCCCCTCGTAGGTTTTATCCTATTTTTTTTATTTTATTTTATTAATTATTTTTTTTAATTGGCTATTGCCACCCCCTTCTTCCTCACCATAATGGGGTGGCTAAAGCCACCCCCCCATATTAGGCGGCGGCGTTGTCTTCTCCAGCGGCGCCACCAGGCGCCGTCCCTAAACCAGCGGCTCTAAGGGGAGCCGCCACCCCTATTTCCTCCTTCTTCAAAAAAAAAACAAACCAAAGAAGAAGAAAAGAAGAAAAAGAAGAAAGAAAAGAAAAGAAAAAGAAGAATCACCACCACCACCAAATCAAAGAAGAAGAAAAGAAGAAAAAGAAAAAGAAAAGAAAAATAAAGAAAAACCACCAAAAGATTACCTCCCCCTTAGTTGTTCAAGCCTCGTCTTCTTCTCCTCCCTCTCCAAGTTTAGGGTTTCAACACAAAAGAGGCTTCAAACTTATAATAGGTTTATATAGGTAGGGTTTTTAAAGTAGGGTTGTTCACAATTTAACCCCAAATTACATAAATACCCCTTTTGGGCCCAATTCTCTCATTAAGCCCATTCCACCTATTTTCACTTAGTCCAAATCCAAATCTTGTTAATATTAATTTTTGTGTAACAATTTGATTTGTTCCCATATTTTAATATAAAATTAATAAAATACCTTTAAAATGGATCGGAGAACATTTGGGTCATTACAATATCCCCAATTTAAAGAATTTCGTCCTCGAAATTAAATCAAAGTAATACCTCAAGATTCAAAGAGAAATGGAAAATTCTCTTTCATGTAATCCTCCTGCTCCCAAGTCAACTCTTGTTCACCATGAAATTGCCATCGGACTTGTACTATTGCATATTCTTTATTACGTAATTTTCTTATTTTTCTATCCATTATTTGGATCGGCTGTTCATCATACGACACGCCCTCCCTTAGATCAACTTGCCCCCAATCAATCCTCGGTGCGTGTTTATTATGTGCCTTCCTCAACATGGAGATATGAAAAACATCATGTACACCCGCTAACTGTGGTGGTAACTTGAGACGAAAGGCTACTGGTCCCACCCTTTTCTTGATCTCGAATGGTCTGATGAATCTTGGAGATAACTTTCCTTTTAACCCGAATCGATGATGCCCTTTCATAGGAGAAACTTTCAAAAGCACGAATTCCCCTTCCTTGAATACAACATCTCGATGGTCCTTATCAGCATACTTTTCTGACGGCTTTGGGCGGTTTCTAGTCGTTGCCTAATAATCTTAATTCTTTCTGTTTGATCAAGAACCATTTCTGGTCCAAGCAACACCACATCTCCGACCTCGGTCCAACAAACTAGAGATCTACACAGTCTCCCATAAAGAGCCTCAAAAGGTGCCATACCAATGCTGGCTTGAAAACTGTTATTGTATGCAAACTCGCACAACGAAATGTACTTTTCCCAACTTCCACCGAAATCCAATACACAGGCTCGAAGCATGTCCTCAAGTATCTGGATCAATCTCTCGGTCTGCCCATCAGTCTGAGGGTGAAAGGTCGTACTGAGATTGAGTTGAGTTCCCATCTCAGTCTTTGAAACCCTCTCCAAAAGCGAGAGGTAAATCTCGATCACGATCCGACACTATAGTCACCGGAACCCCATGTAATCTGACAATTTCATTGACGTACATGCCTCCAAGTCTGTATGCTGAATATCCATGGAGATAGGAATAAAGTGTGCCGACTTAGTCAAACGATCTACAACCACCTAAACCGCATCATGTCCTTTTTGTGTGTTCGGCAGCCCCGAAACAAAATCCATGGCTATGTGTTCCCACTTCCATTGTGGAATAGGCAATGGTTGCAATAATCCCCCTGACTTTTGGTGATCTGCTTTTACTAGCTGACAAATCTCGCAGTTCTGAATGTAAGTAGCGATGTCAACTTTCATCCCCGGCCACCAATACATTCGTTTCATATCTTGGTACATTTTATTGCCTCCCGGATGCACTGTAAACCATGATCTATGCGCTTCTTTGAGTAAATCATCTCTCAACTGTCTATGAGATGGTATCCATACTTTGTCTCGGAACCTCAACGCCCCGTCACCTGACAATCTCCAGTTCTTATCATCAATGTTATCTGCCAATGACCTGTACCGTCCATACTCAGAATCGGCCCTCTGACAGTCAATAACTCTAAACAATGCCACTGGTTCCGCTCTCATCTGAACATGCTCTTGACTCCTTATGACATCTGAGTCTTCCACTGGTACGTCTTGTATTTGCATTACAACTTCGGACTCTGACTCCAATTGAATACGGCTCATAGCATCCGCCACTACATTCGCTTTCCCCGGGTGATACTCAAGTGTGAAGTCGTAGTCTTTCAAGAATTCTAACCACCTCCTCTGTCTCATGTTCAAATCACTCTGAGTAAATAGGTACTTTAAACTTTTGTGATCTGAATAAACAGTAAACTTTTCCCCGTACAGATAATGTCTCCATAATTTCAAAGCAAATACCACTGCTGCTAACTCTAGATCATGCACCGAATAATTCTTCTCGTGAATCTTCTGTTGATGTGAAGCATAGGCTATTACCTTCTTGTCTTGCATTAGTACTCCTCCCAATCCAATCCCTGAAGCGTCGGTGTACACTGACAATTCCTTACCGGACTCTGATAGGACCAAAATAGGTGCGATGGTCAAACGCTCCTTCAACAATTGAAAAGCTTTTTCGCATGCATCACTCCAAACATAAGTAACATCCTTCCGCGTCAACTCAGTAAGCGGTGAAGCAATCGACGAGAAGTTTTGCACAAAACGCCGATAATACCTTGCTAATCCTAGGAAACTTCGTATTTCTGATGCATTTTTTGGTTGTGGCCATCTAAGGATCGCCTCAATCTTCGTAGGATCAACTGTCACACCTTCCGCATTCACCACATGGCCCAAAAATTTCACTTTGGAAGCCCAAAACTCGCACTTGCTTAGCTTAGCGTAAAGCTTGTGTTCCCTTAATGTCTGCAACACTTTCCTAAGATGCTTTCTATGGTCCGACTCAGTCTTAGAATATATCATTATGTCATCGATAAATACAATCACAAACTGATCAAGGAAAGGTTTGAAAACACGGTGCATCAAATCCATGAACATGGCTGGTGCATTGGTAAGTCCAAACGGCATCACTGTGAATTGAAAGTGACCATATCGTGTACTAAATGCTGTCTTTGGTATGTCTTCTTCTCGTATGCGCAGCTGATGGTACCCCGATCTCAAATCTATTTTTGAAAAGAATCTTGCTCAACTCAATTGGTCAAATAAATCATCGATCCTGGGAAGCGGATACTTGTTCCGAATAGTCACCTTATTCAACTGTCGATAGTCAATACACATTCTCAAACTGTCGTCCTTCTTCTTCACGAATAACACAGGTGCTCCCCATGGCGAGACACTTGGAGAAATTAAACCTTTCTGAGTCAACTCCTCTAGTTGCTTCTTCAACTCTTTCAACTCAGTAGCCGCCATATGATAGGGTGCCTTAGAAACTGGTCTAGTACCGGGAATAAGATCAATCACAAAGTCAATGTCTCGATGTGGAGGAAGTCCTGGAAGGTCAGATGGAAAAACGTCTGGAAAATCCTTAACAACAGGAATCTTCTCAATTAGGACTTCTTGTCCCTCCTCTCCCATAGAAGTTAGACTCGCAATAGTCTCGATCTCATCAAAAGTTGCAACTCTACTTCGACTGATAACATTAGCCAAAGTACAACCTCTAAACTCAAATGGAGTAGTGCTCGAAATTTGAAAGATCACCTTCTTATTGAAACAATCTATCTTAGCGTGATACGTCTCTAACCAGTCCATTCCCAATAGTGCATCATATTCTAAACATTCTAACACTCGCAAATCAAACGGCATAATGTGATCCCCAATTTTAATTATGCACCCCTCACATGTCATATTAGGGTAAATCTTTTCGGTGGAGACTGTGCTCAAAATCAAGTATGTGTGTGCTCTAATTGGTGTCAATCCCAAAGCATGTACCATAGCCCCCGAGATAAGAGAAATACTAGAACCTGAATCAAATAATGTATGCATGTTACGACCATTAATTGAAATCGTACCTGCGACTAACTGTCGCGCGGCTCTCTGGTCTGTTCCGCCATAGCATGAACTCTTCCTCGAGCAACTGGGGCTGCACTCTCCTCAGACGATGGTGGATATGGACATTGATTTCTGTAATGCCCCGGCGTCTTGCACCGAAAACATACAACATGTGGCTTCTGCACATTCGGCTGTGGCTACGCGACACTTCTTGATACACTCGGCCTTGGCCCTACTGATCCTCTGCCACTATTCTTACTTTGTTGTGGTGGACGTGGCTGTTTAAATGTCACACCCTGGTTAGTCGAAGGTGCGGAAGCATGGGAAGGTGTGGTGGTCCCCGCAAAGGGTGTGTAGCCTTCGATGCTACCACTGAGTGTGTCGGTGAGCTAGATGCTCCTCTAAATCGAAGTTTCTTTGAGTGTTTCTCAGGTCCCCTCTGATAACTATCAAAGTTTCTTTTGCCTTGACCATACCGACTAGATCGTGTCTCATCAATACGGAGTGCATCTTCACAGTCGAGTGCCCTGTTATACGCTTGCTGAAATGTCTTTGCCCCTGATGCTGCCACTAGAGAGTGAATCTCCTCCGTCAACCCATCAACGAAACGACTCCTCCGTGTCGTCTCAGATCGAACGTACTCATGTGCAAACTCTGCTAATTCATTGTACTTCGCTGCATAATCTGCTACACTCATATTGCCTTGCACTAAGTCAAGAAATTCTCGAATCTTAGCTACCTTTACTGATTCAGGAAACCACTCATCATAAAACAATTTCTTGAACTGTGTCCAAGACATATTAGTCCCTTGCGCTCTTTCGATAGACAACCACCATTTATGGGCTCGATGCTCCAACAAGAAAGACACTAGAGGTACCATAGTCCACTCATCAATACTTAGTGTCTTCATCCTCTTATCCATGTGTAAGATCCATGCTTCAGCCTCTACGGGATCCCTATCCCCATAGAAACGAGGTATGTCATATTTCATAAACTCCTTTTGTAATTTTCCTCTACAATATGCCTCTGTATCCTTGTCTCCTCCATGTGCAGCTGCTGCCACCGTATTAGTGACGGAATCCGCGCCTTCCTCTGCTACTTGGTGCTCATGAATAGGTTCTAGTGGAGGATTAGGACCCTGTCCTACATGCACTTGCTCGGCTGATCTAGCATTTCCTTGTGTTTGAATAAGTTCCATAATACGAGCCATATTCCTTTCTTGAGCAGAAGCCATTTCTTGCAGGGCTTTTTGATGTGACTCTGTCGGGAAGATATGCGCTCTGCTCCATTTCCCTACGCCAATGTCTATCATCTCTGTCCTGAGCATCCCTCAAATTATGCGAACTTCCCCCATGGTTACTCATAGTGCACTGTAGAGCAACGAATGGTTAGTCCAATAATTTGAGGAATTTGTAAAAATATCTAACGTTATAAATATATTACATTCATCAACATATAACAATATATTAACATTTCTTCTTGGGTTTTTGATCCCTTCCCAATCTAAAATTTTGATATTTGTGCACATTAAGTCGACTCAAATCGATGTCCCATACCATGGATTTGTTCGACTTAAACTTGATTTTTTTTTATTTATTTAAGGCTCTACAACTTAGGTTTTTCTAACGTAATGTTTCCCTAGGTTCTAATCCCTAGGCTCTGATACCAACTGTGACGACCCATCCCTGACCTAGGGTCAAGTCGCCCGGCTCAATACCGTTACCTAGATTCGATACCTGAACCAGGCCCAATT
The DNA here is from genome assembly GCA_039657345.1 of Stephania japonica. Classification (NCBI taxonomy): domain Eukaryota; kingdom Viridiplantae; phylum Streptophyta; class Magnoliopsida; order Ranunculales; family Menispermaceae; genus Stephania; species Stephania japonica. Next base: position 31,528,990 of record CM077561.1, read on the forward strand.
AACGGCTTGGCACGCCTAAATAAACTTGCGGAATAATCATTCTAACAATATATACGATAATATGAGTGTAAAAGTTAATAATAATAAAATCATAAAATTTCGTATATAATAATAAGTTCAATAATCTTAAATACTTAAAAGTCTCATACAACTTTATAATAATAATAAAAAGGTTCAGAACTACCCATTACTAATTCTCAAGCTATAACCCACATACGAGGTTTACAAAACGATTAATAATAATGATAGACTAGTAATATATGAGTCTCACATATGAAAACACTTCAAGATAAATCCTTTCCCTTGCCTTTCTTGTCTACTGCGCTGGTAGAGGGACCTATGGGGTAGAGTGGGTGAGCTAAAGAACCAACGATGCTCAATAAGAGGAAAGACTCGCTCAAACATTAAATATGCAAGTACTACCTAGTACTCATGCAAATTCTACATGACATTCAATCCATACGCATAACACAACATGTAATAACCGAATACATGTAAATCATAACAAAATTATAAGCATATTAATTGAACACATAATTCGATACAATTAAAGATATGGTTCATGCTCATTGTAATTATAAAAATGCATTCATATTCCAAGAAGAATAATCAACTAATATTTCCATTTCCAAATTTGTCATCCAATAATCTTCAAATCAATATTTTATGTCATATCCCATTCACATTACTATACATAAACATAACAATTTTACAACACATTCGATAAACATTCATTTAAGTCATGCATAATCATTTTCATCATTATTCATTTATAAATTTACACATGACATACAAATAAAGTCACACGAAAGATTTAAATAAAATGCGTTAGATATAAATATTAATATAAGTCGTTGTTCCATTCAATGCGAACTAGATATTAGTAAGGATCCGGTGACCGAATCATCTATTTTCGAATTGGTACAATAATCAATGGAAACATAATGGCCGTTACGCCTTCTAGATAATCGCACCAAAACAAAGATAGATTCATCCAAGCCGTCACCGCTACACGTCTCAAAGAATCATCAAGTAGCAAAGGATGGAACTCCAAACCCTTACACTCGAATAATTCACCTTATGCATTCAATTAGTTAAGCTAACCTTCGGTGGTTAACTACCACACACTCAGGGGCGTCCAAGATATAGACCACTTGCTAATTTGGCCCGCGGTGGAACTCCACACACTCTGGGGCACCGAATAACATAAAGGCAAAACAATGTATTCACAATTCCATAGATAATAGAGATCCAAACCAATATCACGACGCAACCCATTCCCAAGTCTTTACATTCAAAACATGCATTCCTAGTTATCTAATAATCAAGTCATATTTAATGCATGAGCGAAGCTCCCCACTTACCTGGACCCGTCGCGATGCCTATATCGACTCCTCGCGCGATTGGGGTCCCACGTGAAGTGCCTCGCGAATCTAAACAATTCATACAATTCTATATAAGAATTTTACTAAATTTAAAGTTGTATATTCTAATTTTTTTAATTCATATTTGGGGACCCAAATGGTGTGGATCCTACGCGATGTGTCGTTTAAGGGCTTTGTCGAGGGTATCGACACCCCTCGTAGGTTTTATCCTATTTTTTTTTTATTTTATTTTATTAATTAATTTTTTTAATTGGCTATTGCCACCCCTTCTTCCTCACCATAATGGGGTGGCTAAAGCCACCCCCCATATTAGGCGACAGCGTTGTCTTCTCCGGCGGCGCCTAGCCACCCCCCATATTAGGCGACAGCGTTGTCTTCTCCGGCGGCGCCACCAGGTGCCGCCCCCAAGCCAGCGGCTTCAAGGGGATCCGCCACCCCGATTTCCTTCTTCTTCAAAAACAAAACAAACCAAAGAAGAAGAAAAGAAGAAAAAGAAGAAAGAAAAGAAAGAAAAAGAAGAATCACCACCACCACCAAATCAAAGAAGAAGAAAAGAAGAAAAAGAAAAAGAAAAGAAAAATAAAGAAAAACCACCAAAAGATTACCTCCCCTTTGGTTGTTCAAGCCTCCTCTTCTTCTCCTCCCTCTCCAAGTTTAGGGTTTCAACACAAAAGAGGCTTCAAACTTATAATAGGTTTATATAGGTAGGGTTTTTAAAGTAGGGTTGTTCACAATTTAACCCCAAATTACATAAATACCCCTTTTGGGCCCAATTCTCTCATTAAGCCCATTCCACCTATTTTCACTTAGTCCAAATCCAAATCTTGTTAATATTAATTTTTGTGTAACAATTTGATTTGTTCCCATATTTTAATATAAAATTAATAAAATACCTTTAAAATGGATCGGAGAACATTTGGGTCGTTACAAGGGTTGTGATTATTTAGATCTTGTTCAAAATACCCTTTTTGGTCTTAAGCTCATTCAACCTTGTTATTTTAGTTATTTCCCTTTACTTTAATCAATTATTCCTTAAATAAATAAATCAGAATATACTACACGCATAATATGCACACCAGGCACAAATAATATAGTAATTAGTATTTTGCCCCCCAATGTGGGTGTTTTAAATTCTAGGTCGTCATAAGAGCACATACAAAATAGTGATTTGGGCATACATCTGTTACAAATCTTCGACATTCTCTCCCCTTATTTTCTTCAAAAAGGTTTGCATATAAAATAACTCCATCAAAACCAGAAGGAGATGATGTGATCTTTTTTTTTCAAAGCTATGATGTGATCTTGTTGTTCAAGCCACAGCCCAAAACAATCAATGACGCAAATGTTGTCCTTATAGAATTGATGAGATTAGTATTATTTGCGTGAGAAAGAGAGTGAACACCACAAATGAGTTGGGATTAGGGTTGTTCCTGAGATTGAGAGAGCATCCATTGGTCTTGTTAAAATCGATTTAAGTGATTTATTTTTATTTTAGGGCTAACAGTGTTAAGTAATGTGATTTTTTTAAAAAGAAGTATAGTGATCTAACATGGCATTTTTTTCTTATTTTTATTGCCACACCATCAATTTTCAAGGTAACATTTGACCAAGGATACAATTTATCTAACATCAAAACATTAGGATAGATTTGTAAAAAATAAAAACGTTAGGATAAATTTACTGAAATTCTTAATTGTTAGGATAGATTTTCCTAGCTATAAGGCCCTTTTTTATAAGAAAGAAACAAATTTGTCTCCACCAAGGTTTGAACCCATGACCTCTTACTCCTAAACATCATACCAAATTATTGGGCCATCCTATTGGTTGATTCATTTGATATACTTATTTCATCATGGGTTAACTTGAACTAGTAAATTATTGTCATCACAAGTGATAGATCAATACAGTATGCTTTAGTCCTTATTAGGTTAAGGGTGGAGTTATCTCTTAGGAGATAAATTACAGGTAGTTTGATACAAATCTTGTTTGATTGCTCAACTTATCCACAAATTATCTCTCAACTCACACCCTAGGCCCCTAGGGAGTTATTTCCTAGGAGATGTAGATACAATTACCCCTCGTTATTAATGACTCTTTTATCACTCATCTCTTTTTTGTTTGAAGGCTATTTATTTCAATTCATATTTTTTATTGTTTAAAAATTTTCAACTTCTTTAAAAGTTTAAAATTAAACCAAACATAAAAATATGAACTCCAAGGAGTTAACTTTGAAATAACACTGTAAGTTGACAAAAAAACAAACCAAATGAGGCCATATTGTGGCCCTGTAATTTTAGATCGATTTATTGTTAGGAAATATTGTTAAGAAATCTTTTATTTAGGCAACTTATATTAATTAGAAAACTTTAATTTTGCATTTCCAATGCAAAATGTGGATTGTGGCTGTGGATTTATACCAAGTCAGCAATGTGCAAAGGATGTCTATCCTACATGGCTCAAATAGACACTCAACTCTAAAAATGTTCTCCAATGCATAATGTGAATTGCTATTTTCTAGGCCTAATAGGCAAATTTATCCTAACGTTTCATCATTTTTGGAATAATATGCTAACGCTTCAGTTTTTGCAAATATATTCTAACGTTTGATTTCACTTTGAATTATATCCTTGCAGTATAATTAGACATTTTTACCCTCCTATTTGTTGTGGCATCTAAATTTATTAAATTTGACCCAGGGAATACAAAGTTAATTTAATAAGTTGAAGCGAGATATAGTAAAGACATCACTTGCCAAAATGGCAAGACCTCGAGAGATCGTGGTTCGATTCCCAATGAAGTCAAAAAAAAAGTTGAAGTAAGAGATTGAACCAGACCAACTGGTGTAAACTCAACCATGCTCAAAATCTTTCTCTTCGTCCTCAAGTTGGTACCCCAAGTTCATAGAAGCATAACCTTCTAAAAAAAGTTCATAGAAGAATATTGAGGAAAGTTGTAGTGATCTTATTTTATGTTTGTGTACTTGGCTTGTGAGTCCAGAAATTTTAATTGAAAGAGAAATTGTTAGTAAGAAGAGAAAGTTAATTTGAATGACCCATTTGAGCGATTAGATTTTGTTCAATTGTTGCGGCTCTACATCCGAGATTTTTCTAAATGGGGATTCATTGAATTGAGGTGAATTGGAGATTTAACAAACTTGGTCAAAATTTTCATTTGATTTTTATTTATTGCAGCTTGGACTTCATCAATGGTGGCATTTTTCCATGTTGGAGAGTTGGTGTTGTGGCTTTACTGTCTTTGGTGAGTTATATAGATAAGAGAAATGCTAGAGTAACCCAGAAAAGGCACCGACTATTCACACCGCTTGAAGTGGATCCAATGTGGACGTGTCAATGGGTCCCTCTCACTTGTTCTCTTTTCAAAAAAGCAAAAAATAATAAAACGAGAAAAAGAGTCAAAAAGGTGCTTGGTGACTGTCAGTAGACTATCAGCCGACTGACGACTAGCTGACAGCTTGTTGAGTGTCATTGTAGACTAGGGATCAGTCCCTCTATTCCTCATTTGCTCCCATTCTCTCGACCAAAAACCCTAAAAACCATGGTGACCAAAAATCAAAAGAGATCAGTTGTCTAACTTTTGCTGGAGGAACCGACTACACATTTGAGTGGAGAAGTCTGTGGAAGAATCTTTTCTTCAAGGGTGAGGCAGGAGGCAGGGAATCTCTGTCAAAACCAGAAGAGTGACCTTGCCCATGCAAGATTTCCATTCTTGGAATGTACTAATTCAGTCACTGAACTTTCATTGAATCTTCTTTTGTTTTTTATCGTCTTGTATATAGATTCTCCTTTATGGGGGACCATCTAAGGCTTGCGAAACGGGCTAAGATTGTTGGGACCATCTAGGGCTAACGAAATTGGGCTCAGCTTGTTGGGGCTTAACTCGTTGTATTTATCAGTGTTTTACTGCATTCTCTATAGGATTTTTATGGCTTACAACTTAGTAGCTAACTGAAATGGGCCTCAGCTTATAAGTCTCCTTAGCTTATTGCATATGTTAAGGTTTATTTAGGCCTTAATGATGGAAAATCTCGGTTCAACATTGAACATTAAGAATTAAGCACTTATAAAATTAAATTTGAACGTAATGGCAATAAGTTGTTAGGGCTTTATTGGAACTTAATCTAAATTTTTGTGCATTTGATTGTAGTTAGCATTATGGAGCACAATATTGACTTAAACGAGCTTATGGAAGGTCCAATCGATTTGGATTTTGATCATGGGGATAATTTACACTGTGAATCAAGGTAGAGGTAGAGGGTTCAGTTGAGCCAGAGGTAGAGGGATCAACTGAGGCAGAGGTAGTGGGATCAATTATGGGCTTCGACACGACTCTTGAGATGGGCATGATTTTTGACGTCCCTGAGGATATGAAAGTTTTCTTCAATCAATATGCCAAAAGGATTGGTTTTGCAATCAAAGTTCGATCAACGGACAAGTTAAAATGGTGTGGTTTGGAAGTATGTTTTCACGTGTGCTAAGGAAGGCCATAAGAGATCGAAAGGAGTATATAGAAGAAAGGGCCTAACTTTAAGGTGTGGTTGTCGTACTCAAGTGGCACCTTACCAAAGGTTTTCTAGAGCATAATCATGTTGTCAGTCCTTCAATGGTAAGGTTCTATAAGTGCAACAAGTTCATGCCAACTTCAACTAAGAAGAGACTTGTATTGAATGACGTCGTAGGCATTCCACCTTGGAAGACTTATATGGCAGAGTCAGTTTTTGTTGTAGGGTTTGATAATATGACATTTAACCAAAGGAATATAAAGAACCACATAAGAAGCTGAATTAAAGCTTAGGCTAGGTGAGGGCGATGCGGAGGCTATTCAACAACATTTTATGCAAAAACAAAATCAGAATCCCAACTTCTTCCATTTGATGGCCCTTGGTGAACAAAATGAGCTCAGACATGTATTTTGGGCCAACAGTAGGTGTAGATCTGCTTACGGGTATTTTGGGGGCGTGGTTTCCTTCGACACAACCTACTTAACTAACAAGTACGACATGCTATTTGCTCCATTTGTAGGTGTGAACCATCATGGACAATCTATTTTCTTTGGTTGTGCATTATTGGCTGACGAGACTAAGGAAAGCTACAAGTGGCTATTCAAGACACAACTTGAGTGTATGGGCAAGGCGCCAAAAGGCATCATGACAGACCAATGCCCATCCATCGGACATGTTGTCGTCAAAGTATTCCCTAACACAAGGCACCGCCATGTCTATGGCACATCATGAAAAAGGTGCCTGAGAAGTTTGGGGGTCATCATGATCGAGAGCAAATCATATCAAGTTTAAAACAAGCAGTCTATGATACGCTCGCTGAAAATGAATTTGAAAATGCATTCGCTACTTTGTTCACGGAGTTTGAACTAGGTGAAAGCTTAAGTATCTGATTAAAGTCAATGAATGTCATTAGGGAGAAATGGGTTCCTTTCTATGTGGAGTATTTTTAGGTTGGGATGTCGACGACACAGAGAAGTGAAATTATTAATTCTTTTTTAATAGATTTGTTGGTACCAAGACATCGCTTAAATTATTCATCAGCCAATAGGAAAGGGCAGTGAATAAGAGGTTTGAGGTGGAGAAGGATTAGGATTACAACTCATTTTACAAGTCACTTCCCACAACTTGCAATCAACCATATGTGTCTCAAATGCAAAAAATATGACTGAATAACATGGTTACAAAATTCAAAGAAGAGGGTAGACTGGTTTTGGACTGCAAGGCAAAAGTATTAAATAGTGAGGAAGCTTATACCTTCTACGAAGTGAGACAGATTTTTAAGCGACCTAATTGTGAGAATATGATCATCAAAAAACTACAATGTAGTCTACGAGGTGGCAACTAAGGAGGTACATTGTATATGCCTACCATATGAGTTTCGGGGGATACTTTATTGCCATGCTCTATGCGTGTTTTGAGAGCGTGATATCATGTACATCCCACCACATTACATCATGGACTGTTGGAGGAAAGACTTCAAACGTGCTTACGAGCGAGAAAGGGGTATAGAAGAGTTAGATGCAAGTGCGTCTACAACTTTTGAACGATATGATGTTATCCTTACAAGATACTCCTGGGTAGCGGATATTGGGTCTCAAACAATGAATAAGTTTAGCATAGTACTAGACACTATTGAGAAGTTGAGAGGGCTCCTTATTGACATGCCAGACGAGAAGGAGGAGGATAGAGATCCAAAGTCGACACCAACACAAACAAATGCTTCAAAGTGTAGTTAAGAATCCGACCCCATAAGAAAAGAAAAGGTAAGCCCCATAAGAGTATAATAAAAGGGGGATAGGAAAAGTCAAAAAAGAAGGTAATTGTTTCATAAAAAAATGTGATTTTCTTAATGTTACATATGTGGAAAAAAATAATTGAACAAATTCAATCATTTGCAGGGTAAGGATTCTAATCCTAATGAGGATGACCTAAATAATATGGATGATTGTCAACAGCAGGGGATAGAGATAGGCAAGTTGCAACCTCCATTGGAGTCCCAAGGTAGTAGGGGTGGCAATAAGAAGGCTGCAGCATCAGAGAGGAAGTCAAAGAAGAAGGGCATTGCGCGTAAGAAGGTAATAAGAGAAAGTCATGATCTCATAAGATTAAAAAATGGCCTTTTATTCCATATAATGAATGGAGTGTTAATGTGAAGTCATAGGGGAAGGTATTGCTTGAGAATGACCATTGCGAAATTATTAAAAGGATAGATTCTCAGGAGACTGAGAGTGCACATATGAATAATGTAAGTAAAGTTATGCAGTTAAAATTGCAATACTCGAAGCAACATGAAACTTAACAACCTAATTTGCAGGTGGGGGATGCAACTCAACAGTTTATTGACACAGACAATTATGTACTATCTTTGGAATCTAAAGATTTCACAAGTGGGAGTCAAACAATACATGACCTTGCCGTGGACTTCTTTGGTTAGAGTAGACATTGGTATTTTGATAAATTATTTTGGGTGTATTTTATTTATCAGGGTAATTCATGAGATCAATTGAACCTTGATGACATTAGGTTAATTTTTGAAGTCTTATATGAAGCTTTGTTGAACCTCGGTATTATTAGCTTTATTTACCATGATATTTAGTTACTATGTATTGTTTGATGAATTACAACAATTTTTTTTGTGAAGTCTGGTATATTGTATTAGAATCATTTGTTGAACTACAATATAATTTTATTATCATAATCCCATCCAACTCAGAGGGGAATGGTAGCTACATTCCTTATCAATTCAAGGTGGGTAATGTGAAGTACATTATGAATTACAGTAATTTTTTTGAAGTCTAATTTACTACATGCTAATTTATGAAGTCTGATTTACTACAAATGATGTTTTAAAGTCTAACTTGTTATTCGTTGTTTGCTTTCTTTTTCTCTTTTTATGTAGTTAAAGTGACAAGTGGCAGCAATGCATGGGGGAAGAGTTGGACAATAACTGAAGATTCGATTTGTTGGGGAGTTAAGGGAGGTAGGTTAATGGGGAGGTGGGGTTAATGGAAGCTGCTTAGTGGGAAAGTGGGAGGTGGGGTATTAAAACAGCTCACCAACCGATACAACTCCTGTTTAAATACACCACCTCAACCCTTAACACAACCCTTTCACCACTCCAACCCATTCCATACCTCACATCGACTCTGCTAGCCAAAGAGAAGTCGAAACCCTAGCAAAACCCAATCTTATTTCACAACATGCCTAAATCAAAAGCTCAAGAACTTGGGATGTCACCAAATTTGAGGTTTCTTTTCACAGATCAACCTCCATTGAAGAAGGAGCAGGCACACCCTCCTGTTAAGAAGGAGCCTCTTGCGAAGAAGAAGTCCCAATCTGGTAGTTCGACCAAGAGGATTTTGGTGAAGAAAATGTCCAAGATGGTCACCCCCAAATCCAAGAAGATTGTGATACCAAGTTCACTGAAACGAACCTCTTCAAGGATGATGAAAATGAAGAAGCCAAGAGTGCCCTCTAAAACAGTTGATACTCTCATGCATGTGGACACTGACGAAGGGGATGATAGAAGGACCGACAATCTCGAAGAAGATGAGGTGAAACTAAAAATATGGGAAGTCCACTTCTTCGCAAGGGTAATTCTAGAAACAAAAAGGTTGGACTTTGATTACTTTGATTCTCAGAATATGTTTGTTAAGAAGTTTCATGAATTAGGGTGGCTTAATTTTGTGGAGACCAAACTGCCTATCAATGAGTCATACATGGTCTATTTCTTTGCATATTTGCACACAACAAATCCCAAAAACTTAGAGTGTTTAGCTTCATATATTGATGGAGTGAGGATTGATATCAATAATAGGCTCATTAAAAGGTTGTATGAATTACCTGTGGGAGATGTCAAGTGTTATGGCTTTCACCAGCTTGGTAGAGAGAAAGATACCTTTACTAATTCCAAAGGTTCGATCTTTCTTTCGGGAAGGGTTTCACCAAATAACCCCAAAAAATATATGATTTTCGAGTTAACCCCTGAAGCTCGACTGGCCCATTATGCAGTAACCCATATACTTGCCCCTAAAATTAGCTCTCGTACTTCATTGAGCCAGTTTGATATTTTCATGACTTGAGCAATGCAAACTGGTTTCAAGGTGGACTTAGGGTACATTATTCTTCAATATATGTTAAGGGCCACCCATCAAAATGAGCCCCAAAAGAAACAGTTTGGACTGCCCTATGCAAATCACCTATGTAAATTGTTTGTTGCGATTGATCTCCTTGCTACCTAAAAAATCGAATATGAACGGGTCCTTAGAAATAGAAGTGACGTAATTGGGGAATAGAGCCTAGATAAGATGTTATACACTAAGATTGATGGGAAGTGGGTTTTGAATACCTTAGTTAAGACTTTGGGTTAGACAGGGACAAAAGGGAAGGTTGGTCAGACTGCAGATAAGAGAGGAACAAAAAGGAAGCTAGTTCAACGGGAGTTTAATGAATATGCATCTAACAATAGGGGGAATCAGTAAAGAAGGATAAGGAGGAGGAGGAAGAGGAGAAGAACGAGGATGATGACTCCCTCGTAGACTCTAAAAATGGGTCTGATGAAGAGGATGTTGATCTTCCAATGGATAAAGATGAAGGTCCAAATGCTAAAACTGAAAGGGATTCCTACGACAGCCAAAGGGGGATCTTGATGGAGAATAGGGAGGTAATCCCTATATTTTTGTTACTTTGTGATGTTTGTTACACTTATTCCGTCCTTTTTTTTCATTTTGTAGAGTTGTTATGTTTATTAAGATGTTATCTGTCATTTATTTTTTGTTGTTGGTTTACATTAGGTGGATACAATCCTCTAAGCGCAAAATTTCAAAAAAGGAAGTTCATGGTGGAGAAACATGATAAGGGTAAGAAGATGATACAAATTTGTAGAAATTTGATTTTTCTTTCTTATTATGATCATAGTACATGTTGTGATATTCTTAAGTTTTTTCTTCTTTTATTATTATCACCTCTTTATCATAGAAAATGGTGTTTGGAGTTGGTTTTTCTTATATTAGAAGACCACCTCATCCCTCGAAGCACAAGAATTTAGAGTGAGGAAATCATCGAGAAATAATATGATAAGGGTCATCACAATGAGGCAAACACGCCCACTGCCACCTACTCCATCAAGGATGTTGAAGGTACTACAGTAAATGATGGCACTCACTCACATTTCTCCCCTTACACACTCCTGCCTACTTTGACCAAAGATGGACTGAAGCAAAGTTTATTAAAAGACAGACTCAGGGAAACCAAAGGCATATTCAACCTAACTACATTGAAGATCAAAATTATGGCCACTTCAACCAAAAATGTTGTTGGATAGGCTTCAGTCTGGAGGAGAATGTTGAGGAGATCAAGGTGGTGGTCCAGCAGGCATCCACAAATCTCAAAAATGAACAACATAATGTGTATAACACATTCAAAGAGGAGGTGACAAAAATTATCAGACTTATGGAGAAGTAGGAGGACATGTTCTATGGCAAATTGGTCCAAAACTACCGTCAAATGGAGTCTAGTTTTAGTGGAGTTGAGCGGAACATCTCAGAGTATGGATCAAAATTCAAACGAGAGGTTGTGCAGCTCAAGGTGCATGTTGTTACTCCCTGAACCGTGTTACCCAGCTCGAGCACCAAAGACGCGACAACCATGGTGGATGATAGGAAGTAATAGAACATGAATATGCCTTCGTTCTTTAGGTTTATCAGTTTTCAATTTCAACTAACTTTTTATTTTAGGTTTGTTAAAACTGAAGTTATTATATATTTTTTGGTGGTCTCAACCAAGTATTGACCTTAACTCTATTTTATGAGCTTTCGACTGGTCCTTATAAGGCTGATGTGAAGTCTGATATTGAAGGTTTCTCAACTCATTTTATGATGCAAAATGAAGTTTATATTTCGATGCTCAATATGATGTCTATATTTTTTTGTGCACTTTGGTGGTGGTTCTTCCAATTTGATGTTTGGTTTTTCAGTAGGATATTTGATCATAGTAATGTTTCCTCCTGCATACTTGGGTAATGATTTCTAACCAATTTATTTTTCACTGTTTTTTGTATCTTGTTGCATGCCTTAATAGCCGAAGCACGCGTAATGATAGGGAGACATGAATCCCTCGTTGATGCCTCACCCGACGCATCCAATTCGGATCAACAACTTGAAAGTGGAAGAACTAGGCTCATGGTATGTTCGTACTAAGTTGTGATCATACTTGAAACAAACAAAAAAGAAGAAGTTGAGATCATACAATAATGAAGATAAAGCTGCAGAACTAAAGCCACTAATCCTAACAACAAAACCATACTTGATGCAATAAACAAGTATACATTTCTCCATATGACAAACATCTTGCCTTACTTTAGTTTTCATTAATAAAGGCATACACTTCTCCTTCATATGACTACACTACAACCTCCCTCACATGACATATAAGATGAATCAAAGTTCATAGTTTACCAACATAACCATAACTACTATACCAACATAAGTTCAAAGGCTATATTCCCATCACATAACTCACATTGTTCAATTGGACTTTAAATTCCCACTTCTGACTACCCTCGTTGTTGTTTCTGATTCAATTATCACTCCACTGCCAACTGATAATTGCTCTGTGAATAATATTAAGAACTCCATCTTGACATTCCCATCCAATTGTCTACCGTTTGATGAACTTCTAACAACATCACTAGAATTGTTACCTTTACCAAAGTGGAAAGTGTCTAGTAGATGATTATCATTGTCAATATCCCTTCTGTTTAGTCGAGGAGGCATTGTTAAGTGACGCAGTGGGATGTCGGTCCACGTGAAGTACTTGCACTGATCATTGTCACAGATAGTAAAAGGTCGACCATTGTTGGGGCCTTCCTTATAGACGACCCTTTTCTTGAGGAAACCTATTAAACACATTGAGCAACGCGGCCTCCACGGGCAAGTCCTCTCAAAGTGTTTGTCCCTTCCACAACTCCAACAAGTTTCGTATATTAGGGCCATCACTTTTTATAAAACAATGCTATGCTACTGCAATTTGACCAGCTAACAACAATAACAAAAAACACATTCATTCAAGAATTAGATATGCACAAATTCACCAAATACGAACACCTTAGATTTCACAAATTAGAATTAGTAACGTAACTACATCAAACAAAACCCAGTCGAAACGTAATCCCATTCAAACATAACCTCATTGAAACATAAATTGTCACCATAAAACCTAAATAAAACTTATTCTTACACTGATTACATTAAGAGAGCCCCAAACAACTGCCATGCCCTAAACCCCATATTCTCATTGAAGTTCAAATTTTGAAAGTATACTTCAACCCCCTCATAAAACCCTACAAATTCTATCTTTTATTGACCTTAAATCCATTTGCCCTTTCGAAACCCTAAATTATTAATTTTTAAAATTTCAAAAACCCTTCATCTCGGTTTCCTAAAACTTTAAACTCATATTAGGACCATAAAGCTAGTAAACAGAGATAGGTAAATTAGGGATTACACCTGGAAGAAGCCCTAAACTCTAACCTCCACTACAAGCCCGAAATGGTCCCACTACAAGCCCTAGATGGTCCCCTATTAACAAACATCAAATAAAGGAGAATTTACATACAAGACGATAAAAAGCAAAAGAAGAGTCGATCAGTGATCGATGATTGACTTACTACGTTACAAGAATGGGAATGTTGCAAGAGCAAGGTCGTTCTTTTAGTTTTGATAGAGATTCACTGCCTCACGCCTGAAGAAAAAACTCCTCTAAAGCTTCTCCACTTGAATGTGAAGTCGTTTCCTCCAATAAAAGTGACACAGTTGGTCTCTTTTGATTTTTGGTCACCATGGTTTTTAGGGTTTCTGATCGAGAGAATAGGAGCAAATGAGGAAGAGAAGGGTCTAATCTCCTTGCCCTTGAAGAAAAAACTCCTCCATAGCCGTTTCCACTTGAAAAAAAGACTCCTCCATAGCCTTGAAGATAAGGGTCTAATATATAGTTCCCACTCTTGAAATGAAAAGCAAAGAAAAATGGAGGGAATTTCAAAAAATTTTGGGCGAATCCCATTTCTGATTCTGATCAATGACGGACGACTAGCAGATCATAAGCTTGATCGGCAATCAGTGACGATCGCTGAGCACCTTTTTTAACTTTTTTTCATTTGATTTTTTTTTTGCTTTTTTTTGAAAAGAGAACAGATGAGAGGGGCCCACTGGCACACCCACGTCAGATCTACGTCAGGAAGTGCAAAAAGTTGGTGCCTTTTCTGGTTAACTCTAGCATTTCTCTTAACAGAGTGCTTAGCTTCAAGTTCTGTTGATGATGAAAGAGATGGGTTTGGTTCGATCTCCAATTCAAATTCATGAGTTAACTTGTATTTTTGGGAAAATGATAATCTAACACACTTTGGGCACATAATGTGATTTTTAGCCCATTTATGGTGTTTTGTTAGATGTGGGGCCACGCCTATAGAGACAAAAAAGAGTCATAAATGGTTAAAAATAAAGTGTGTGTGCCGAAAGTGTGTTAGATTATCATTTTCTTTTTTATGTGCACTTAATCAACAGCTTTTGCACTGTTTGGTTGCATTTTTAGTCGCGCTAAGGGCACCTCGCAATCCTCTCAAGGCATCTGCTATTTTTAATAAAAATTGGTTTTATAACCAATTAACAAAAATGCCCTCATCCAACCCAATAATTCACATGCACATTCAAATGCCCTCTCAGGGCACCCCACTTTTGAAAACTCAATTTTTTTACGAAGTCAAGTCGATCTGTCGCAGGCCAAAAATTGCGTTTGTCGATCAAAGAGTGCGCACTAGCCCTTGTCAATTTGTTGCTGCCTAAAGATTTGACGAGTTTTAATTATTTTTAGAGTCTAATGGTTGAAGAAAATGAGTGGGAGGCAGACGTTGAACACGACGAGTTAGTTTTTATTATTTTTGTGGGGTTTTTTTTTCATTTTCGAAAGTGAACCATGGATGCGAATATATCGATCACACAAGACCAAGACATGTTGAAGTATCTCGGTACCCTATGACTGCTAACTAACAAAAGGTGTCAGTTATTGCCAACTGAGTTTAATCCCAAACGTAGCTTTTTATTAGACTTTGGTTGGGAGCAACCAAGACATAGCTTAATGTCTCGGTGAATCAGTAGTCTCAGTGATACACAATCACGTGGTTTAAGGGTCCTTCTCACTTAGGTGTCGGTTGATATTAACTGACACTTACACAATGGTATCAGCAATGAACATTCGAGACCAAAAGACAGATCACGGCCCTGTGTGACTGAACACTACAGGATTGAAGTTAAATACATCGTCTAACTATAAAAATAACAAATCTATCTTAAACAAGCAAGAAAGTGAGAGGATTTGGTGTATTGAGGCCTTGATGTCGTGATGAAAGGGAGAAAAGAAGGGTTTCATTCGATTTGGCGGTGGAGTGCTCGCACTTCAAATAAAAGGGCATTTTAATAAAAGTACCAAGGTGTCCTGATAAATTTTTGGGATGCCCTGAGAGGATTGCGAGGTGCCCTTAACGCGACTCTTTTTTGATGTTTTTTACGAATATGGTAACTAAAACCACCATAATAAGTGTAATTCTCAAAAGCATCATCGTACATGCATTTTGCTTTTTATAAGCACTATAGGGTGTCTGCAATGGTTGTACCTAAAAAGTAGTTATTGACATTTCACATTATCAAATTATTAAACTCACTCATTTCTCTCTCTTACCTCTACTTTTTCTCCACAATAGTTAGACTCTCTTTAGACTCAAATAAGATCCACAAATACATCACACCTAAAATGTTTTGTTTTAAAAAATGGGTCAAAATGTTTTGTTTAAAAAAAAAAAGGGGCCCACACGCATGGTATGAGGAGCGTCTACTAATCTTATCCATGTCATCAAAGTAAAAGCTGAACAAAACAGGGCTTAATCTTATAAGATATCGACTTTTTTTATTTCTATTATTTCATTGTGATCGATTTTTAATATTTTACATATAACATTTTTTAAGCCATTGTTTTTTATACATGTATTCAATTTCATACTTATCTTTTAATATATTTCTAAAAAATAGTTATCTTGGGGCATATTTCTAAATATCAATTTTTTTGGGATCTATTTCACAATTGGCAATTTTTGCATACAAATTTTTCAATGCTGCCTATATTTTCAGATAAACTTATTTTTTGCAATTTTCTTTAATTTTTAGAGGTTATTAACCGCACCCTCTATTTTTAGAGGGTGTGGTAGATAGTGTGGGCTTTTTTTATGCCACGTCACATGTACATTGCAAATCCACATTAGCATTAGAGAAGGATTTTAGGTTGGGATGTTTCTATTGTCCTAGGTGGCACACTTCTCCCCCAAACCACATCCCCATTAGAGATGCTCTAAGGTTCGTATAATTGAATTCAATTTAGTACATTTATTTTTTCGGTAGTTCAGGTAATTATTCAGTACATTGATCAACAATAGAACATCACATATATGGTATTAATAATAAAAAAAATTAATAATCTATATTGACGTGAACATAGAACTAATCCTATGTAGAACTTAAATAAGGTTCTTATACAAAAAAAAAATCTATTTAGTATCTAGGCATCTATATTTTGCAAGAATCCATAAATAGAACATCACATGGTATTAGTTTGTTTTGTAAGACCATTTTGTGTCTCATAAACTTTTTTTTTGTTGACTTCAGTGGGAATTGAACCACAATCTCTCGAGGTCTTGCCTTCTTAGCAAGTGATGTTTTTACAATATCACCTAAGAGACTTTAATTTGAATAGTGATATTGTTTTCTCTTTACTTTAGCGGGAATCAAACCATGATCTCCTGAGGTCTTGCCTTTTTGGCAAGTGAAGTCTATACTATCTCACCTGAGAGGCTTTGACTGAATAGTGGCATTGTTATGAAGTTGTTTTTTTTTTTTTTCTTTTGAAGTAAAAACAACTTATTTTTCTTCAATCTAAAGAAGAAGAAGACGAAGTTCTTTTTCTCAATGGTTATAAAGATGTGGATCCTATCTTCTTCGAGGAAGAATAAGTCAACTTTGACGAGGCACCAAAGTTTGATGTTGGCGATAAAGACTTCATCAAAGACATGGTGGTATTTGTTGAAATTATTCCACGATCTACGAGTCCCCAAGCCTGGTGATGGCGTCATCAACAATTCTTCCATTGAGGTCCTTGCATAGATGGAAGCCAAGTTTTCGACAAAACACTTCTCTTCATTGACTAAAGATACTAACGATGAGTTCGTCGAGGATATTTTTCATGACCTCCATGGTGATGTGTTCGTTAACAACTGCAATATAGCGATGGAAGTTTTGAACATCATTCCAAAAAGGCATGTTCCATTATGTGCAGATAAGTTCGTTGCGATTTTGTTCAACGAATAACAGAATTATGACATCCAAAAATTTCATTTTCTAAATTAAATGGATTTAATGGGGTGATTAGACTACTAAAACAATTTTGTTGTGTTGTGTGTGCCAAGTTGTGTGGTAGGTAGTAATTAATAAGTAGATTACTTGGGTAGCAAGTAACAAAAATTACTATGAGAAAAAATGAGTTACTAAATTGACATGTAAAAAAAATAAAAAGGTGAGAAAGGTTTTGACTAGTTAACTCAACCCTAAAGACTCTATAAATTGATAGCTATAATAGTTGTAGGCATATTTCAATTCACAAGTCAAGAGAAGTTAGGTTGGTTTGAGAAGGAGAGGCGGAGCTTGAAAAACTAGGGCTTCACAAACTTGGATTCACCACACTAAGGTATAAACTCTAAACTGACTTGTGGATTTGTACAAATTGGATGGCTTAACACGTGTAGATCTTAGATTTGTATTGATTATAAATGGATTTGAAGAGGTTTCTTAGTTACAACATTGTTTCTCTTGGATTTGTGGGTTATACCCATGGTTTTGGTATTACTTTAATGTTTTGACTCAAAATAGTGAAGAACACATGGGTTCTTACTGGCTTTTGGTTGTAATCTAAGACTTGTGATCATTTGTAGCTATGGTTTCTTGAATGTGTTTTGATTGGATTTCATTAATTCCTTAAGCTTTTAGTAATGATTTTCGAGTTTTTGGCAACACACTTATGGATTTGAAATTGGATATGATTTGGCTAAATTGGATGTTTTATCAATGGGAAACAAGTTTTAAACCCAATGCACTCAATTTTGGGTCAAGGGAATGTCCGAGAGGGTTCGAGAGAGTCAGGAAAGTTTATGTAAGTCAGTTGAAAAGTCGGCAACAAGACAGCTGCATGGTTGCATGAATGGCGTCGTGGCACAGAAGCCACGGTGCCCCCCATGGCATCAAGCTGTCTACTTGTTTTTTTTTTTTTTTTTTTTTGGATTTTCTCGTAAGCTTCGTATGACCATAACTTCGATTTCGATATTCTGACACCATTGTAAAGCTCATAGAGAACTTAACAACATGGATTTGATAAATCACCTAAACTAAGACTTTAAATAATTAAAAGTGTATTGGAAGTTATGAATATAGTTTGGCTTAGAAACTTATTTTGCTAATATAAATTGTAGATACTCAAGGAGTGCCCCAAAGGACTTCTCAAGGCGAGGAATATATGATAGAAGGCAGAGTTAGAGATAATTGTGGTTTGCTCTATTATCAATCATGTCATGCTATTACGATTATTAGATTTACGATAGTGAATTTTGATATCTTGTTTGGATTCGTTTCGTTGAATGAATTCTTGAAATTTTTTATTATCCTTTCTTGAACTCTTGGTTACTATTTACATGAATGTCTATAGAATGGATATGTCATTATACAATGCAATGATTTGGGGTTAGGCTGGCGGCCACCGGTGCCAATTTCCAATATATTTTCTCCTTGCAGGTTTTACTATGCAAAAGGATGATTGGTGTGCTTTAATGTTGTTGTAATGGATTTATGTGCACATGTTTCTAGGTAATTGCAATTTAGACACTGGGCCAAAGTGCATCCGAGCTCTACTCTTTTGATTCTAAGGCATTTGTGGGTCGTTGTATCTCCTTAATGTTTTATTCTATCATGATTGGGCAGTTTTCTTTTATCTTGCATGGAATATTATGCTTGTTATCATGTCAATGATGCCCATGTGATTGTAGGATTTTCTCAATGATTTGATCATGATAGTTATTATGTATTAATTACTACTTGGATGATTGATAGTAGAGTAGATTTCACTTTACTAAGCCCATTGATATTTTGCTCACCCCACTTTCCCCTCCTACTACCTCCACTATAGTTAAGGACAAGGGCAAGGGCATAGTGATAGCCTAGGCGTTCTCCTTGTGATTGAAGGTTCAACTTATTATCTATTTTCCATGTTTTGAACATTTGGATTATAATTAAACAGAGGTTGTTATGGATAGACTTTGTCAAGAACTTGTTTAGAATCCTTGTATGACATTCTACATTTTGTTCCGTAGTTATAGACTTACAGACATCATTTCTATACTTTTTAATTGTCTTAGTAGTCTGTTGTAGATTTTCTTGTGATTAAATTATGTAGGATAAGGCTTTCCGTATCATAACCCACTCAGTGGGTCATCTCAAGGAGTTTGGATATGGTTTGGGCTAGGTGGCCCAGGTTCACAGGAGTTGGGGTCATTACAGTTGATATCAGATAGTACGTTAGGCAATCCTAAAAACAAGGTTAGTTTAGGAGAACCTAGAATGTCCAATATTGGGATACCAAGTTCACAGTTGGTATCAGAGTGTAGGTTAAGCAAACCTCGTGGTTAGTTGTCTAAGGTTGATTTAGTTGGTATTCTATCTAGGCGATTCTACTTAAGAGGAACATAGTTGATATCGTAACCTTAGGGAACGTAGTGCAATTCTTAAATTTGGAATAGGACTCGAATGAAATAGCATCTAATTCAGTTCAATTTAAGGTCTAAGTTAGTGTTGAACTTAGGAAAGATTGAATCATGATAAAGTGATGAAATCATTTGTACGGGCATTTGGTTTGCATCAACTTAATATGCACAAATGACCAAACTTAAGATGGGGAAGGGATTAAAATGAACAAATATATGTTATTATTCTATTTGCTTATGTATATAATATCTACATCGTTAGATAAGTTGTTCATACATCTTGTCTCCTACTTTAATATTGGGATTAACTTCCTTGAACTGCTCACAGTGCATAATGAGTACTCAAAGTGGGAGTTTCGATGGTCATGAAGAGATCAGGAGTACTAGGAAGACTAATGATGGACATTGACGGAATTAGATTAAGCGCCAAAGGGTCAAGATAACTGAAGTCCATGATAAGGCACTCGAGGACATGTCGATAGAGGGGAAATGCAGGATGACAGAGTCACAAGACTGGGTTAGAGCTCAAAGAATTATCGAGGAGTCAAGAGTGGACATGTTTATTGGAGGACTTCGAGAGGAGATCAAATGCATAGTGATTGCTACCAAGCCTAAGACTTACGTAGAGGCAGTGAACAATGCGATAAAGTGCAAGGTAACATACCTAGTGACTAGGGACAGAGAGATATGGCCACTACCGTTAGCAGTGACTAGGGATGGTTATTAGAGTTCTGATATGATCGAATCAGGTGGAGATCATGGTATTGTCAAGCCAGATGCGAAGGCCACTCGACATTTGGTGGTAGGTACGATTTACATTTGTGTTAGAGGCATGCATACATTGATTGATTTGGGGTCTTCAATTTATTTTATATCGGGTGGCATGGTTGATGAGTTAGGGTTGAGACCAGTCTGGGCCAGTTCAGTATTGATTTTGAGCATAGTTTCTAGTTGAAAAGTCTATCCTAACCTAGTTTGCACGAATAGTGTCATTAAAATTGGGAATCACGAGTTGCTGATTGATTTGAAAGTCTTAGAGTTCTTAGAGTACGATGTGGTGCTTGTGATGAACAGGTTGGAGGCATATCGTGATAGTATTTATTGTTATCATAATTTTATTACATTTCAAATTCCTAATATTTTGCCATTCAGATTCAGAGGTCGTGCACCTAGACGGATTACCACTTAGAGAAAAAACATAGCAACTACCCGAGAGTTACAGATTCTAATGAGTATGATATCTATAAGAGAGGAAGGTCATGAAGCATAGTTTGAGTTGATACCAGTAGTTCAGGAGCTTTCAGAAGTCTTTCCTTCAGAATTGCAAGGAGCTCCTCTCTGTCGAGGCATTGATTTTATCATTGAATAAACCATTATAAACAAATACCTACTCCCAAGAATCAATGACTTGTTCTACCAGTTGGAGGGAACGAGGTTCTTCTTAAAGATTAACTTGAAATTAGGTACCACCAGTTGAGGATTCGTGAGGAAGACATTTAAAAGACGACATTCCAGATGCATTACGTGCATTATGAGTTTACGATGATGCCATTTGGGCTCACTAATGCGCCGGCTGTGTTCATAGATCTCATGCATAGGGTTTTCAAACATTACCTCGACAAGTTCATCATCATCTTTACTGATGACATCATGATTTATTCCATGATCCTAAGAAGAGTATGAGAAACATCTTAGAGTGACTTTATAGACCTTGAAGGATCACCGGTTATATGTTAAGTTCTCCAAGTGTGAGTTTTGGGTTCGGAGGTGAAACTTTTAGGTCACGTAGTGAATGAGAAGGGCATTTCCATAGATCTAGCTAAAGTTGATGTCATCACAAAATGACCACAGCCTACTACAATGGCAGATATTATAAGTTTTTTGGTATTAGCGGGTTACTATCGGAGATTCGTGAAAAGATTATCGAAGATTACAGCACCAACGACGAGGCTAACCTAGAAGAACTGGAATTTAAGTGGAGTGATGAATGTACAAATACTTTTAAGGAGTTGCAAGACAGGTTGACTTTGGCACCCATTTTGATTCTTCCAAAATCGGGGAAGGAATTAGTTTTCTACACCGATGTTTCAAAGGTCGCATTCAGATGCATGTTGATGTAAGAAAGAAAAGTGATTTCCTATGCTTCAAGGCAGTTGAAGGTGCACAAAAAGAATTACCTCACTCATGATTTAAAGTCGGAGGTGATTGTCTTCGCTTTGAAACTATGGAGGCATTACCTGTATGGTGAAAAGTTTATGGTATTTTCATATCATAAGAGTTTGAAGTACTCATTCACGCAAAATGAGCTAAACACATAAACATATGACAAAGTCCAGGGTTGGCCCTCAAAAGGGGCAAGTGGGGCAACTGCGCCAGGCCCCCGCCCCTGTTGTGGCCCATTTTTTATTTTTTAGTTTTTAAATTAGTTATGTATACAAAAAAAGTTTTATTTTAAGAATTATTGTTGATTATGTAATGCAATGCCACTTAAAAAGATTTTTGTGTACTTTTTTCTATAAAAAGAAAACTAACTTATCTTGTCCCCTTTTAAACCTTGAACCCCGAACCTCTTTTTCTTTTTAATTTCAGTGGGTATCAAACTACGATCTCCCGACGTCTTGTCTTTTTGGCAAGTGATGTTTTTACAATCTCACTTGTGATGTTTTGACAACTTGAACCCTCAACCTCTAACATCAATACCACATAGCAAATCATTGAGCCACTCATATAATTGGTAAGTTGTTAATTTATGTTTGGTCCTCATTGAGTCATTCATTTCACTTCAAAAAAGTTAGACCTTTCAAGTTATTTTCTCATCTTAAACACTTAGGGTTTTATCCTCTTATTTTTCTTGGTTTAAATTACTCGTATTCCAAACTATCCATCCGAGTTCGCCTCGAGTCATGCACTGTACAAGTGGGGGAAGCTCCTAGTGTTAGTGTTTATATCCATAGGACTCAAACTCGAGTCACTAGTTAGGGGACAGCAACCCGTTTCCAGTTGTGCCAACCAACTATTTATCTTTTTATCCTCTCCTTTATATTTTGTAAGTGTAGTCGTTACACTTCACTTTTTTTTTTGAAGTATTGTTAATTTTACTTAATTTGAAGTAATTTTGTGTGTGAGTGCATATTTGTTAATCAATTAAGTATTTAATTTAAGGGGCCCTAAATTATTATTTTGCCCCGGGCCCCTAAATACTTAGGACCGGCCCTGACAAAGGCATTGGCTCGAGTTCCTGAAAGACTTTGATTTCACTCTTCAGTATCATCCAGGAAAAAGCAAATGTCGTAGCAAATGCCTTGAGGCGCCCCCCACCCCACCCCACCCCATTCCAACCCAATAATTAAATTAATTATCAAGATGTAACTAAAGTGATTTTAAGTTGGGTGATTAATTTAATACCAATGCAACTTTAGTTACCAGAGTGTTAAAAATTATAAAGTTCGATGGTCGTCTAAATAAACCCTATGATCTGATTGGCTTGATCTCTTTCCGATAATTGTATTTTATAATTGTATTTTTATTTTGTTTTGAAGCACCAACACCCACTCACTAATTAGCAGTTTTGTGGACACCTCTTAGAAAAAGCCACATCTTTAAGAATATATTCCCGTTTAATTAACATATACCATGTATTATAGTAATTCCATAACCACATGCCACATTGACTGGTACGTATAGAATTAATCTCCAACCAAATTACTTTATCAGTGAATTTTGACACCTATTCTATGAGACTGTTGCCTATTTGAGCTTAAAAAAAATCCTAAATTATATTTATGAAAAACTTTCTTTAACTGACTCAGAATAAGATCGTTCTTTTGAAATGTTTGAGAATAAGAGAAAAATGAAGGATATGAGGCAGTGAAGATAGAATGTAGAATTGGCTGCGAAAAATAAGAATTGCAAACTGGCTATGATGAAGCGCCGGCTGCAATAACCAAAGATTACATACTAAACGTGTTACTCCAAATAATTAGTTAAAAAGAGAGAAAGATAAAGAAATAATAATATACTCTTATTATTGGTATGTGTGTATATCTCTGTTTATAATATCATTACTTACAAAATCAAAGATACGAAAACTTAAATTACTAAATCTATGTCTATAATCTTGGCAGCCAAATTGAAACAAATGAGGAGAAAATCATGGAGACAAATCATGAGAGGATCTTCAACTGTTGGGGATTGATAAGCTGGTCGAAGTGTCAAGTAATAGCCCCCCGCAAGCTAGAGCATATAGATTTTGTATGCCTAGTTTAGATATAAACATGTTGACTATAGTAATGTAGTTGGCTGAGCTGATCAATTAGCAGGCTATTCGATATAAGAAATAAGTCGATTAGAAAAGCATCGTAATCTAGAACTTCATCAGTAGTCGGTTATCCATTAACAATCATACAAGAACCAATCAGCTACAAAAAGTCTTGAAAAAAATGTTTCATTACTTGATCGAGTAGGCACTTAAAGACACAAAAATTGGTCGTGAAAGAACAGTCGGTTAGACACTAATCCGCCACAAGGCATCACGACCAGGAAAAGAAGAAAAACTTGATTCCAAATGAATGGAAGACATCTAAATAGGATATAGTGGTCCCAAATATGAGAAACAACCAGCTAGAGACTAATAATCATCTGAAAATCGACCAGTCACAAGGCATCACAACCAGTTAAAGAAAACTCTGTATAAATAGAAGACATCAAAAATAAGATATGGTAGTCCCAAATATGAGAAATAGTCGGCTGCAGACTAACAACCACCTGAAAACTAGCCAACCACAACATTGAAACCACACCCAAGAGGGGGTGAATTGGGTGTATCGAGAAGTTATTGACTTTTTAATTTTAGTTCAATAATTAAGATGCTATATGCTCACCAAAACACGAATGTGAATGATATGCAAGTGAATAGGATAGAAGAGATGAAAAGTGACACACGATTTATAGTGGTTCGATCCAATTATCTACATCCACTACCTAACCTCCCCAATTAGAATTTTTAAACCCCCACTTATATTTCAAATAAGTGTTACAACCTAAGCATACAAGCCTAGAATGCCTAATCACAATTACGACTTCCTACCTAGTCGCAACTAGGGTTTATGCCTAGCCTCAACTAGGTCTTCTCCTTTGACTTAGATTCCACTAAGTCTTACAATCATTCAATTACAACAAGTAGCTGAAAAATAATGAAATACACTTTACAAAGTAAAGTGGTATCAAATTCAAACACTAGCAAGCCTCCTAGAGTCTAACAACTCTAATGCATGCAAGTATGAAAATAAATGGAATATGCAAATATGTCACTGATTTTTTGCAAGTCCCAAATATGAAATCATTTCAAAAATCTAATGTATTAGTGCAAAACCAATTTCAAAGCTAAGAACAAGAAGTTTAACAAAAATCAAGTTTAAGTGCAAAACTTTGTTCAAACCAATCTTAGGGTTTAATAAAATAAGTTTAAGTGCAAAACCCAAGATGAAAGTGTTCAAACACAGAACAAAATGATTTTTTATTCAAACACACAAAACTATGTAGATTAAGCACAAGAAAAAGAGTATAGAACAAAGACTTTCTTACAACCAAGAAGGTGACCTAAAAATCAATTTCGAGGAGATTCTTGCACACCTTTGGAGGCCTCAAAAGTACTGGATTTTGGAATAAATGGACAGCCGCAAGAGTCTTCTTTTTCTCTTTCACAAAAATCAAAGTTCTTCCCTTTGTAAGTTTTGAACTTTTGTGTTTCTTCCTTGTTGTGTTCAAAATAATGTTCTTGGTAGTTTTATAGTGTTAGACATTCCATCTTATCAGTTTGTGACCGTTCTAGGGATCCAAGGGCCCAAAATTCATTAAGAATTTAAATTAAAGTGTGTTTTTCAAATTTTTTAAAAAAGCTGTCAGGAAAGCAGTTAGCGTGTTAATGTTCATACCTAGCGCACTAACTCTGCACTTAGCGCACTAATGACAGTATTAGCGCGCTAACTGTAGGGACTTCAAAATAATTATTTTGTCCCTTGTGTTAGCGACCCTTAAACACGTTCAGGACCCAACCAACCCACATATAACATGTTATATATGTTTAATATGGGTCATTAAGCCTATTTAAGTAGTCCAGATATTTTTACAAATCCCGAAAACGAAAAAATCTTGTTTTCATAACGTGCGAGGCACTTTTCTGCAAATTTGCAATTTTCTTTTCAAAAACCTTTCAAATACAAGTTTTTTTTCTTTTTTGAAAACTTCCACAATGATCTTCAAAATGCAAATGAACATAAACACATAGTTTAACGAGTCATGTGTTAAAGTTCCATTTTGAAACTTCGAGTAATCACTTGACATTTGAAGATTCGTTTTAAAAACTCGATATGGATGAACTAATGCATTTGGCTTGCGTGAATGGACTTGTATACCTTACATCAATATTACAACTTGTAGTTTGATCTTTCGTCTTCATTCCTTCATGAATGCTGAGTCTTGAACTTGTATGGCTTGAATACCTGTGATGTGATGTTTTGCAACCTTTAACAAAAACTAAAATACACTTGATATTTATTAGTACATTTTTACCTTGTTTGTTTCCATCAAAATCCCGGTCGGAGTTAGAGTGACTAACCACTTAGTCCAACAATTTCCCCCTTTTTGATGATAACAAACAATGTGAACTTGACAAGTGTAAAACATAATTCAAGTGTATTTATATCGCATTCATGGTTATACATATCATATATTTTGATTTAACTATGCAAGTTCTACCACATCTACAATTTCAAGTTCAACCACTTTTTCTTCCCCATTTGATACCATCAAAAAATGAGGTCAAGCTCCACCGTAAATAAAACACAATAAAGAATAATAGAATCAATACAGGAGAAATACACTCCCCCTCACTTCATACATATCAATAAACAATAGATGGAAGCGTTATCCATTCATATACAATGAATCTAAGATATCAAGAAATAGTAGTATATTAACTCAAAGATACGCAAAAAAAATTTCATGATATAAATAGTATAAAGCAATGGAGGCATAGTTGTGGCATTAAACATGAGTCTACAAAAGAGAAATTTTTTTCATGAACATCTAAGACTAACAATTTTGAGCCTAATGCTCGCCTAACAACAATCTTTCTAAATGCTCCGCCGGGATGATGATGGCCGACTCGCCGAGCCAGAGGCACGACCGTCGCGTGCTGGCACATATGGTAGTAACTCAATCTCGATATGACGTAGCCGCGTGTTGAAGGAAGTGAACGTCTCAGTCACATATGCATGCAGGTATTCCAGCAATGCAGAGACGTATGCCGATGATGGTGACATATCTGGTGGAGGGGTGAAGCCGGCGAACGTCGAAGAAGGTGGAGGCTACGTTGTCTGATGGTGCAACTGCTGCGGTGGAGCTGTAAAGTCCTGATGAATTTCATCATCGCCATCATGATCATCATTGCAAGCATTACCTTCATCATCGTGAGAAAAATTGTAGCTATATTCCAGGTAGTCCGGCACATCGAAAGGAGCAACTGGAGAATCTGTAGGCAGTGGAGACTCATAACCGTCGTAATACTTGTTGTCTGGAATTGCATCTTCCCATGTCCACTTCTGCCTTTCACGAATGTAGCGATACTTCATGGCCTTCAAAGTGGCCATGTCGATGGTGTCATAGACAGTGAGGGGACGACCACTTATGGCGAGATCCACTTGGGCGGACTCCAAGTAGGATGTGATGATGTGTGCATAAGGAAGATAGCGACCCAAGCTACACATGCTTGTCATATAGCCAATAATGATATGGGGCAAGCTGAGAGGGATCATACGAATTAAGTGCCCAAGAACAAACATGTCAAGGAGAGTGACATAGTTCTTATTGCCACCTCGTGGAAGAATCTTCTTATGAAGTACTTTATGAAGGAGGTGAGGTATGAGTTTGAAGTCAGTGTCCGTTATACCAATCGGATATACGGTTAAAGTCATTTTCGACCTCAAAAAGGAATTGAGTAATTCAAGACGATCGATGGGCCAACGGAGGAATTTGCACATAACTGTAGTGGTAGGAGGATGCAAAGGAAGTTGAAGCCTTTAAGCAAGATTCTTGGGAGTAATTTCAATGGATCGGCTACTAACTGACGATTTTAGAACAAAATTGTTCATCGTTTCAAGATTTGAATAGAAAACTCAAACCAAGAGGGGTTATAGTTGGCATTGTAGGCACAAAAAGTGGTCCATCCCGTTCCAACGAAAATCTCCCAAATTGGAAGATGAGCCTTATCAAAAAAGGCAAAGTCAACAATGGCGTACCTAAGAATTTTGGCATCTGTTAGCCATGGTGCCACCGACTCTAAAATTGATGGGGACTCGTTAATAGATTTTGCACGACCCTCCATTCATGGGGCATTTGCCGGAATGGGGACGGGATGGCTATGGGTAGAAGGTGAGGACTTAGACTTGTTTCCGGATGAAGAGGACTGGACAACACATCGGGCAGAGGGACGACGTGCGGCAGAGGGATGATGAGAAATGGTGGGGGCGGCCAGACGTGAAGATGGACGGGCAGAGGTTCGACGAGTCGACATTAGGGTAATGAAAACCAAATCGTGAAGAAATTGACAAAGAGGGTGAGTAATGTTACCTTGTGGGTGGAGAGAGCACAGTGGAGTCGTCGAGAGGAGAAGAGAAAGGCTAGGAGTCGACAAGAGGAGAGGAGAGAGTTGTGAGGTGAGGGAATTTTTAGGGCAAAACACGATTTTTATAACCCTAGCCGAGCAACATTAGCGCGCTAATGATAGAATTAGTGTACTAATGGGTTAATTAGCGATCTGGGCCAGAACAGAATTAGCGCACTAATGACTGCAATTAGCACGCTAATGACTGCAATTAGCGCGCTAATTGCTCACTGGAAATTTTGGACAAAAATTTTTGAGTTTTTGAAATACAACTCCGATTCACCTCAAACTTCATGGACACTTCACTAACACCATATAAAAAGGTTCGGAACAACTAAAACATATGTAGAAGGTTCGATTTACGAGACATGCCTAACTCACGCCGAATCTTAAAAAATTGATCTCTAGGCAAAGGCTTAGTGAAGATATCGGCTAGTTGATCCTTTGTGGACACATGGATGAGTTTAACATAACCCTTTTGGACGTGATCATGAAGAAAATGGTGCCTAATCTCAATGTGTTTTGTGTGAGAGTGTAACACTGGATTTTTCGATATGTTAATTGCACTTCTGTTATCACAATAAATTTCGGCACAACCAACTAGGATTTGATAATCCTCAAGTTGTTGTTTCATGTATAGAACTTGAGCACAACAAATCCCGACAGCCACATATTAGGCTTCCGCCATAGATAAAGCAACGAAATTTTGCTTTTTGCTAAACTATGAAATAAGTGAATTTCCTAGCAAATGACAAAATCCGGAAGTGCTTTTTCTATCAACTAGACTTTCCGCATAATCAGAGTCAACAAAACTTTGGAGTTCAAAACTCTTGGTTTTGTTGAACCACAATCTTAAGTCTTGTGTTCCACTTAGATATCGAAATATGCGTTTTACACATTTTAAGTGTGACTCTTTAGGATCGGATTAAAATCTAGCACATAAGCAAACACTGAACATAATGTCAAGCCTACTTGTGGTGAAATATAGAAGACTACCTATCATTCCATGGTAAAGTTTAGGATCTATGGATTTTTCTAGTTGGCCTTTGTCCATTTTGATGGTAGAACTACTAGGAGTGTCACATGCTTTCAGATTTTTGAATTTGAACTTCTTTAGCATGTCTCTCACATACTTTGCTTGATTTATAAAAATGTCATGTTTGGATTGCTTTGTTTGCAAGCCTAACAAGTATGTTAGTTCACCCCATCATGCTCATTTCAAATTCATTTGTCATTAACGATGAGAATTCATTACATAGACGTGTGTTTGATGATCCAAAAATGATATCAACATAAATTTGAACAAGAAGCATATCATTCTTTTTTATCAAGATGAACAAAGTAGGATCTAGCGTTCCTTTCTTGAATCCTTTTTCAAGTAGAAATGCACTAAGTCTATAATATCAACTTCTAGGAGCTTGTCGTAGTCCATACAAGGCTTTTTGAAGATGATAGACATGGCTTGGATGTTCATGATCTTCAAAATCCAGTGGTTGTTCTACATATACTTCTTCATGGAAGAACCTATTTAGGAATGCACTTTTAACATCCATTTGGTATAGTAAAACCCTATTGTAGCAAGCATAAACAAGCAATATTCGAATTGCCTCCAATCTTACTACGGGTACAAAGGCTTCCTTATAATCGATTCCTTCTTCTTGATTGTAGCCTTATGCAACCTACCTAGCCTTGTTTTTTACATTTTCACCCTTCTCATTCTTTTTGTATCTAAAAACACATTTGGTGCCTATAATAGTAAGGTCCTTAGGTCTAGGTACTAGAGTCCATACCTTATTCCTAACTAAGTGACTTAGCTTTTCTTGCATAGCCATTACCCAAAACTCATCTCTTAAGGCATCATCTATCTTGATGGGCTCGGTTTGTGATATAAAAGCTATGTGTCCCTCATCTCGATGTAACGTTGACCTCGTTATTATTCTCTTGTTTGGATCACCTATGATTTGTTGGGAGGAATGGCCAATAAGAAGTCCTAAATTCTTAAGTGCACTTATTTCGGATTCTTTGTTTACCTCGACCTCTTGACTATTGGATGTTTTTCCTAGGGTGCTATTATCTTCATCATCAATACTCAATTTTTCCAAGTTTTGCATCATCTTAACTTTGGGATCTACTTCATCAAGTTTCACATGGATAGATTCTTCTATGGTTTTGGTTGATCTATTAAATACCCTATATGCTTTGCTATACATAGAGTAGCCTAGAAAAGTGCATACCTTTGACTTTGGATCAAATTTGTCTAATTGATTCTTATCATTTAGAACGTAGCAAGTGCAACCGAACACCTTAAAATAACTTATGTTAGGTTTTGGGCCTTTCCATAGTTCATAAGGAGTCCTTTTCACTTGCTTTCAAACATTAACTCTATTTATAACATAGCGTGCCGTGTTAATGGCTTCGGCCCAAAAGTGCTTAGCTATGTTGTACTCATTTAGCATAGTCCTACACATCTCTTGGAGTATCCTATTTTTTCTTTCAACAACTCCATTTTGTTGGGGTGTTCTAGGAGAGGATAATTGATGTGTATATCCTTGTTTAGCACAAAAATCCTCCAAGTTCCTATTTACAAATTCACCACCTCTGTCACTTCTAATGATGGTGATTTTGTACCCTTTTCATTCTCAACTAATGCACAAAATTTTACAAACATATCAAACACTTCATGCTTATGAGTTAGAAAATACACCTACGTATACGTAGTAAAATCATCAACAATAACAAAACAATATGATTTACCTCCTAGACTTTGTATTTGGGTAGGTCTGAACAAATCCATATGGATAAGTTCTAATGCTCGAGTCACATCACTTGTTATTTTCGTCTTAAATGATGATTTCACTTATTTGCCAAGGATACAAGGTTCACATTCCTTATCTTTCTTAAAGGTACATTTGGGTAGGCCTTTGACAAGATCATGCTTAATCCATTTTGACAAGTTTTCTATGCTAGAATGTCCTAATCTAAGGTACCACAACCATGCATCACATTCGCTTTGTGCACTCAAATATGAAACATTTTGCATATTCATCTCATCAAAGTTAATGGCATTAATATTTTTATCTCTATATGCAATAAATAGAGTTTCATACTTCTCATTCCTAACAATGCATTTTGATGATTCAAATGTGACATGAAATCCTTTGTCACACAATTGACTAATACTAAACAAATTATGCTTCAAACTATCAACAAGATAAACATTAGAAATAGAAAGTGAATTGTTACCGACGGTTCCAAGGCCAATAACTTTTCCTTTATTGTTGTCTGTGACATTTCCACCATCATGCCGCTTTAATTCAATGAATTGATGCACATCTCTAGTCATGTGTCTTGAGCACCCACTATCTAAGTACCATGAAGTGCTCTTTCTCGCATCCTACACAATAGAAACACACACTAGATTTTGGTACCCAAACACTTTTGGGTCCGAGAAAGTTAGTGTCAAAAACATGTTTAACTACCCATGCTAGTTTACCCACTTTAGCCTTTTGTAAAGCACATTTCTCAACCACATGAGTCTTATTGCATTTAGAACATATATAATCATCATTTAGCAATTTCTTGTAACTCAACAAGTTTGCTCCATAGCCTATGCCTCTTTTGTTGAGTGCACGTCATTGTGCTCCCAACATCATGTCAAACATTTCTCTACCATTGGTGAATTTATGTAATGTGCTAGTCAAGTCCTCTACTTCCTTGACTAAAGTATCTCTCTCCTTTAGGATTTCATTCAAGTCACTTTGGAGATCATTAATGGTCTCATTTTGTGACTCTATTTCACTAATTGCTATGGTCAAGCTCTTTTTGAGGTATTTGGTCTTTTTGACCTCCTTTTCCAACTCTTTCCTAAGCATATCAAGATTTGGAGCATCATCCAAATTATCAACATCATCAAAGTTAGAAGTGTTAGAGTTTACCTCATTTTGTGCCATTAGACAAAATATTACTTTCTCACTCTCCGATTCGGACTCGGAGCTTGAAGAGGATGAATTATCCCAAGTCTCCATGAAGCTCTTCTTTCCTTTTTTCTTGTCCAACACCTTCTTGGACTTGCATTCTGCCTTGATGTGACCTAGTTTGCCACACCCGAAGCATATAGTCTCACTTGACTTTCCTCCCTTGCTTCCACTTTTAAACTTCTTCTTGTACTTATCCCGCTTGTACATGGCCTTGTTGAGCTTTCTTGAAAGTATAGCTACTTCCTCCTCAAGATCATTGTTGTCACAAGATTTTTTTATCTTCAATGACATCTATAGATGCAACTGGGGAGCTATTTGCCTTCAAAGCAATCTCTTTTCTTGAACTCTTTGTGCCTCCATTTAATGCTTCTAATCTAGCTCGGTTTTTAAGTTCGAATTCATGCACCGTTAGCTCTCCACACAATGCATCAAATGTATAGTCTCCAAGGTTTTGTGCCGATTGTATAGCATACTTCTTGGCATCACATTCCTTAGGCAACCCTCTAAGAAACTTGTACACTGAAGTCTCTTGATCATAATTCTTTCTGAGATTCTTGATCTCATTCGATAGTTTAGTAAATCGAGTGATGGCGGTGGCTATATCTTCATCGGATCCAATTAGGAAAGTTTCATAGTGCTCCTCAAAAATTCTCAAATTTGTTTTTTTCACTTGCATGGTACCTTCATAGTATACCTCAAGCTTCTCCCATACTTCCTTGGCCGTTTAACAAGCACTAACTCGATTAAACTTATTTTCACTTAATGCACAAAATAAGTGATTCATGGTTTGATCATTTGAGAACTCAATCTTGATCTCCTTGGCGGTGTACTCTTTCAAGGGCTTGTCTGGTGGAGTGTAGCCACTTTAAATTGCATCCCACAAGAATCTATGTTGTGCTCTAATATAAAACATCATTCTCACTTTTCAATGAGCATAGTTAGTTCCATTAAAATACGGAGGCCTACTCAAGGAGTTTCCTTCCCTAAGGCGAGCCAGATCTAGAGTTCGCATCCTTTCACAAAAACACTCAAAGATACGTTACTAACACTTTGAGCAATAACCCGCTCTGATACCAATTAAAACCACACCCAAGAGGGGGGTGACTTGGGTGTATCGAGAAGTTATCGCCTTTTTAATTTTAGTTCAATAATTAAGATACTATATGCTCACCAAAACACGAATGTGAATGATATGCAAGTAAATGGGATAGAAGAGATGGAAAGTGACACGATTTATAATGATTCGATCCAACAATCTATATCCACTACCTAACCTCCCTGGTTAGGATTTTTAAACCTCCACTTATATTTCAAATAAGTGTTACAACCTAAGCATACAAGCCTAGAATGTCTAATCACAATTAGGACTTCCTACCTAGTCGCAACTAGGGTTTATGCCTAGCCTCAACTAGGTCTTCCCCTTTGACTTAGATTCCACTAAGTCTTACAATCATCCAATTACAACAAGTAGCTGAAAAATAATGAAATACACTTTACAAAGCAAAGTGGTATCAAATTCAAACACTAGCAAGCCTCCTAGAGCCTAACAACTCTAATGCATGCAAGTATGAAAATAAATGGAATATGCAAATATGTTACTGATTTTTTGCAAGTTCCAAATATGAAATCGTTTCAAAAATCTAATGTATTAGTGCAAAACCGATTTCAAAGCTAAGAACAAGAAGTTTAACAAAAATCAAGTTTAAGTGCAAAACTTTTGTGCAAGCCAATCTTAGGGTTTAATAAAAATAAGTTTAAGTGCAAAACCCAAGATGAAAGTGTTCAAACACACAACAAAATTATTTTCAATTCAAACACACAAAACTATGTAGATTAAGCACAAGAAAAAGTGTCTAGAACAAGGGCTTTCTTACAACCAAGAAAGTGACCTAAAAATTAGTTTCGAGGAGGTTCTTGTACACCTTTGGAAGCCTCAAAAGTGTTGGACTTTAGAGTGAATGGACAGCCTCAAGAGTCTTCTTTTTCTCCTTCACAAAAATCAAAGTTCTTCTCTTTGAAAGTTTTGAACTTTTATGTGTGTTTCTTCCTTATTGTGGTAAAAACAATGTTCTTGGTGGTTTTATAGAGTTAGACATTCCATCTTATCTGTTTGTGACCGTTCTAGGGATCCAAGGGCCCAAAATTCATCAAGAATACAAATTAAATTGTGCTTTTCAACTTTTTTAAAAAAGCTATCAGGAAAGCAGTTAGCGCGCTAATGTTCATACCTAGCGCGCTAACTCTGCACTTAGCATGCTAATGACAGCATTAGCGCGCTAACTACAGGGACCTCAAAATAATTATTTTGTCCCTTGTGTTAGCGACCCTTAAACACGTCCGGGACCCAACCAACCCTCATATAACATGTTATATATGTTTAATAAGGGTCATTAAGGCTATTTAGGTACTTTGAATATTTTTACAAATCCCGAAAATAGAAAATCTCATTTTCATAATGTGCGAGGGTCTTTTCTGCAAATTTGCAGTTTTCTTTTCAAAAACCTTTCAAATATAAGTTTTTTTTTTCTTTTTCGAAAACTTCCACAATGATCTTTAAAATGCAAATGAACATAAACAAATAGTTTAACGATTCATGTGTTAAAGTTCCATTTTGAAACTTCGATTAATCACTTGACATTTGAAGATTCGTTTAAAAAACTCGATATGCATGAACTAATGCATTTGGCTTGCGTGAATGAACTTGTATACCTTACATAAATATCACAACTTGTAGTTTGATCTTTCGTCTTCATTCCTTCATGAATGCTGAGTCTTGAACTTATATGGCTTGAATACCCGTGATGTGATGTTTTGCAACCTTTAACAAAAACTGAAATACACTTTATATTTATTAGTACATTTTCACCTTGTTTGTTTCCATCAAAATCCCGGTCGGAGTTGGAGTGACTAACCACTTAGTCCAACAAACTGTTGGGTTTTGGGGTTCATGCGCAGCGGAGATTACAAAACAATTTTGAGAAAAACCCCAACAGGATCCGAATCTGATTCCATTAAAACATGTTTAAACTATGAAAACTTAATCATACCTCAGTCGCAATACCTCTCTGAAGGTTAATCGATCTCTATGGCGCTGCCAATGACGAACGCCCTCTACCAGCTGTCCACACACGAACGGCGGCCGAGATTCAAAGTGCTAGCTTCGAGAGAATACCAAACCTTTTGTTTCTCTCCAAAACGATCCAAAGGATACCAAAAACTCTAAGTCGTTTCTTAAAACGAAAATAGAGTTTCGGCCCTTTTAAAATCTTTCGTACCTGTATTCTAACTCAAAGCGTCTATTTATACAACCCTTGTATATAGACAGTTAAGTAAATTACACATATACCCCTACTTAAAGAAGTATAAGTGTAATACACTACAAGGACGTTTCTGTTATGAATTTTATCATATAAAATTTATTTTTCTGAACCATCTTAAAATCTCACAAAACCATTCTCAGTGTGCGACCCAATAGGCTCATACAACATTGGCAGTTTACCAAAACACATTTTGGTATACAAGTCATAAGCGGCCTCTAGCAAGACATTATGACTACCCAAGTTGTACGAATATCAAATCGATATAACCTAATCAATAGTGTATATAACATCCTTTTGTCACACACTATCCTTTTAATTAAACATAAGGCATGGAATTGTCATCCAACATATTCAATCGTACTAGTCTCGATTTCTAGGTAGACTGAAAACATCTAAGTGACATTGATCAATATCAATTTACTTAGACTAGGCCTTTTAACAGTCTAACATATCGAGGGATCCACTGGATATCTCTCTTTATATGAGAGGGACAAATTCTATCTCGATTACACAACTTCATCACATTATTCACACAGTAACCAATCACAACCTTTATAATCGTCCGGTTAAAGACAACGTTTGATTGCGTCAAATCACTGTATTCCTAATGTTGAAGTCTCTGGTAATCTCAAGTCAGAGGACTGAAAAATATACCTATCATGAGAAACAACTATAACTTAATCCATGTGATGTTCTCATAGCGGGTCGGTCCAGTACTTTGTTCTCTAACAAGTACTCATGATCTTGATTCGTATTCCTATACGTATGATCATCGTATGATCATCAATCAAGACTCACACTAGTCTTAATTCATTATAGTTCCCAGTATAATAATCGACTAGGGACATTTAGGATATTTCTGTAAATACCCATGGATCTTATTATAATGTAAACATGCAAATCAATTATAATAAACAGCAAATGAAATCCTCTATTTTATTAACTAAAATGTATTCATAAAGACTGTTAATGGATTGACCTAGGGCACATTTCCTAACACAAACATATCATAACCAGTAAAAAAACTATGTATGAATGGAAGACTTAAAAAATGAGATATGATGGTCTCAAATATGATAAATCAGAATTCGCAATGGTGCGATTTAATATCATATAACAAAATGCAGACTGACTGCAATAAACTAAAGATGTAGACTGATTGCAATAAACTAAAGATGCAGATTGGCTGCAATAAATTGGAGATGCAGACTGGCTGCAATAAACTGGGATGTAGACTAGCTGCAATATAAAAGAAATATGGAAGAAAAAGATAAAAAAATAAAAACGTTTTATTTTCCTTCTACTTGCGCTTTGATACCATAGCAGAAAAATGAAGGATATGAGGCAGTGAAGATAGAATGTAGAATTGGTGTGGGCTGCGAAACCTAAGACTACATACTAGCTACATTACAACACTGACTGCTAATAACAAGTGAACAAGAGAAAAAATGAAGAAATAATAATTTACTCTTGTTATTGACCTCATGTGTGTATATCTCTATTCATAGTTACATTACTTACAGAATCAAATATACGAATATTTAAATTACAAAATCTATAGTTATAATCTTGGTAGCCAAATGGAAACAAATGAGGAGAAAAATCATGAAAACAAATGAGGAGAAAATCATGGTGTCAAATCAAGAGAGGATCTTCCACAGTTGGTGATTAATGAGCTGGCCGAGGTGTCACGTAATAGCCTCCCGCACGCCGGAGCATACAGATTTTGTATGCCCAGCTTAGATATAAACACGTTGAAGACAGTAATGGAGTTGGCAGAGTTGATCAATTAGCAATTAGTTCGATATGAGAAATGAGTTGCCTAGAAAAACATTGTAATGTAGAACTTTATCAGTAGTCGATTGTCCCTTAACAATCATACAAGAAACAGTCAACTGCAAGAAGTCTTGAAAAACAAAATTGCTCCATAACTTGATCGAGCGGATACATAAGACACAACAAAATATTGGTAATGATGATGATTGATGATGTTATTATCACAAATTAAATATAAATTATTAATAGTCGGTTTGACAATAGTCAGCCACATGGCATCACGTCCACGAAAAGAAGAAAAACATGATTCCAAATGAATGGAAGACATCTAAATGGGATATAGTGGTATCAAATATGAGAAACAACCAGCCGCGGACTAATAACCATTTGAAAATTGGTCGGCCACAAGGCATCACAACCAGTAAAAGAAAACTTTGTATGAACGGAAGACATAAAAAATGGGA
The DNA here is from genome assembly GCA_039657345.1 of Stephania japonica. NCBI lineage: Eukaryota > Viridiplantae > Streptophyta > Magnoliopsida > Ranunculales > Menispermaceae > Stephania > Stephania japonica. Next base: position 31,566,936 of record CM077561.1, read on the forward strand.
TTTGGTGGTCTCAAATATGTTAATCAGAATTCGAAACAGTGCGCTCTGATATCATATAACAAAATGCAGACTGACTGCAATAAACTAGAGATGTAGATTGGTTGCAATATAAAAGAAATGCGAAATAAAAAGAAAAAAAATAGAAATGTTATATTTTCCTTCTACTTATGCTCTGATACCTCATCGATCAAAATTAGTGCAGTGTCATAAAGTATTTTAGCTTCAGAAAACACTAAAATTCTTTTCTTTATTCACTTTTGTGATTTTTCTTTTTGAACAACTGTCAATCCTCTCAACAATCAACGGTGGTTCCAATCAAATCCTTTTTTTATCTTTGTTCATTCAATAAACAACAGATCTAATAAGATTTGTAGATATTAGTTCATCCTTGTTGTGGTGCATCTTCATTAGTGGTGTTGCATGGAATTGTGTGATGTGGTGGATTGATTTGTCTTTAATTTTTACTTTATAGTGAGTTTTCTTCCCTAGGTGGAAGTTTTTTATTTGTCTTCTCCTTGTTGGGAAGTTTTGTTATTCGTTTATTGGTTTTACGTTGTAGAGAGCAGTCACTGATTATCAAACTGTTTCAACTCCAAAAAAGTCCAAATTAATAGCAGCTTATTTACACAAATAGGATTAGCGAATCAATGTACTTGATTCTATGTCAGGTCCTGTATTGAGCCAAGAATGATTAATGAAATTTTGATTTCTCTTCAAATAAAAAACAGAAAAATGAAGGATACGAGGCAGTGAAGATCGAATGTAGAATTGGCTGCGAAAAATAGGATTTGAATATTGGCAATGATGAAGAGCCGACTGCAATAACCTAAGATTAAATACTGGCTACGTTGCAGCAGTGACTTCAAATAACAAGTGAATAAGAGAGAAACTAAAGAAATAATAATTGACTCTTGTTATATATTGATCTTGTGTGTGTACATCTGATGCAGCTAAAGTCTATTAAATTGATTATTCGACATTACGAACAATACAATTTAGGGCCTAAGAATTAATACCTTAATTCTCCAAAGAAAAGAAATAAAATTATTTATTAATATAATCAATATCACTCTACATTAACGTTTTAAGCCTTTATACAGGCCTTAATAAAATAAAACTAATAACAATCCTATGAGAACTCACTATTAATCACCAATCATAATTATAAAGATACTTAAATACCTATCAAAATAAAACTAACCTACCAATAATGTGCATAACTACTTACACACGTTCACACCACATGTAAACCCTAATATATGTTTTCCAAAAAAAGACACCTAGATAATTGGACTTGTGCACACATCATATATGCATACCAATAGACGGTCCTACACCATGTAGCTATCCGACCACTCTCTCGTAATATTTATTCCTGGTTCGACCCATATTTGTATCACACTCCCCTGTTGACAAAAAATTGTCCTCAAATTTTTATCTTTTCATTGATGTGACAAATTCTCATGAAATCTTCAAAAACAAACAAGTTTTGCTTGAATTCACCCTTAACAAAACCTTCAACGACGGGTAAAAAATATGTACGAGGAGTAATTTCTTCAACTTCATCTTGAAAACCACGTATCTTCATTGACGACGTCTCATCACACAACACCACCACTGACACTTGTGGTATTGACGTCAACTGTGTAACCTCAAGTACACGACCATCACCTCCAAATACTACCTTTTCTTCAACAATGATATCATCAAGTCATAAAAAATTGGCAGTTTGTTGATGTCGAGGATGTGATCGTCTTTACATTCGATTAGATCAATGCATACTTCTGATTGACAATCGTTGTCGTTGTAGTCATCGTCCCTGTAAGAAAAAAATCTCCTTTTGATTATTTAAAAACAATAGAGTCTCTTCGAGAGTTTGGGACATGGATTCGATGAATCTTTAACAACTCTGTCATCTTGGCAGATAACTCATTAAGTTGCACACGCGTTTGTTCCCACGATATGAGAAATTGAGTAAGGAACTGCTCCAATCTAACTTAGTCGTCTTGTTGATAAACAACTTCAACTCATTGGCGGTTCTGATTCTTCTTCGGAAGCATGATTAACGTCAAATCACGCTCGATGAAAGCTCTGATACCACTTGACGCAGTGAAAGTTTTTCGAATTAAATGTTCGACTCCAAGAACAATCTAATTCAAACCACAAGAGAATAACTCTAATTCTCTAAAAAAAAGAAATTATATTGTGACACGAATAATGTAATTTTGGGCTTTGAGTATTAACACCCTAATTCTCTAAAGAAAAGAAATAAAATTCTTTATTAATATAACCAAAATCAATCTGCATGAACGTTTTAAGCCTTTATATAGGCTTTAATAAAATAAAACTAATGAAAATCTTATGAGAACTATACTACTTTTTTTTTGAGAACACCTATCAAAAGAAAATTAACCTACTAATAATGTGCATAGCTACGTACACGTTCATTCACACCCACATGTAACAACTTCCTCTTTCACTATAACTAAAACACCTAATATATGCTTTCCAAAAAAAATACCTAGTTAATTAAACTTTCTAACATCTATGCTAATTTATAAAAAAACAAATTAAAATTTTTTTTATGTGTCACACATTGGACTTGTGCGCACAACATACGTGCACACCAATAGATGGCCCCACACCATGTAGCTATCCGGCCACTCTCTCCTGATATGTATTCATGGTTCAACTCATTCGCACCTGACATAGAGTTTATTGTTTTTAACTAAAGAAAATTAATCAGAATTTATGTATTAGAGTAACAAAAGATATTTAAATAGAGTAACTATTTTCTAACAAAAAGATGTTATTCAAAATATAAAATATTTTTTGTATAACATTTTACCCTATTCATTTATACAATGTATTTAAGCAATAACCATTAACGATTACTTGGATAAAAAAAATGTAACATAATTAAGAATAAAAGGTTTTAAGCATAACAAAATACAAATTATCTCATTGACAAAAAGAAATATGACATCATTACTTTAAAAAAATAATTGAAAACATATTTATTCATTCCTAGCTAGCTTGTTTTGATCATTACGAAGAGGATGACTTGCAGGCTTTCAACACATCACTGATAGTGATCTCTCTCTCATTCGAAGTAGTAATCCTTTTACTTTTTTATCTTAATGGATGAGGACATATCAACCTTTGTCAGCCTTCTACTCTTCCATCTCGCTTCATCTATCTAAAACTCTACTCATAAAATCCATTTTACTTGAAAAGTCAGATACCGACTTTCAATCTAAATAACTGACAATTTGTGTATATACATGCAATACCCAAATTTCTTTGCATTTCTTAAAAAGTCAATCCACGAATGTAATCAAACCCTGAGATCAAAATCATACATCACAACAAACTAAATACATAACCAATATTGTATCTACAAATTAACAAAAGACTTGAAAAAATGACCAATTTCAAAAATAAAGTACACATAAATGTACAATGGGTTAGTCTCTAATAGCAAGAGGCATGGGACCAATAGGTCTTTGTATGAAAAACCCATTAAGCAAATTTCTTTCTTTAACACCACCATGAAATCGACACACACACGAAAACAAACCTTCAAACAAAAATCAAAAGTGAAAAATAGAGTTGTTTATTTGAACATACAATAAATTTATAGACATCTATCATAGGTCAAGAAACGTAGAGAGTGAGATGTGAAGAGCATATATCCTTGCAAATCAAACCACATTGTAGACATCTCAAGCACAGTCCAACTTTTACCAAACGCTCTAGAGATTAAGACAAATTCTTACATTTACATTAGAGTCACATGAACAACCCATTTAGCAAACTCTCTTCTTTAACACTACTATGGAATCGACACATACACAAAAAGAAACCTCCAAACAAAAATCAAAAGTGAAAAAGAAGAGGAGTCATTTATTTGAACATGCAATAAATATATAGAGATCTATCATATCATAGGTAAAGAAAAGTAGATAGCGAGATGAGAATAGCATTGTTGGAATTTATGATTCAAATTTTATTTTATGAGTATAAAAGTGTGTTAGTTGGTACATGAATGTGTAATGGGTAGTTATAGGTAGTTATATGAGGATATGGGTTAGACATATTTGTGTAGTGGTCATAGTGGTGTGAATAGGTCATGTTGACCAAGTATTGGAGTATTTGCATGTTAGCTATAAATATGTGTGTGATGAGTGTAAAAATTAATCAATCAAGGAAGCAATATTGTAATCCATCAAAGAATTGTCAATTTCACTTGCTGTTATTTTTTTTTTAAATCAACGTGGTATCAGAGCCGACGGTTCAATCTTGAGGCTAGTTTGTGGAAAAGTGCTGCAAAAATAGATCGTGAAGAAGTGTTGCGAAGAAAGTGAAGACAAAAGCAATTTCGGGAAGCTCCAACATGAGAGTGCGAGTGCTCTGACGCCATCAATGATGAATTTTTTTATCGTGTATAACACGATGAAGGTGGAGGCCGATGACCGCTGAAGAAGATATGAGAGTGTAATGACAAGGGCATCATATGAGGTTATTTGGAGATAAGTGCTCCAAGACGGGTGATGACAAGTGCATAATCATCATGAAGACATGGGCTTCATGAAATCAAGAAGTGTGAAGTGATGTGTTTCGCAAGAAGTTTGAGACACTTTACAAAGTTCAAAGTCTTATGTAAATTTTAGAAATTTTAAATCAAGAGGGAATATTAGAATTTATGATTCAAAATTTTATGTTATGAGTACAAAAGTGTGTTAGTTGGTACATGAATGTGTAATGGGCAGTTATAGGTAGTTATATGAGGATGTGGGTTAGACATATTTGTGTAATGGTTATAGTGATATGAATGGATCATGTTGACTAAGTATTGGAGTGTTTGCATGTTAGCTATAAATATGTATGTGATGAGTGTAAACATTAATCATTCAAGGAAGCAATATTGTAATCCATCAAAGAATTGTCAATTTCACTTGTTGTTTTTTTTTTTTAAATCAACATATATACCTTGCAAATCAAATTCCGTTGTAGACTTCTCAAGCACAGTCTGCCCTTTGCAAAACGTTCTTGAGATCAAGGCGAATTCTGACATTCACACTAGCATCGCCGAAAATCTTTCTATATTCTCTCCATTTTGGAAATAAAATTATTTTAGAAAACTTGTGCGCACAGTTTTGAAAAACGATATAGTTACAAATTCACCAAATACCACGTTTTTAGAAAACTGCCAATTAATTAGGAGCACATTTGGAAACTAATTAAATTTTGTTCCGGCCATTTAAATTCAAATGGGCGCAAATATTCTCAAAACTGCCTATTAATTTAGGAAACCGTCTAAAGTAAATTTTAATTGAAAATTAATTAGGAGAACCTTTGAATCTAATTAAATTTTTCTCCGACCATTTAAATTCAAATTTCCATAATATTGTCAAAACCGCCTATTAATTTAGGAAACTGTCTAAAGTAATTTTGATTTAAAATTAGTTTGGAGCACCTTTGGAAACTAATTAAATTCTGACCGCATATTAATTTAGAAAACCGTCTAAAGTAATTTTGACTTAAAATTAATTAGGAATACCTTTGGAAACTAATTAAATTTTCCTCTAGTCATTTAAATTCAAATTCGCGCAAATATTGTCAAAACCGCCTATTAATTTAGGAAACCATCTGCTTTTCAAAAAAAATATTAGGAAACCATCTAAAGTAATTTTAATTTAAAATTAATTAGGAGCACCTTTGGAAACTAATTAAAATTTTCTCCCTTTAACTTAAAATTTTTGAACTCTTTAAAATCCAAATACAATAGGGGCATTCTTGGCAATTTGGTGGCCAAATAGGCTTCACCGTCAACTGCCAAGTATTGCTATTATAGTATATATATATATATATATATATATATATATATATATATATATATATATATATATATATATCGGTACTTCTATCATGGGAACCAAATATATACTCATGTCATGGGTACACTATTTAGAACCATTGGATTTAAGCCCAACACATTAATCGAGACGACATAAATGCACAAAACATTTATATATTTGGTCTCCATTGTAGAATTTCCCTATATATATAGACAGATATAAAGATACATAGATAGATAGATAATCAAAGATACGAAAATTTAAATTACGAAACCTATGTCTATAATCTTGGCCAAATGGAAACAAATGAGGAGAAAATCATGGAGTCAAATCAGGATAAGGTCTTCAACGGTTAGTGATTGATGAGCTCGCTGAGGTGTCATGTAACTCCTTGATTTATTAATGTAGCTCCTTTATTTCTTTTATTACTTCTTAAGGTAACTCCTTGATTTCTTTTATTAGGTAAATCCTAATTTCCTTAATTATCATAATTATATGAAACATAAAAAAGGAAATAAATGCTATAATATCTTTATAAATAGTCCTCATCATGATTAGAACTTCAAAAAACAAATTGATTGAGGTAACAACAAAATGGCTAACTTAGAATATAGAGTTGTTCTTATAATGGTCATTACATTTTTCTATGCTCTTGACATGATGGAAGGCCAAAGTGATTGGTCTGTCGCACATGCAACTTTTTATGGAGACATGAGCGGTCGTGAAACCATGCGTAAGTCATTTCATTCATCTTAACATGTATATACATACATGTCGTTCTTTTCAAATCAAAAAATTCATGTTACTATATATATAATTTGATTACTTGTATATATGTTTGATCCATGATGCATGTGTGCATATATCGATTGAAATGAAACAGAGGGAGCTTGTGGTTATGGTGATTTGTTCAAGCAAGGCTATGGTCTCAACACCGCAGCGCTAAGCACTGCTCTCTTCAACAATGGTGAAGCTTGTGGTGCATGCTTTGAAATAATGTGTTTCAACTCAACACAATGGTGTAAGAAAGGCACTATAACTATCACAGCCACAAACTTCTGCCCTCCAAACTACACCAAAACAGTGGACGTGTGGTGCAACCCTCCGCAAAAGCACTTTGATCTCTCCATGCCGATGTTCTTAAAGATTGCTGAATACAAGGCTGGTATTGTACCTGTTATGTATCGACGGGTGCCGTGTGCGAAGATGGGTGGAATTAGGTTTGAAATAAAGGGCAACCCCAATTTCATATTGGTTTTGGTGTACAATGTTGGGGGTGCTGGTGATGTTAGTGACGTTAAGATTAAGGGGTCGAGAAGTGGTGGATGGATTCAAATGAAACGAAATTGGGGGCAGAATTGGCAGACTGGTGTAAATTTGTTAGGGCAGGGCTTGTCATTCCAAGTGACTACTGGTGATGGCAAAATGGTAGAATCTCTTGATGTGGCTCCCGCGAACTGGGCCTTCGGAAGTACCTACGTGGGCAAGCAATTTAATTAGGGTTTTTTAATAGTTCGTAATATATAGGATATGGTACGTAGAAGAATAAAAAAAGTTGTAATATATAGGATATGGTACGTAGAAGAAATAAAAAAAAGTTGTAACAGGTTTTCAGTATGCTTGAAATAAAAAAAGTTGTAACATGTTTTCAGTATGCTTATTGGTTTGGAGTCCCCTCGTGCGATATGCATCTGGCGAGATGTCAACTAATTTTGTGTGATGTATGTGTTCATGACAACTAGATGGAATTCATTCATGAACGTGTTAACAAAATGTGTTGACGTATCTATTTATTTATTTATGTTTAGTTTTAGTTTTTTTGGTGCTTGGCCTATGTATTTAGTTTTTAATAAATTGAATAAAAAGAAAGTTATTATTGGTCCATGCTTAATAATGATGTATTTCAATATACTCAAATAATGATGTATTTCAATATACTCAAACTTAGTTTGGTTCTCTTTTTTTGTGGAAATGTTAGATCTTAGCCCTTGCAGTTATCCTATGGTGATTTTTTTTACAAGAAAGAAACAATTTACTTCCATCGCGATTTAAACACAAAAACTCATACTCCCAATGTGACGACCCTTCCCTGACTTAGGGTCGAGTCTCCCGGCCCAGACCGCCAATAAGCCCAATGACGCGTGCCGAACACGTCAATAAAATATTTCCTTAAACCAACTATTTGCAGATAGTGGCAAAGGGTCGATCCCACAGAGATTAGTAGTCTTTCTAAAGTTTTAAAAGAAACGAGAATGAGGGTTTAGAGAAAATAACTAAATTAAATAATCTAATTACTATGAAATTAAATAACTAAAATAAATATATAAGTTTATGAACAATTAATTTAAATACCTAGGTCTATGGTTCCACAAGACAAGATCAAGATTCAATGACATATCATGGTCGTCAATCTTTTCCAAAACAATTATTAATTCAAGTTCCCCTAGATTAGCTATGGAAAATCGACATCCGCCAGAAATTCCTAATTCCCCTAATCTCGATAGCTAGGACATCCGCCACTAACTACTTCCCTAATTAATGTATAACCTTAGACATCCACCATAAGATTTAACACATTAACCGCAGTAATAAAGTTCTATGGGAATACTAATCCTAGATAACCGGATCGCGCCCGCTCCCGATTTAACCTAGATTCAATTGTTGCACACTCAAGAACCGAAAGGTTTTGATGGCAATCGGGTGAATGTTTGTTACTTATATTGTCTCAAAAGTACAATTACGGTTACTAATGAGTCAATTAACTATAGATTATCCACCGAAAAGCATGCACTGGCCACATACATACCCTAGATTTAAACCATATTCATTCAAATCAACAACAATGAAATAGAAGAAATTAAATTAAATTAAATAATAAAATAAAAGATCTCACAAGTTATGCCATGAATCCATAATCTTGAATTGCTTCACCTCCGACCTAGGCAATGACTTGATTAGCCGGACATGGCTACTCACAAAATAATGTAGAGAGAGTGAGTGAGAGAGAGAGAGAGCCTTTTCAATGAATAAATAGATGTTCTATTTATACCTAAATTCCTAATGTGTAAAACAACTAAAATTGGTCTATGGAAGAGAGAGAAAATATTTTTTTGTGTATTTTCGTCCTTGACACGTGTCAGGTTGCTATTGGATGGATTAAGTGCATTGCTGACGTGTCAGAAGGTGATTGGCGCTGAGGTGATGACGCGGCTGACGTGGCAGAACGTGATTGGAAGAGAGTGGAGGCGGTGACGTGCTGTGAAGGGTGCTGGCGACACGTGTCAATCTGTGATAGGCTGGAGCTGGAAGTCGGCGCCTTGTTGGACCAGTCGCGAAGCGACACGTGACGGCAATTGTGCTGGGCGAATTCGCGCGACTCTTACCGAAAAACGGGAGTTTGTCTTTGTTGTGCATCTCGAGGAAGATCGACCAGTGGAGAGAAGAGAAAGCGAGTGAGAGGACGTGGCGATTTGATAGGCTGTTGTATACGACGTGGCAGCAACGATTGGCTAGAACGTTTCTTTGTGTGACGCGGCTCGCAAATGAAATTCTGACACGTGACGCTGCTGTGTACATTTATCCCACTGTCGGCGTATATTTCGAGACAAACTTTCCCGGTATCCGATCACTGCAAATAAATACTCTATTTTGAGTATTTTTTCACCCCGGATTCAACCGTGCACTTCGTTTCACCTAAAAAGCAAAAGTAAAAATAATTAGATATATATTTTATAAACTTCCACACTAAATTATACTAAAATAGACAATAAAATCCTATAAATACGAACTTATCAAATACCCCCAAACTTAAGACTTTGAACGTCCCGAGCAAAGGTATATTTGACAACACAAACTAATCTAGACTCCTAATGCATTAACTAAACTAATCCTAAACCTAAACTCAAACTCATACCTATACTTATTCCTATACATATACCTATTCCTATACCCGGTTCAAAATTCATGGAGTATCTTTGATTTACATAGTCGCCAAGTAACAAGCCACTCAAGAAATTTCAGAGTTATGATATGTCAAGTTTCGCAACCCAAACACAGTTAAGATCACACTTTAAAGACATAAATGTAGTCAAAACAAAGGCCATCAACTACTCATGAGTTTTCTTGTTCTATACATTCAAGCATGCAAGTTTAAAATCTCACTTAATCTAGTGAAAGCACTCGAGCTAAATCTTTTTTATTTGAGGAGTTTTCATATACTTTCGCCTTTTTCAATTCAATAAATACACTCTATTTTTTTCTCCATAATATTTTTTCAAGTAGTACGGTCCCTGCTCCATTTCCTATGGACCGCTTTTCTTACTTTTTCCCACCACAAGATTTCCTGCTTCATTTCCTATGGAATCCTGTGAGACTCTCTAAATTAAGAAAACTCCTATTAGCCCTTCTCACTTTCACTATGATTAAGCAGATTATCAAATAAGAATTAAAGCACTATTACTTGCACAAATTTGACCGTCTGCTCATTTTGGTATCTAGCACAAAGTTTAACCATCATATTAAGTCCCTAATCATGAAATAATAAAATTGCTGAGCTACGGCTTGATTGAATATTTCTCCTAATTTTTCCTGAGTTTCAAGTCAAAAAATAACTATAATATACTCATCCACAATCAAAGGCATGAACCAAAGTTTCAGGTGACTCTAAATGCAACATATGCAACTATGTAAAGTCTAAATGCAAGAATAAACATAGATAGACACATGTCTACTCCTAATAAAACTATACTAAATGCATGCATGAAAATGTATCATATCCTAGTGAAATGGAAGATAGAAGTATCAATGAAAAGAAATGGAAAAGAGAATGAGAATAACACCACCATTACCATCCTTCAACCGCATAATTTTTTTTTTTAATTTTTTTTAAAAATAACAATCATACCTGCGGTCTTTAGCAAGAAAATCCATCCAACACTATCCACAACCCCTAAAATACCCCCAAACTTATTCCGAACCTTGTCCTCAAGGTTCAAAACAAGTTAAGTGGTCTAAACACAAAAAAAAACAAAAATGGTGAAAGAACATGATACTGATAAGAAGAAGGAAATGATATAAGTTCATGCATAATAATAATAAATAATAAAATAATAAAATAATAAAATAATAAAAAAAACTAAATAATACTTATCAAAATTTGGGCTGCCTCCCAATAGCGCTTTTGTTTAAAGTCTTTGGCTCGACTTGGCGTATGATGTCTTCACGTGATGCCTTCCAATAATGAGTATCCAAGAATGATACTCTCTCCTTTAGCATTGGGTAGTGAAACAGAAACGCCCTTGTTCAGAAATGAGAGCTTATCCGAGACTTCGAACACATATGAATCTATAATTTTCGAATCGTCCAACACAAAGGTGTCGGCGATGCAAAAAGTCTTCGAACGCTCCTTTTCGTCCACCTCCATCTTAAAATCATCAAATATATACGGGAGGGTGGGTGGGTTTACCAATACAAAGGATTGGTCGTCCTTGCTCTCTTGTTGTAGATCCTCCGGCCTTGTTAAAGTGACTTCAATCTCTTTTTCGGCTTCTTCTTCGTAAGTTTGTACCATAACGATCTCCGACTCTGATTGAGACACTTCAAGTTCCCCCTCTGACTCTTCGTAATCACTCAAATATTCCTCATCTTTCACCTCAACACTATTTAATGGAATTGCACTTATGGTATTCGCTGATCTTTTCTGGAGAATTAACTTTATTTCCGCTTCAGCTTCTTGATTCTTTTCTTGAATCCATTGGTCTAATTCTTGCTCGTTGAGGTACATGTCCTGTTTAGTCTCTAAAAGAAACCTTATTTTATCCCTTGAAGGTCGATTCCGCATGGAACTATACTTGTCAGTCTGTGGCGATGAATTACTCCAGTAGTCAAAGGGACATACATTAGGAAAATGATGACAACCACTAAAAAGATTACAAGCTGTGATAGGTTCCTGTTATACCGCAAAGGGCCAGCTAGAAGAATATTGTGAAAAGGCGGCCATGGTGGAGTATCTTGCAAACATACTAGAGACAAGGGTATAAAGAAACTACAAATAATAAAAATAAATAAATAAATAAATAAAACCAAAGAAAGAAAAACCAATCCCCGGCAACGGCGCCAAAAATTGACGCGTGTCGAACACGTCAATAAAATATTTTCTTAAACCAACTATTTGCAGATAGTGGCAAAGGGTCGATCCCACAGAGATTAGTAGTCTTTCTAAAGTTTTAAAAGAAACGAGAATGAGGGTTTAGAGAAAATAACTAAATTAAATAATCTAATTACTATGAAATTAAATAACTAAAATAAATATATAAGTTTATGAACAATTAATTTAAATACCTAGGTCTATGGTTCCACAAGACAAGATCAAGATTCAATGGCATATCATGGTCGTCAATCTTTCCCAAAACAATTATTAATTCAAGTTCCCCTAGATTAGCTATGGAAAATCGACATCCGCCAGAAATTCCTAATTCCCCTAATCTCGATAGCTAGGACATCCGCCACTAACTACTTCCCTAAATAATGTATAACCTTAGACATCCGCCATAAGATTTAACACATTAACCGCAGTAATAAAGTTCTATGGGAATACTAATCCTAGATAACCAGATTGCGTCCGCTCCCAATTTAACCTAGATTCAATTGTTGCACACTCAAGAACCGAAAGGTTTTGACGGCAATCGGGTGAATGTTTGTTACTTATATTGTCTCAAAAGTACAATTACGGATACTAATGAGTCAATTAACTATATATTATCCACCTAAAAGCATGCACTGGCCACATACATACCCTAGATTTAAACCATATTCATTCAAATCAACAACAATGAAATAGAAGAAATTAAATTAAATTAAATAATAAAATAAAAGATCTCACAAGTTATGCCATGAATCCATAATCTTGAATTACTTCACCTCCGACCTAGGCAATGACTTGATTAGCTGGACATGGCTACTCACAAAATAATGCAGAGAGAGTGAGTGAGAGAGAGAGAGCCTTTTCAATGAATAAATAGATGTTCTATTTATACCTAAATTCCTAATGTGTAAAACAACTAAAATTGGTCTATGGAAGAGAGAGAAAATATTTTTTGTGTATTTTCGTCCTTGACACGTGTCAGGCTGCTATTGGATGGATTCTGTGCATTGCTGACGTGTCAGAAGGTGATTGGCGCTGAGGTGATGACGCGGCTGACGTGGCGGAACGTGATTGGAAGAGAGTGGAGGCGGTGACGTGCTGTGAAGGGCGCTGGCGACACGTGTCGATCTGTGATAGGCTGGAGTGGAAGTCGGCGCCTTCTTTGGACCGTCGCGAAGCGACACGTGGCGCAAGCTTGTCTTTGGGCGAGTCGCGCGACTCTTACCGAAAATACGGGAGTTTGTCTTGTTGTGCATCTCGAGGAAGATCTACTAGCGGAGAGCAGAGAAAGCGTGTGAGAGGACGTGGCGACGCCGATAGCTCTTGTAGACGACATGGTGGGCAACGATTGGCTAGAACCTTGTTGTGTGACGCGGTTCAGCGAATGGAATTCTGACATGTGGCGCTGCTGTGTACATTTATCCCACTGTCGGCATATATTTCGAGACAAACTCTCCCGGTATCCGATTACCGCAAATAAATACTCTATTTTGAGTATTTTTCCGCCCCGGATTCAACCGTGCACTCCGTTTCACCTAAAAAGCAAAAGTAAAAATAATTAGATATATATTTTATAAACTTCCACACTAAATTATACTAAAATAGACATTAAAATCCTATAAATACGAACTTATCACCCAATACCTGAACCATGCCCAAATAACGGTCTCGCACGCCTAAAGAACCTGTGAAAAGAATATATAGACAATATGGCAGTAGTATACAGAATTCAAAATTTAATAAGTATCATATGTCATCATAAACCAAAATAATATAAAGTCTCCAAAACCCTCAAACGCTTAGAAATAGATCAAGTTAATTAAGGAAGGTTTATCTACCCAAAGGACTTGCCTAGATTACAACCCTTATTAATAATTCTCAAAACAAAATAATAAATAATATCACACCAGTCTCACATAGCAAAGGGTCTTCAAACAAGAACCTTCCCCTTGCTACGGTCTAGTGCACTCGTTGATGGACATGTATTTTAAGTGGGGTGAGCTAAAAGAACAAACGGAGCTTAATAAGATGAAAATCTCAATCAACTATCAAACATGCAAGTATTACCTATAAAGCAAAATAACTCTACACATGAAGTTGTAAATCGAATCGCAAAGCATTTAATGAAAAGTAAAAGAGACATGGTTCTTGTTCGTAAAGGGGTATAAGCAAGTTCCAGGTCAAGCAAAACAAGAAAGTAAGATTCATAACTTAATAAGCAAGGAAGTAAGCATTCTTTAGAGACCACATCAAGAGAGAGAATTCACAGTTTTTAAATAAATTTCATTTTTTCATGCAACGGGGTCCAATAAGAGATTTACCATATGAAATAGTAATAAATATAAATCGATGTTCCATTCAATGCATTTTTTTAGCTTTTGGTATGAACCCGGTGACCAAAACACATGCCCTCGAAGTGATGAGAACCATTATTTAACACAATGGTCATTATGAACTCCAATTAATTCCATCAAGCCAACAACAAGTGCTTCCAAGCCATCACCAGTTGCGATCACTTGTTTATTTGATGATTCGGAGTGCGGACCCCTCAATTTGATAGACTGAATAGTCTCATCCCGCTAGTTGGAGCATGGACCCCTCGATTTAATGGACTAAATAGTCTCATCTCACTAGTTAGAGCGCGGACTCCTTGATTTGATGGAGTGAATAGTCTCATCCCACTAGTCAGAGCATGGACCCCTCGATTTAATAGGCACACAACCATATCCCGCTACAAGTGTTCATATCACATACTTTCCAAAGATAAGTACATTCATACCATTAACCAATGCAACCCAATATCCCAAGTCCTTTAATTTAAATCGTGATTCCAATACATACTAATAGCATGTCATATTTGATAAATGAGCGACGCTCCCCACTTACCTGTACTCAGCACGCCTACAATCACTCTCTGCATGCCTGGTGTCCTACGTGAACTATCGCGCATCACCAGACAATATTATAAAACAAGAATAATTAATTATTTGTTTTAGAGTTCCATAATTCCCATTTATTCTCCTTTAGAACCCACTAATGTGGGTCCCACATGTATGGTGTAGTGTCGAGTGGGATGGGATCTGCTGTTGAGTCCCTCTCATTTGTGAACTTTTGCGAGATCGCGAATAGGTTTGATCATCTAACTTTCTTCTTTTTTTTTTAATTCTGGTCAAACTGGTAAATGAGACCAGTTGACCAATCAACTAGTGTCGTTGACCAGTTGACCAATAGGGGAGGATAAGCACGAGCTTCCCTCTGTTACGATCATGGAGTGAGGGCTGCCTCCTCCTCTTTGTAGTTAGGGAGGGTGCGAAGGCGGAGGACCTCCTAGTGGGGTCCTCCCGTTCGCGCTGGTGGTCGATGGGACCCCTTTGTGGGCCTCACCGACCAATGACGAGGTGGCGACAGTGATGATCTCGCCGCCTCTCCTACCCTCACGACTCGTCTTGATGTCGCCCTTTTGACACAACTGAAAGGGCTCACTATGTTTTTTTTTAAAAGAAAAAAAAAGACATTGCTCACTATTGACATTAGGCATGTCTTTTACTCTGAGCTTTGGTGGTTGCTGTGACGGCCCCAATTTCCCCATGTAATTGGGTACGCCCGGCCTAGACCCATACAAGCCCCGAGTCATCACTCGGCAACCTGACGAGCTTAGTCAGCCTTCAATTTAATCAATTTAGTAATTTATGAAAGAGTTATTGCAATAGTAAACAGCGGAAGACTAAAACAATTATAACAAAGGGGAAATAACTCAATCAAAGGAAGTAGAGGAATTCTATAAGTGTGGAAAACCCTGGGTATTCATGTACAATTCGATAGGTATATATACATGATACCAGTCTCACAAAAGAAATACCAAGTTCAATGATCCCAACAATATAAATATAAAACGATATACACATCAGCAAAAGTATAAACACCTACTAAAGAGTCTCTCTGATGTCTCTGCTAATCCTCACAGTAGATCACCTAGGCAGGGTTCCTTGCCCTTGCTGCTCTCCGCCCTATCTGCACCCACCGTCACAAACTAGACGGTGAGTAACTGAATAAAATCGAATGTAATGCCAGAAGAAGATAACAGTAATTCATGATAATACAAGTAAAGCAGTCTAAATATCATGCAGTAATAAAAAGACAGGAATTTAAATAGACAAGATGCATGATAAACAGACTAATAGATATCAATTGAAAGTCAAGTGTGTTCTAAGGAATCAAAAGAGGCCCATAAGTGGTCTAAATCATAGCATAACGGCGAAGACCTCACGAGGTCTTCCCGGGCATCGACACAAGCGAAAGCACAGCTATGATTGGAGGGACTCGAACCCACCCACCCAGTACTCGGTGTCATACAGTCACTAAGGGTGGTCACACACTCCTGTACATGAGTGCCCACGTTTTATCTCTCTAGTGCAGGTCCTAGTACTTTTGAGACGAAACACTTACGCCGGGAAACACACAACAAAAAATAGAATGGAATACCAATAATAGAGCATAACAAGACTGAATAAATGATAATGAATCACATGGCATTTTCTTACTAGCTTACAAACGTACAAATGCTTGTGGCAAATGTACTTACCTGACTAATCGCGACCCAGTATTCACTCCGAGACTCTAATACGTTCCCCGTGAGTTCTCGACTACTTGATAAAGTTTTGAATCTCGAATATTAGTTTAAGGCTCGCATTTAGTCTTAAGGTGTTTGTTTTACAATCATTTGTTGATTGTGACCCAAACCGTTGTGGATTAAACCATCTTTATGGCTGTTCCCCTTTTTACAAAACATAACTCTTGTTGGGCCTATTTGTCAAGTTTTATACTCACCTGAGTGCCTTTGGTGTGGACATTTATTGGGCCTAGATACATAAGCTTATTCTTATATTTTACGCCTTCGTCTTGGCCTCCAGTTGTATCTATTCTATTGGGCCTTTATTGGGCTTTACACAACCTATAAACACACTATTTGTAACTTGTTATGGACTCATATTATAAAGAGTGTGTTGGGTCCTAGTTGGGGCTTAATGCAAGTCCATGATTATTAAAAAAATGTCCTACTTACAACCCTTTTTAGTTATTCTCAAACCTACAATTTTATACATTATGGTCACACCTTCAATAATCCATTCACCCCACTGTATGCACCCCACACATCACACACCCCACTGTTATGTGCACACAACGCCCCACTGTTGTTGCACCCCACTGCTATTTACACCCCATGTTCACATGTATTAATGTCACTTTATTACTTAAAACTATATAATATACATTAGTCCATTTTCACACCCATAACCATTATGTACACCCCACTGTGGTGTACACATACACGCTGGTGTGTACACCCCATAGTGGTGTACACATACACCCATTCATGCACCCCATGTACACCAAACCACCCCAAAACGTCATGCACTACACCCAAAAACAGTTGCAAAAAACCACATAAAATCATGAAAACAATGAAACCCGAGGAACAAGAGAGGAGGAGGAGTTCACCTAGGGCGGGACGTGGAGGCTCCGACAGTGAGGAAGGTGGCAGCGGTGACGAGTTCGCCGAGAGGAGGCAGCTGCCAACATGGGGCCGAGAGAGAAACCAAGGTGAGTCTCGAAACCGAGGAGCGTGAGTGAGAGAGAATACAAGAGAGAGAGAACTCACCTAACTCCGATGACGTGGTAAGAGGCGGTGGTGGTGGTGGTTGTTCCAGCCGAGAGAGGAGGCCACCGAGAGCGAGAGAGAACGTGAGGCTGAGGTGAGTGAGAGACCGAGAGAGAACAGCGAGAGTGAGAGAGAGAACCCGAGATCGAGAGAGAGAGAGAGATCGCGTGACCAAGAGTGGTGTGGAGGAGAGGCCGAGATGGAAGAGAAGGAGGGGGCGGCAGTGGTTTCAACAAGGAAGAAGATGAATAGTAGGGTTTCTTTGTTATTGTTATATATATATGGTCAAATGACCTTTTTACCCCCAACTTATTTCCTACACAATTTTAAACCATTGCCCTTATGGGTCTTTTTATTTATTTATTTATTTATCTTTATTACACCTTAAAGTAGGTGTGTGTTGTCACTTGCATGACTCTCCATCTCAACACACCCGCATCTCGAGGTCAATCTTATGGCTCCTCACCATCGAACTGTGTCACTTTAACAATTCCTATTCCATAGACCATATGTTGCGTAATTAACTAACTTCCGCGTTCAAACGACGTTCCTCGATCCGTTTTTCCTTGTTCTGACTCTCGTAACGCGTATAGTCTCGCATTGTTTCGCCAACTAATTAATTAAATTAATTAAAAATTCATTTATTTGTATGTTTTACTTGTTTTTACCCCCGTTTAACTAGTCGAAACCCCACTCAATTAAATATCGCCCAACCGGCTCGAAACCCGTAAAATACTACAATATTAATACACACAATCAACGAAGCATAAAATCACTTCGGTGTCGACTCCTGAAGTTCGAAATACCGTCTAGTATTCACGTAGCCGGGTCACAATTCTGACAAGTGCAATACAAGTCAGTTAAAAATTTGGGGTTGTTACAGTCTCCCCCACTTATTAGAATTTCGTCCCCGAAATTAATCTAATAAGTAAACTAGATTAGCAACTCTTTGCAACTCCTAACAAGACCGATAAAAACTCAAAGTGAGTCATTTCTTAACTCCGAACCGTTCGTGACCCTTCAGTGGAGAGACCTTCAGATATTTATAGTCTCCCCGAATCATACTGAAGCTCATCATGATACTCGACAAGTATTTCTTCTGCCACTCCTGGGCACTCTTAAGTCTCAAACAAAACTATCTACAGCTACCCAGATGCTATCGTAACTACGAGGAGATCGGGGCAACCACTAACGAAATCCATATCAATATGTACCCAATTCCATCGAGAAATGGGTGGGGCTGTAGTAGTCCTCCAGGTCGTCGATGCCCAGCCTCTACTCGCTGGCATGTCACACGCTCGAACAACTCCGACACCTCGGAAATCATCCCTAGCCACCAAAAGAATGTCGCATATCAGCGCACATCTTAGGTCGACCCGGATACACAACAAAATCGAAACGATGAATCTCCTGAAGTAACTCTTCACACACATCAGCCACCAATGGAAACCCCCGGTCGCCGCGATACCTCTAGCATGAGTCTGTCGACCGACTCGTCTGGGCAATCTAAACTATCCACCATCTCACTGCACCGCTGGTATGACGCATCGCCTTGCTGTCCCTCGCACACAATGCCAAATGAGACGGTCTACAACATCGTTTGACCACGTATCTAGGTCATGGTAGTCATCGGCACATCCGCTGAACTCATCAACTTGACTGCCTCACGTAAACCACGCTTGTAGGTTCTTTAACATACGACTACCTCCGCATCCAATCCTTTGCAGCGTAACGCATCAGCAACAACGTTGATCTTCTCATATCCACCAATCAATGCACGTAATGTTTATATCTAGTTCGCACCAACCAAGGCTTCGAACTCTAACAACTCTAGTACTCTCATGTTTACTGACAATTCGTAGCCCCCTAACATTATCGAAATGTCAAGACTATGCATATTCGAGTATATCGCATCCTGACAGCTGTGACTAGGATTAAGGTCTGCTACGTCTATTGAGTTTTCAATCCTAACAGGTCTACCAAGTGCACAACAATCAAGGGATCAACATAACTTGAATCGAATACGATATGCATGCAAGTACCGCAAATGAAAAGCATACCCTCATTAATGTGTCTGGACGCCCCCAGTGCGGCTCAAAAGCGGCTGAACACGCTCCCTCGATATCGGGGATCTTTGCGACAATGCTCTTCTTTGGCCGAGGGCACTCCTACGAAGGTGGCCGACCTGTCCGCATCTGTAACACGTACGGGTATCCTGCGACCTTTGAGTCTGACTCTGGCCTCGTCCCTATGCAGAACCATGAGTCTGGGTCTGACTAGACCTCTGCGTGCTCCTCTGCCTACCACCTCGGTCAACATCCCTGCTCTCAGTAATCTGCCTATGCGACTGTTGATCATGTCGATTAGGTTGCGGTGAATGACTGGCAAAGCTTGGCATGGGTGGAACGGCCTGTACCAAATTTGTGGTCTGCTGTGCAACAGATCCTACACTCTGCGCCCGATGCTCACGATTATCCCATCTACTCCTCTTTCTCTTCCTGGCCTGCTAATAGTGACTATCTAATTGGGTCTCCGCTCTGTTCACCCTAACCTCATCCGGATGCGTGAGCAAGTAACTCTCCCTCGCTAAACTTCGCTTGTACGCAATCTGCAAAGTCTTCGGCTGTGTAGTGACTACAGAACCTCCAATCGTAGATAGCAAACCCTCAGTGAAGTAATAGACTCGATCAGTCTCGGTATCTGCAGATCCTCCAGCATAAGGTAATAGTGAAATAAACCTGCCCATATAGTCCATCACTGACTCATCGGTGCTCTACCTCAGTGCCATAAACTCATTCCTCTTCGCATGAAGAACAGTCGGCGGGAAGTACTTCTGGTTGAATTGAGTCTTGAAGTCGATCCAGTCTCTCGGAATGCCTCAGGTAGTAATGATAGTCGTCCACCAATCATCCGCTTCCCCCTGAAGCATAGATGAAGAAATCGTCACTCTCATGTGATCCTCGGTCGCGATAATAGTATGTGTGACAGCCCCAATTTCCCCGTGCTATTGGGTACGCCCGGCCTAAACCCGTGCAGGCCCCGAGTCATCACTCAGCAACCTAACGAGCCTAGTCAGCCTTCGATTTAATCAATTCAGTAGTTTATGAGAGAGTTATTGCATTAATACACAGCGGAAGACTAAAACAATTATAATAAAGGGAAATAACTCAATCAAAGGGAAATTAGGAATTCTATAAGTGTGGAAAACCCTGGGTATTCATGTACAATTCGATAGGCATATATACATGATACCAGTCTCATAAAAGATATACCAAGTTCAATAATCCCAACAAAATAAGTATAAACGATATACACATCAGCAATCAAAATATAATCACCTACTATAAAGTCTCTCAGATGTCCTGCAAATCCTCAAAGTATATCACCTAGGCAGAGCCCCTTGCCCTTGCTGCTCTCAACTCTATCTGCACCCATCGTCACAAACTAGACGGTGAGTAACTAAATAAAATTGCTAGTAGTACCCGAAGAATGTAACAGTAATTTATGATTATAACAAGAAAAGCAGTCTAAGTATCATGCGGTAAAGAAATAACTGGAAAGTAAATAAATCAAATGCATGATAAAGAGACTGATAGATAAACAATCGATATTTTGCATGTTCTAAGATTCAAAAGAGGCCCATGAGTGGTCTATTTCACAGCAATATGGCAAAGATCTCGCAAGATCTCCCCGGGCAATGTCACAACACTAGCGCAACGTGAAATCGAGAGGCATCGCAACACCTCTCGAATCCAATACCCAGTACACACATCACTAGGGGTGGTCAGTTACCCCTGCAGAGGGCACCCTCGTTGTCCCAGCTAGTGCAGGACCACATGATACCTTCGAGACACCCACTCATGCCAAGAACATACAACCAAGGAAACGGAATGGAATATCAAGCAAAGGATTAATGCAACAAAAGCAGTAAATAGAGGAGTTATAAATCACAAGTTATTTTCTTGCTGGTCTACTAACGTACACACATACAATGCATGCATGTACTTACCTGATCTAACGTGACCCGGTACTCACTCCGAGACTTTAACGCGCTTCCCGTGTTTCTCGACTGCCTGGCAACGATTTAAGTCTCGAATATAGGTTTAGGATTAGTATTTAGTTTTAGAATGATTCTCATAAACTTTGTTTCAATTCATTCAATTAATGGAACCTATATTATCGTTGATGTCCTTTATACACTGGTTGGGCTCTTGTTGGGTCCATGTATTAAGCCTATATCCACCTAAGTAGACTCAATATGTGAATAATTATTAGGCCTGGACATATAGGCTCATTATTACATTTTATGTATTTGTTTTGGGCCTTAAGTTGTGCTTATCATATTAAACTCTTATTGGGTTTTACACAACTCATATACACACCAATTGAGACTTGTTATGGACTTATATTGAAATGAGTGGATTGGGCCCTTGTTGGGCCTTATTACAAGTCCATATTCATTTAAAACAATTATCTATACTTATAATCTTGTTTACATATTCTTAAACCTACAATAATATACATTATAGTCGCGCATACACAATTGACGTGTACACTCCATTGGTGTGCACACTAACACTTCACACACCGCTGTTTTGTGCACACACACCCCGCTGGTGTGTGCACCCCACTGTGATTTTCCATGTTCACATGCATTAGTGCATCACTTTATTGCTTAAAACCATATTATATACACATTTGTCCATTCCACACATATACAACTGCTGTGTACACCCACTGTGGTGTACACATACAGTGCTGTGTACACCCCACTGTGGGGTACACACCCATTGTTGTGTACATCCCATTGTGGTGTACACACAGTGTACACCCCTTACACAACATTCACACCCTACAACAGCCACATATATGTACTCATGTAAATCGAAACTCACACACATACATCTCATGAAAACAATCCCACTAAAGTGCACACACCCACACCCCAACTGGGATGTGCATATACACACACTGTACGCACCCCACACATATAGGACAGCCACCCCACACACACTCATTCACCAAAACCGTCACCTACATGCACACAACAGTCCACATACACTTCAAATAACCACACCCACACACTCCAACACAACCACACATGGGGTCACCTCCGGCCAGCAGCATCGCCGGAGGTTGACCTTCGGTCAGCACCCCTACCCCAAAACCAGTGGTGACACGTAATAGCAGTCCCACAATCCATTTAAAAAAATATAACGTGAGAACAGTGCGAAGAGCACAAAACAGTGGAGAGGGAGAGAGAGAAAGAGAGAGGAATGGTCACCTTGGTGGCTCAGGTGGTGTCTGAGGCTTCCAGTGCCGTGAGGGTGAAGGTGGTGGCGGTCCGGACAGGGGGTGGTCTGTCACCGTGGAGGCCGAGAGCATGAGAAAAAAAAGAAGAGTGAACTGCCATAAAGGAGAAAGAGAAGAGAAGGAAGAGAGGGAAGAGAGGAGCTCACCCAACGTCGTCGGTGGTGGTGGAGGGACGTCAGGCTCGGCGACGGTGGCGGTGGTGGTTGTCCAGCCGAGGTTGGGACGACTGTGACGTGAGGGAGCCGAGAGCGTGAGAGTGGAGAGGAGAGGAGAAAACGGAGAGTGAGTGATAAAAAGAGAGAGAACGAGAGAGATCAGGGAGAAAGAGAGGGAGACTCACCTCGTCGGGGTCCATGACACCGGTGGGAGGCGGCAACAGTGGCGAGAGGGAGGAGTGAATAGTGACGGTGGTGGTTTGGAGGAGATGAGGAATAGTGTACATTAGGGTTTTAGGGTTTCATTTGTTTTTATATATGTGACTTAAGGTGAAATGACCCTTTTGCCCTTAAACTCTCACTTGTCCAACCCTTGGCCAGCTACCCTTATGGGACATTTGGCTTATCCTCTTAATCTAACACATATCCCCATCTCTATGACCATCCAATGGCTCTCCTCACTCACTTATGTCACTTTAACAATCCTATCCATATTAACCTATTAAATTAACCCCATTAATTTTATTAAATTACCAATAAGGTTACACAAATTCTCGCCTACTCGGTGCACCGTGCCCCGCATTCGACACGGTTCTCGAGGCGGTCCCACTCTTGGGATTCGAATAAATTCCCTCATGCTTATGTTATACTTTATTGTTAGAGTTTTATTTCCTTAACTTAGGTCATGTTTTTCATTTAGCTTTGTTTATTAATAAAATCCACTAAAACGGTTCCTAAAAAACCCCGTATAACTAGGCGACATCTCACTCAATTAAAACATAGCCCAAACGGCTTGAGACCCGTAGAATACTATAATACTAATACACAAAGTCAAAGAATCATAAAATTACCTCGGCGTCGACTACCGAAGTTTGAAATACTATCCAGTATCCACGTAGCTGGGTCACAATCTTGACACGTGTAACACAAGTCAGTTAAAAATTCGGGGTTGTTACAGTCTCTCCCACTTATTAGAATTTCGTCCTCGATTTAAAC
Organism: Stephania japonica; assembly: GCA_039657345.1. NCBI lineage: Eukaryota > Viridiplantae > Streptophyta > Magnoliopsida > Ranunculales > Menispermaceae > Stephania > Stephania japonica. Next base: position 31,591,062 of record CM077561.1, read on the forward strand.
TAATAAGTAAAATTAATTTACAAACTTACCGGAATCAAACAGGTAGGGAAAATGCTCGCGCATGTAGGACTCTAACTCCCAGGTCAACTCCTCGTCTCCATGAAATTGCCATTTCACGAGTACTGAAGGAATGTCTTTGTTCCTCAACGTCTTGACTTTGCGATCAATGATCTGGATCGGCTGCTCCACATACGTAGCATCGTCCTGCAACTCGATTTGGCTCAAGTCTACCGTCGGTCGTCGCCCTCCACTTGACTTGTCTAATCGAAGCATCGAAATGTGGAATACTGGATGAACACCGGCGAGCTCTGGCGGTAACTCTAACTGATACGCAACCTTACCGACCCTTTTTACAATCTTAAAGGGACCGATAAACCTCGGAGCGAGCTTCCTTTTGATTCCGAACCGTTTGTGACCCTTCAGAGGTGAGACTTTCAGGTATACATAGTCCCCCAAATCGTACCGAAGCTCATCGTGATACTGGTCGTAGTATTTCTTCTGTCGCTCCTGGGCACCCTTAAGTTTTTGACGAATCCGCTGTACCTTTTCAGTATGATCAACAACAATCTCAGGACCAACTGTCACAACATCCTCTGGCTCAGCCCAGCAAGAAGGTGATCTACAAGGCCTACCATAGAGCGCCTCGAACGGTACCATACCGATACTCGCCTGATAACTGTTATTGTATGCAAACTCGCACAAATGAAGATACTCTTCCCATGACCCGCCGTATTCCAAAACACACATCCTGAGCATGTCTTTCAACACCTGGATCAACCTCTCGGACTGTCCGTCTGTCTGTGGATGGAACGCCGTACTCAACTCCAGTCTGGTGCCAAATTGAGCTTGCGTGCTCTGCCATAATAACGAAGTGAACTACACCCCTCGGTCTGACACAATCGATAACGGAACTCCGTGCAATCTGACAATCTCACGCTCGTAGAGGATGCTTAGTCTGTCAACTCTATGTGTAGTGGATACCGGTATGAAATGAGCAGATTTCGTCAATCGATCCACAATTACCTAGATGCTGTTGTGACCACGAGGAGATCGGGGCAAGCCACTGACGAAATCCATAGCAATATGCTCCCACTTCCATCGAGGAATGGGTAGGGGCTGCAGCAATCCTTCAGGCCGTCGATGCTCAGCTTTCACGCGCTGGCATATCTCACACGCTCGAATAAACTCCGACGCATCGGATTTCATCCCTGGCCACCAGAAAAGACGTCGCATGTCAGCGTACATCTTGGTTCGACCCGGATGCACAGAAAAAGGGAACGGTGAGCCTCCTGAAGTATCTCGGTGCGTAAGTCAGCCGCCAATGGAATCCACAGTCGCTCACGATACCTCAAGCAAGAGTCTGTCGACCGACTCCAATCTGGATACTCTGCACTGTCTGCCATCTCACCATAATACTGGTACGACTCATCGCCATGCTGTCCCTCGAGAACAGTCTGCAGTGAAACGGTCTGCAATCTCATCTGACCACACATCTGTGTCCTGGTAGTCGTCGGCATGTCCGCTGAACTCATCATCTCGGCTACCTCAAGTAACGCATACTCGTGAGTCATACGACATACAACTACCTCTGCATCAGATCCTCTGCGGCTCAAAGCATCGACAACAATATTGGCTTTCCCCGGATGATACTCAAGTGCGAAATCGTAGTCCTTCAGAAATTCAAGCCAACGTCTCTGTCTCAAGTTGAGTTCCTTCTGAGTAAACAAGTACTTCAAGCTCTTGTGGTCTATAAACAACTCAAATCGCATGCCATATAAATGGTGTCTCCAAATCTTCAACGTAAATACAATCGCCGCCAACTCTAAGTCGTGGGTCGGGTAGTTCCTCTCATGAACTTTCAACTGTCGGGATGCGTAAGCGATAACTCTGGCCTCTTGCATCAGCACACCACCCAAACCAATCTTCGATGCATCGATATACGCGACTAAGTCTTTCCCGATCTCGGGCAATGCTAAGACAGGTGCGGTCGTCAATTTCTCCTTCAGAGTACAGAATGCCTGCTCACACTCTTCGTTCCAATCAAACTTCGTGTTCTTCTGCGTCAGTTTCGTCATTGGTGTAGCGATCTTGGAGAAATCTTGCACAAATCGATGATAGTAACCTGCTAAGCCAAGGAAACTGCGAATCTGAGTAACGGTAGTCGGAGTAGGCCACTCAATTACGGCTCTAATCTTCTCTGGATCAACGGCAACACCGTCCGCTCCAACTACGTGCCCTAAAAATCTAAACTCTGGTAGCTAAAACTCGCACTTGCTAAACTTAGTGTAGAGTTGGTGGTCCCTCAGAGTCTGCAACACTGTACGTAGATGTCCCTCGTGCTCCTCACGAGTCCTGGAATAGATGAGGATGTCGTCGATGAACACAATCACGAATCGATCTAGGAAATCCCTCATCACTCGATGCATCAGGTCCATGAACATCGCAGGCGCATTAGTCATTCCAAACGGCATGACTGTGAACAGGAAATGACCGTATCTCGTCTTGAATCTTTGTCTTCTCCGATCCTCGCCCACGATCCCTGAGCTAGTAATGATACTGATCTCAGATCTATCTTAGAAAACCACTGTGCTCCGGTTAACTGGTCAAACAAATCGTCAATGCGCGGTAATGGGTACTTATTCTTCACTGTAACCTTGTTAAATTGCCTATAGTCAATACAAAGCCTCAAACTACCATCCTTCTTCTTGACAAACAACACTGGTGCTCCCCATGGCGACATACTAGGACTGATGAAGCCCAACTCTAGCAACTCATCTAGTTGACTCCTCAGCCCCTCAAGCTCTCGGGGTGCTATCCTATACGGTGGTATCGAAATCGGTCTAGTCCCTGGGACTAAGTCAACGATGAAATCTATCGTCCGCTGCGGTGGTAATCCTGGTAGATTCTCAGGGAATACGTCAGTGAACTCACACACGATCGGTGCATCTTCTATGTCAACCTCCTGTCTCACACCAGTACTCATGACGCTTGCAACAATCTCGACATCGCCATTCGTAGCCTCTCTGCTTCTGGTGATCGGAAGTAACGATGCAGTACCCTGAATGCAAATCTCCGTACCGTCTGGCAACAGAATCGTGATCGTCTTCTCGTAACAATCAATATAAGCATGGTATGCTCCTAACCAATCCATGCCCAATAAGGCATCGAACTCGAGAAACTCAAGTACTCTCAAGTCAGCAGGAAACTCGTAGCCCTCTATCTCTACCGGACACTCAACACATAGAAAGTTTGGGTAAATCTTGTCCCCAGCAACAATGCTAAGGATCAAGGGTCTACTAAGTTTAATGGGTCTCAACCCTAACAAGTCTACCATACGTCCGGAAATAAACGAAACAGTCGAACCAGAATCGAACATGGTATGCATGAATGTACTACAGATAGAAATCATACCCTCAACTAGGTTTCGGGACGCCCCGGATCTCGGCTCAACCTCGCTTGCACTCGCTCCTCTCGCTGGCGATGATGATGTGCTGTGTCCTCTCGAGTGAGTATCGCGCCTGGATGTGGCCCACTCTGCCGCATCTGAAACATGTATGTGCATCCTGTGTACCCTGACTCTGACCCTGTCCGCGACTCTGTGTAGATCTCTGAATCTGAGTCTGAGTCTGCCCTGACCTCTGTGTCTCTCTGTCTCTGTCTACCTCCTCTGCCAGAATCTCGGCTCACTGTAGACTGTCCCTATGACTGTTGTATAGGTCTCGTAGGCTGTGGAGGATGACTAGCAAAGCTCGGCACTGGTGGAGTCGTCCGTGCTGGTCGAGTAGGTGGTGCAGTGGATCCTACACTCGGAGCTCTGGAATCTCGGTAACGAAGTCTGTTCTTCCTCCGTTTCTTGTCTTGATGGTCCTCTGATCTAGTCTCCAATCTGACCGATCTCGCCTCCTCAGGGTGAGAAATCAGGTAGCTCTCTCTAGCCAAACTCCGCTCGTATGCCCTCTGAAGAGTCTCCGGCTCGGTAGTGACTACTGAACCTCCAATGGTGGGTAGCAAACCCTCAGTGAAATAGTAGATGCGATCGGCCTCTGAATCTGCTGATCCTCCCACATAGGGTAATAGCTGAATGAATCTGCCCATGTAATCCATCACTGGCTCTCCTACTAACTGTCGCAACGAAGTGAACTCATTCCTCTTCGCCCGTAACGCTGTCAGTGGGAAATACTTCTGATTAAACTGGGTCTTGAAATCAATCCAGTCTCGCGGAATGCCTCGGGTAGTGACAATGGTGGTCCACCAATCATCTGCCTCCCCCTGAAGCATGGATGAGGAGATCGCCGCTCTCATGTGATCCTCGGTCGCGATAATCGTATGAATCTTCTCATGATTCTTCAGGAAAAGCTCCGCCGCTGCCACGTCCGTACCACCGAAAAACTTAACAGGATCGTGCCTCTTGAATTCTCTCCACTGCCTCGCCTCAGCAGTGGCTCTAGAGCTCTTCCCTGGAGTAGTGACGGGAGTAACCTCTGCAGCAGCAACCGGCGTAGTCGGTATCTCCGTCGCTCGTACTATCTCAGCCTGTAACGAAAGTGTCTCCGCCTTGGTCTGTGTACCTGTCGCAACAACTGCTCCCTCAGGAATCACCGCTAACGGAATCGGGGCAGTGGAAGCCGTAGCTACTGGAGTATCCGTCCCCTGAGTGGTAGAAACAGGCCGCAAAGGCGTAGTCGGAGTCAATGGTGTCGTGGTAGCCTGTGCGGGTGTCGTTAGTGACCTCACTAGATCCTCAAATCTCTGTGTCCAACCGTGAAACTCCTCCGAAGTAATAAATTGAGAATCAGTCGTCCCGCTGTCATCGCTCGGACCTGTCTGATCCGCCATCGTCGTCTAAACAAGAAAACGAATTTCTCGGATCAATGGATAGCTATCACATACAATATATTACAATCAACAATCGTAATATGTGTAAACATCACATCCGACTTATCCCAACTCATCCCTCTAAACTAAAGTTCTAATTAGGATCGTAGGGTTTTCCACTCTAAGTTCAACCATTCCTAACTTCCACTGTCTTAATGGTTTGTGTTTTAAATCAAGAGTCAGGTTGTTATAACCTTAAGCTTTGATACCAACTGTGATGGCCCCAATTTCCCTGTGCAATTGGGTACGCCCGGCCTAAACCCGTGCAGGCCCCGAGTCATCACTCGGCAACCTAACGAGCCTAGTCAGCCTTCGATTTAATCAATTCAGTAGTTTATGAGAGAGTTATTGCATTAATACACAGCGGAAGACTAAAAAAATTATAATAAAAGGAAATAACTCAATCAAAGGGAAATTAGGAATTCTATAAGGGTGGAAAACCTCGGGTATTCATGTACAATTTGATAGGCATATATACATGATACCAGTCTCATAAAAGATATACCAAGTTCAATAATCCCAACAAAATAAGTATAAACGATATACACATCAGCAATCAAAATATAATCACCTACTATAAAGTCTCTCAGATGTCCTGCAAATCCTCAAAGTATATCACCTAGGCAGAGCCCCTTGCCCTTGCCGCTCTCCACTCTATCTGCACCCACCGTCACAAACTAGACGGTGAGTAACTGAATAAAATTGCTAGTAGTACCAGAAGAATGTAACAGTAATTTATGATTATAACAAGAAAAGCAGTCTAAGTATCATGCGGTAAAGAAATAACTGGAAAGTAAATAAATCAAATGCATGATAAAGAGACTGATAGATAAACAATCGATATTTTGCATGTTCTAAGATTCAAAAGAGGCCCATGAGTGGTCTATTTCACAGCAATACGACAAAGATCTCGCAAGATCTCCCCGGGCAATGTCACAACACTAGCGCAGCGTGAAATCGAGAGGCATCGCAACACCTCTCGAATCCAGTACCCAGTACACACATCACTAGGGGTAGTTAGTTACCCCTGCAGAGGGCACCCTCGTTGTCCCAGCTAGTGTGGGACCACATGATACCTTCGAGACACACACTCATGCCAAGAACATACAACCAAGGAAACGGAATGGAATATCAAGCAAAGGATTAATGCAACAAAAGCAATAAATAGAAGAGGTATAAATCACATGTTATTTTCTTGTTGGTCTACTAACGTACACACATATGATACATGCATGTACTTACCTTATCTAACGTGACCCGGTACTCACTCCGAGACTTTAACGCGCTTCCCGTGTTTCTCGACTGCCTGACAACGATTTAAGTCTCGAATATAGGTTTAGGATTAGTATTTAATTTTAGAATGATTCTCATAAACTTTGTTTCAATTCATTCAATTAATGGAACCCATATTATCGTTGATGTCCTTTATACACTGGTTAGGCTCTTGTTGGGTCCATGTATTAAGCCTATATCCACCTAAGTAGACTCAATATGTGAATAATTACTAGGCCTGGACATATAGGCTCATTATTACATTTTATGTATTTGTTTTGGGCCTTAAGTTGTGCTTATCATATTAAACTCTTATTGGGTTTTACACAACTCATATACACACCAATTGAGACTTGTTATGGACTTATATTGAAATGAGTGGATTGGGGCCTTGTTGGGCCTTATTACAAGTCCATATTCATTTAAAACAATTGTCTATACTTATAATCTTGTTTACTTATTCTTAAACCTACAATAATATACATTATAGTCACGCATACACAATTGATGTGTACACCCCACTGGTGTGCACACTAACACTTCACACACCGCTGTCTTGTGGACACACACCCCGATGGTGTGTGCACCCCACTGTGATTTTCCATGTTCACATGCATTAGTGCATCACTTTATTACTTAAAACCATATTATATACACATTTGTCCATTCCACACATATACAACTGTTGTGTACACCCCACTCTGGTGTACACATACAGTGCTGTGTACACCCCACTGTCGTGTACACACCCACTGTTGTGTACACCCCATTATGGTGTACACACAGTGTACACCCCTTACACAACATTCACACCCTACAACAGCCACATATATGTACTCATGTAAATCGAAACTCACACACATACATCTCATGAAAACAATCCCACTAAAGTGCACACACCCACACCCCAACTGGGGTGTGCACATACACACACTATACGCACCCCACACATATAGGACAGCCACCCCACATACACTCATTCACCAAAACCGTCACCTACATGCACACAACAGTCCACATACACTTCAAATAACCACACCCACACACTCCAACACAACCACACATGGGGTCACCTCCGGCCAGCAGCATCGCCGGAGGTTGACCTCTGGTCAGCACCCCCCCAAAAACCAGTGGTGACACGTAATAGCAGTCCCACAATCCATTTAAAAAAATATAACGTGAGAACAGTGCGAAGAGCACAAAACAGTGGAGAGGGAGAGAGAGAGAGAGAGGAACGGTCACCTTGGTGGCTCAGGTGGTGTCTGAGGCTTCCAGTGCCGTGAGGGTGAAGGTGGTGGCGGTCCGGACAAGGGGTGGTCTGTCACCGTGGAGGCCGAGAGCATGAGAAAAAGAAGAAGAGTGAACTGCCATAAAGGAGAAAGAGAAGAGAAGGAAGAGAGGAGCTCACCCAACGTCGTCAGTGGTGGTGGAGGGACGTCAGGCTCGGTGACGGTGGCGGTGGTGGTTGTCCAGGCGAGGTTAGGACTACTGTGACGTGAGGGAGCCGAGAGCATGAGCGTGGAGAGGAGAGGAGAAAACTGAGAGTGAATGATAAAAAGAGAGAGAACGAGAGAGATCGGGGAGAAAGAGAGGGAGACTCACCTCGTCGGGGTCCGTGACGCCGATGGGAGGCGGTGGCAGTGGCGAGAGGGAGGAGTGAACAGTGACGGTGGTGGTTTGGAGGAGATGATGAATTGTGTACATTAGGGTTTTAGGGTTTCATTTGTTTTTATATATGTGACTTAAGGTGAAATGACCCTTTTGCCCTTAAACTCTCACTTGTCCAACCCATGGCCAGCTACCCTTATGGGACATTTGGCTTATCCTCTTAATCTAACATATATCCCCATCTCTATGACCATCCAATGGCTCTCCTCACTCACTTGTGTCACTTTAACAATCCTATCCATATTAACCTATTAAATTAACCCTATTAATTTTATTAAATTACCAATAAGGTTACACAAATTCTCGCCTACTCAATGCACCGTGCCCCGCGTTTGACACGGTTCTCGAGGCGGTCCCACTCTTGGGATTCGAATAAATTCCCTCATGCTTATGTTATACTTTATTGTTAGAGTTTTATTTCCTTAACTTAGGTCATGTTTTTCATTTAGCTTTGTTTATTAATAAAATCCACTAAAATGGTTCCCGAAAAACCCCGTATAACTAGGTGACATCTCACTCAATTAAAACATAGCCCAAACGGCTCGAGACCTGTAGAATACTATAATACTAATACACAAAGTCATAGAATCATAAAATTACCTCGGCGTCGACTACCGAAGTTTGAAATACTATCCAGTATCCACGTAGCCGTGTCATAATCCTGACACGTATAACACAAGTTAGTTAAAAATTCGGGGTTGTTACAGTATGAATCTTCTCGTGATTCTTCAGGAAAAGCTCTGCGGCTGTTACGTCTGTACCACCAAAGAACTTGACTGGATCGTGCCGCTTGAATTCTCTCCACTGTCTCGCCTCAGTAGGGGCCTTAGGGCTCTTCTCCAAAGTAGTGACCGGAGTAGTGACTGGAGTAGTCTCTGCAGCAACAATCGGCATAGTCGGTGTCTCCGTCGCTTGTACTATCTCCGTTTGTAACGGAGGTGTCTCCGCCTCAGTCTGCGTACCTGTCGCAGCAACTACTCCCTCGTGAATTGCCGCTAACGGAATCGGGGCGGTGGAATCCGTAGCTACTGGAGTCTCCATCCCCAGAGTAGTTGGAACGGGTGGAATAGGTGTGGTCGAGGTCGATGGTGTCGCGATAGTTGGTGCGGGTATCGTCAATGACCGCACTAAATCCTCAAATCTCTGTGTCCAAGCGCGAAACTCCTCCGAAGTAACAAATCGAGAATCAGTCGTCCCGCTGTCGTCGCTCGGACCTTCCTGATCCGCCATCACTGTCTGAACCAAGAGAGCGATACTTCGGATCAATACATAGCTACCACGTACCATATAGTACACACAACAATCATAATATGTACAAAGTTAAATCCGACTCATCCCCAACTCCCCCATCTAAGTTTTTAAAAGGATTATAGGGTTTCCACTCTAAGTTCAATCATTCCTAACTTCCGCTGTCTTAATGGTTTGTGTTTTAAATTGAGAGTCAGGTCGTTATAACCTTAAGCTCTGATACCAACTATGACAGCCCCAATTTCTCCATGCAATTGGGTACACCCGGCCTAAACCCATACAGGCCCCGAGTCATCACTCGGCAACCTGACGAGCCTAGTCAGCCTTCAATTTAATCAATTTAGTAATTTATGAAAGAGTTATTACAATAGTAAATAGCAGAAGACTAAAACAATTATAACAAAGGGGAAATAACTCAATCAAAGGAAGTAGAGGAATTCTATAAGTGTGGAAAATCCTGGGTATTCATATACAATTCGATAGGTATATATACATGATACCAGTCTCATAAAAGAAATACCAAGTTCAATGATCCCAACAATATAAATATAAAACGATATACACATCAGCAAAAGTATAAACACCTACAAAAGAGTCTCTCTGATGTCTCTGCTAATCCTCACAGTAGATCACCTAGGCAAGGTCCCTTGCCCTTGCTGCTCTCCGCCCTATCTACACCCACCGTCACAAACTAGACGGTGAGTAACTGAATAAAATCAAATGTAATGCCAGAAGAAGATAACAGTAATTCATGATAATACAAGTAAAGCAGTCTAAATATCATGCGGTAATAAAAAGACAGGAATTTAAATAGACAAGATGCATGATAAACAGACTAATAGATATCAATCGAAAGTCAAGTGTATTCCAAGGAATCAAAAGAGGCCCATAAGTGGTCTAAATCATAGCATAACGGCGAAGACCTCGCAAGGTCTTCCCGGGTATCGACACAAGCGAAGGCACAGCTATGACTGGAGGGACTCGAACCCACCCACCCAGTACTCGGTGTCACACAGTCACTAAGGGTGGTCACACACTCCTGTACATGAGTGCCCACGTTTTATCCCTCTAGTGCAGGTCCTAGTACTTTTGAGACGAAACATTTACACCGGGAATCACACAACAAGAAATAGAATGGAATACCAATAATAGAGCATAACAAGACTGAATAAATGATAATGAATCACATGGCATTTTCTTACTGGCTTACAAACGTACAAATGCTTGTGGCAAATGTACTTACCTGACTAATCGCGACCCGGTATTCACTCCAAGACTCTAATACGTTCCCCGTGAGTTCTCGACTACCTGATAAAGTTTTGAATCTCGAATATTAGTTTAAGGCTCGCATTTAGTCTTAAGGTGTTTGTTTTACAATCATTTATTGATTGTGACCCAAACCGTTGTGGATTAAACCATCTCTATGGTTGTTCCCCTTTTTACAAAACATAACTCTTGTTGGGCCTATTTGTCAAGTTTTATACTCACCTGAGCGCCTTTGGTGTGGACATTTATTGGGCCTAGATACATAAGCTCATTCTTATATTTTACGCCTTCGTCTTGGCCTCCAGTTGTATCTATTCTATTGGGCCTTTATTGGGCTTTACACAACCTATAAACACACTATTTGTAACTTGTTATGGACTCATATTATAAAGAGTGTGTTGGGTCCTAGCTGGGCCTTAATGCAAGTCCATGATTATTAAAAAAATGTCCTACTTACAACCCTTTTTACTTATTCACAAACCTACAATTTTATACATTATGGTCACACCTTCAATAATCCATACACCCCACTATATGCACCCCACACATCACACACCCCACTATTATGTGCATACAACGCCCCGCTGTTGTGTGCACCCCACTGCTATTTACACCCCATGTTCACATGTATTAATGTCACTTTATTACTTAAAACTATATAATATACATTAATCCATTTTCACACCCACAACCATTGTGTACACCCCACTGTGGTGTACACATACACGCTGGTGTGTACACCACACAGTGGTGTACACATACACCCATTCATGCACCCCATGTACACCAAACCACCCCAAAACGTCATGCACTACACCCAAAAACAGTTGCAAAAAAGCCACATAAAATCATGAAAACAATAAAACCCGAGGAACAGAGAGGAGGAGGAGTTCACCTAGGGCGGGACGTGGAGGCTCCGACGGCGAGGAAAGTGGCAGCGGTGACGAGTTCGCCGAGAGGAGGCGGCTGCCAACATGGGGCCGAGAGAGAAACCAAGGTTAGTCTCGAAACCGAGGAGAGTGAGTGAGAGAGAATACAAGAGAGAGAGAACTCACCTAACTCCGGTGACGTGGTAAGAGGCGGTGGTGGTGGCTGTTCCAGCCGAGAGAGGAGGCCACCGAGAGCGAGAGAGAACGTGAGGCCGAGGCGAGTGAGAGACCGAGAGAGAACAGCGATAGTGAGAGAGAGAACCCGAGATCGAGAGAGAGAGAGATCGCGTGACCAAGACTGGTGTAGAGGAAAGGCCGAGATGGAAGAGAAGGAGGGGGCGGCGATGGTTTCAACAAGGAAGAAGATGAATAGTAGGGTTTCTTTGTTATTGTTATATATATATGGTCAAATGACCTTTTTACCCCCAACTTACTTCCTACACAATTTTAAACCATTGCCCTTATGGGTCTTTTTATTTATTTATTTATTTTTCTTTATTACACCTTAAAGTAGGTGTGTGTTGTCACTTGCATGACTCTCCATCTCAACACACCCACATCTTGAGGTCAATCTCATGGCTCCTCACCATTGAACTGTGTCACTTTAACAATTACTATTCCATAGACCATATGTTGCGTAATTAACTAATTTCCACGTTCAAACGACGTTCCTCGGTCCGTTTTTCCTTGTTCCGACTCTCGTAACACGTATAGTCTCGCATTGTTTTGCCAACTAATTAATTAAATTAATTAAAAATTCATTTATTTGTATGTTTTACTTGTTTTTATCCCCGTTTAACTAGTCGAAACCCCACTCAATTAAATATCGCCCAACCGGCTCGAAACCCATAAAATACTACAATACTAATACACATAATCAAATAAGCATAAAATCACTTTGATGTCGACTCCCAAAGTTTGAAATACTGTCCAGTATTCACGTAGCCGGGTCACAATTCTGACAAGTGCAACACAAGTCAGTTAAAAATTTGGGGTTGTTACAGTTGCAGCTTCAAACTCATCTATGAAATATAAAGGGCTCCAACAAGCAAAACGAAAAATATGAACCAAGATTTCATGAAAATTAACTTGAGATTCTATGTTAAATTTCACTCAAACATTACAACCAGGTTATATCAATGAATATAATTAAGCAAACGACAATACACGCCTGCCTAATTTTATGTTAAATTCGCCACTCTCATGAAGCTGCCTTAGCATGAACATCACCTTTTTCCATTATTGATTACTTTCTCATGTAATTTTTAGTTGATAAATAAGGGGGGTTCTGTCCTAAGCATGCAATAGCAGTTGTTGTTCTTCATTGATGATTCACACAGTAATGTTCCAAACTTCCAATAGTGGTGGAGGGACTGTAACTTTCTCATTGTGCCCAACACAAGATGTATACATGACAAATGTCCAAATTTTCAGTAAAGTGTGGTTTGCCATCAGTAAGCATAAATTACAATTTGAACAAGGATTGTAGGGCTCGACATACCTAATCAGAATCAACAAGTCATGAGTGTCAGATTCACCATTCAGATGTTCTTCAAGTCAGTGACAAACGCGAGAGCATCTTTGAATTTGGTGCGAGATAACCCTACATTAAGAAAGGAAAATGTTAATGCATGCAAGTCATATTTCCTCTCTTTCTGCACCATTGGAAAGGTAAAAGGACTTGTCAAAGTTCACTAACACCTTTTCTTTGATGCATAAAGGTATGGCCATTCGGATCATGCATTCTGTCTATTTTGTCTTGTCAAATTTTCGAAGTTCTTTTACCCTGAGATTCTTGATTTTTTCATGCAGCTCGGCTGCAGTCTTCTGCATCTCTGCAAGCATAAATGATAAATTAAGGCATAATATCCAAATATTTGGAAGGGAAATATTTTTGACAAAATATTATTCTGATGTCTAGAACATGCTCTAGCTGCGGCATAGGATGACAGCAGCAACCGGCAAGAGATGTATTTGAGACCATTTTGAACCAAAGATGTTTGTCATAAGTAAATTATCTAAGCAAATAATCTGCGAGCAAACAAAAAAAAGAAAGGGGCACAAAAGTTAGCAAAAACCAGATCTACCTCGGAGCTGTTGGGTTTTGGGGTTCATGCGCAGTGGAGATTACAAAACAATTTTTGAGAAAAACCCCAACAGGATACGAATCTGATTCCATTAAAACAAGTTTAAACTATGAAAACTTAATCATACCTCAGTCGCAATACCTCTCTGAAGGTTAATCGATCTCTAAGGCGCTGCCAATGACGAACGCCCACTACTAGCTGTCCACACACGAACGGCGGCCGAGATTCAAAGTGCTAGCTTCGAGAGAATACCAAACCTTTTGTTCTCTCCAAAACGATCCAGAGGATACCAAAAACTCTAAGTCGTTTCTTAAAACGAAAATAGAGTTTCGGCCCTTTTAAAATCTTTCGTACTTGTATTCTAACTCAAAGCGTCTATTTATACAGCCCTTGTATATAGACGGTTAAGTAAATTACACATATACCCCTACATAAAGAAGTATAAGTGTAATACACTACAAGGACGTTTCTGTCATGAATTTTATCATATAAAATTTATTTTTCTGAACCATCTTAAAATCTCGCAAAACCATTCTCAGTGTGCGACCCAATAGGCTCATACAACGTTGGCAGTGTACCAAAATACATTTTGGTATACAAGTCATAAGCGGCCTCTAGCAAGACATTATGACTACCCAAGTTGTATGAATATCAAATCGATACAACCTAATCAATAGTGTATATAACATCCTTTTGTCACACGATATCCTTTTTTATCAAACATAAGGCATGGAATTGTCATCCAACATGTCCAATCGTACTAGTCTCGATTTCTAGGTAGACTGAAAACATCTAAGTGACATTGATCAATATCAATTCACTTAGACTAGGCCTTTTGAGCCTAACACATCGAGGGATCCACTGGATATCTCTCTTTATATGAGAGAGACAAATTCTATCTCGATTACACAACTTCACCACATTATTCACACAGTAACCAATCACAACCTTTATAATCGTCCGGTTAAAGACAACGTTTGATTGCGTCAAATCACTGTATTCCTAATGTTGAAGTCTCTGGTAATCTCAAGTCAGAGGACTAAAAAATATACCTATCATGAGAAACAACTATGACTTAATCCATGTGATGTTCTCATAGTGGGTCGGTCCAGTACTTTGTTCCCTAACAAGTACTCATGATCTTGATTCGTATTCCTATACGTATTATCATCAATCAAGACTCACACTAGTCTTAATTCATTATAGTTCCCAGTATAATAATCGACTAGGGACATTTAGGATATTTCTGTAAATACCCATGGATCTTATTATAATGTAAACATGCAAATCAATTATAATAAACAACAAATGAAATCCTCTATTTTATTAACTAAAATGTATTCATAAAGACTGTTAATGGATTGACCTAGGGCACATTTCCCAACAGGAACAAGTCAGGGAGAGAATTCTCTTCGAATAGTTGTACTGCCTCATTAACATACTATCAGCACACTCATAGCTTAAAACAGACTGCTTCTCCAGCAACTGCAGTTCACTTCGCAGCTCGGTAGCCTCTTTGTCAGCCTGAAAGAAGCCACACAAGATATTAAGGAACGTCACCAATGTGATTTCAAAATGAAGCTGGTAAGGGAAGGGGATTACCAAAAAAAGCTACTCTCTCAAGGAATCTAACTGAACATCCAAATCTTTATCCAAAAGTACATCTACATCCATCGAAGTGCCATCAGATTTGTCCTGCCAACGGAAGAAAATTTATGATTCAATCACATGGTTCTAGATATATCATTTAGTTTACACGTGCCGCACACAAATGGAAGTTTGGGAGCACAAATTAGAGATATAAGAGTACTTAAAGTTTCAACATACACGGATACAACAGTAGTACCTTATTATTTGAGTTCTGAGAACATAAAAACTTTTGCAACACATCCAATATGCTCAGTGACAGTCATTAATTTTGTCTTACATGTCAAGACCTCTTAATTAATTATCACAACTTCTATTAGGCTAACTTCAAATGCCATTTAGAATGCTTAATTGTTATTCTTCATTGGGGCTTCGCCAAATGAATTTCTCAAATTAGCAAAGATCAATCACAAACTACCACGCATTTAGGCCCTACTGAAATAATTTCAGGCCAACCAATGTCTTGTCAAAGGCCATATTCACAAAAGATGTAAATGTTCCAGCTCAGCTACTCAACTCAAGCATGCATGTCTACTCATTGAGTTGTTAATAAGGACAAGCTGAAAAAATACCTCTAGATTCAATTTCTCTAATCCCATCATTAATTAGAGTTATTTGATTGCTTCTTGAATGTTTTCTTCTTTGTACCTTCCAGAAGTTATAGGAACCTAACAATTGATCCACCTTAATTACTGTTAAGAACTTTAACTTTGAGGATAACCTTAGGCAATGCATTATTGTCCTCAAAGGGGAGCACTTTGTAGGATCAATTTGACTTCAATAACGATGAGAAAAGTTGCACCAAATGTCAAAAAAGATCAAACCTTTAGTAAAAACAAAAATGGCCCAAATTAAATTAACTCATAGCTCCAAGCTTTCATGAGAAAAAACAATTTTCTCAAGAAAATTTTCTTGATAAAATTTTAACAAAGAAAATTCTCCTATAGTTGTTTGATCACACGCTAAGAAATTTGCATTGGTGAAAAAGTTAGAAGTTTAAAAGCCTTCTGCCCTTCACAGTTAGCTACTACTTTGAACAACCAGACTCTTCAATAATCGAATTAAAATACTATGGAATATCAATCAAAACCACAACAAAAAAATAGCAAAAAGTATAGAAGTGTTATTCTAATAGCTCATTGGCATCAACAGTTGCATGCTACAATGGTGATATTATAATTATGGGGAATGCTACGGTGACTCACTATCGAAACTCTTATGAACAAGTGCCTTGATTTTTTATTTTTTATTTTATTTTTTTTTAACTATTTTGTAGTCATAGTGAGTGTTTGTAGTGAGTAACCATAGCATTATCCTCAAACACAAATTTGTAAAAAAAAAGTAAAAAAAAATTAAAAATCAAGGTGCGTGCTCATAGTAAGTGTCAATAGTGGGTCACTTTAGCATTTTCCTATAATTATAATCTAATAAAAAAGATCTTGTTGGTGTCTCAGGGTAATTGATAATAAAAATCTCTGCACATATTTTTAATTTTGTATCCATTTAGTATCATAAGCTACTGTGCATCGTCTTTTTTGTCTTCAACCAAGGCATGGGTTCTTAAAAATATGAACATTAATTGCTACAGGAACAAAGCAAAATGATCCACACACAGAGAGCACCACAACAATGAGAAATGATTGGAAACGAGAGAGATGAGCGACCATCAACAAGAGAGAGAAAAGAGGAATGGTGTGCGAGATTGGTGAAGCCTAAAGATCTGGTTTCGTTGGATGGTATTGATCAGTTTAATTCTTCTTTTTGGATAGTTGTGGAACCACTTACCGAGTATGTATTTAAGTAGCCACTAGCCAAGCAACCCTTCGCTTTTTCCTGTCTATGCAAGCAGATCGGCATGAACTAGGTTTCTTCACCCGAGTATGTTCTTTCCTCTCGTGCAAAGCTTCTTCCGTTTATAGGAGAGAAAATCGACTATTGAAAAGTTCTACTTAGGTAGTTACAGGTTATGAAACATCGTTCAATTCGGTTATTGAGAGAAAAGTAAAATTTTCCACCGGATGGCGCAGAGATTCAACATCTACTATACCGAATCAATGAATTCAGCCGCATAGCCTTCGCGACAAATTCATAAACCAAAGACGAAGGTAGCAGCAGAAAAATGGAATCAAACTAAACATTAAACATTTGGTCTAAGAGATAGGATTATAAAGGACACCATTTTTCAGGTAAACAAGTCCAGTAAAATACAACAAATCAGAAATTGTTGTTTTTTAACTATATTTCCTAGTTGTACTCTTAACAGATTCGTTCCAAGCAAACAAAGTGCGATATCACTTGTTCGATCACTGAAGCTAGACCTCACGCGATTTGTGAAGCCGAACTGAGATATCAACTCAGATATGTGCTAATTCAACAAACAATCATCAAACAAATCACAAATTTAGACACATTGATTCACCTAATTTGAGAGTCCACGGAATAGTCCATCAAACAAATTTCACAAAATGAATAAAAAGTTTGGGATCACAAACTTGAAAACTGAATCAAAAATGAATTCCCCCAAAATTGAACATAGAGATTGAGAATGTACCTGAACTGTATGTGTTTGAAGATACAAAGAAAGTCGGTAGCGGTGTCTTCTCAAGATCTTTGTCGATGAATCGTGAGAGCAAGCATGAAGATTAGAAGTGAATGAGAGATAGAAGAAGTGCTTCGAAGTCGATAGTACGAACATCTGTATGTGTAGAGGCAGGGATTGTGCTATAGATCTCAAATCATCGATCTTCAATGAATCAATCCATCAAACCGAGAGATCTCTCGCAGAAGACGCCATTGAATCAAGCGTGATTCAATCAAAGCCCTAATTCCAGAGCTCCAGTGACGAAGAAGACAGAGAGGAGCGATTGGAGAAGAAATCAAAGCCCTAATTTTAGATCTCTAGTGACAAAGAAGGCGGAAAGGAGTGACTGGCGAAATCGAGTGTTCAGATCTCTTCGCGACCAAGAACACGAAGACGAAGGACGCGAGTCAATCCTTTAACGTAAGCGGCCTCAGTTTTGTATACTTTGGTTTCTTTTTCTATTTTTTTGGTCTCATTTTTAATGGCAGGTACTAAGCTGCCTTAAATAACTTGTTAACAAATGATAAGGAAAACATAGACTTCTAGCTTATTTAATAAGGACGGGCAATCCCTGCCACAATAAGTGTTTTTGTAGCAGTTTTTTAACTGCCATAAAATATCTTGTCACAACAAACAACTTTTCTTGTAGTGTTCTGTATCATCAAATGCTTCTCAAATCATGCTAGCAGTGTAACATTTTTTTTTTTTTTTTTTTTGAACTGGAAGAAAAAAGTACCATTTTACTGCTGATTAATATTTGCATCAATTAAATTAATGAATGCTGCAGATTCTTTTTTTTTTTTTTTTTTTTTTCTTGACTTGTTTGTAGGATTGCCAAAAAGGCTGGATGAAACGGCAATATTGTCTCCGACGATGCCCCAATCAGAACCACTCAATTAGTGTGGTACTGCTTGGGAAATGCAAGAGTAGAACAAATGGTTTTTGATTCGATCAAAAAGAACGAAAAAATCATTACTTGCAGGCAATCAGCTTGGTAATTTGTGGCCTGAAGACCCTACTTGCTTTAGTTGGCTTGATCAACAAGCTCCAAAATCAGTCATTTATCTGTCCTTTGGAAGTACTACAACCTTCAATGAAGCTCAGTTTCATGAGTTAGCGCTAGGACTCGAACTTCTCAATCGACCGTTCTTATGGGTGATTCGGCCAGACTGCACTTCTAGTGCACTCCCTAACGGGTTTGAAGATCGAGTGGCTGACCGGGGAAAGATTGTTGGTTAGGCACCTCAACACAAGTTGTTGAGTCACCCATCTGTTGCTTGTTAATTTTATGAGCCATTGTGGATGGAACTCCACAGTGGAGGGTTTAAGTATGGGAGTACCCTTTTTATGCATGCCCTATTTCGCGGATCAGTTCATCAATATGCCCTATGTCGCGGATCAGTTCAATTTCCTTGATTCATTTGATATCTTTTTTTTTTGGCCTACTAGGCAAATCTATCCTAAAGTTTAGGAATTTTGTCAAATTTATCCTAACGTTTCAAGTTTTGCAAATCCCTAATTTATAGAAAATTCTGTTCTTATTGTTTTGATTAATGAATTAGTCACCTATTTTATAGGAAATTTTTTATATAGTTTTGTTCTTATTGTTTTCTTTATTTTTTTGGTGAAGCATGGCCTCTTTATTATAAACTTGACGAAGGTAAATCCTTCTCAAGAAGTAATACAATACTGTTAGGAGCAAAAAAACAATGGACAAGGTCCTTCTCTCCTTCGATTCCTTCCTTGGCGAGCTTGTCTGCACAAGCATTATACTGCCTGAAGGTGTGTTGCAACATGGCCTATCCCCAAAGATTTAGCAATTGCTTGATCATCCAAACCAAGTGGTCACTCTGTTCCCAAGCGGTGGGACTACAGATCAGGTCCAACACCTCTCTTGAATCTACCTCCACAACAACTTCCCAACACTCTATTGATCAGCTAGTCAAAGTGTGACGACCCTCCCCTGACCTAAGGTCGAGTCACCCGGTCCAGACCGCTACTTGGACCCGATACTTGAACCAGGCCCAAATAACAGTCTGACATGCCTCTTAAACAAACCTGCAAAATACACATTGGCTAAACAAAGGATAATTATTGCAGAATAAATATAAATATATTTCATTAAGCCAATAAATTTAAGTTCACAAGAATATCTTTGAAACTATAAGTAGGTTCGTATTGAGTTAAACTATTAAAACTCCCAAGTGGATCAACTAAAAGTAAGTAGGTTTCAAACTACCCAAAGACTTATTTTAATTACAACCCAAGTTTGATAGTTTCAAAATCGAATATACATAATATATATCAACCCAAGGCTCACATCAAGTGAAGACTTCAAGCTCGTTTCTCCTTTGTCTCAATTCTAGCGAACTCGTTGATGGACCTGTATTATAAGTGGGGTGAGCTAAAAGAACGAACGGAACCCAATAAGAGAAGAACCACGCTCAAATATCAAATATGCAAGTAATACCTATAAAGCAAAATAAAGCTAGCATGCATTTGAAATCAAGATAAGTATTGACAATTTATAGCATATAGCAATTTCCATAAAAGGTAAGCATTTCATGTTCGATAAAGCTTTTTAAGCAAAGATAAAGAATTCAGGAGTTGTAAAACATAAGAAATCAAGTTTAGCATGCGTAGGAGTTACAAGAGAGATACATAGGAACACTACAAGATTCAACCCAGACAGGGACAGAAAATTCCATCCCTTATTGGGTGGGATTTGGTTGCTAATACGACCTGCAACCGAATTACGAACCGACCAAATCGGTAGTCTAAAACGTCGTCGCTGACTAGTCAGGAACCGAATTTCAAGTCCGTTGTTAAGTTAGAAACTGAAAATTTCGTCCTTATCCGTCGTTGTCTAGCTATTTAGGGGTGAAAAAATTATGCGTTCCATCCTTAAAACGGTCTCTAATTAAAGACTGATTAGAGACCGAATATATAGATTGGAGCCCCATTTCTTTCCATTCCGTCCCTAAATCGGTCTCTAAACTGGGACGGTTTAAAGACCGAACTCATAGATCTCATCTCCTTTAATATGCATTTCATCCTTGATTCCGTCCTTGATTAGAAACTAAATCAGAGACGGAATTCAACTTCCCAGAAAACAAAAATAATTTATATACATTTCTAGTTGCTGGAAACACATTATACAATAGAAGTTTCACAAATAACCTACTGGGAACTCATTATACAATAGAAGTTTCACAAATAACATACTAATGAAACCAAAACAGTTATTAAAAAAATCAAAATAGGCATCATATATTATATATGTATTTAAAAGTTTCCCTAACTAGTTCCTAAAATTCATCATTTATGTATACCAAAATATCAAAATATATCAAAATATCAAAATATACCAAAATATCAAAAGGAATGTATATCAAGTATATCATATCAAATGTCTCTATCAGGTCGTGGTAGGGGATGTGTGTCGGAACATGCATCGATCCACTCCAGCTGGAAGGGGGCCAAGTTCGTTTGCTCTTCATCTTCAGGCTCGTACATCCTCTAGCATCCAAAGTTGGAGTAAGCACCACCGTCGCTGGAGTAGGAGTCTCCTGGTGAGATGGGCATGGAGAGTGGACGTGGAGGCAGAGATGAGCTCGCTCCGAGATGTCCACCTCCCATACTCTGCATCAACATGGACTGTAGTACAGCTATCTGGTCATGCTGCGTCTGTATTTGATTCTGTTGATCCTCAATGATAGAAGTCAAATGTGAGACATTAGACTGAAGAGTCGCAAAGTCCTAGGTCGACGGTCCCTGAGATGAGCTGGCACCTGGATCATTGTACCTCCTTCCCATAGACCCCAACCCATACACTCGTCCTTTATGATCAACGCCGACGACTTTGTAATATAAATCTGTCTCGTCCACATGTGGATCCTCTCCTGCCTATTTTGCTGACAGTGACATCTCCTCGCGCCTCCTTTGAATCTCAGCCTATAGATGTAAAGCCCAATAATTGAGTAAATATCAATAGAAAGCACTAATGAAATTCCAACATATACAAGTAAAAAACAAAATAGACCTGTAAATTTTACAAGTGGTCTTATCTCAACTCCTATATCATAAATTGTATTGAAGCTCATCCTTGATAGATTAAAAGGAAAAGGCCAAGGAAATCACATAACATGGGCAACAATAATGACAATTCTTTGAGGTTTGTAGAAAGAGAGCAACTGTAAAATTTTTGTTTCTTTATCAAAAACACAAAACACATTTAGTGGAAGGAAAGTGATGAAGTAAACATCAAGTTATGTTGAAAAGATATGAACCAACCATTGTGTATAAAATATAATTAAATCATATAAAAGGCATGAAACAAGATGAGCAAAATAGCACAAAACAAGATGAGCATGATGACTATAAATCTTAAAATTCAGTAAGATGGGGAAATACAAATAGATCCAAAGGGAAACTAGATTAAAAAAAAAACACACATCAGTTGCAGGCTTGCAGCTCTCAAACAGTATTTAGTATATGGTTCAATTATGCATGTAATTATCTTTTTCTTATAAAAAAATAATGCATGCAATTGTTAACAAAAAGAATGAATTATGACATAAGTGAATCAGTGAAGCTAAGATAGGAGAGTTTCTTTAACCACCTAAGTTCAAATGTATAAAAATATAAATTACAACATTGACATGAATTGGTTCAAAGTTTCCACATAGTCAAAATGTTTCCTGGAATTTTTGTCAATAACATTCATAAGACAATAACTATATATCTCAATGTGTTTTGGCATACAGAAGCTAAATTGTTAATTGCCTAGAAGGAATTTGAAACATTCACATTGTAAAACAGATTGATGTACATTTATTCAAGCATGAATGCCAACTTCAACTTTAGATAACAAAAAAAGTTCGTTTTTATATAACAAAAAAAGTTACCAGCATAAAATAAATGATCTCTTACATTTTTATTTTTTTAAACCAAATGATCTCTCACATTTAAATGTTGACACATGTGAAAACAAATAATAACTTTTCGTAACTAGTCTTCCATATGTAGTGTCGTGGAGTGCAAAGAGAATAGAATACCTACAAAAAACCAACACTAAAGACACACTCAAAGCACATACATAAGTTATTTTAAGTTTTAACCTGAAATACTAAAACGAGTGCATCATTTTCAAGTCATGATAAACCCATTTCGGCATCCACCGTCTAAATCTAAGATATTTGTCTTTCTCATTCAAGCATTTCATCAAACACTTAACACCCCACATCTAACAACCAAAATCTTTTCACAAATACTAGAAATCCAAGGCAACTCCAATTGTGAAACTCAACAAGAAAACACTCAACGTAAAAGAAAAACTAATTTCTTCACTATTCTATAAAATAAAATGAGCTTGCAATAAAAGGCATACTGTATAATTGGTGACACAAAATAAGGTTTCTCACACAACTTCCCTTTCTGCCTATGACACCAGAATCAAGAACAAAGCAGGCAAGGAGGTCGAGAACAGAGTCAGTTGCTGAAGTTAATGAAGGGTGGGATGTTTAAGTGAAGACTATTTTTGGTAAACTGGTTTTGGCCTTCTTTTTCGATAAAAGAGACAATTCTTTTGCATATAATATGTTTAAGGGTGTTGGAACGCAATACTTCACAACCTATTTTTTTTTGGAATATTATGCAATAAAGTCTCTTTCTTATAAAAAAAAATGGATGTAGAGGGGCTGTTGCAATGGGTAGGCTCTCTCAAATGTAATAATTGCATGGTATTGGTATACATGAAGTCAAATGCATTTCTAAACTAGTTCCACCTTCAAAAGATCTCGCATCGTATACATGTCATTAACAATGTCGACTACAATAGCCCTTCAGACAAAATTCTTTCCCCTTTTTTTTTGGGCGAGGGGGGTGGGGTGGGGTGGGGGATGTTATGGCTTCAATTAGTTATTCTGCCCAAAAAAGGGGGTCAGATCGTATTGGCGTGAGATTGATGTTTGCAGATTAAGCGCAAAAATAATCACTCCGTTATGAATATCAGCGTGAAGGAATAACATCCAATCTAATTAGTTCATAGATTAATTATCGCAAGGAATTTGATCATTATAGGTGATGAAATGGGAGTTTCCTTTCTAAGGATATGTACATTGTAACTAGCCAGCTATGCCTCCTTCCAATCAACAAAAAAAGGTTGGAAAAATAAAACAACTTATCTAAACTCACTCAGCACCCAAAATTAAAAGATAATGTAAGAGAAAAAAAATAGTAACCATGAGGGATAGATATGGCTGCCCAAATACAAAATAAAAATTGAAATGAACAACTCACCTTTTGTCGTCTGTCTCCAGAATTAAAAGGCAATTCAATCTTCTCTTCCACAACAAATAATATTAACACAAACACACACACATAAGGGAATCACAACTCCTAATCTATTCGAGCAACACAAAACTCGATCAAACAATAAGAGAAAAGAAGTCAAAAAGGCGCAAAGTTAATCCAAATCAAACAAACACAAGATCTAGAAAATAAATTAGAAGACAAACCAAACAAGAAGTTTTTTTTTAAATTAAAGATAGAAAAGAAGCAAAGTTGGGAATTGAAACTGACCTGAGAAGATGGGAGGTCGGAGAAAGCGACGATGGTTAGAGAAGGAGCGGACCGGAGAAGAGTAGAGAAGGCAACAATGGCAGAGCGGAGCATGGGTGACGAGCCCTAGCTGGAGCAGAGGCAACGTCATGGCGGAGCGTAGCGGAGCAGAGGTGACGATGGCAGAGCGCACCAGAGCAGAGGCGACAATGGAGGACCAGACCGGAGTAGAGACAATGAAGGCAGAGCAGAGGCAACGATGGCGAAGTAGATGCAATGATGGCGAAGTGGACCGGAGCAGAGCAAAGTGGAGGTGACGATGGTGGAGTGGAGCAGAGGTGACGACGGAGTAGAGAATGATGGCGAAGTAGAGGGAATGACGGCGGAGCAGAGAACGATGGCAAAGCAGAGAACGATGGCGGAGCAGAGGGGAGACGGCAGAGCAGAGGCGACAACAACGGCGGAGCAGACAACAACGGCGGAGCAGAGCAACCAGAGGGGATGACAGTGGAGAAGAGAGGCCGGGAAGATGGCGGAACAGAGTAAGGTTTTTTTGAAAAATAAAAAAAAAACTAGGTAATGTGGTATGTTTTGGCGGACTACATGGGGGTGGGAAAGAAACTGTTCTTCCTTGTTTCCGTCCCTATCTATCCGGGACGGATTTAAAGACTGAAACTGGAAAGACACGTGGCATGTCTTTGCTTTCCTAATTCCGTCCCTGATATTTAAGGACGGAATCGAAGATGGATTTTTAGCGGGATAATTTCGCGGGAACCTCAGAAATGGAATCAGGGACGAAAATTTGAGCGGGTTCTTTGTGCGCCTATCTCTTAGGGATGGAGTAGGATCCGTCACTAATTTTTGGTCCCTATTCCGTCACTGTTCGGTCTCTAACTGGTTAACATGCCTCCCAATCATTTTCCATCTCTATACCGTCCATGAATACCAACCGCTTATATTCCATCCCTAAATTCCGTCCCTGATCAAGCCCATTCTTGTAGTGGAAGTAATAATATAAATGCAAGTCCATTGTTCCATTTGTCATTGCCTTCCCTTAACGACCAATCATCAAAATATAATAAATGTGTGTAGGTAACTTGATTCCACCGTGTGTCCACGGATCCTTAAGAGGCCCGGGTGGCTTGGTTCCATTATGCATCCACAACTCCCCAAGAGGCCCTTGCAATGGGTGACTTGGTTCCACCGTTAAATATGGATGCCCAAGAGGCCCTTAAGCATGTAAGGTGACTTGGTTCCACCATATGTCTATGGCTCCCCAAGAGGCCTTATATGAAGTCAAACAAGGTAGGCAACAACCCCATCCCAAGGCCTTTAGTTAAAATCATGATTCTAAATATACTAGTAGCAAGCCACATTTGATAGATGAGCGGAGTTCCCCACTTACCTGAACTCACTGCGAATCCTAATCTCTATCCTCTCGCACTAAAGCTCGATGTGAACCTTTGTGCGGAACTTATTTGATCTCTTTGACTTCTGATAACTCATTCTCACCATTCCAAGCTCTCCTCCCCTAATCTCCCCTCTCTTTCCAAATTGTGTAGGACAACCAGATGATGGCTAGGGTTACTCAACCTCTCCTTTTCTAGGCTACAATTAGGTTAGGTTGTGTTAAAGACTAAAGTGTCCTCCCACTTAGGCCTTAAGTCTAACTCCTATTTAATATGGTTTGGATCCGTTTTTATTAGTTTAACTTAATTAACTTTTTGACTAGGAAAGTCTCTACAAATCTTTCCCTAATTAATAGGATCTCATAAATTTGGAGATTTTGCTCCTTTTGACCAGGAAAGTTCTCACAAATCTTTTCCTAATTAATGAGATCTCATAAATTTGGAGATCTCGCCCCTTTTGACCAAGAAAACTCTCACATATCTTTCCTTAATTAGTAGAATCTCATAACTCCAGAGATCTCGCCCCCGAATAGAACTTTCTTCATGTTTAAGAAAAGTTTTTCATATCTTATTCTCTGGTGAGTTTCCTTAATGAGAACGGGCATATATTTTGAAATCTTTTCAAACCACATAAAATGCGTATCTCGAGGTATATGATATCCTACTATATCACTATTAATCCAATCCAAAGAAAATCCAACACACATTTAGTATTTAAATTACTAAATTGCTGCTAAATCGAATCGTGGAAAATCCAGATCGTTACAACATCCCCAATTTTGAGAACTTTTGTCCTTGAAAGTAAAAGTAAAATGCACCCGCATTTTGGTGCATCCATCCGTAACGGTTTCTTTTACGACCCATCCTTTAACTGGTGCATTTTTACCTGCCTATTATGCCTGTACCCCACGTGTATTAAATATTTACTCCTGACTTAAATATATCTCATTATTTTTTTATTTTCACGTTGCAAACTAAAATTCATAAATCCTACCTCATGTAGGTCATCAATAAAGCTATCATATTTAGCTACATGTCAATTTCTCATATCATTACGCATTTCTGGGCTATTCCTCTGTAATCTCCACCGAAGTCGCAAGGTCGAGTCATCCAAACAAGTGAAAGAACAATATTGAGATGTCATATGGTGTCTACCTGTATCGAAAAGAAAACATATCTCTGCCCATCTGGCAATAAAAACCATACCACCACCTAGTAGTAGGAACCTGGATAGCTATTTGCTATAATATGAATAGTAGTACACCATCTCTGTCAACATCTTAGTTACATAAATCAAAGAACGACTGATCATGTCCTTGCAACTTATCTGTGAAGGTTATAATTAGGCAGACATAATATTCCTTTACTGGAATAATACCTTAATATTATTGTCTTCCTATGTTTATCGACGTTCATTATTGCAGGTTCAGAATTCAAATCTACTTTTGACCAACGGTCCGCCTCATAACTCCTTTGTCACCTTTGACTGTTAACTTATGCAATAAGTTTCCACCTTTGTAATTTTGTGGAGTATTCATTATCATCATTGTCCTTAAGCGACTTTCGGTACTCATTTGTATTCATTTATTATTTCGTCATTTTTATTTCATAGCAAGGTCTTCTATTGCAATAACTCAAATTTTTGGAGACTTTTCGCATTATGTCCTCATATCGATTAACTATCATGATCCTGGGTAAGCGTTTTAAATTTCTCCTGGACTAGTTAGGTTCACATTTAGTACACTAATGCCTCTTGTCATTCTTTTTAGCTACCTTTAGCTCTCATTGCCTGGTTAGAACTTCTCTCACTGAGAACCAAAGGCGATTTAACTTTAATGCTTTAAATTTAACTTCCATGTCGTTTTCTGAGAATATACCACTCATATCACTAGTATTGTCATTAAGAACTCGTATCTCACTACGTCATTCATTTCAAATTTATTATTCATCCTCAACCTCTCAATTTGTTACTCGTATGCGTTGATACTATCGTACTTTTATTTGTTTGTGGGGTACTCAATAAGTAAACTACATGATGGGTACTTAGGCGAGCGTTCTTGCACATCATTCAGTTTAAAGTTATGGTTCAAGGGTACCCCAAGCTCATTTTATACATGTTTCGAGAATTATCTGTAATGTTTAGCTTACGGTTTCCTCGTTTCACATCCAATACGAAGTCATTCATAATGTTTTTCCTCTTCTCAAAATTTTGTGATTCTTGAATGTAAGAATATTTGATTTCTCATGGAAATAATTCAAAGTGACCTTATATGTGTGGTTCATTTTACAAACTTTCATTTTTATCAGTATAACTCTTGAGTTTGATTTCCCAATCACCAATGATTTCGATCTTAGATTTTCACAGTCAATATCATTTACCCAATATTTTATTTCTAAGCCCATGCTCTTGATTCATCAAGTATCCTACAACAAACATTCATTCCCTTGCACTTAGCATTTAAGCAACCCAATCACGATACCTTTAAGCAACTTGTATGTTCTCCATGCTTAAGCAAACCTTTATGCCATATAAATTGCCTATGCTTTTGCCACTTGTTAAGGCGTCGACCTTGATTGTTCGTGCATTATCACTACATTTTGATATCCTTAACACTTTTTCATTTGCAAACCTATTGTTTACCTATCTGGCTTACATCTCAAATTCTTTTACATCATCAAATTAGGGTTTTCACTTTTAGACTTATACTAAGCTCTTAGGTTTCCAAGTGTAGACAACACATCTTGTTTAATAATTATTAACAGTGTGAAGTTTAGAAGATTTCATCTCCACTCATATATTCATGTGTCATAGCTAGGTTTACGGTATTTCCTCACATTCCTAATTATTGTATCATGCGTATAACAAAGTATAAATTTTATTGGGGGGTCGATCCTAAGCTAGGATCTCCAATTTTAATTGTCAACCTTTCATTGGTCCAATACTTTTCCCTTCCCCAAACCATCTAGCTCGGTAGTTCAAATTCTTATTGTAGCATTCACTTTATCGAGATGTTACTAGTTTTCTCTAACAAATGATCTTCATGATTTGTTGTGACGTCGCCATTTCGATTTGAAATCTTAAGTTTTTTGAATAGGGTACTTCTCCTTGTAAGTCCCTACAACTGCGAATAACTATCGTAATAATGTTGTCCCCCTTTGCATTAACAACCTTTTTTAACACCAATTTACTCATTTATTTTTCCATGGGTCGATCGTATTTTAGGATCTCGAATTTTAAGAATTACGTCATTATTGACTTAGGTTATGTGACAATCATTTCTTTGTTTATTCTTTAACAATATCTTTCCCTTGACGTTCTCCTACCAAATTAGATTAGATCCTACTTAACTCATGGTCAATAGTTCACGTGTCCAATCATATCAGAAATATTCTTTAGTTGGGGTATACCCAATTTTATTGATTTACCTATCATTGAGTTCACTCATTGTAATATCATTTACAATGAAGTATGCTCTTCATGACATACTAATCTGACTCATATATATCATCTAGTTTGAGTCTTAGCTATTCAATCATGGTACCGCCTTCGCGTATCCTTCATCCATTTTTCAAGCCTTGATATCCCCAACTTTATTAGTCAACTCACTTCTAACTAAATAAAAAATAATAATTTCTTTATTATATTGGTTGCCTTTGATTTTTATCACCTTATCCTCCAATCTTAAGTCCTTGCAACGTCTACAAATTTCTACTTGGCAATGCGATCTTCACACATTATAATTTTATAAAAGATAATCATTGACGTGGGTCCCTAATTTTAGTAACTCGCCCATCTTCGAGTGCACTAGTTTGACATCTTGCATTCACTGAAATTTTCTTATCGGGTTATTTCCGAGGTATTCTTTAATTTCTTATTCACTATCTCGCACATTACATTCTTATGCTTCGAGTAACTCTCAATTTGTGGGTTTAATCCTCGATATTCAATCTATCGGTAATTAATTTAGATTTTATTTTCTTTTACACAAGTTCGACCAAAGCTTTGTAGATCGTGATTCAATCATTCAAGAAGTCAAATCTAAATCGAAACCTTTTTTTAAAATATTGAGTTGTCATCAAAACCACTTTTCAAGCTGAGTAAGGTTTATTTTTCACGAAAACCATGTAAAATCTTTCTGCACATTTTCAAACAATTTGTAAAATCTCTTTCGAATCGATTTCAAACGATGCAATTCAAAAGTAAATCATATCTACGAGAAAATTGTATTCAAACCATAGCAATAGTAAACCAAGTCCAGACAATATTTTGCACTTTCACTAAATCAAAGACCTTAAAATCCTTCAAAAAAAAAACCTTTACGTAAGGATCAAAATTGTGAATTTTTATCAAGTCAAAGACTTTCAAATCATATGAGACTTGTTACGTATAAATCAAAATTGCAATGTCAAACCCTTGAAATGCGCATAAATTCATTTGCTTAGTCTTTTAAACATTAAGGTAAGTAAACAACTTCCTTTTATACTTGTTCGTCTTTTCAAAATTTTTATAAAGATCTAGAGAATTCTTCCTTAAAAACTTTGATGAAGTGCGATAAATATCAACTTAAAAAAAAACAATACAAATATCATGGTCCGGTATAATTAAAGGAATCATTTTCGATAAAAAAAAAAAAGATCACGTGAAACAACATATTTCGTTATATAGCATTAACCTTTTTAATGAGCAACAATTTTAAACCAAAAGTCAAATGTTTTAAGAATTCTCACATCCTTCCTATCTCGAATTAAGTTTTCAAGTTTAGCCACATAACTAACTAACTTAATTATTCTCCCCTTTGTTTGAAACCAAGATCCATTAGTATCCTTACTATGATCATTTATACTTGTCCTAAACAAGATATCTTTAACTTTAACCATCCTAATAGAGTGTCAGGTGTCAAAGTTGCTTCTCTGAAATATGACCATGTCACTATTCCATTTTTACATGTGTAGCGTGGCGTCTCACTGCTCTTTCAAGTCTCACGATTCTTGCTTAATTTTTTTATTTGCTTCTCTACTTACAGTTAGAGACGAATCACAACATGTAATTTCCCAATCAAAGCTCGTCCATTCTCACAACAATTGTTGCAGATGTCTTTCAAGCATGTGTGGACTCTTTCAAATAGTTTGCCTAGAATTCCTTGTGTCGTTCATTGTCATTCCCCTTACCATTTTATGGAACACAAATTCTTTATCCAAAAGCCATCAAAGAAAACCAAACTAAATAGGGAAAGATATTCCACCATATATCTAGCAATAAAGTTATATATACAAAGTAGCAAATAATCAACATAATAAGTCCTTCGTCAGATTTCTTTTATCCTATCCCATCCTAGGATTTATCTTTTATGTACGTTAAGTAAACTTTGAACCAATGTCTCATACCATTGATTCACCTAACTTAAACATGACCTTAAAACTTAACGGCTCTACAACTGAGGTTTCACTAACCTAATATTTCCCTAGGTTCTAATATCTATTCTCTAATACCAACAATGAAGTTGATATCCCAAATTTGGATAATCCTTAACTGTTAAACCTAGGATATAATGCCTATGCTCTGATACCAACTATGACGACCCTCCCCCAACATAGGGTCAAATCGTTCGGCCCAGGCCGTTATTTGGACATGATACCTGAACTAGGCTCAAATAACATTTTGGCACGCCTCTCAAACAAACATGTGGAATACATATTGGCTAAACAAAGGATAATAATTGCGGAATAAATACAAATAGATATTCTTAAGCCAATAAATTCAAATTCACAAGAATATCTATGAAATTATAAATGGGTTCGTATTGAGTTAAACTATTAAAACTTTCAAGTGGATCGACTAAGGTAAGTAGGTTTCAAACTATCCAAAGACTTATTTTAAATACAACCCAGGTTTAGTAGTTTCAAAATCAAATATACATTATATATATCAACCCGAGGCTCACATCAAGTGAAGACTTCAAGCTCGTTTCTCCCTTGTCTCAGTTCTAGCACACTCGTTGATGGACCTATATTGTAAGTGAAGTGAGCTAAAAGAACCAACGGAGCCCAATAAGAGAAGAACCACGCTCAAATATCAAATATGCAAGTAATACCTATAAAGCAAAATAAAACTAGCATGCATTTGAAATCAAGATACGTATTGACAATTTGTAGCAGGGTAGCAATTCCATAAAGAGCAAGCATTTCATGTTCAGTAAAGCATTTCAAACACTGATAATAATTCAAGAGTTGTAAAACATAAATAATCAAGTTTACCAATGCAAAGGGGTTACTAGAGAGATACATATGAAGTAATAAATATAAATGCAAGTCCATGGTTTCATTTGTCATTGCCTTCCCTTGTTGACCAATCATCAAAAATATAATAAATATGCATGGGTGACTTGATTCCACCATATGGCCATGGCTCCTCAAGAGGCCCAGGTGACTTGGTTCCATCGTGCACCCACAACTCCCCAAGAGGCCCTTGCAATGGGTGACTTGGTTCCACCATTAGCTATGGCTCCCTAAGAGGCCCTTAAGCGTGTAAGTTGATTTGGTTCCACCATATGTCTATGGCTCCCAAGAGGCCTTATATGAAGTCAAACAAGGTAGGCAACAACCCCAACCCAAGTCCTTTAGTTAAAATCGTAATTCTAAATATACTAGTAGCAAGCCACATTTGATAGATGAGTGGAGCTCCCCACTTACCAGTACTTGGCACCTACAATCACTCTCTGTACACCTGGGGTCTTATGTGAACTGTCACGCGTCACTAGACAATATCATAACACAAGAATAATTGATTATGTGATTTAGAGTTCCATAATTCCCATTATTCTCCTTTGGGACCTACTAGTGTGGGTCCCGCATGTATGGTGTAGTGCCAAGTGGGATGGGACCCTCTGTTGAGTCCCTCTCATGTGTGCACTTTCACGAGATCGTGGATAGGTTTGATCATCTCAACTTTCTTTTTTTTTTGTCAAAATTCTGGTCAAACTAGTCACGAGACCAGTTGACCAATAGGAAGAGGGGAAGCACGAGCTTCCCCTCCCTTACGGTCATGAAGGAATGGATTGCTTCCTCCTCCTCTGGCGGCCGACCTGAGGGCCACTGCCATCCGGTCAGCTGCTATGAAGGCAGCAGTGGAGAGGAGGGTTGGTAACAACCACCTCTGTTCCCCATCCTCCTCGCGGTTAGGGAGGGCGCGGAGGACCTCCTAGTAGGGTCCACCCCTTCGCGCCGACGGTTGTTGGGACCTCTTTGTGGGCCCCACCGACCATGGGGAGGCAGAGGCGGTGATGATCTCGCCGCCTCTCCTCCCCTCCCCTCGCAGCTCGTTTTGATGTTGTCGACGCCATCTAGAGTTGCAAGTGGGGCGGGGAATCCCCGCCCCCCGTGGGGCCCCGCACCGACGGGGAGGGGATTCCCTGCATTTTTGCCGCCACCGTGGCGGGGCGCGGGGCGGGGGACGGGGTATTTTTTGCCCCGCGGTTTTCCCTGTAGAACCGCCCCGTTTCCCGCCCCGCAGGGAATCCCTGCTGCCCCGCCCCATACCCCACCTCACGGGGAATCCCCGTCGCCCCGCCCTACATCTCGCCCCGTGCCCCGCCCCATGGGAAATCCTCGCCGCCCTGCCCCGTGCCCCGCCCCACGGAGAATCCTCGTCGCCCCATCACACGTCCCACGAGGAATCCATTTTAAAAAACTAGTCGAAATCTCGCGCTTCGCGCACGAGTAAGACTAAGTGTCAATATATTAGTTAAAAAATAATTAACTTAATGAGAAAAAAAAACTAAGAAAATAATCTTTACTACATAATTTAGAATAAATTTTAAGTGAATAATAATATTATTTAATTTTTTGTAGCAAAATTAGGGAATATATGCCTTGAAAGTTTAAAAACTTTTTACATATGGTTATACAAAAATTTATTCCTAATAAAATTAATTTGATGAGAAAAAGGAAGTGATAAAAAGAGAAAAAAAAAACTTGTGTAAACCTTGGTGAAATCCCAATTTAATACTTTATGAATAGAAGCAATATTTATTTTTAAAAATGATTAATTAAATTTTTTTGCCACAATAAAGGATATATAACAAATTGACATCTTGTTGAATAAACTACAAAAAGGGAGGTCATTGATCTAAACAATGCACACAGAGATTGACGATCAGTATATGTCATTTCTAAAATATTTTTGTTTGCTTTTGAAAAGAAAAATAAAAAAGAGATCAGAATAAAAACTCAAAGGTAAAAATCCGAATATAAAAAATACTGAAAACCAAATAGCTACCAAAAAGTAGAAAAGAGCAAAAAAAAGTTGAAAAACAGCTAAAAATAAAAAATAGTATGGTAAAAAAGTGCGACATAAGAAAACTTCAAATGTACAAATAAATTTCGTTGAGACAGTGAGGATATATAATAAAAATATATGATCTTGTCAAACAAACTTAAAATTGGAGATCATAGATCTAGGCAACACTTACCAGAGATTATCAACAAATACATATCACTTTAATCATTTTGTTATTAGAATTTTGATTCAATCCTAAAAAGAAAACAAAAAAAATCAGAATCAAAACGAAAAGTAGAAACTTGACAATAATGAATATGCGATGGAAGATATATATTGTCAATATGTGGAAAAACGCATTAAAATATGTTGTGGCTTGTTAGCATAGTTTGTTATTTTGTACCTATATGTCGCATAGTTTGTTATTTTGTATCTATATGCCACATAATTTATACTTTTAGGTTTTGTATATATATGCCACCTGGTTTATATTTTAAAAATATATAAGGATGTTCTTATTTATGTGTTTGTTGTTTGGAATGAAATGAAGCTTTTTACTTGTGTTTAAAGTTGAATCTATTTGTATTTACTATTTAGTTTCTTGATGACAAAGTCCATTTTCTAGTTGTGTTCAAAGTTAAAATGTAACTTCTTTATTGATGTGGTAAATATGTCACTACAAGTGATTCTGAATTAATAAAGAAAGGACATTCAATAGTCCATTTTCCAGAAAGATGTCAAACATAGACCATTAAATGACTGCAATATCTTCCATATGTCTCGCACAAGATTTTCATATACACCATCGAAGTATCGAACTCCCGCCTAACAATCTGGTCAACAACGAACAATGCATCACTCTCTACCAGTGGGGCCCCGCGCCCCACGGGGAATCTGGCGAGGCGGGGCGTAGGGTGGCAAAGTTTGCCCCGCGGAGAATTTTGAAGAAAAATCCCCACCCTGCACCCCCGCAGATGCGAGGATGATATCTTCAATCTCTGGCCCTCCCCGCCCCACTTGCAACCCTAACGCCATCGACCCTTTGGTCTCCAAATTTTCAATAAATAATAAAGAAATCAAGGAGGGAAGTGAGGTTGTATCTTTGTTGAGTTTGAACTCTCCTCTTGCTCTCCTCCTCTCTACGTAGGTGTTTAACAAGATTGGGACTAGAGTTTTCTTTGACTTGCTTAAATAGCATTAGGGTTAGGGATTAGAGTTGTGATTATTTAGATCTTGTTTAAAATGCCCTTTTTGGTCTTAAGCTCATTCAACCTTGTTATTTTAGTTATTTCCCTTTACTTTAATCAATTATTCCTTAAATAAATAAATCAGAATATACTACACGCATAATATGCACACCAGGCACAAATAATATAGTAATTAGTATTTTGCCCCCCAATGTGGGTGTTTTAAATTCTAGGTCGTCATAAGAGCACATACAAAATAGTGATTTGGGCATACATCTGTTACAAATCTTCGACATTCTCTCCCCTTATTTTCTTCAAAAAGGTTTGCATATAAAATAACTCCATCAAAACCAGAAGGAGATGATGTGATCTTTTTTTTTTCAAAGCTATGATGTGATCTTGTTGTTCAAGCCCAAGCCCAAAACAATCAATGACGCAAATGTTGTTCTTATAGAATTGATGAGATTAGTATTATTTGCGTGAGAAAGAGAGTAAACACCACAAATGAGTTGGGACTAGGGTTGTTCCTGAAATTAAGAGAGCATCCATTGGTCTTGTTAAAATCGATTTAAGTGATTTATTTTATTTTAGGGCTAACAGTGTTAAGTAAAGTGATTTTTTTTAAAAAAGAAGTATAGTGATCTAACATGGCATTTTTTTATTATTTTTATTGCCACACCATCAATTTTCAAAGTAACATTTGACCAAGGATACAATTTATCTAACATCAAAACATTAGGATAGATTTGTAAAAAATAAAAACGTTAGGATAAATTTACTGAAATTCTTAATTGTTAGGATAGATTTTCCTAGCTATAAGGCCCTTTTTTATAAGAAAGAAACAAATTTGTCTCCACCAAGGTTTGAACCCATGACCTCTTACTCCCAAACATCATACCAAACTATTGGGCCATCTTATTGGTTGATTCATTTGATATACTTATTTCATCATGGGTTAACTTGAACTAGTAAATTATTGTCATCACAAGTGATAGATCAATTCAGTATGATTTAGTCCTTATTAGGTTAAGGGTGGAGTTATCTCTTAGGAGATAAATTACAGGTAGTTTGATACAAATCTTGTTTGATTGCCCAACTTATCCACAAATTATCTCTCAACTCACACCCTAGGCCCCTAAGGAGTTATTTCCTAGGAGACGTAGATACAATTACCCCTCGTTATTAACGACTCTTTTATTACTCATCTCTCTTTTGTTTGAAGGCTCTTTATGTCAATTCATATTTTTTATTGTTTAAAAATTTTCAACTTCTTTGAAAGTTTAAAATTAAACCAAACATAAAAACATGAACTCCAAGGAGTTAACTTTGAAATAACACTGTAAGTTGACAAAAAGACAAACCAAATGAGGCCATATTGTGGCCCTGTAATTTTAGATCGATCTATTGTTAGGAAATATTGTTAAGAAATCTTTTATTTAGGCAACTTA
Organism: Stephania japonica; assembly: GCA_039657345.1. Taxonomy (NCBI): domain Eukaryota; kingdom Viridiplantae; phylum Streptophyta; class Magnoliopsida; order Ranunculales; family Menispermaceae; genus Stephania; species Stephania japonica. The sequence goes on from CM077561.1 coordinate 31,627,515, forward strand.
TATTAATTAGAAAACTTTAATTTTGCATCTCCAATGCAAAATGTGGATTGTGGCTGTGGATTTATACCACGTCAGCAATGTGCAAAGGATGTCTATCCTACGTGGCTCAAATAGACACTCAACTCTAAAAATGTTCTTCAATGTATAATGCGAATTGCTATTTTTTAGGCCTAATAGGCAAATTTACCCTAACGTTTCATCATTTTTGCAATAATATGCTAACGCTTCAGTTTTTGCAAATATATTCTGACGTTTGATTTCACTTTGAATTATATCCTTGGAGTATAATTAGACATTTTTACCCTCCTATTTGTTGTGGCATCTAAATTTATTAAATTAGACCCAAGGAATACAAAGTTAATTTAATAAGTTGAAGCGAGATATAATAAAAACATCACTTGCCAAATGGCAAGACCTCGAGAGATCGTGGTTCAATTCCTAATGAAGTCAAAAAAAAAAAGTTGAAGTGAGAGATTGAACCAGACCAACTGGTGTAAACTCAACCATGCTCAAAATCTTTCTCTTCATCCTAAAGTTGGTACCCCAAGTTCATAGAAGCATAACCTTCTAAAAAAAGTTTATAGAAGAACATTGAGGAAAGTTGCAGTGAACTTATTTTATGTTTGTGTACTTGGCTTGTGAGTCCAGAAATTTTAATTGAAAGAGAAATTGTCATTAAGAAGAGAAAGTTGATTTGAATGACCCATTTGAGCGATTAGATTTTGTTCAATTGTTGCGGCTCTGCATCCGAGATTTTTCTAAATGGGGATTCATTGAATTGAGGTGAATTGGAGATTTTTAACAAACTTGGTCAAAGTTCTCATTTGATTTTTATTTATTGTAGCTTGGACTTCATCAATGGTGGCATTTTTCCATGTTGGAGAGTTGGTGTTGTGGCTTTACTGTCTTTGGTGAGTTATATAGATAAGAGAAATGCTAGAGTAACCCAGAAAAGGCACCGACTATTCACACCGCTTGAAGTGGATCCAATGTGGATGTGTCAATGGGTCCCTCTCACCTGTTCTCTCTTCAAAAAAGCAAAAAACAATAAAACGAGAAAAAGAGTCAAAAAGGTGCTTGGTGACTGTCAGTAGACTGTCAGACGACTGACGACTGGCTGACAGGTTGCTGAATGTCATTGTAGCCTGATGTGGCCAAAGTTTTTTGAAATTCCCCCCATTTTTCTTTTCTTTTCATTTCGAGAGAAAGAACTAGAGATCAATCCCTCTATTCCTCATTTGCTCCCATTCTCTCGACCAAAAACCCTAAAAACTATGGTGACCAAAAATCAAAAGAGATCAGTTGACTAATTTTTGCTGGAGGAACTGACTACGCGTTTGAGTGGAGAAGGCTGTGGAAGAATCTTTTCTTCAAGGGTGAGGTAGGAAGCAGGGAATCTCTGTCAAAACCAGAAGAGTAACCTTGCCTATGCAAGATTTCCATTCTTGGAACGTACTAACTCAGTCACTGAACATTGATCGACTCTTCTTTTGTTTTAATCATCTTGTATATAGATTCTCCTTTATGGGGGACCATCTAAGGCTTGCGAAACGGGCTAAGATTATTAGGACCATCTAGGGCTTACGAAATTGGGCTCAGCTTGTTGGGGCTCAACTCGTTGTATTTATCAGTGTTTTACTGCATTCTCTATAGGATTTTTATGGCTTACAACTTAGTAGCTAACTGAAATGGGGCTCAGCTTATGAGTCTCCTTAGCTTATTGCATATGTTAAGGTTTATTTAGGCCTTAATGATGGAAAATCTCGGTTCAACATTGAACATTAAGAATTAACCACTTATAAAATTAAATTTGAACGTAATGGCAATAAGTTGTTAGGGATTTATTGGAACTTAATCTAAATTTTTGTGCATTTGATTGTAGTTAGCATTATGGAGCGCAATATTGACTTAAAGGAGCTTATGGAAGGTTCAATCGATTTGGATTTTGATCATGGGGATAATTTACACTGTGAATCAAGGCAGAGGTAGAGGGTTCAGTTGAGCCAGAGGTAGAGGGATCCACTGAGGCAGAGGTAGTAGGATCAATTATGGGCTTCGACACGACTTCTGAGATGGGCATGATTTTTGACGTCCCTGAGGATGTGAAAGTTTTCTTCAATCAATATGCCAAAAGGATTCGTTTTGCAATCAAAGTTCGATCAACGGACAAGTTAGAATGGTGTGGTTTGGAAGTATGTTTTCACGTGTGCTAAGGAAGTCCGTAAGAGATCTAAAGGAGTATATAGAAGAAAGGGCCTAACTTTAAGGTGTGGTTGTCGTACTCAAGTGAATGCTAGGTTGCTTCCTAATGGTAAGTGGCACCATACCAAAGTTTTTCTAGAGCATAATCATGTTGTCAGTCCTTCAATGGTAAGGTTCTATAAGTGCAACAAGTTCATGCCAACTTCAACTAAGAAGAGACTTGTATTGAACGACGTCGTAGGCATTCCACCTTGGAAGACTTATATGGCAGAGTCAGTTTGTGTTGTAGGGTTTGATAATATGACATTTAACCAAAGGAATATAAGGAACCACATAAGTAGCTGAATTAAAGCTTAGGCTAGGTGAGGGCGATGCGGAGGCTATTCAACAACATTTTATACAAAAACAAAAGCAGAATCCCAACTTCTTCCATTTGATGGCCCTTGGTGAACAGACATGTATTTTGGGCTAATAGTAGGTGTAGATCTGCTTACGGGTATTTTGGGGGCGTGGTTTCCTTCGACACAACGTACTTAACCAACAAGTATGACATGCTATTTGCTCCATTTGTAGGTATGAACCATCATGGACAATCTATTTTGTTTGGTTGTGCATTATTGGCTGACGAGACTAAGGAAAGCTACAAGTGGCTATTCAAGACGTGGCTTGAGTGTATGGGCAAGGCACCAAAAGGCATCATGACAGACCAATGCCCATCTATCGGACATGTTGTCGCCAAAGTATTCCCTAACACAAGGCACCGCCTATGTCTATGGCACATCATGAAAAAGGTGCCTGAGAAGGTTGGGGGTCATCATGATCGGGAGCAAATCATATCAAGTTTGAAACGAGCAGTCTATGATACGCTCACTGAAAATGAATTTGAAAATGCATTCGCTGCTTTGTTCATGGAGTTTGAACTAGGTGAAAGCTTAAGTATCTGGTTAAAGTCAATGAATGACATTAGGGAGAAATGGGTTCCTGTCTATGTGAAGAAGTATTTTTAGGTTGGGATGTCAACTACACAGAGAAGTGAAATTATTAATTTTTTTTAACAGATTTGTTGGTACCAAGACGCTGCTTAAGTTATTCATCAGACAATACGAAAGGGCAGTGAATAAGAGGTTTGAGGTGGAAAAGGATTAGGATTACAACTCATTTTACAAGTCACTTCCCACAACTTGCAATCAACCATATGTGTCTCAAATGCAAAAAATATGACTGAATGACATGTTTACAAAATTCAAAGAAGAGGGTAGACTGGTTTTGGACTGCAAGGAAAAAGTATTAAATAGTGAGGAAGCTTATACCTTCTACGAAGTGAGACAGATTTTTAAGCGACCTGATTGTGACAATATGATCATCAAAAAACTACAATGTAGTCTACGAGGTGGCAACTAATGAGGTACATTGTATATGCCTATTATATGAGTTTCGGGGGATACTTTATTGCCATGCTTTATGCGTGTTTTGAGAGCGTGATATCATGTACATCCCACCACATTACATCATGGACCGTTGGAGGAAAGACTTCAAACGTGCTTACGAGCGAGAAAGGGGTATAGAAGAGTTAGATGCAAGTGCGTCTACAACTTTTGAATGATATGATGTTATCCTTACAAGATACTCCTGGGTAGCGGATATTGGGTCTCAAACAATGAATAAGTTTAGCATAGTACTAGACACTCTTGAAAAGTTGAGAGGGCTCCTTATTGACATGCCAGACGAGAAGGAGGAGGATAGAGATCCAAAGTCGACACCAACACAAACAAATGCTTCAAAGTGTAGTTAAGAATCCGACCCATAAGAAAAGAAGAGGTAAGCCCCGTAAGAGTAGAATAAAAGGGGGATAGGAGAAGTCAAAAAAGAAGGTAATTGTTTCATAAAAAAATGTGATTTTCTTAATGTTACATATGTGGAAAAAAATAATTGAACAAATTCAATCATTTGCAGGGAAAGGATTCTAATCCTAATGAGGATGACCTAAATAATATGGATGACTGTCAACAACAGGTGATAGAGATAGGCAAGTCGCAGCCTCCATTGGAGTCCCAAGGTAGTAGGGGTGGCAATAAGAAGGCTGCAGCATCAGAGAGGAAGTCAAAGAAGAAGGGCATTGCGCGTAAGAAGGTAATAAGAGAAATTCATGATCTCATAAGATTAAAAAATGGCCTTTTATTCCATATAATGAATGGAGTGTCAATGTGAAGTCATAGGGGAAGGTATTGCTTAAGAATGGCCATTGCGAAATTATTGAAGGGATAGATTCTCAGGAGACTGAGAGTGCATATATGAATAATGTAAGTAAAGTTATGCAGTTAAAATTGCAACACTCGAAGCAACATGAAACTTAACAACCTAATTTGCAGGTGGGGGATGCAACTCAACAGTTTATTGACACAGATAATTATGTACTATCTTTGGAATCTAAAGATTTCACAAGTGGGAATCAAACAATTCATGACCTTGCCGTGGACTTCTTTGGTTAGAGTAGACATTGGTATTTTGATAAATTATTTTGGGTGTATTTTATTTATCAGGGTAATTCACGAGATCAGTTGAACCTTGATGACACTAGGTTAATTTTTGAAGTCTTATATGAAGCTTTGTTGAACCTTGGTATTGTTAGCTTTATTTACCATGATATTTAGTTACTATGTATTGTTTGATGAATTACAGTAATTTTTTTTGTGAAGTCTGGTTTATTGTATTAGAATCATTTGTTGAACTACAATATAATTTTATTATCATAATCCCATACAACTCAGAGGGGTAATGGTAGCTAAATTCCTTATCAATTCAAGGTGGGTAATGTGAAGTACATTATGAATTACAGTAATTTTTTTGAAGTCTAATTTACTACATGCTAATTTATGAAGTCTAATTTACTACAAATGATGTTTTAAAGTCTAACTTATTATTCGTTGTTTGCTTTCTTTTTCTCTTTTTTATGTAGTTAAAGTGACAAGTGGCAGCAATACATGGGGGAGGAATTAGACATTAACCGAAGATACGATTTGTTAGGGAGTCAAAGGAGGTAGGTTAGTGAGGAGGTGGGGTTAATGGAAGCTGCTTAGTGGGAAAGTGGGAGGTGGGGTATTAAAACTGCTCACCAACCGATACAGCTCCTGTTTAAATACACCACCTCAACCCTTAACACAACCCTTTCACCACTCCAACCCATTCCATACCTCTCATCGACTCCGCTAGCCAAAGAGAAGTCGAAACCCTAGCAAAACCCAATCTTATTTCACAACATGCCTAAATCAAAAGCTCAAGAACTTGGGATGTCACTAAATTTGAGGTTCCTTTTCACAGATCAACCTCCATTGAAGAAGGAGCAGGCACACCCTCCTGTTAAGAAGGAGCCTCTTGCGAAGAAGGAGTCCCAATCTGGTAGTTCGGCCAAGAGGATTTTGGTGAATAAAATGTCCAAGATGGTCACCCCCAAATCCAAGAATATTGTGATACCAAGTTCACTGAAACGAACCTCTTCAAAGATGATGAAAATGAAGAAGCCAAGAGTGCCCTCTAACACAGCTGATACTCTCATGCATGTAGACACTGACGAAGAGGATGATAGAAGACCGACAATCTCAAAGAAGATGAGGTGAAGCTAAAAATATGGGAGGTCCACTTCTTCGCAAGGGTAATTCTAGAAACAAAAAGTTTGGACTTTGATTACTTTGATTCTCATAATTTGTTTGTTAAGAAGTTTCATGAATTAGGGTGGCTTAATTTTGTGGAGACCAAACTACCTATCAATGAGTCATACATGGTCTATTTCTTTGCATATTTGCACACACCAAATCCCAAAAACTTAGAGTGTTTAGCTTCATATATTGATGGAGTGAGGATTGATATCAATAATAGGCTCATTAGAAGGTCGTATGAATTACCTGTGAGAGATGTCAAGTGTTATGTCCATCACCAGCTTGGTAGAGCGAAAGATACCTTTACTAATTCCAAAGGTTCGATCTTTCTTTCTAGAAGGGTTTCACCAAATAACCCCAAAACATATATATGATTTTCGAGTTAACCCCTGAAGCCAGACTGGCCCATTGTGCAATAACCCATATACTTGCCCCTAGAATTAGATCTCGTACTTCGTTGAGCCAGTTTGATATTTTCATGACTTGGGCAATACAAACTGGTTTCAAGGTGGACTTAGGGTACATTATTCTTCAATATATGTTAAGGGCCACCCATCAAAATGAGCCCCAAAAGAAATAGTTTGGACTGCCCTATGCAAATCACCTATGTAAATTGTTTGTTGCGATGGATCTCCTTGCTACCTCAAAAACCGAATACGAACGGGTCCTTAGAAATAGAAGTGACGTAATTGGGGAATAGAGCCTAGATAAGATGTTATACAATAAGATTGATGGGAAGTGGGTTTTGAATTCCTTAGTTGAGATTTTGGGTTAGACAGGGACAAAAGGGAAGGCTGGTGTGACTGCGGATAAGAGAGGTACAAAAAGGAAGCTAGTTCAATGGGAGTTTAATGAATATGCATCTGACAATAGGGGGAATCAGTAAAGAAGGATAAGGAGGAGGAGGAAGAGGAGAAGAACGAGAACGATGACTCCCTCGTAGACTTTGAAAATGGGTCTGATGAATAGGATGTTGATCTTCTAATGGATAAAGATGAAGGTCCAAATGCTAAAACTGAAAGGGATCCCTACGATAGCCAAAGGGGGGATCTTGATGGAGAATAGGGAGGTAATCCCTTTTTTTTGTTACTTTGTGATGTTTGTTACACTTATTCCGTTCTTTTTTGTTTTCATTTTGTAGAGTTGTTATGTTTATTAAGATGTTATCTGTCATTTATTTTTTGTTGTTGGTTTACATTAGGTGGGTATAACCCTCCAAGCCCAAAATTTCAAAAAAGGAAGTTCATGGTGGAGAAACATGATAACGGTAAGAAGATGATACAAATTTGTAGAAATTTGATTTTTTCTTTCTTATTATGATCATAGTACATGTTGTGATATTCTTGAGTTTTTTCTTCTTTTATTATTATCACCTCTTTATCATAGTAAATGGTGTTTGGTGTTGGTTTTTCTTATATTAGGAGACCACCACATCCCTCGAAGCACAAGAATTTAGAGTGAGGAAATCATCGAGAAATAATATGATAAGGGTCATCACAATGAGGCAAACACGCCCACTGCCACCTACTCCATCAAGGATGTTGAAGGTACTGCAGCAAATGATGGCACTCACTCACACTTCTCCCCTTACACACTCCTGCCTACTTCGACCAAAGATGGACTGAAGCAAAGTTTATCAAAGGACAAACTCAGGGAAACCAAAGGCATGTTCAACCTAACTCCATTGAAGATCAAATTTATGGCCACTTCAACCAAAAAATGTTGTTGGATAGGCTTCAGACCCTGGAGGAGAATGTTGAGGAGATCAAGGTGGTGGTCCAGTAGGCATCCACAAATCTCAAAAATGAACAGCATAATGTGTATAACAAATTCAAAGAGGAGGTGACCAAAATTATCACTAGACTTATGGAGAAGTGGGAGGACATGTTCTATGGCAAATTGGTCCAAAACTACCGTCAAATGGAGTCTAGTTTTAGTGGAGTTGAGCGGAACATCTCAGAGTATGGATCAAAATTCAAACGAGAGGTTGTGCAGCTCAAGGTGCATGTTGTTACTCCCTGAACTGTATTACCCAGCTCGAGCACCAAAGACGCGACGACCATGGTGGACGATAGGAAGTAATAGAACATGAATATGCCTTCGTTCTTTAGGTTTATCAGTTTTCAATTTCAACTAACTTTTTATTTTAGGTTTGTTATAACTGAAGTTATTATATATTTTTTGGTGGTCTCAACCAAGTATTGGCCTTAACTCTATTTTATGAGCTTTCGACTGGTCCTTATAAGGCTGATGTGAAGTCTGATATTGAAGGTTTCTCAACTCATTTTATGATGCAAAGTGAAGTTTATATTTCGATGCTCAATATGATGTCCATATTTTTTTGTGAACTTTGGTGGTGGTTTCTTCCAATTTGATGTTTGGTTTTTCAGTAGGATATTTGATCATAGTAATGTTTCCTCCTGCATACTTGGGTAATGATTTCTAACCAATTTATTTTTCACTATTTTTTGTATCTTGTTGCGTGCCTTAACAGCCGAAGCACGCGTAATGATAGGGAGACATGAATCCCTCGTTGATGCCTCACCCGACGCATCCAATTCAGATCAACAACTTGAAAGTGGAAGAATAGGCTCATGGTATGTTCGTACTAAGTTGTGATCGTATTTGAAACAAACAAAAAAGAAGAAGTTGAGATCATACAATAATGAAGATAAAGCTGCAGAACTAAAACCACTAATCCTAACAACAAAACCATACTCGATGCAATAAACAAGCATACATTTCTCCATAAGTCAAACATCTTGCCTTACTTTAGTTTTCATTAATAAAGGCATACACTTCTCCTTCATATGACTACACTACGACCTCCCTCACATGACATATAAGATGAATCAAAGTTCATAGTTTACCAACATAACCATAACTACTATACCAACATAAATTCGAAGGCTATATTCGTATCACATAACTCACATTGTTCAATTGGACTTTCAATTCCCACTTCTGACTATCCTCGTTGTTGTTTCAGATTCAATTATCACTCCACCGCCAACTGATAATTGCTCTGTGAATAATATTAAGAACTCCATCTCGACATTCCCATCCAATTGTCTACCGTTTGATGAACTTCCAACAACATCACTAGAATTGTTGCCTTTACCAAAGTGAAAAGTGTCTGGCAGATGATTATCATTGTCAACATCCCTTCTGTTTAGTTGAGGAGGCATTGTTAAGTGATGCAGTGGGATGTGGATCGACGTGAAGCACTTGCACCGATCATTGTCACAGATAGTAAAAGGTCGACCATTGTTGGGGCCTACCTTATAGACGACCCTTTTCTTGAGGAAACCTATTAAACACATTGAGCAACGCGGCCTCCACGGGCAAGTCCTCTCAAAGTGTTCGTCCCTTCCACAACTCAAACAAGTTTCGTATATTAGGGCCATCACTTTTTATAAAACAATGTTATGCTACTGCAATTTGACCAGCTAACAACAACAAAAAACACATTCATTCAAGAATTAGATATGCACAAATTCACCAAATACGAACACCTTAAATTTCACAAATTAGAATTAATAACGTAACTAAATCAAACACAACCCAATCGAAACATAATCCCACTCAAACATAACCCCATTGAAACATAAATTGTCACCATAAAACCTAAATAAAACTTATTCCTACACTGATTACATTAAGAGAGCCCCAAACAACAGCTATGCCCCAAACCCCATATTCTCATTGAAGTTCAAATTTTGAAAGTATACTTCAACCCCCTCATAAAACCCTACAAATTCTATCTTTTATTGACTTTAAATCCATTTGCCCCTTCGAAACCCTAAATTAATAATTTTTAAAATTTCAAAAACCCTTCATCTCGGTTTCCTAAACCTTTAAACTCATATTAAGACCATAAAGCTAGTAAACAGAGATAGGTAAATTAGGGATTACACCTGGAAGAAGCCCTAAACTCTAACCTCCACTACAAGCCCGAAATGGTCCCACTACAAGCACTAGATGGTCCCCTATTAACAAACATCAAATAAAGGAGAATCTACATACAAGACGATAAAAAGCAAAAGAAGAGTCGATCAGTGATCGATGATTGACTTACTACGTTACAAGAATGGGAATGTTGCAAGGGCAAGATCGTTCTTTTAGTTTTGATAGAGATTCACCGCCTCACGTCTGAAGAAAAAACTCCTCTACAGCTTCTCCACTCGAATGTGAAGTCGATTTTTCCAATAAAAGTGACACAGTTGGTCTCTTTCGATTTTTGGTCACCATGGTTTTTAGGGTTTCTGATCGAGAGAATAGGAGCAAATGAGGAAGAGAAGGGTCTAATATCCTTGCCCTTGAAGAAAAAACTCCTCCATAGCCATTTCCACTTGAAAAAAAGACTCCTCCATAGCCTCGAAGATAAGGGTCTAATATCTAGTTCTCACTCTTGAAATGAAAAGCAAAGAAAAATGGAGGGAATTTCAAAAAATTTTGGGCAAATCCGGCTACAGTCACAGTCAGCCGACTGACGACTAGCAGACTATAAGCCAGTCAGCAATCGGCTGACAGTCACCAGGCACCTTTTTTACTTTTTTTTTCATTTGATTTTTTTTTTGCTTTTTTGAAGAGAGAACAGATGAGAGGGGCCCACTGACACACCAACGTCGGATCTACGTCAGGCAGTGTGAAAAGTTGGTGCCTTTTCTGGGTAACTCTAGCATTTCTCTTAACAGAGTGCTTAGCTTTCAAGTTCTGTTGATGATGAAAGAGATGGGTTTGGTTCGATCTCCAATTCAAATTCATGAGTTAACTTGTATTTTTGGGAAAATGATAATCTAACGCATTTTGGGCACATAATGTGATTTTTAGCCCATTTATGGTGTTTTATTAGATGTGGGGCCACGCCTATAAAGACAAGAAAGAGTCATAAATGGTTAAAAATAAAGTGTGTATGTCAAAAGTGTGTTAGATTGCCATTTTCTTTTTTATATGCACTTAATCAACAGCTTTTGCACTGTTTGGTTGCATCTTTAGAGTCGCGCTAAGGGCACCCCGCAATCCTCTCAAGGCATCTGCCATTTTTAATTAAAATTGGTTTTATAACCAATTAACAAAAATGCCCTCATCCAACCCAATAATTCACATGCACATTCAAATGCCCTCTCAGGGCACCCCACTTTTGAAAACTCAATTTTTTTACGTAGTCAAGTCGATCCGTCACGGGCCAGAAGTCGCGTTTGTCAATCAAAGAGTGCGCACTAGCCCGTGTCAATTCATTGCTGCCTAAAGATTTGACGAGTTTTAATTGTTTTTAGAGTCTAATGGTTGAAGAAAATGAGTGGGAGGCAGACGTCGCACACGACAAGTTAGTTTTTATTATTTTTGTGGGGTTTTTTTTCATTTTCAAAAGTGAACCATGGATGCAAATTTATCGATCACACAAGACCAAGACATGTTGAAGTATCTCGGTACCCTATAACTGCTAACTAACAAAAGGTGTCAGTTATTACCAACTGAGTTTAATCCCAAACGTAGCTTTTTATTACACTTCGGTTGGGAACAACCAAGACATAGCTTAATGTCTCGGTGAATCGGTAGTCTCAGTGATACACAGCCACGTGGTTTAAGGGTCCTTCTCACTTAGATGTCGGTTGATATTAACTGACACTTACACAATGGTATCAACAATGAACGTTCGAGACCAAAAGACAGATCACGGTCTTGTGTGACTGAACACTACGGGATTGAAGTTAAACACATCGTCTAACCATAAAAACAACAAATCTACCTTAAACAAGCAAGAAAGTGAGAGGATTTGGTGTATTGAGGGCTTGATGTCGTGATGGAAGGGAGAAAAGAAGGGTTTCATTCGATTTGGTGGGGCATTTTGATAAAAGTACCAGGGTGTCCTGATAAATTTTTGGGATGCCCTGAGAGGATTGCGAAGTGCCCTTAACGCGACTCTTTTTTTGATGTTTTTTACGAATATGGTAACTAAAACCACCATAATAAGTGTAATTCTCAAAAGCATCTTTGTACATGCATTTTGCTTTTTATAAGCACTTTAGGGTATCTGCAATGGTTGTACCCAAAAAGTAGTTATTGACATTTCACATTATCAAATTATCAAACTCACTCATTTCTCTCTCTTACCTCTACTTTTTCTCCACAATAATCAGATTCTCTTTAGACTCAAATAAGACCCACAAATACATCACACCTAAAATGTTTTGTTTTAAAAAATGGGTCAAAATGTTTTGTTTAAAAAAAACAAAAAAGAGGCCCACACGCACGGTATGAGAAGCGTCTACTAATCTTATCCATGTCATCAAAGTAAAAGCTGAACAAAACAGGGCTTAATCTTATGGCATATCGACTTTTTTATTTCTATTATTTCATTGTGATCGATTTTTAATATTTTACATATAACATTTTTAAGCCATTGTTTTTTATACATGTATTCAATTTCATACTTATCTTTTAATATATTTCTAAAAAATAGTTATCTTGGGGCATATTTCTAAATATCAATTTTTTTGGGATCTATTTCACAATTGGCAATTTTTGCATACAAATTTTTCAATGCTGCCTATATTTTCAGATAAACTTATTTTTTGCAATTTTTTTTAAATTTTTAGAGGTTATTAACCACACCCTCTATTTTTAGAGGGTGTGGTAGATAGTGTGGGCTTTTTTTATGCCACGTCACATGTACATTGCAAATCCATATTAGCATTAGAGAAGGATTTTAGGTTGGGATGTTTCTATTGTCCTAGGTGGCACACTTCTCCCCAATCCACATCCCCATTAGAGATGCTCTAAGGTTCGTATAATTGAATTCAATTTAGTACATTTATTTTTTCGGTAGTTCAGGTAATTATTCAGTACATTGATCAACAATAGAACATCACATATATGGTATTAATAATAAAAAAAAATTAATAATCTATATTGACGTGAACATAGAACTAATCCTATGTAGAACTTAAATAAGGTTCTTATACAAAAAAAAAATCTATTTAGTATCTAGGCATCTATATTTTGCAAGAATCCATAAATAGAACATCACATGGTATTAGTTTGTTTTGTAAGACCATTTTGTGTCTCATAAACTTTTTTTTTGTTGACTTCAGTGGAAATTGAACCACGATTTCTCGAGGTCTTGCCTTTTTGGCAAGTGATGTCTTTACAATCTCACCTAAGAGACTTTGACTTGAATAGTGGCATTGTTTTCTCTTTACTTCAGTGGGAATCAAACCATGATCTCCTGAGGTCTTGCCTTTTTGGCAAGTGAAGTCTATACCATCTCACCTGAGAGGCTTTGACTGAATAGTGGCATTGTTATGAAGTTGTTTTTTTCTTTTGAAGTAAAAACAACTTATTTTTCTTCAATCTAAAGAAGAAGAAGACGAAGTTCTTTTTCTCAATGGTTAAAAAGATGTGGATCCTATCTTCTTCGAGGAAGAACAAGTCAACTTTGACGAGGCACCAAAGTTTGATGTTTGCGATAAAGACTTCATCGAAGACATGGTGGTATTTGTTGAAATTATTCCACGATCTACGAGTCCCCAAGCCTGGTGATGGCGTCATCAACAATTCTTCCATTGAGGTCATTGCATAGATGGAAGCCAAGTTTTCGACAAAACACTTCTCTTCGTAGACTAAAGACACTAACAATGAGTTCGTCGAGGATATTTTTCATGACCTCCATAGTGATGTGTTTGTTAACAACTGCAATATAGCGATGGAAGTTTTGAACATCATTCCAAAAAGGCATGTTCCATTATGTGCAGATAAGTTCGTTGCGATTTTGTTTAACGAATAACAGAATTATGACATCCAAAAATTTCGTTTTCTAAATTAAATGGATTTAATGGGATGATTAGACTACTAAAAAAAAATTTTTGTGTTGTGTGTGCCAAGTTGTGTGGTAGATAGTAATTAATAAGTAGATTACTTGGGTAGCAAGTAACAAAAATTACTATGAGAAAAAATGAGTTACTAAATTGACATGTAAAAAAAATAAAAAGGTGAGTAGGGTTTTGACTAGTTAACTCAACCCTAAAGACTCTATAAATTGATAGCTATAATAGTTGTAGGCATATTTCAATTCACAAGTCAAGAAAAGTTAGGTTGGTTTGAGAAGGAGAGGCGGAGCTTGAAAAACTAGGGCTTCACAAACTTGGATTCACCACACTAAGGTATAAACTCTAAACTAACTTGTGGATTTGTACAAATTGGATGGCTTAAAACGTGTAGATCTTAGATTTGTATTGATTATAAATGGATTTGAAGAGGTTTCATAGTTACAACATTGTTTCTCTTGGATTTGTAGGTTATACCCATGGTTTTGGTATTACTTTAATGTTTTGACTCAAAATAGTGAAGAACACATGGGTTCTTACTGGCTTTTGGTTGTAATCTAAGACTTGTGATCGTTTGTAGCTATGGTTTCTTGAATGTGTTTTGATTGGATTTCATTAGTTCCTTAAGTTTTTAGTAAAGATTTTCAAGTTTTTGGCAACACACTTATGGATTTGAAATTGGATATGATTTGGCTAAATTGGATGTTTTATCGATGGGAAACAAGTTTTAAACCCAATGCACTCAATTTTGGGTCAAGGGAATGTCCGAGAGGGTTTGAGAGAGTCAGGGAAGTTTATATAAGTCGGTTGAAAAGTCGGCAACAAGACAGCTGCATGGTTGTGTGAATGGCGCCGTGGCACAGAAGCCACGATGCCACCCATGGCATCAGGCTGTCTGCTTGTTTTTTTTTATTTTTTGGATTTTCTCGTAAGCTTCGTACGACCATAACTTCGATTTCGATATTCTGAACACCATTGTAAAGCTCATAGAGAACTTAACAACATGGATTTGATAAATCACCTAAACTAAGACTTTAAATAATTAAAAAGTGTATTGGAAGTTATGAATATAGTTTGGCTTAGAAACTTATTTTGCTCATATAAATTGTAGATACTCGAGGAGTGCCCCAAAGGACTTCTCGAGGCGAGGAATATATGATAGAAGGCAGAGTTAGAGATAATTGTGGTTTGCTCTATTATCAATCATGCCATACTATTACGATTATTAGATTTACGATAGTGAATTTTGATATCTTGTTTGGATTCGTTTTGTTGAATGAATTCTTGAAATCTTTTATTATCCTTTCTTGAACTCTTGGTTACTATTTACATGAATGTCTATGGAATGGATATGTCATTATACAATGCAATGATTTGGGGTTGGGCTGGCGGCCACCGGTGCCAATTTCCAATATGTTTTCTCCTTGCAGGTTTTACTTTGCAAAAGGATGATTGGTGTGCTCTAATATTGTTGTAATGGATTTATGTGCACATGATTCTAGGCAATTGCAGTTTAGACACTGGGCCAAAGTGCATCCGGGCTCTACTCTTTTTATTCTAAGGCATTTGTGGGTCGTTGTATCTCCTTGATATGTTATTCTATCATGATTGGGCAGTTTTCTTTTATCTTGCATGGAATATTATGTTTGTTATTATATCAATGATGCCCATGTGATTGTAGGATTTTCTCAATGATTTGATCATGATAATTATTATGTATTAATTACTACTTGGATGATTGATAGTAGAGTAGATTTCACTTTACTAAGCCCATTGATATTTTGCTCACCCCACTTTCCCCTCCTACTACCTCCACTATAGTTAAGGACAAGGGCAAGGGCGTAGTGATAGCCTAGGCGTTCTTCTTGTGATTGAAGGTTCAACTTATTATCTATTTTCCATGTTTTGAATATTTGGATTGTAATTAAAGGATAGACTTTGTCAAGAACTTGTTTAGAATCCTTGTATGACATTCTACATTTTATTCCATAGTTATAGACTTACAGACATCATTTCTATACTTTTTAATTGTCTTAGTAGGCTGTTGTAGATTTTCTTGTGATTAAATTATGTAGGATAAGGCTTTCCGTATCATAACCCACTCAGTGGGTCATCTCAAGGAGTTTGGATATGGTTTGGGCTGGGTGGCCCGGGTTCACGGGAGTTAGGGTCATCACAGTTGATATCAGATAGTACGTTAGGCAATCCTAAAAACAAGGTTAGTTTAGGAGAACCTAGAATGTCCAATATTGGGATACCAACTTCACAGTTGGTATCAGAGTGTAGGTTAAGCAAACCTCGTGGTTAGTTGTCTAAGGTTGATTTAGTTGGTATTCTATCTAGGCGATTCTACTTAGGAGGAACATAGTTGATATCGTAACCTTAGGGAATGTAGTGCAATTCTTAAATTTGGAATAGGACTCAAATGAAATAGCATTTAATTCGGTTCAATTTAAGGTCTAAGTTAGTGTTGAGCTTAGGAAAGATTGAATCATGATAAAGTGATGAAATCATTTGTACGGGCATTTGGTTTGCATCAATTTAATATGCACAAGTGACCAAACTTAAGATGGGGAAGGGATTAAAATGAACAAATATATGTTATTATTCTATTTGCTTATGTATATAATATCTACATCGTTAGATAAGTTGTTCATACATCGTTATTATTCTATTTGCTTATGTATATAATATCTACATTGGGATTAACTTCCTTGAACTGCTCAGAGTGCATAATGAGTACTCAAAGTGGGAGTTTCTATGGTCATGAAGAGATCAGGAGTACTAGGAAGACTAATGATGGACATTGACGGAATTAGATTAAGCACCAAAGGGTCAAGACAACTGAAGTCCATGATAAGGCACTCGAGGACATGTCGATAGAGTGGAAATGCAGGATGACAAAGTCACAAGACTGGGTTTGAGCTCAAAGAATTACCGAGGAGTCAAGAGTGGACATGTTTATTGGAGGACTTCGAGAGGAGATCAAATGCATAGTGATTGCTACCAAGCCTAAGACTTACGTAGAGGTGATGAACAATGCGATAAAGTGCAAGGTAGCATACCTAGTGACTAGGGACAGAGAGATTTGGCCACTACCGTTAGCAGTGGCTAGAAATGGTTATTAGAGTTCTGATATGATCGAATCAGGTGGAGATCATGGTATTGTCGAGCCAGATGCGAAGGCCACTCGACATTTGGTGGTAGGTACGATTTACATTTGTGTTAGAGGCATGCATACATTGATTGATTTGGGCTCTTCAATTTATTTTATATCAGGTGGCATGGTTGATGAGTTAGGGTTGAGACCAGTCTGGGCCAGTTCAGTGTTGATTTTGAGCATAGTTTCTAGTTGAAAAGTCTATCCTAACCTAGTTTGCACGAATAATGTCATTAAAATTGGGAATCACGAGTTGCTGATTGATTTGAAAGTCTTAGAGTTCTTAGAGTACGATGCAGTGCTCGTGATGAACAGGTTGGAGGCATATCGTGATAGTATTTATTGTTATCATAATATCATTACATTTCAGATTCCCAATAATTTGCCGTTCAGATTAAGAGGTCGCGCACCTAGACGGATTGCCACTTAAAGAAAAAATGTAACAACTACCCGAGAGTTACAGATTCTAATGAGTATGATATCTATATGAGAGGAAGGTCATGAAGCACAGTTTGAGTTGATACCAGTAGTTCAGGAGTTTTCAGAAGTCTTTCCTTCAGAATTGCAAGGAGCTCCTCTCTGTCGGGTCATTGATTTTATCATTGAATAGACCATTATAAACAAATACCTACTCCCAAGAATTAATGACTTGTTCTACCAGTTGCGGGGAACGAGGTTCTTCTTAAAGATTGACTTGAAATTAGGGTACCACCAGTTGAGGATTCGTGAGGAAGACATTTAAAAGACGGCATTCCAGATGCATTACATGCATTATGAGTTTACGATGATGCCATTTGGGCTCACTAATGCGCCGGCAATGTTCATAGATCTCATGCATAGTGTTTTCAAACCTTACCTCGACAAGTTCATCATCATCTTTACTGACGACATCATGATTTATTCCATGATCCTAAGAAGAGTATGAGAAACATCTTAGAGTGACCTTATAGACCTTGAATGATCATCGGTTATATGTTAATTCTCCAAGTGTGAGTTTTGGGTTCGGAGGTAAAACTTTTAGGTCACGTAGTGAATGAGAAGGGCATTTCCATAGATCTAGCTAAAGTTGATGTCAGCACAAAATGACCACAGCCTACTACAATGACGGATATTATAAGTTTTCTGGTATTAGCGGGTTACTATCGGAGATTCGTGAAAAGATTCTCGAAGATTGCAGCACCAACGACGAGGCTAACATAGAAGAACTGGAATTTAAGTGGAGTGATGAACGTACAAATGATTTTAAGGAGTTGCAAGACATGTTGAATTCGGCACCCATTTTGATTCTTCCAAAATCAGGGAAGGAATTAGTTTTCTACACCGATGTTTCAAAGGTCGCATTCAGATGCGTGTTGAAGTAAGAAAGAAAAGCGATTTCCTATGCTTCAAGGTAGTTGAAGGTGCACAAAAAGAATTACCTCACTCATGATTTAAAGTCGGAGGTGATTGTCTTCACTTTGAAACTATAGAGGCATTACCTGTATGGTGAAAAGTTTATGGTATTTTCATATCATAAGAGTTTGAAGTACTCATTCACGCAAAATGAGCTAAACATATAAACATGTGACAAAGGCCAGGGTCGGCCCTCAAAAGGGGCAAGTGGGGTAACTGCCCCAGGTCCCCGCCCCTGTTGTGGCCCATTTTTTATTTTTTATTTTTTAAATTAGTTATGTATAAAAAAAAGTTTTATTTTAAGAATTATTGTTGATTATGTAATGCAATGCCACTTAAAAAAGATTTTTGTGTACTTTTTTTTTATAAAAAGAAAACTAACTTATCTCGTCCCCTTTTAAACCTTGAACCCCGAACCACTTTTTCTTTTTAATTTCAGTGGGAATCAAACCACGATCTCCCGACGTCTTATCTTTTTAGCAAGTGATGTTTTTACCATCTCACCTGTGATGTTTTGACAACTTGAACCCTCAAACTCTAACATCAATACCACATAGCAAATCATTGAGCCACTCATAGAATTGGTAAGTTGTTAATTTATGTTTGGTCCTCTATTGAGTCATTCATTTCTCTTCAAAAAAGTTAGCCCTTTCAAGTTATTTTCTCATCTTAAACACTTAGGGTTTTGTCCTCTTATTTTTCTTGGTTTAAATTACTCGTATTCCAAACTATCCATCCGAGTTCGCCCCGAGTCATGCATTGTACAAGTAGGGGAAGCTCCTAGTGTTAGTGTTTATATCCATAGGACTCAAACTCGAGTCACTAGTTAGGGTACAGCAACCCGCTTCCAGTTGTGCCAACCAACTATTTGTCTTTTTATCCTCTCCTTTGTATTTTGTAAGTGTAGTCGTTACACTTCACTTTTTTTTTGAAGTATTGTTAATTTTACTTGATTTGAAGTAATTTTGTGTGTGAGTGCATATTTGTTAATCAATTAAGTATTTAATTATAATTAAGGGGCCCTAAATTATTATTTTGCCCCGGGCCCCTAAATACTTAGGATCGGCCTTGACAAAGGTATTGGCTCGAGTTCTTGAAAGACTTTGATTTCACTCTTCAGTATCATTCAGGAAAAGCAAATGTCGTGGCAAATGCCTTGAGGCGCCCCCCACCCCATCCCACCCCACTCCAACCCAATAATTAAATTAATTATCAAGATGTAACTAAAGTGATTTTAAGTTGGGTGATTAATTTAATACCAATGCAACTTTAGTTGCCGGAGTGTTAAAAACTATAAAGTTCGATGGTCGTCTAAAAAAATCCTATGATCTAATTGGCTTGAGCTCTTTCCGATAATTGTATTTTATAATTGTATTTTTATTTTGTTTTCAAGCACCCACGCCCACTCACTAATTAGCAGTTTTGTGGACACCTCTTAGAAAAAGCCACATCCTTAAGAATATATTCCCATTTAATTAACATATACCATGTATTATAGTAATTCCATAACCGTTCAAGTGAGCACATGCCACATTGACTGGTACGTATAGAATTAATCTCCAACCAAATTACTTTATCAGTGAATTTTGACACTTATTCTATGAGACTGTTGCCTATTTGGGCTTAAAAAAATCCTAAATTATATTTATGAAAAACTTTCTTTAACTGACTCAGAATAAGATCGTTCTTTTGAAATGTTTCAGAATAAGACTAGTTTAATTATTAAGAAAACGTCATCAATACATAACAGAAAAATGAAGGATATGAGGCAGTGAAGATAGAATGTAGAATTGGCTGCGAAAAATAAGAATTGCAAACTGGCTATGATGAAGCGCCGGCTACAATAACCAAAGATTACATACTAAACGTGTTAATCCAAATAATTAGTTAAAAAGAGAGAAAGATAAAGAAATAATAATATATTCTTATTATTGATATGTGTGTATATCTCTGTTTATAATATCATTACTTACAGAATCAAAGATACGAAAACTTAAATTACTAAATCTATGTCTATAACCTTGGCAGCCAAATTGAAACAAATGAAGAGAAAATCATGGAGACAAATCATGAGAGGATCTTCAACGGTTGGGGATTGATAAGCTGGTCGAAGTGTCAAGTAATAGCCCCCCGCAAGCTAGAGCATACAGATTTTGTATGCCTAGTTTAGATATAAACATGTTGACTATAGTAATGTAGTTGGCTGAGCTGATCAATTAGCAGGCTGTTCAATATGAGAAATAAGTCGATGAGAAAAGCATCGTAATCTGGAACTTCATCAGTAGTCGGTTATCCATTAACAATCATACAAGAACCAATCAGCTACAAAAAGTCTTGAAAAAAAATGTTTCATTACTTGATCGACTAGGCACTTAAGACACAAAAAAATTATTGGTGATGATGATGATGGATGATGTTATTATCAAAAATTGAATATAAATTATTAATAGCTTGCTGTGAAAGAATAGTCGGTTAGACACTAATCCGCCACAAGGCATCACGACCAGGAAAAGAAGAAAAACTTGATTCCAAATGAATAGAAGACATCTAAATAGGATACAGTGGTCCCAAATATGAGAAACAACCAGTTGGAGACTAATAATCATCTGAAAATCGGCCAGTCATAAGGCATCACAACTAGTTAAAGAAAACTCTATATAAATGGAAGACATCAAAAATAAGATATGGTAGTCCCAAATATGAGAAATAGTCGGCTACGGACTAACAACCACCTGAAAACTAGCCAACCACAACATTGAAACCAAACCCAAGAGGGGGTGAATTGGGTGTATCGAGAAGTTATCGACTTTTTAATTTTAGTTCAATAATTAAGATGCTATATGCTTACCAAAACACGAATGTGAATGATATGCAAGTGAATAGAATAGAAGAGATGAAAAGTGACACACGATTTATAGTGGTTCGATCCAATTATCTACATCCGCTACCTAACCTCCCCGATTAGAATTTTTAAACCCCCACTTATATTTCGAATAAGTGTTACAACCTAAGCATACAAGCCTAGAATGCCTAATCAGAATTAGGACTTCCTACTTAGTCGTAATTAGGGTTTATGCCTAGCCTCAACTAGGTCTTCTCCTTTGACTTAGATTTCACTAAGTCTTACAATCATTCAATTACAACAAGTAGCTGAAAAATAATGAAATACACTTTACAAAGTAAAGTGGTATCAAATTCAAACACTAGCAAGCCTCCTAGAGCCTAACAACTCTAATGCATGCAAGTATGAAAATAAATGGAATATGCAAATATGTCACTGATTTTTTGCAAGTCCCAAATATGAAATCATTTCAAAAATTTAATGTATTAGTGCAAAACCAATTTCAAAGCTAAAAACAAGAAGTTTAACAAAAATCAAGTTTAACAAAAATCAAGTTTAAGTGCAAAACTTTTGTTCAAACTAATCTTAGGGTTTAATAAAATAAGTTTAAGTGTAAAACCCAAGATGAAAGTGTTCAAACACACAACAAAATGATTTTCGATTCAAACACACAAAACTATGTTGATTAAGCACAAGAAAAAGAGTATAGAACAAAGACTTTCTTACAACCAAGAAGGTGACCTAAAAATCAGTTTCGAGGAGATTCTTGTACACCTTTGGAAGCCTCAAAAGTGCTGAATTTTGGAATGAATGGATAGCCTCAAGAGTCTTCTTTTTCTCCTTCACAAAAATCAAAGTTCTTCCCTTTGTAAGTTTTGAACTTTTGTGTGTGTTTCTTCCTTGTGGTCAAAACAATGTTCTTGGTAGTTTTATAGTGCTAGACATCCCATCTTATCAGTTTGTGACTGTTCTAGGGATCCATGGGCCCAAAATTCATTAAGAATTTAAATTAAAGTGTGTTTTTCAACTTAGCATGTTAATGACAGTATTAGCGCGCTAACTGCAGGGACTTCAAAATAATTATTTTGTCCCTTGTGTTAACGACCCTTAAACACGTCCGGGACCTAACCAACCCTCATATAACATGTTATATATGTTTAATATGGGTCATTAAGCCTATTTAAGTAGTCCAGATATTTTTACAAATCCCGAAAAAGAAAAATCTTATTTTCATAACGTGCGAGGGACTTTTCTTTTCAAAAACCTTTCAAATACAAGTTTCTTTTCTTTTTTGAAAACTTCCACAATGATCTTCAAAATGCAAATGAACATAAAAACACATAGTTTAACGAGTCATGTGTTAAAGTTCCATTTTGAAACTTCGAGTAATCACTTGACATTTGAAGATTCGTTTTAAAAACTCGATATGGATGAACTAATGCATTTGGCTTGCGTGAATGAACTTGTATACCTTACATCAATATTACAACTTGTAGTTTGATCTTTCGTCTTCATTCCTTCATGAATGCTGAGTCTTGAACTTGTATGGCTTGAATACCCGTGATGTGATGTTTTGCAACCTTTAACAAAAACTAAAATACACTTGATATTTATTAGTACATTTTTACCTTGTTTGTTTCCATCAAAATCTCGATCGGAGTTAGAGTGACTAACCACTTAGTCTAACAATTTCCCCCTTTTTGATGATAACAAACAATGTGAACTTGACAAGTGTAAAATATAATTCAAGTGTATTTATATCGCATTCATGGTTATACATATCATATATTTTGATTTAACCAAGCAAGTTCTACCACATCTACAATTTCAAGTTCAACCACTTTTTCTTCCCCGTTTGATACCATCAAAAAATGAGGCCAAGCTCCACCGTAAATAAAACACAATAAAGAATAATAGAATCAATACAGGAGAAATATGCTCCCCCTCACTTCATACATATCAATAAATAATAGATGGAAGCGTTACCCATTCATATACAATGAATCAAAGATATCAAGAAATAGTAGTATATTAACTCAGAGATACGCAAAAAAAATTTCATGATATAAATAGCATAAAGCAATGGAGGCATAGTTGTGGCATTAAACATGAGTCTACAAAAGAGAAATTTTTCATGAACATCTAAGAATAACAATTTTGAGCCTAATGCTCGCCTAACAACAATCATTCTAAATGCTCCGCCGGGATGGTGATGGCCGACTCGCCGAGCCAGAGGCACGACCGTGCATGCTGGCACATATGGTAGCAACTCAGTCTAGATATGATGTAGCCGCGTGTCGAAGGAAGTGAATGTCTCAGTCATATACGCATGCAGGTATTCCAGCAATACAGAGACGTATGTCGATGATGGTGACATATCTGGTGGAGGGGTGAAGCCGCCGAACGTCGAAGAAGGTAGAGGCTGCGTTGTCTGATGGTGCGACTGCTGCGGTGGAGCTGTAAAGTCCTGACGAATTTCATCATCGCCATCATGATCATCATTACAAGCATTACCTTCATCACCGTGAGAAAAATTGTAGCTATATTCCAGGTAGTCCGGCACATCGAAAGGAGCAACTGGAGAATCTGTAGGCAGTGGAGACTCATAACCATCGTAATACTTGCCGTCTAGAATTACATCTTCCCATGTCCACTTCTGCCTTTCACGAATGTAGCGATACTTCATGGCCTTCAAAGTGGCCATGTCGATGGTGTCATAGACAATGAGGGGACGACCACATATGGCGAGATCCACTTGGGCAGACTCCAAGTAGGATGTGATGATGTGTGCATAAGGAAGATGGTGACCCGAGCTACACATGCTCGTCATATAGCCAATAATGATATGGGGCAAGCTGAGAGGGCTCATACGAATTAAGTGCCCAAGAACAAACATATCAAGGAGAGTGACATAGTTCTTATTGCCACCTCGCGGAAGAATCACCTTATGAAGTACTTTATGAAGGAGGTGAGGTATGAGTTTGAAGTCAGTGTCCGTTATACCAATCGAATATACGATTAAAGTCATTTTCGACCGCAAAAAGGAATTGAGTAATTCAAGACGATTGATGGGCCAACTGAGGAATTTGCACATAACTGTAGTGGTAGGAAGATGCAAAGGAAGTCGAAGCCTTTGAGCAAGATTCTTGGGGGTAATTTCAATGGATCGGCTACTAACTGACGATTTTAGAACAAAATTGTTCGTCATTTCAAGATTTGAATAGAAAACTCGAACCAAGAGGGGTTATAGTTGGCATTGTAGGCACAAAAAGTGGTCCATCCTGTTCCATCAAAAATCTTCCAAATTGGAAGATGAGCCTTATCAAAAAAGGCAAAGTCAACAATGGCGGGCCTAAGAATTTTGGCATCCGTTAGCCGTGGTGCCACCGACTCTAAAATTGATTGGGACTCGTTAACAGATTTTGCACGACCCTCCATTCATAGGGCATTTGCCGGAATGGGGACGGGATGGCTATGGGTAGAAGGTGAGGACTCAGACTCGTTAGCGGATGAAGAGGACTGGACAACACATCGGGTAGCGGGACGACGCGGGGCAGAGGGACGACGAGAAATGGTGGGGGCGGCCAGACGTGAAGATGGATGGCAGAGGTTCGACGAGTCGACATTAGGGTAATGAAAACCAAATCATGAAGAAATTGACAAAGAGGGTGAGCAATGTTACCTTGTGGGTGGAGAGAGCACAGTGGAGTCGTCGAGAGGAGAAGAGAAAGGCTTGGAGTCGACAAGAGGAGAGGAGAGAGTTGTGAGGTGAGGGAATTTTTAGGGCAAAACACGATTTTTATAACCCTGGCCGAGCGACATTAGCGCGCTAATGATAGAATTAGCGTACTAATGGGTTAATTAGCAATCTGCGCCTGAACAGAATTAGCGCGCTAATGACTGCAATTAGCGCGCTAATTGCTCACTGGAAATTTAGGACAAAAATTTTTGAGTTTTTGAAATACAACTCCGATTCACCTCAAACTTCATGGACACTTCATTAACACCATATAAAAAGGTTCGGAACAACTAAAACATATGTAGAAGGTTTGATTTACGAGACATGCCTAACACACGCCGAATCTTAGAAAATTTATCTCTAGGCAAAGGCTTAGTGAAGATATCGGCTAGTTGATCCTTTGTGGACACATGGATAAGTTTAACATCGCCCTTTTGGACGTGATCACGAAGAAAATGATGCCTAATCTCAATGTGTTTTGTGCGAGAGTGTAACACTGGATTTTTCGATATGTTAATTATACTTGTGTTATCACAATAAATTTCAGCACAACCAACTAGGATTTGATAATCCTCAAGTTGTTGTTTCATGTATAGAACTTGAGCACAACAACTCCCGGCAGCCACATATTCGGCTTCCGTCGTAGATAAAGTAACGAAATTTTGCTTTTTGCTAAACTATGAAATAAGTGAATTTCCTAGCAAATGACAAAATCTGGAAGTGCTTTTTCTATCAACTAGACTTTCTGCATAATCAGAGTCAACAAAACTTCGGAGTTCAAAACTCTTGGTTTTGTTGAACCATAATCTTAAGTCTTATGTTCCACTTAGATATCGAAATATGCATTTTACACATTTTAAGTGTGACTCTTTAGGATCGGATTGAAATCTAGCACATAAGCAAATACTGAACATAATGTCAGGACTACTTGTGGTGAAATATAGAAAACTACCTATCACTCCACGGTAAAGTTTAGGATCTATGGATTATTCTAGTTGGCCTTTGTCCATTTTGATGGTAGAACTACTAGGAGTGTCACATGCTTTCAGATTTTTGAATTTGAACTTCTTTAGCATGTCTCTCACATATTTAGCTTGATTTATAAAAATGCCATGTTTGGGTTGCTTTGTTTGCAAGCCTAAAAAGTATGTTAGTTCACCCATCATGCTCATTTCAAATTCATTTGTCATTAATGATGAGAATTCATTACATAGACGTGTGTTTGATGATCCAAAAATGATATCAACATAAATTTGAACAAGTAGCATATCATTCTTTTTTATCAAAATGAACAAAGTAGGATCTAGCGTTCCTTTCTTGAATCCTTTTTCAAGTAGAAATGCACTAAGTCTGTAATATCAACTTCTAGGAGCTTGTCGTAGTCCATACAAGGCTTTTTGAAGATGATAGGCATGGCTTGGATGTTCATGATCTTCAAAATCCGGTGGTTTCTCTACATATACTTCTTCATGGAAGAACCTATTTAGGAATGCGCTTTTAACATCCATTTGGTATAGTAAAACCCTATTGTAGCAAGCATATGCAAGCAATATTCGAATTGCCTCCAATCTTGCTACGGGTATAAAGGCTTCCTTATATTCGATTCTTTCTTCTTGATTGTAGCCTTATGCAACCTACCTAGCCTTGTTTTTTTACAATTTCACCCTTCTCATTCTTTTTGTTTCTAAGAATCCATTTGGTGCCTATAATAGTAAGGTCCTTAGGTCTAGGTACTAGTGTCCATACCTTATTCCTAACGAAGTGACTTAGCTTTTCTTGCATAACCATTACCCAAAACTCATCTCTTAAGGCATCATTTATCTTGATGGGCTTGATTTGTGATACAAAAGCTATGTGTCCCTCATCTCGATGTAATGTTGACCTAGTTATTATTCTCTTGCTTGGATCACCTATGATTTGTTGGGAGGAATGGCCAATAAGAAGTCCTAAATTCTTAAATGCACTTATTTCGGATTCTTTGTTTACCTCGACCTCTTGACTATTGGATGTTTGTCCTAGGGTGCCATTATCTTCATCATCAATCCTCAATTTTTTCAAGTTTTGCATCATCTTAACTTTGGGATCTACTTCATCAAGTTTCACATGGATAGACTCTTCTATGGTTTTGGTTGATCTATTAAATATCCTATATGCTTTGCTATACATAGAGTAGCCTAGAAAAGTGCATAACTTTGACTTTGGATCAAATTTGTCTAATTAATTCTTATCATTTAGAACATAGCAAGTACAACCGAACACCTTAAAATAACTTATGTTAGGTTTTCGGCTTTTCCATAGTTCATAAGGAGTCCTTTTCACTTGCTTTCAAACATTAACTCTATTTATAACATAGCATGTCGTGTTAATGGCTTCAGCCCAACAGTGCATAGCTATGTTGTACTCATTTAGCATAGTCCTACACATCTCTTGGAGTATCCTATTTTTTCTTTCAACAACTCCATTTTGTTGGGGTGTTCTAGGAGAAGATAATTGATGTGTATATCCTTGTTTAGCACAAAAATCCTCCGAGTTCGTATTTACAAATTCACCACTTATGTCACTTCTAATGATGGTGATTTTGTACCCTTTTCATTCTCAACTAACGCACAAAATTTTACAAACACATCAAACACTTCATGCTTATGAGTTAGAAAATACACCTATGTATACGTAGTAAAATCATCAACAATAACAAAACAATATGATTTACCTCCTAGACTTTGTATTTGGGTAGGTCCGAACAAATCCATATGGATAAGTTCTAATGCTCGAGTCACATTACTTGTTATTTTTGTCTTAAATGATGATTTCACTTGCTTACCAAGGATACAAGGTTCACATTCCTTATATTTTTTAAAGGTACATTTGGGTAGGCTTTTGACAAGATCATGCTTAGTCAATTTTGACAAGTTTTCCATGCTATAATGTCCTAATCTAAGGTGCCACAACTATGCATCACATTCACTTTGTGCACTCAAATATGAAACATTTTGCATATTCATCTCATCAAAGTTAATGGCATAAATATTTTTATCTATATATGCAATAAATAGAGTTTCATACTTCTCATTCCTAACAATGCATTTTGATGATTCAAATGTGACATGAAATCCTTCGTCACACAATTGACTAATACTAAGCAAATTATGTTTCAAACCATCGACAAGATAAATATTAGAAATAGAAAGTGAATTGTTACCGACGGTTCCAAGGCCAATAAATTTTCCTTTATTGTTGTATGTGACATTTCCACCATCATGCCGCTTTAATTCAATGAATTGATGCACATCTCTGGTCATGTGTCTTGAGCACCCACTATCTAAGTATAATGAAGTGCTCTTTCTCGCATCCTACACAATGGAAAACACACTAGATTTTGGTACCCAAACACTTTTGGGTCCGAGAAAGTTAGTGTCAAAAACATGTTTAATTACCCATGCTTGTTTACCCACTTTAGCCTTTTGTAAAGCACATTTCTCAACCACATGAGTCTTATTGCATTTAGAACATATACAATCATCATTTAGCAATTTCTTGTAACTCAACAAGTTTGCTCCATAGCCTATGCCTCTTTTATTGAGTGCACGTCGTTGTGCTCCCAACATCATGTCAAACATTTCTCTACCATTGGTGAATTTATGTAATGTGCTAGTCAAGTCCTCTACTTCCTTGACTAAAGTATCTCTCTCCTTTAGGACTTCATTCAAGTCACTTTGGAGATCATTAATGGTCTCATTTTGTGACTCTATTTCACTAATTGCTATGGTCAAGCTCTTTTTGAGGTGTTTGGTCTTTTTGACCTCCTTTTCCAACTCTTTCCTAAGCATATCAAGATTTGGAGCATCATCCAAATCATCAACATCATCAAAGTTAGAAGTGTTAGAGTTTACCTCACTTTGTGCCATTATACAAAGTATTGCTTTCTCACTCTCCGATTCGGACTCGGAGCTTGAAGAGGATGAATTATCCCAAGTCGCCATGAAGCTCTTCTTTCCTTTTTTCTTGTCCAACACCTTCTTGGACTTGCATTCCGCCTTGATGTGACCCGGTTTGCCACACCCAAAGCATATAGTCTCACTTGACTTTCCTCCCATGCTTTCACTTTTAAATTTCTTCTTGTACTTATCCCGCTTGTACATGGCCTTGTTGAGCTTTCTTGAAAGTATAGCTACTTCCTCCTCAAGATCATTGTTGTCACAAGATTTTTCATCTTCAATGACATCTATAGATGCAACCGGGGAGCTATTTTCCTTCAAAGCAATCTCTTTTCTTGAACTCTTTGTGCCTCCATTTAATGCTTCTAATCTAGCTCGGTCTTTAAGTTTGAATTCATGCACCGTTAGCTCTCCACACAATGCATCAAATGTATAGTCTCCAAGGTTTTATGCCGATTGTATAGCATACTTCTTGGCATCACATTCCTTAGGCAACCCTCTAAGGAACTTATACATTGAACTCTCTTGATCATAATTCTTTCTAAGATTCTTAATCTCATTCGATAGTTTAGTAAATCGAGTGATGGCGGTGGCTATATCTTCATCGGATCCAACTAGGAAAGTTTCATAGTGCTCCTCAAAAATTCTCAACTTTATTTTTTTCACTTGCATGGTACCTTCATAGTGTACCTCAAGCTTTTCCCATACTTCCTTGGCCGTTTAACAAGCACCAACTCGATTAAACTTATTTTCACTTAATGCACAAAATAAGTGATTCATGGCTTGATCATTTGAGAACTCAATCTTGATCTCCTTGGCGGTGTACTCTTTCAAGGGCTTGTCTGGTGGACTGTAGCCACTTTCAATTGCATCCTACAAGAATCTATTTTGTGCTCTAATATAAAACATCATTCTCACTTTTCAATGAGTATAATTAGTTCCATCAAAATACGGAGGCCTACTCAAGGAGTTTCCTTCCCTAAGGCGAGCCGGATCTAGAGTTTGCATCCTTTCACAAAAACACTCAAAGATACGTTACTAACACTTTGAGCAATAACCCGCTCTGATACCAATTGAAACCACACCTAAGAGGGGGTGAATTGGGTGTATCGAGAAGTTATCGCCTTTTTAATTTTAGTTCAATAATTAAGATACTATATGCTCACCAAAACAAGAATGTGAATGATATGCAAGTAAATAGGATAGAAGAGATGGAAAGTGACACACGATTTATAGTGATTCGATCCAATGATCTACATCCACTACCTAACCTCCCTGGTTAGGATTTTTAAACCTCCACTTATATTTCAAATAAGTGTTACAACCTAAGCATACAAGCCTAGAATGTCTAATCACAATTAGGACTTCCAACCTAGTCACAACTAGGGTTTATGTCTAGCCTCAACTAGGTCTTCCCCTTTGACTTAGATTCCACTAAGTCTTACAATCGTCTAATTACAACAAGTAGCTAAAAAATAATGAAATACACTTTACAAAGTAAAGTGGTATCAAATTCAAACACTAGCAAGCCTCCTAGAGCCTAACAACTCTAATGCATGCAAGTATGAAAATAAATGGAATATGCAAATATGTCACTGATTTTTTGCAAGTCCCAAATATGAAATCGTTTCAAAAATCTAATGTATTAG
This sequence comes from Stephania japonica, assembly GCA_039657345.1. Lineage (NCBI taxonomy): Eukaryota > Viridiplantae > Streptophyta > Magnoliopsida > Ranunculales > Menispermaceae > Stephania > Stephania japonica. The sequence continues at coordinate 31,657,916 of CM077561.1, forward strand.
TACAAAACCGATTTCAAAGCTAAGAACAAGAAGTTTAACAAAAATCAAGTTTAAGTGCAAAACTTTTATGCAAGCCAATCTTAGGGTTTAATAAAAATAAGTTTAAGTGCAAAACCTAAGATGAAAGTATTCAAACACATAACAAAATAATTTTCAATTCAAACACACAAAACTATGTAGATTAAGTACAAGAAAAAAAGTCTAGAACAAGGACTTTCTTACAACTAAGAAAGTGAGTTAAAAATTAGTTTCAAGGAGGTTCTTGTACACCTTTGGAAGCCTCAAAAGTGTTGAACTTTGGAGTGAATGGACAGTCTCAAGAGTCTTCTTTTTCTCCTTCACAAAAATCAAAGTTCTTCTCTTTGTAAGTTTGGAACTTTTGTGTGTTTCTTCCTTATTGTAGTAAAAACAATGTTCTTGGTGATTTTATAGTGTTAGACATCCCATCTTATCAGTTTGTGACCGTTCTAGGGATCCAAGGGCCCAAAATTCATCAAGAATTTAAATTAAAGTGTGCTTTTTAACTTTTTTAAAAAAGCTATCAGGAAAGCAGTTAGCGCGCTAATGTTCATACCTAGCGCGCTAACTGCAGGGACCTCAAAATAATTATTTTGTCCCTGTGTTAGCGACCCTTAAACACGTCCGAAACCCAACCAACCCTCATATAACATGTTATATATGTTTAATATGGGTCATTAAGCCTATTTAGGTACTTTGGATATTTTTACAAATCCTGAAAATAGGAAATCTCATTTTCATGATGTGCGAGGGACTTTTCTGCAAATTTGCAGTTTTCTTTTCAAAAACCTTTCAAATACAAGTTTTTTTTTTTCTTTTTCGAAAACTTCCACGATGATCTTTAAAATGCAAATGAACATAAACAAATAGTTTAACGAGTCATGTGTTAAAGTTCCATTTTGAAACTTCGAGTAATCACTTGACATTTGAAGATTCGTTTGAAAAACTCGATATGCATGAACTAATGCATTTGGCTTGCGTGAATGAACTTTTATACCTTACATCAATATCACAACTTGTAGTTTGATCTTTCGTCTTCATTCCTTCATGAATGCTGAGTCTTGAACTTATATGGCTTGAATACCCGTGATGTGATGTTTTGTAACTTTTAACAAAAACTGAAATACACTTGATATTTATTAGTACATTTTTACCTTGTTTGTTTCCATCAAAATCCCGGTTGGAGTTCGAGTGACTAACCACTTAGTCCAACAAACATATCATAACCAGTAAAAAAAACTATGTATGAATGGAAGACTTAAAAAATGGGATATGATGGTCTCAAATATGATAAATCAGAATTCGCAATGGTGCGATTTAATATCATATTACAAAATGCAAACTGACTACAATAAACTAGAGATGTAGACTGATTGCAATAAACTAAAGATGCAGATTGGCTGCAATAAATTGGAGATGCAGACTGGCTGCAATAAACTGGGATGTAGACTAGCTGCAATATAAAAGAAATGTGGAAGAAAAAGATAAAAAAATAAAAACATTTTATTTTCCTTCTACTTACGCTCTGATACCATAGCAGAAAAATGAAGGATACGAGGCAGTGAAGATAGAATGTAGAATTGGTTGTGACAAATAGGAATTGCAGATTGGCAATGATAAAGAGTAGGCTGCGAAACCTAAGACTACATACTAGCTACATTACAACACTGACTGCTAATAACAAGTGAACAAGAGAGAAAGATGAAGAAATAATAATTTACTCTTGTTATTGACCTCATGTGTGTATATCTCTATTCATAGTTACATTACTTACAGAATCAAATATACAAATATTTAAATTACAAAATCTATGGTTATAATCTTAGCAGCCAAATGGAAACAAATGAGGAGAAAAATCATGAAAACAGATGAGGAGAAAATCATGGTGTCAAATCAGGAGAGGATCTTCCATAGTTGGTGATTGATGAGCTGGCCGAGGTATCACGTAATAGCCTCCCGCATGCCGGAGCATACAGATTTTGTATGCCCAGCTTAGATATAAACACGTTGAAGACAGTAATGGAGTTGGCAGAGTTGATCAATTAGCAATTAGTTCAATATGAGAAATGAGTTGCCGAGAAAAACATTGTAATGTAGAACTTTATCAGTAGTCGATTGTCCATCAACAATCATACAAGAAACAGTCAACTGCAAGAAGTCTTGAAAAACAAAATTGCTCCATAACTTGATCGAGCAGACACATAAGACACAAAAAAATATTGGTAATGATGATGATAGATGATGTTATTATCACAAATTAAATATAAATTATTAATAGTCGGCTGCAAAAGTATAGTCGGTTTGACAATAATCAGCCACATGGCATCACGTCCATGAAAAGAAGAAAAACATGATTCCAAATGAATGGAAGACATCTAAATGGGATATAGTGGTATCAAATATGAGAAACAACCAGCCGCGGACTAATAACCATTTGAAAATTGGTTGGACACAAGGCATCACAACCAGTAAAAGAAAACTTTGTATGAACGGAAGACATAAAAAATGGGATTTGGTGGTCTCAAATATGTTAATCAGAATTCAAAACAGTGCGCTCTGATATCATATAACAAAATCCAGACTGACTGCAATAAACTAGAGATGTAGATTGGTTGCAATATAAAAGAAATGCGGAATAAAAAGATAAAAAATAGAAATGTTATATTTTCCCTCTACTTACGCTCTGATACCTCATCGATCAAAATTAGTGCAGTGTCATAAAGTATTTTAGCTTCAGAAAACACTAAAATTCTTTTCTTGATTCACTTTTGTGATTTTTCTTCTTGAACAACTGTCAATCCTCTCAACGATCAACGGTGGTTCCAATCAAATCCTTTTTTATCTTTGTTCATTCAATAAACAACAGATCTAATAAGATCTGTAGATATTAGTTCATCCTTGTTGCGGTGCATCTTCATTAATGGTGTTGCATGAAATTATGTGGTGTGGTGGATTGATTTGTCTTTAGTTTTTACTTTATAGTGAGTTTTCTTCCCTAGTTGGAAGTTTTTTATCTGTCTTCTCCTTGTTGGGAAGTTTTGTTATTCGTTTACTGGTTCTACGTTGTAGAGAGCAGTCACTGATTGTGAAACTGTTTCAATTCCAAAAAAAGTCCAAATTAATGGCAGCTTATTTACACAAATAGGATTAGCGAATCAATGTACTTGATTCTATGTCAGGTCCTGTATTGAGCCAAGAATGATTAATGAAATTTTGATTTCTCTTCAAATAAAAAACAGAAAAATGAAGGATACGAGGCAGTGAAGATCAAATGTAGAATTGGCTGCGACAAATAGGATTTGAATATTGGCAATGATGAAGAGCCAACTGCAATAACCTAAGATTAAATACTGGCTACGTTGTAGCAGTGACTTCAAATAACAAGTGAATAACAGAGAAAATAAAGAAATAATAATTGACTCTTGTTATATATTGATCTTGTGTGTGTACATCTGATGCAGCTGAAGTCTACTAAATTGATTATTCGACATTACGAACAATACAATTTAGGGCCTGAGAATTAATACCTTAATTCTCCAAAGAAAAGAAATAAAATTATTTATTAATATAATCAATATCACTCTACATTAACGTTTTAAGCCTTTATACAGGCCTTAATAAAATAAAACTAATAACAATCCTATGAGAACTCACTATTAATCACCAATCATAATTATAAAGATACTTAAATACCTATCAAAATAAAACTAACCTACTAATAATGTGCATAACTACTTACACACGTTAACACCATATGTAAACCCTAATATATGTTTTCCAAAAAAAGACACCTAGATAATTGGACTTGTGCGCACATCATATATGCATACCAATAGACGGTCCTACACCATGTAGCTATCCGACCACTCTCTCGTAATATTTATTCCTGGTTCGACCCATGTTTGTATCATACTCCCCTGTTGACAAAAAATCGTCTTCAAATTTTAATCTTTTCATTGATGTGACGAATTCTCATGAAATCTTCAAAAACAAACAAGTTTTGCTTGAATTCACCCTTAACAAAACCTTCAACGATGGGTAAAAAATATGTATAAGGAGTAATTTCTTCAACTTCATCTCGAAAACCACGTATCTTCATTGACGACACCTCATCACACAACACCACCGCTGACACTTGTGGTATTGACGTCAACTGTGTAACCTCAAGTACACGACCATCACCTCCAAATACTACCTTTTCTTCAACAATGATATCATCAAGTCATAAAAAATTGGCAGTTTGTTGATGTCGAGGATGTGACCGTCTATACATTCGACTAGATCAATGCATACTTCTGATTGACAATCTTTGTCGTTGTAGTCATCGTCCCTGTAAGAAAAAAAAAATCTCCTTTTGATTATTTAAAAACAATAGAGTCTCTTCGAGAGTTTGGGACATGGATTCGATGAATCTTTAACAATTCTGTCATCTCAGAAGATAACTCATTAAGTTGCACACGCGTTTGTTCCCACGATATGAGAAATTGAGTAAGGAACTGCTCCAATCTAACTTAGTCGTCTTGTTGATAAACAACTTCAACTCATTGGTGGTTCTGATTCTTCTTCGGAAGCATGATTAACGTCAAATCACGCTCGATGAAAGCTCTGATACCACTTGACGCAGTGAAAGTTTTTCGAATTTAATGTTCGACTCCACGAACAATCTAATTCAAACCACAAGAGAATAACTCTAATTCTCTAAAAAAAGAAATTATATTGTGACACGAATAATGCCATTTTGGGCTTTGAGTATTAACACCCTAATTCTCTAAAGAAAAGAAATAAAATTCTTTATTAATATAACCAAAATCAATCTGCATAAACGTTTTAAGCCTTTATATAGGCTTTAATAAAATAAAACTAATGAAAATCTTATGAGAACTATACTACTTTTTTTTTTTGAGAACACCTATCAAAAGAAAACTAACCTACTAATAATGTGCATAGCTACGTACACATTCATTCACACCCACATGTAACAACTTCCTCTTTCACTATAACTAAAACACCTAATATATGCTTTCCAAAAAAAATATCTAGTTAATTAAACTTTCTAAAATCTATGCTAATTTATAAAAAACAAATTAATATTTTTTATTGTGTCACACATTGGACTTGTGCGCACAACATACGTGCACACCAATAGATGGCACCACACCATGTAGCTATCCGGCCACTCTCTCCTTATATGTATTCATGGTTCAACTCATTCGCACCTGACGTAAAGTTTATAGTTTTTAACTAAAGAAAATTAATCAAAATTTATGTATTAGAGTAACAAAAGATATTTAAATAGAATAATTATTTTCTAACAAAAAGATGTTATTCAAAATATAAAATATTTTTTGTATAACATTTTACCCTATTCATTTATACAATGTGTTCAAGCAATAACCATTACCGATTACTTGGATAAAAAAAAATGTAACATAACTAAGAATAAAAGGTTTTAAGCATAACAAAATACATATTATCTCATTGACAAAAAAAAATATGACATCACTACTTCAAAAAAATAATTGAAAACATATTTATTCATTCCTAGCTAGCTTGTTTTGATCATTACAAAGAGGATGACTTGCAGGCTTTCAACACATCACTGATAGTGATCTCTTTCTCATTCGAAGTAGTAATCCTTTTACTTTTTTATCTTAATGGATGAGGACATATCAACCTTTGTCAGCCTTCTGCTCTTCCATCTCGCTTCATCTATCTAAAACTCTACTCATAAAATCCATTTTACTTGAAAAGTCAGATACTGACTTTCAATCAAAATAACTGACAATTTGTGTATATACATGCAATACCCAAATTTCTTTGCATTTCTTAAAAAGTCAATCCACGAATGTAATCAAACCCTGAGATCAAAATCATACATCACAACAAACTAAATACATAACCAATATTGTATCTACAAATTAACAAAAGACTTGAAAAAAATGAACAATTTCAAAAATAAAGTACACAAATGTACAATGGGTTAGTCTCTAATAGCAAGAGGCATGGGACCAACAGGTCTTTGTATGAAGAACAAATTAAGCAAATCCCTTTCTTTAACACCACCATGAAATCGACACACACACGAAAACAAACCTTCAAACAAAAATCAAAAGTGAAAAATAGAGGAGTTGTTTATTTGAACATACAATAAATTTATAGACATCTATCATATGTAAAGAAACGTAGAGAGTGAGATGTGAAGAGCATATATCCTTGCAAATCAAACCACATTGTAGACATCTCAAGCACAGTTCACCTTTTGCCAAACACTCTAGAGATTAACACAAATTCTTACATTTATATTAGAGTCACATGAACAACCCATTTAGCAAACTCCCTTCTTTAACACTACTATGGAATCGACACATACACAAAAAGAAACCTCCAAACAAAAATCAAAAGTGAAAAAGAAGAGGAGTCGTTTATTTGAACATGCAATAAATGTATAGAGATCTATCATATCATAGGTAAAGAAAAGTAGATAGCGAGATGGGAATAGCATTGTTAGAATTTATGATTCAAATTTTATTTTATGAGTACAAAAGTGTGTTAGTTGGTATATGAATGTATAATGGGTAGTTATAGGTAGTTATATGAGGATGTGGGTTAGACATGTTTGTGTAGTGGTCATAGTGGTGTGAATAGGTCATGTTGACCAAGTATTGGAGTGTTTGCATGTTAGCTATAAATATGTGTGTGATGAGTGTAAAAATTAATCAATCAAGAAAGCAATATTGTAATCCATCAAAAAATTGTCAATTTCACTGGCTGTTATTTTTTTTTTTAAATCAACATAGTATTAGAGCCGACGGTTCATTCTTGAGGCTAGCTTGTGGAAAAGTGCTGCAAAAATAGATCGTGAAGAAGTGTTGCGAATAAAGTGAAGACAAAAGCAATTCCGGGAAGCTCCAACATGAGAGTGCGAGTGCTCTGACGCCATCAATGATGAATTTTTTTTATCGTGTATAACACGATGAAGGTGGAGGCCGATGACCACTGAAGAAGATATGAGAGTGTAATGACAAGGGCATCATATGAGGTTATTTGGAGATAAGTGCTCCAAGACGGGTGATGACAAGTGCATAATCATCATGAAGACATGGGCTTCATGAAATCAAGAAGTGTGAAGTGATGTGTTTTGCAAGAAGTTTGAGACACTTTACAAAGTTCAAAGTCTTATGTAAATTTTAGAAATTTTGAATCAAGAGGGAATGTTGGAATTTATGATTCAAGATTCTATGTTATGAGTACAAAAGTGTGTTAGTTGGTACATGAATGTGTAATGGGCAGTTATAGGTAGTTATATGAGGATGTGGGTTAGACATGTTTGTGTAATGGTTATAGTGATGTGAATGGATCATGTTGACTAAGTATTGGAGTGTTTGCATGTTAGCTACAAATATGTATGTGATGAGTGTAAACATTAATCAATCAAGGAAGCAATATTGTAATCCATCAAAGAATTGTCAATTTCACTTGTTGTTTTTTTTTAAATCAACATATTTACCTTGCAAATCAAATCCCATTGTAGACTTCTCAAGCACAGTCTGCCCCTTGCAAAACATTCTTGAGATCAAGGCGAATTCTGACATTCACACTAGCATCGCCGAAAATCTGTCTATATTCTCTCCATTTTGGAAACAAAATTATTTTAGAAAACTTGTGCGCACAGTTTTGAAAAACGATATAGTTACAAATTCACCAAATCCCACGTTTTTAGGAAACTGTCAATTAATGAGGAGCACATTTGGAAACTAATTAAATTTTGTTCCAGCCATTTAAATTCAAATGGGCAAATATTCTCAAAACTGCCTATTAATTTAAGAAACCGTCTAAAGTAATTTTGATTGAAAATTAATTAGGAGAACCTTTGAATCTAATTAAATTTTTCTCCGGCCATTTAAATTCAAATTTCCATAATATTGTCAAAACCACCTATTAATTTAGAAAACCATCTAAAGTAATTTTGATTTAAAATTAGTTAGGAGCACCTTTGGAAACTAATTAAATTCTGACCGTGTATTAATTTAGGAAACCGTCTAAAGTAATTTTGACTTAAAATTAATTAGGAACACCTTTGGAAACTAATTAAATTTTCCTCTAGTCATTTAAGTTCAAATTCGCTCAAATATTGTCAAAACCGCCTATTAATTTAGGAAACCATCTGCTTTTCAAAAAAAATATTAGGAAACCATCTAAAGTAATTTTAATTTAAAATTAATTAGGAGCACCTTTGGAAACTAATTAAATTTTTCTCCCTTTAACTTAAAATTTTCGAACTCTTTAAAATCTAAATACAATAAGGGCATTCTTGGCAATTTGGTAGCCAAATAGGCTTCACCGTCAACTGCCAAGTATTGCTATTATAACTGTATATATATATAGGTACTTCTATCATGGGAACCAAATATATACTCATATCATGGGTACACTATTTAGAACCATTGGATTTAAGCCCAACACATTAATCGAGACGACATAAATGCACAAAACATTTATATATTTAGTCTCCATTGTAGAATTTCCCTATATATATATAGACAGATATATAGATATATAGATAGATAGATAGATAGATAGATAGATAATCAAAGATACGAAAATTTAAATTACGAAACCTATGTCTATAATCTTGGCAGCCAAATGGAAACAAATGAGGAGAAAATCATGGAGACAAATCAGGATAAGGTCTTCAACGGTTGGTGATTGATGAGCTCGCTGAGGTGTCATGTAACTCCTTAGATTTCTTAATGTAGCTCCTTTATTTCTTTTATTACTTCTTAAGGTAACTCCTTGATTTCTTTTATTAGGTAAATCCTAATTTCCTTAATTATCATAATTATATGAAAACATAAAAAAAGGAAATAAATGCTATAATATTTTTATAAATAGTCCTCATCATGATTAGAACTTCAAAAAACAAATTGATTGAGGTAACAACAAAATGGCTAACTTAGAATATAGAGTTGTTCTTATAATGGTCATTACATTTTTCTATGCTCTTGACATGATGGAAGGCCAAAGTGATTGGTCTGTCGCACATGCAACTTTCTATGGAGACATGAGCGGTCGTGAAACCATGCGTAAGTCATTTCATTCATCTTAGCATGTATATACATACATGTCGTTCCTTTCAAATCAAAAAATACATGTTACCATGTTACTACATATATATATATAATTTGATTACTTGTATATATGTTTGATCCATGATGCGTGTGTGCATATATCGATTGAAATGAAACAGAGGGAGCTTGTGGTTATGGTGATTTGTTCAAGCAAGGCTATGGTCTCAACACCGCAGCGCTAAGCACTGCTCTCTTCAACAATGGTGAAGCTTGTGGTGCATGCTTTGAAATAATGTGTTTCAACTCAACACAATGGTGTAAGAAAGGCACTATAACTATCACAGCCACAAACTTCTGCCCTCCAAACTACACCAAAACAGTGGACGTGTGGTGCAACCCTCCGCAAAAGCACTTTGATCTCTCCATGCCGATGTTCTTAAAGATTGCTGAATACAAGGCTGGTATTGTACCTGTTATGTATCGACGGGTGCCGTGTGCGAAGATGGGTGGAATTAGGTTTGAAATAAAGGGCAACCCCAATTTCATATTGGTTTTGGTGTACAATGTTGGGGGTGCTGGTGATGTTAGTGACGTTAAGATTAAGGGGTCGAGAAGTGGTGGATGGATTCAAATGAAACGAAATTGGGGGCAGAATTGGCAGACTGGTGTAAATTTGTTAGGGCAGGGCTTGTCATTCCAAGTGACTACTGGTGATGGCAAAATGGTAGAATCTCTTGATGTGGCTCCCGCGAACTGGGCCTTCGGAAGTACCTACGTGGGCAAGCAATTTAATTAGGGTTTTTTAATAGTTCGTAATATATAGGATATGGTACGTAGAAGAAATAAAAAAAAAAGTTGTAACAGGTTTTCAGTATGCTTGAAATAAAAAAAAGTTTTAACAGGTTTTCAGTATGCTTGAAATAAAAAAAGTTGCAACATGTTTTCAGTATGCTTATTGGTTTGTAGTCCCCTCGTGCGATATGCATCTAGCTAGATGTCAACTAATTTTGTGTGATGTATGTGTTCATGTCAACTAGATGGAATTCACACGTTTATTTATATTTAGTTTTAGTTTTTTGGTGCTTGGCCTATGTATTTAGTCTTTAATTAATTGAATAAAAAGAAAGTTATTATTGGTCCATGTTTAACAATGATGTATTTCGATATACTCAAACTTAGTTTGGTTCTCTTTTTTGTGGAAATGTTAGATCTTAGACCTTGTAGTTATCCTATGGTGGTTTTTTTTTATAACAAAGAAACAATTTACTTCCACCGTGATTTGAACACGAAAACTCATGCTCCCAATGTGACGACCCTTCCCCGACTTAGGGTCGAGTCTCCCGGCCCATACCGCCATTAAGCCCAATACCTGAACCATGCTCAAATAACGGTCTCGCACGCCTAAAGAACCTGCGAAAAGAATATATAGACAATATGGCAGTAGTATAGAGAATTCAAAATTTAATAAATATCATATGTCATCATAAACCAAAATAATATAAAGTCTCCAAAACCCTCAAACGCTTAGAAATAGATCAAACTAATTAAGGAAGGTTTATCTACCCAAAGGTCTTGCCTAGATTACAACCCTTATTAATAATTATCAAAAAAAAATAATAAATAATATCACACCAGTCTCACACAGCAAAGGGTCTTCAAACAAGAACCTTCCCCTTGCTACGGTCTAGCGCACTCGTTGATGGACCTGTATTGTAAGTGGGGTGAGCTAAAAGAACAAACGGAGCTTAATAAGATGAAAATCTCAATCAACTATCAAACATGCAAGTACTACCTATAAAGCAAAACAACTCTACACATGAAGTTGTAAATCGAATCGCAAAGCATTTAATGAAAAGTAAAAGAGACATGGTTCTTGTTCGTTAAGGAGTATAAGCAAGTTCCAGGTCAAGCAAAACAAGAAAGTAAGATTCATAACTTAATAAGCAAGGAAGTAAGCATTCTTTAGAGACCACATCAAGAGAGAGAATTCACAGTTTGTAAATAAATTTCATTTATTCATGCAACGGGGTCCAATAAGAGATTTACCATATGAAATAGTAATAAATATAAATCGATGTTCCATTCAATGCATTTTTTTAGCTTTTGGTATGAACCCGGTGACCGAAACACATGCCCTCGAAGTGATGAGAACCATTATTTAACACAATGGTCATTATGAACTCCAATTAATTCCATCAAGCCAACAGCAAGTGCTTCCAAGCCATCACCAGTTGTGATCACTTGTTTATTTGATGATTCGGAGTGCGGACCCCTCAATTTGATGGACTGAATAGTCTCATCCCGCTAGTTGGAGCGTGGAACCCTCGATTTGATGGAGTGAATAGTCTCATCTCACTAGTTAGAGCGCGGACTCCTTGATTTGATGGAGTGAATAGTCTCATCCCACTAATCAGAGCATGGACCCCTTGATTTAATAGGCACACAACCATATCCCGCTACAAGTGTTCATATCACATACTTTCTAAAGATAAGTACATTCATACCATTAACTAATGCAACCCAATATCCCAAGTCCTTTAATTTAAATCGTGATTCTAATACATACTAATAGCATGTCATATTTGATAAATGAGCGACGCTCCCCACTTACCTGTACTCGGCACGCCTACAATCACTCTCTGCATGCCTAGGGTCCTACGTGAACTATCACGCATCACCAGACAATATTATAAAACAAGAATAATTAATTATTTGTTTTAGAGTTCCATAATTCCCATTTATTCTTCTTTAGAACGCACTAATGTGGGTCCCGCATGTATGGTGTAGTGTCGAGTGGGATGGGATCTGCTGTTGAGTCCCTCTCATTTGTGCACTTTTGCGAGATCGCGGATAGGTTTGATCATTTAACTTTCTTCTTTTTTTTTAATTCTGGTCAAACTGGTAAACGAGACCAGTTGACCAGTCAACTAGTGTCGTTGACCAGTTGACCAAGGGGGGAGGATAAGCACGAGCTTCCCTCTGTTACAATCATGGAGTGAGGGTTGCCTCCTCCTCGCAGTTAGGGAGGGTGCGAAGGCGGAGGACCTCCTAGTGGGGCCCTCCCGTTCGCGCTGGCGGTCGATGGGACCCCTTTGTGGGCCTCACCAACCAATGACGAGGCGACGACAGTGATGATCTCGCCTCTTCTACCCTCACGACTCGTCTTGATGTCGCCGTCGATGCCATCGACCATTTGGTCTCCAAATCTTCAATAAATAATAAAGAAATGAAAGAGGGAAGTGAGGTTGTACCTCTCTTAAGTTTGAACTATCCTCTTACTCTCCTTTTCTCTACGTGGGTGTTTAACAAGATTGGGGCTAAGATTTTCTTATCACATCTTTATATAGGTTTAGGGCTACAAAAGAGGTTTGAAAAAAATCCTTCAAAAAGTCTAAAACACCCTTATAGGCCTTAGGCCCAATCAACTTTATTATTTTAATTATTTCCCTTTAATTTAGTCAGTTATTCCTTAAATAAAATTAATCAAAATATACTACACGCATAATATGCACACCAAACACAAATAATATGGTTAATTACTGTTTTGCCCCCAATGCGGGTGTTTTAAATTCTGAGTCGTCACAACCAAACTACATACTAAACCATTTAACTCAATTGGTTGGTCCTTAATTAATTGTATGATGATATAATAACTTATACAATTGATTTCTTAATTATAAAAAGGGAAAAGGGCCAATTAAGTCCCTGAAGTCTTAACAAGTTGCTAACTCAGTCCCTAAAGTTGAAATATGGTCAACTCGATCCTCAACTCCATCATTCACTCCAAATTAGTCCTTTGTCATGTCTTTCCAGTACAAAATCCATTCCACTTAACTCTCCTTCATCTTGTGAAAACAAAAAAAACAAAAAGCAAACAAAAAGATTTTGTTACTACAAAATCTCACCCACATCTCTTTTTAGGTCGCCTTTGGCCCCAGTGGGAGGCTTGCTTCTTCTTTTTCAAGTTGAAAGCTTTTGTCGAAGCAGCATTTGAGACGAAATCACTTACTAAAGCGCATAAACCAATAGATGGAGTTATTTCATCGCGTCCATTAAATTAGCAAAGCGACATTTCCAATTGTGGGTTCATTAAAATTTGGAGCTTTTAGATTTGCACTTAATCTTCAACGCCAAAGCTAATTGACAAGGGTTTGGCCCTTGAATGCGCTTTCCCCATCCATGAATGTAATCATCACCTATAAAAATGTTATTACAGCCATTATCTTTGATGGGTACCTCTTTACTTTGACTTTTAGTACCGCAATCTTCGAGCCCCAATGCTCGAGCCCTTTAATAGCAACACCTTAAACACAACCTTTCAGTGGCAGATCAATGAAGAAAAGCTGAGGCCAGAGTCATAATCGATTATGGAATCGGTCGATCTTGATCTTTACTGACCACAAAATCAACAATTAAAGCCCAAACCAACACAAATTTGTAAAAGTTGTGAGCATCGATGACTTGTTTGTTGGAGTATGGAAGAGTAACTCATTAGTTGTAAAACTGTAATTTCCCTTTATTTGTACTGTACTCACGTGTTGTGTCATGTGTAACTAATGACTCACAAGTGTACTTCACTTAGTCATATAAATACGTAATGACTTTTCTTTCTCACATAAAGAAAGGAGAGTTAGTTTCATTCTCACTGCTGGAGTTTCCAAACCCTAACCATGGCGACTCTGTGTATACTTTGATATGGTATCAGAGCTTCAAGGCTAGCGCCAAGAAGTCTTGATTCGAGGTTCCATTGCTTAGATTTAGTTGTTGGTGGCGACGATCAGCAAAGACGTAGCTCAGATCTTTGAAAGTGTTGTTCAGCATTATTCAGCATAGGTTTTCATTTAGAAGTGTTGTTCAGCGCCGTCAAAGTCTCGATTCGAGGTTCTATTGCATAGATCTAGTCATTGGTGATGAAGATCTACGAAAACACCACTCAGATCTATACGCCCGATGTTCTGGTGTTTAAGTTCATTGAAACTGTGTACGAGAATAGTAGATCTACTAAGCTAGCACACGGATCTACAAAGAAAAAGCACAGATCTGAACTCTGAAAAAAGTAGATCTGACAATTGTGCATTCAGATATGAAGAAATCAAGGTTTGTTCATAAAGATCTGTAGTCTAGAAGTGTAGTTCGGAAAGGTTTAGTCAAGGAGGGTGTTTCGACCGAACTTGAGTCTGGTTCGACACCAACGCAATATGGATCTGGAGTTCCTCAATAAGGATTGAATCATGGATGAATTGTCTCGTCAAATGCTCAATTTGGTAACTCTCTGAGCCAGTTTATTATGATCAAGTTAGATGATACCAATGTTTTGTTGTGGAAGTTCACTGTGATACCAGTCATATAGGGTTATGATCTAGATGGTTACTTGTTTGGCACTCTTCCATGTCCCGAGAAGTATTTGGAAGATGGATCATTGAATCCATCTTATAAGGTCTGGTTTGGTCGTGATCGTATGGTGTATGGTTGGTTGAGGACGGCATTCTCAAAGGATGTTGCTACTTCGATCATAAATCCAGCGATCAGTTGCACTACTTATCAGTTTTGGTCAGCCATCGAGAAACATTGTGGAGTGAACAATCGTTCTCAAGTTCATCCACTCAAGAAACAATTGCAGAACACCAAGAAGGGCACAATGAAAATGCAGGAATATTTGTTGAAGATGAAGGGGATAGCAGATAGCCTAGCAGTAGCTAGATCACCTGTGAGTGTTGATGATCTTATCTCAAATTGCTTGTTGGGATTGGATGTTGAGTATTTGGCTATTACTTCCATTCTTCAATGCCAAGCTGATCTTTCTTAGCACGAGTTTAAGTCTGATCTTCTCAACTTTGAGTGCACACAGGAATAGTATAATGTTGGTCAAGGTCTAAATTCGTTGTCACTGCACGAATCCTCTCCAACTGTTCATGCTGCTGAAGTGAAGCAGGAGACTAATCGTTCGGGAGGACAGTCTTCTAATGTCAAATTCCAAATTTCTTTCAATAGAAATGGAGGTTCCGGTAATAGAAATGGAAATCATGGAAGAGGAGGTCACAACCAAGGTCGAGGTGGTTTTCGGTCGAGCACTAATAACAAGCCAACTTGCCAAATTTGTGAAAAATTTTGTCACTCCGCTATTGTTTGTTATTTTCATGCCAATATGAAATACATGGGGTCGCAGCAGAATATGCCTTCTCTGAATCAACCACAGATGAGGTTCACTCCTTCTATCCCTCAACAACAAAAATCATTCCTTAGTACTACTTCACCTTGTCCAGATTCCTCTTGGTACATAGATAGCGGCACTTCATCCCACATAATATCTGATCCATCCCAATTAGGCAACTGTACACCGTATAGAGGTAATGTTTCACTAATGGTAGGTAATGACACTTATTTACCTATTATTAATACTGGTTCAGCTTTCATCCCATCTGCTGGCTCTAAACTATCATTTCATAATACTTTATGTGTTCCTAGAATTAGAAAGAATCTATGGAGTGTGTCTCAGTTGACTCGTGACAATAATGTCCTAATCGAGTTTCGTCAAAATACTTGTCTTGTGAAGGATATCCCTACCAATGAAGTGCTACTTCATGGATCCTTGCATAATGGTCTATATCGTCTGGTTGGACCTCCAGTGCATTCTCCTGGTACTCTGCCTGCTTTTCTTGCATCTAATAAAGGTTTGTCAAGTTTATGGCATTCAAGGCTTAGACATCCTACTCATCGAGTTTTATGTCAGGTTTTCAATAATCATCTTCATTTACCTCTTAATTCTGTTCATAAATTTTGTTCACATTGTCCTTTGGGAAAGATACATGCTTTACCATTTACAATTTCTCATCATATTTCTTCACATGTATTAGATCTTATACATAATGATTTGTCGGGGCCTTCTTCGGTTACCTCAGTTGGTGGTTTTAATTACTATATACACTTTGTGGATGATTGTACTCAATTTACCTGGTTATATCCATTACGTCTTAAATATGATGTTGTTAAGGCCTTCATTCATTTTAAAACCATGGTCAAAAATCAGTTTCAGACCACCATCAAACGTATCCAGTCTGATTGGGGTGGAGAATTTCAAAGTTTTAAACTTATTCTTGATTCCCATGGGATTATTTTTCAGCATTCATGTTCCCATACTCATGAATAAAATGGTCGAGCTTAACGCAAACACAGACATATTGTTGAAATGAGTTTGGTTTTATTAGCCCAAAGTCAGTTACCAATGAATTTTTGGTGGGATGCGTGTGAAACAGCTTGTTTTTTGATTAATCGACTTCCCACTGTTGTGTTGAAAGGTTTGTCTCCATATGAGAAATTGTATCAACGAGTACCTGATTGCATGTATTCTTAGGGTCTTTGGTTGTGCTTCCTTCCCTTATCTTCAACCTTACAACAAGCATAAGTATCAATTTAGGTCTGAAAAGTGTCTTTTCCTTGGGTACAGTTCCATCCATAAAGGGTATAAGTGCTTAAATTCTGCTTGTCGCATCTTTATCACTCGTCATGTTTTATTCAATGAAGATGAGTTTTCATATAATACGTTGTTTCCACCTAACTCCATTCCTAGGGGTCTGCCTGATCATGGTGTTTTCTCTGTTCCTTTTCCATATTACAATACTCTTACTGTTCCTGAGTCTACATTATCCATGAGTCCTCATCCATCATCTTTACCATCTTCTTCTTCATCACCGTCACTTCCTGTTTCCCCTATCTCTTTCCATGAGGTATCCAACTTCTGAGTCAGATCCCATTTCTACTTCTCATGCTTGTATTCATATGAACACACATTCTATGATTACTAGAGCCAAAGATGGGATAAGCAAAAAGAAAGTTTTTATTGCACACACATCTGCATTCCCTTATGATATTCCTACATAGGCTGAAATAGCTCTCAAAGATCCTAAATGGAAGGAGGCTATGGATAAGGAATATCATGCTCTTATTCAAAATGCTACTTGGTCATTAGTCCCAGCTTCCTCTTCTCAAAATGTTATGGACAATAAGTGGATATTTTCTATAAAAAGAAATTTTGATGGCTCCATTAATCGATACAAAGCTAGATTAATGGCTAAGGGATTTCGACAAGTTCCCGGTATAGATTTTGGAGAGACCTACAGCCCAGTTGTCAAAGCTGCCACTATTAGGGTCATTTTATCCTTGGCAATTTGATTTGGTTGGTCTTTACGTCAGTTAGACATTAATAAGGCCTTTCTTAATGGTAATTTAGGTGAAGAGGTGTTTACAATCTAGCCCCTAGGCTTTATGGATTCTCAGTTTCCTTCTCATGTTTGCAAATTACACAAAGCCTTGTATAGCTTGCGATAAGCACCTAGGGCCTGGTTTGACAAACTGAAGTCTACTCTTGTCTCTTGGGGCTTTCGGAATTCAAAGGCCGATAATTCTTTGTTTGTTTTTCGCTCGGAATTGATTGTTTTGTATATTCTCGTATATGTCGATGATATCATTGTGACTGGTTCTGTGGCGGCACCAAATTCTGGGGTCGCCCCGTGCAACTGATACTTCTCCAGCCCATGTACCAAAAGTATCACTCATCCATCCCATTATCTAATAATCTTGAATTTCATACCATTTATCCATAAATAAAAGCAGAAGTCTTGTGATTTTAAAAAAAAACATGTGCTACATTAATTTAACTTGTTCAACCTATAGTGGAAATCCCTGCTGTACATGCATATAGGCGATCAAACTCTAATAGTAATATATACAAGTACATAAGTGATTATGGTCTCCCATCCCAAAGAAAATATAATACAAAATATCAAAAAGAAATAACTACCAGTGCACGTACTAGAAGGCCTCGACGTAGGTAAGTCAGATATAATCGCTAAGAATCTCCTTACCCCTACCACTACTAGGATCTGCACTCAGTTATCACAAAAACCAGATAACGAGTCCAGTAAGTAAAATCCCAAGGAAAACCACCGTGCATCATAATTTAAGAAAGTTAATGGAGATCAATAAATAGTGTTAAATAAACTTGCGGAAAGAAAAAATAATGCAGACAACTGCTCAAAGCTCATCGAATGAATATGAACACAAGATATACAAATGGGTGTGAACCAACTATCCAAGATGTGTACTAAAGACCAGGAGCCCTGTTGTGGCCTACACCATCGACTCTACCACTGTGTCCTAGACCATACACCTAGCAAGTGACCACACAACCCCCGGATACATAGACGAAAAACTCAACCGTCCCAGTAAGAATGGACTCGTAGATTATCAATAATTTATAGCTCAAATGAACAACAAACAGTAAATGCAGTAGTGGTGTTCAGTTGGGTTTTACGTAGCTCAAAATCGTGCTCAAAAACCCCAAAAATATCCCCAGTCCGACCCTCGACTAGTCCCCGACTCAACTACTGTTCAGTGAGTCCTAAGACCTAATTCCGAGGTTTATTGGTTAATTAATTTAGTTTATAATCGGTTAGATTCGATTTCATATTTTAATCAAAATCCAGAGTGATATTAGCAAGCTAATCAGATCAATTAGCGCGCTAATTGATCTTAGTCACTGTTCATCATCATTTTTCTCAGCGTAATTAGCGCGCTAGTGTTCATCACCTAGTGCGCTAATAGCGCTCTGTCCAGAATTTTCAGATTTAAATTTCTGGGATCCAAACACCTCCTAAACCCATTTAAACCATCCACACACCTTTACAACACATCAATGACATCAAAACAATCATCCAACACGAAATTATCAAGTTTAAACCCCAAAATCAAACAATTATTAATTCACGTCCAAAACCCATTTTATCCAAATTATCCTATTTCTCTCAAATTTGATCAAATCCATTAAACCATGTAATACCAAACTCATGAGCATGAAATCTCAATAAAATACAGTGTTTAATTCCCCAAAAATTCGTTTAAACATCAATTATCCAACAAAACCAAAATTTCATAAAAACCCAAGTTTTGATGAATCAATACTTTTGATCTTGTTGTTGAATACCTTGATCCACTCTCTCCCTACTCCAGCTATTTCTTCCTCTTCTCCACGGATTTCTCTCTCAATTTCACTTTTTTTACATGTTCATTTGACCGATCAACCATATATATAGTTGGTTTTTGATCTATTGTGTGCACACATCTCGAGAACGATCCTATGATCATTGATCACCCTGTGTCACTGAAATTCTTGACACCTTATCATAAAACTGATTGTCTTAAATCATCCTATTGTGCATCTCGAAAATAATCTTAAGGATGCTAATTTATCCAGCTACAACTATAGGACTTTATTGATATCATTTGATTTAACTTATATAAATTATCTATGCCCTCAATAAAATTTCATAAATTGTAAATGAGGTCACACTAACTTCCCAACCACTCGACACCCTGTGCCCCGTGTCCGATACGCACCCCGAGGCGGTCCTACACTTAGTGTACCTATGTAATTTCCTTATCATGGCCTAAAGTTATTATTAAATTTTATTAATTATATTCCTCAACCTTAGTCACATTTTAATTATTTAATTCAAATCTAATCCCCAACACACAATCTACAACTACAGAACCCCACGCGTTGGCATGTTCTACGAACCGAAACCCCGGCTCTCACTCTCGCCCGACAAAATAATTGTAAATACACACTTGTGATGAATAGTACATAAATAATATAAAAAATACATCACAGAACTAGCCAACCATCAACACAAAGTTACTCACCTAAGTCTGTCTCCGGTCTAGCCTATCTGCGGCATCCACGTATGGTCCAAGCTGGTGTCCTAGTCTGAAATAGTTTAAATAACGGCATTAATAAATAATAGGTCGTTACAACTCTTCCCAACTAAAAGAAATTTTGCCCCGAAATTTTGGGTTAATATAAGACATACCGTGGAATAACTGGGGATAGCGCTCTCACATGGTCGACTCCAACTCCCATGTAAGTCCCTCCATACCGTGATGCTGCCACCATATGAGTACCTTAGATATCTCCCTGTTCTTGAGAGTTTGGATCTTACGATCTAAAACTGCCAATGGTTGTCCCTCGTAAGTTGTATCAGGCTGGATATCAACCTGTCGCACGTCAACCATGGGTTGTGGCCCTGTCCTATCCAATCTTAACATCGAAATATGAAAAGTAGGATGAATCCCTGCTAACTCCGCTAGTAAATCTAACTTGTACGCCACACTACCAACTCTCTCTACAACTCGATATGGTCCAATAAATCTCGGCGCCAATTTCCCCTTAAACCCAAACCTCTGCTGGCCCTTCCAAGGAGAAATTTTCAAATAAACCATATCGCCAACCTCATAGCTCAGACTCTCGTGGTATCTATCCGCGTATTTCTTCTGTCTGTCCTGTACTGCTCGAAGTCTCTGGTGAATCTGTCGAATCTTCTCAGTGTGATCAACAACTATCTCTGGCCCCACAGTAACTGTATCCTCGGGCTCTGCCCAACACGCTGGTGACCTGCAAGGCCTCCCATACAATGCTTCAAATGGTGACATTTCAATACTAGCCTGATAGCTGTTATTGTAGGCAAACTCACACAGAGGTAAATAGTCCTCCCATGAACCTCCAAACTGCAAAATACAAGCCCAAAGCATATCCTTCAAGATCTGCATCAGTCTCTCTGACTAACCATCTGTCTGAGGATGATAAGCCGTACTAAATTGCAACCTAATGCCAAATTGCTCTCACATCGCCTCCCAGAACTTCGAAGTAAATCTGGGATCCCTATCTGATACTATAGAAACCGGCACCCCATGCAATTTAATAATTTCCTGCTCGAATAGTCTGCTCAACTGAAGAAATGTGTATCGCATCGAAACTGGTATAAAATGCACCGATTTCATCAGTTTGTCTATCACTACCCAGATAGCATCATGTCGCCTGGAAGTCTATGGTAATCCACTGACAAAATCCATGGTAATGTGTTCCCATTTCCACTGAGGAATGAGTAACGGCTGCAACAATCCTTCAGGTCGTCTGTGCTCCGCCTTCACCTGCTGACATATATGACACCTTCGAACATATTCACCAACATCAGCCTTTATCCTCGGCCACCAAAATAATCTCCGTAAATCATGGTACATCTTGGTTTTGCCTGGATGAACTGTGTATTGCGATCGGTGACCATCCTCTATTATACTATCTCGTATCTCTAGCACTGCTGGTACCCATAGTCGACCTCGATGCCATAAACATCCATGAGACATCTTTGCCTAATCAGTACACTCGGGATCCCGTACCAAACCACTGAACCGCTCATAGAGCCCATCAACCCTCTGATACTCCGATACCCGCTCTAGTGACACTGTTGGCACTCTCATCTGACCACAAATCTGTACATCATGCGTAGCTGCAGCATCTGACATACTCATAACTGATACTACCTCCAACAATCCCATATGTATATTACTGGTCTGACTGTCGACTCCACATCTACTCAAAGCATCCGCCACCACATTGGCTTTGCCAGGATGATACTCGATCGTAAAGTCATAGTCTTTCAGTAACTCTAACCACCTCCGCTGATGCATATTCAGATCTCTCTGCGTGAAAATATAGTACCGGCTCTGATGATCTGTGTAGAGTACAAACTTCTCTCCGTAGAGATAGTGTCTCCAAGCCTTCAGCGCAAACACAACTGCTGCAAGCTCTAAATCGTGTACGGGTAGTTACACTCGTGTGGCCTAAGTTGCCTGGACAAGCAAGCTACTGGTCGTCCCTCCTGCATCAGAACACATCCCAGTCCAGTCCTCAAAGCATTGGTGTAAACTGTCAAATTTTTCCCTAGTGCAGAATTCAATCGCTTCTTAAACTCCAAAAATGCCTGCTCACATTCCTCGGACCACTCAAAAGGAACATCCTTCTTCGTCAGTCTCGTCATTCGTGCTGAAATCATGGAGAAATCCTGTACAAATCGACGGTAATAACTTGCTAGACCCAAGAAACTCCGTATCTCAAAAACAGTCTCTGGTCTCTTCTAGTCAATCACCGCTCTAATCTTGTCTCCCTCAACGGATATGCCCTAACTACTGATAACATGTCCCAAAAATTTAACCTCCCTCATCCAAAATTCATACTTACTGAATTTCGCATACAGCCGATGCTCCCTCAACATCGTCAACACTGACTGAAGATGACTTTCATGATCCTCTCACGTCCGGCTGTATATCAGTATATTGTCAATGAAAACTATCACAAATCGGTCTAAATAAGGCCTTAGTACTCAGTGCATCAAATCCATGAAAACTGCTGGAACGTACGTCAACCCAAACGGTAACACCGTGAACTCAAACAAACCATATCTGGTACTGAAAGTAGTCTTCTTAATGTCCTCTTCTCGAATTCACAACTGGTGATATTCTGAGCGTAAATCAATCTTCAAGAAAAACTATGCACCCTTTAGCTGGTCAAACAAATCATCAATCCTTGGAAGTGGATAACGGTTCTTAATTGTCACCTGATTCAACTTCTGCTAGTTTATATGCATCCTCATTGTTCCGTCCTTCTTCCTCACAAATAACACTAACGTTCCCCAGGGTGACATTGTAGGATGAATAAATCCCTTCGCCAACAAGTCCTCCAACTGTCTCTTAACCTCCTCTTGCTCCACCGGTGACATTTGATAAGGTCTGCTAGAAATAGGTTGTGTCCCTAGTATCAACTCTATAATAAACTCTATCCTGGTAGATACTCGAGTCTCAAGCTCAACAACTGCTACAAACTCCTCCATCTCCTGAGTAGTCGCTAATCTACCCCTCGTAATAGGTAACTCTGACGCAGTCCCAGTCAAAGAAAACTCTGGTAAACCCGAAATACTAAACTCTACCCTTTTCTCGTAACAATCTATTCATGCATGATAAGCTGATAGCCAATCCATCCCAAAAAGTGCGTCAAACTCTAAATATTCCAATACCGTAGATCAGCTAGTAACTGATGTCCAGAAACCTTAATCATGGCATCCCAAACTATCCGATTAGGGTAAATCTTATCCCCAACAGCCGTGCTGAGAACAAGATGGGTCTCAAGTGTGTGCGTGACTAACCCTAATTCCCCAACCAACCGTCCAGCAATAAAAGATAGTGTACTACTAGAATCAAACATGACATGAATAAGTCTATTATAAATGTACAACATACCCTCAACTAGCTGCCTGGTAGCTCCTGAATCTGGCCGTGCCACCGCGTGCGCTCTGTCCCTATCCGAACCCGAATCCCGTCGGGGTGATGGTGATCTGCACTCAAATCTAAAATGTCCACGGTAGCCGCACCTATAACATTTATGTGTCTCCCACCTCCCAGTCTACCTGTCATCAGATTCCTGACCCTGACCCCGATCCCTCTGACCCCTATCACGATCACCATGATGTCTATCCTGGTGCTTTGGCGGAGGCTATCATCGCTGCTGCTCGGATGGAGCTATCGTGTGCACTAACTGCCTATCATCCACTCTCCGTTGCTCTGGACACCTATCTCGTCAACCCTGATCCTGCATCTGTCGATTAGACTAATCTCTCTGTCTCTTCCGCTTCAGGTCAGATCGAGAACTCTGCCCAGACCTATCCATGAGCTCGCCTCTGTGTCGTAGGTATGTCTCGCGAGCCAATGCCCTATCATAAACAATTTGTAATGTCTCAGCTCTACTCGCGACAATCACACCACCAATCCTCTCATCCAAACCCCTGATGAAATAATAAATCTGAAGTCTCTCTGTGTTCGCCACGTCCATGACATACATCCTAAAGTACCAGAATCTATCCATGTACTGTGATACTGTCATGGTACCCTGTCTCAATGCCAAAAACTGCTATCTCAACCTCAACTGCACCTTAATAGGAATATACTCATCGAGAAATAACTGTCAAAATTCTGCCTACATCGATGGGGTGGAATGCGTGTCAGTGTAGGTGGTCCACCAAACTATTGCCTGACCTCTCAAATAATATCCCGAGATACGCGCCTGATCTGCCTTTGGTACCTCTAACAGCTGGTGTAATCATTGGTGTGTCATCAACCAACGCCCTGCAATCTTGGGATCACTTACCCCAATAAAATACGTGGGATTGAACCTCATAAAGTCTTTCACCATTTTTGATGCCTCTGAAATCCTACTCTTAGCAATCAAAACCCCTACCCGTTGTTCTGTAGTAACGGGCGTCACCTCGGTAATCTCCACTGGTGTCCAACTAGGCTTAGCCCTCTCTGTCAACGTCTCTATTACAGCTACCGGTATGTCAACTGCTGGTGCAATCACAGTTGAAGGGGTAGGTGCAGCTAACTCAGTAATGGGTGCTACTGCAGGTATCCTCGAGCTTCGTATGTACTCCATGAGCTCAGTCATCTGTGCCTACTGCAATAATTGTTGATTTCTAACTCTCTCCACCATGACTCGCAGATCGGCTACCTCTCTAATGGTAGGATCACTAGTCTCCCTAACCTCCTGCTGTGTAGTCGACGAGGTAGTAGGAGTCTATCTGTCCATAGTGGTCTGCACTGATTTGCGTATCCTGATTAGTTCCCAATATACGTATGCGTATAATATATATATATATACACTACAAATATATATATCACTTAACAATCCTAACTTTTCCCGCTACCTTCACTTTCCAACTAAAAAGTTCTAGGCAATTCATCGAGTTTCCACATTTAATTTTTGTTTAAAGTTTATGCTCTTGACAAATTTTATCCTGAGGTTCCTCGAAACTCTCGCTCTGATACCAAACTGTGGCGGCCCTAAATCCCAGGGTCGCCCCGTGCAACAGATACTTCTCCAACTCATGTACCAGAAGTACCTACAACGTTACTCATCCATCCCATTATCTAATAATTTTGAATTTCATACCATTTATCCATAAATAAAAGCGGAAGTCTTGTGATTTTAAAAAAAACATGTGCTACATTAATTTAACTTCTTCAAACTATAGTGGAAATCCCGTCTGTACATGCATATAGGCGATCAAACTCTAACAGTAATATATACAAGTACAGAAGTGATTATGGTCTCCCATTCCAAAGAAAATATAATACAAAATATCAAAAAAAATAACTACCAGTGCACGTACTAGCAAGCCTCGGTGTAGCTAAGTCAGATATAATCGTTAAGAATCTCCTTACCCCTGCTGGTATTAGGATCTGCACTCTGTTATCACAAAAACCAGAAAACAAGTTCAGTAAGTAAAATCCCAAGGAAAACCACCGTGCATCATAATTTAAGAAAGTAAATGGAGATCAATAAATAATGTTAAATAAACATGCGAAAAGAAAAAATAATGCAGACAACTGCTCAAAGCTCATCGGATGAATATGAACACAAGATATACAAATAGGTGTGACCAGCTATCCAAGATGTGTATTGAGGACCAGGAGCCCTGTCGTGCCCTACACCATCGACTCTACCACTGTGTCCTAGACCACATACCTAGCAAGCGACCATACAACCCCCAGATACATAGACGAAAAACTCAACCGTCCCTGTAAGAATGGACTCGTAGATTATTAATAATTTACAGCTCAAATGAATAACAAATAGTAAATGCAGTAGTGGTGTTTAGTTGGGTTTTACATACCTCAAAACTGCGCTAAAAAACCTCAAAAATACCCCCAGTCCGACCCTCGACTAGTCCCCGACTCCAACTACTGTTCTGTGAGTCCTGAGACCTAATTTCGAGGTTTATTTGGTTAATTAATTTAGTTTATAATCGGTTAGATTCGATTTCATATTTTAATCAAAATCCAGAGTGACATTAGCACACTAATTGATCTTAGTCATTGTTCATCATTATTTTTCCCAGCGTAATTAGCGCGCTAGTGTACATCACCTAGCGCGCTAATAGTGCTCTGTCCAGAATTTTCAGATTTAAATTTTTGGGATCCAAACACCTCCTAAACCCATTTAAACCATCCACACACCTTCACAACACATCAATGACATCAAAACAATCATCCAACACGAAATTATCAAGTTTAAACCCCAAAATCAAAGAATTATTAATTCACGTCCAAAACCCATTTTATCCAAATTATCCTACTTCTCTCAAATTTGATCAAATCTATAAAACCATATAATACCAAACTCATGAGCATGAAATCTCAATAAAATACAGTGTTTAATTCCCAAAAAATTCTTTTGAACCTCAATTATCTAACAAAACCAAAATTTCATAAAAACCCAAGTTTTGATGAATCAATACCTTTGATCTTATTGTTGAATGCCTTGATTCACTCTCTCCCTACTCCAGCTAATGATCTTCTTCCTCTTCTCCATGGATTTCTCTCTCAATTTCACTTTTTTTACATGTTCGTTTGACTGATTAACCATATATATAGTTGGTTTTTGATCTATGATGTGCACACATCTCGAGAACGATCATGTGATCACTGATCACCCTATGTCACTGAAATTCTTGACACCATATCATGAAACTGATTGTCTTAAATCACCATGTTGTGCATCTCGAGAATAATCCTAAGGATGTTGATTTATCCAGCTACAACTATAGGACTTTATTGATATCATTTGATTTAACTTATATAAATTATCTATGCCCTTAATAAAATTCCATAAATTGTAAATGAGGTCACACTAACTTCCCAACCACTCGACACCCCGTGCCCCGTGTTCGACACGCACCCCGAGGCGATCCTACACTTAGTATATACCCATGTAATTTCCTTATCATGGCCTAAAGTTATTATTAAATTTCATTAATTTTATTCCTCAACCTTAGTTACATTTTAATTATTTAATTCAAATCTAATCCCCAACACCCAGTCTACAACTACCGAACCCCACGCGTTGGCGCGTTCTACTAACCGAAACCCCAACTCTCACTCTCACCTAACAAAAAAATTGTAAATACACACCTATGATGAATAGTACATAAATAATATAAAAAATACATCACAGAACTGGCCAACCATCAACACAAAGTCAGTCACCTACGTCAGTCTCCGGTCTAGCCGATCCGCGGCATCCACGTGTCGTCCAAGCTAGTGTCCTAATCTGAAATAGTTTAAATAACGGCGTTAATAAATAACGAGCCGTTACAGATTCTCATATTTCTTCTATTCAGTCTTTTATCGACATACCGCATACTTCTTTTGCTTTAAAAGATATTGGTGAGTTGAACTATTTTTTGGGCATGCAAACTTGAAGTGACAAGAGTGGCTTACATCTTACCTAAACTGTTTTATGTCAATCAGTTGTTTAAACAAGGTGGGATGGTTAATGTTAAACCCATTGACACCCCTTGTTCAATTAGCAAGCCCTTGTATGCAAATTGCAGTCAATCATTTAATGATGCCACTCTGTGTCGAAGTTTACTTGGGGGCTTACAGTATTTGGTCCACACGAGACCAGACATTTCCTTCATTGTTAACAAGTTGAGCTAGTTCCAACAAACTCCAACCATTACACACTGGCAAGCTCTCAAGCGTGTATTACGATACTTGAAGGGGACATCTGATATGGGTATTTGCTTCAGACTAAGTTCCCATATCTATGTTACTGGTTTTTCATATGCTGACTAGGCCACCTCTCCTGATGATAGACGTTCTGTTGCTGGTTATGCCGTATATTTAGGTTGTAACTTGGTGGCTTGGCAGTCAAAGAAGCAACCTGTGGTTTCTCAATCCAGTACAGAGTCGGAGTATCACGCCTTAGCCCAGGTAACTGCTGAAACTGCTTGGTTCCAATCTTTGCTTTCTGAGTTGGGTTTTCCTTTTTCAGCTTGTCTTACTGTTTGGTGTGATAATTTGAGTGCAACTGCCCTAGCAAAAAATTCAGTTTATCATTCACGAACAAAGCATATCGAGTTGGATATTCATTATGAGTGGGACGTTCTTTCTGGGTAACTATGTAGCAGTCCCAATTTCATTGGCCACTACAGCGTGCACTGCGGGCCCACAATATTGCCAACACAACATCTGACTGTATCCTACGGCCACTCATTTCCCATTTACCAATCAATTTCCTGTTAACTTTGATGTTAGGTGTTAATAATTACTGATTCAAGTTAACTTAGGTTCCTTTAATATCATTTAACCTCAAATTACGCAGCGAAAAATTAAATTAACAACATAAAGATTTAACATGTATTTTATGAGCATAATACATATGTGGAAACCATACCAAATGTACATCATATACATATCATCAGAGATCCTTAAAATATCAAAAATATGACCTACAATTTATATGCAGGTCATATCTACCTCTCAAAACCCAAAACCCAGCATAAAACAAGAAAAATAAATAAACATACGAGTAGGGATAGAGCTGTCAATCTCCGTAGTCCTCAAGCTTTCCCTTCCCTCGACTCGTACCAGGATCTGCACTTAAGCCATCACAAAAGACAGATGACGAGTCCAGAGTGAGTAATCCCAAAGAAATTCACCAAGTAATTACGTAAATAAAATGCTGAAATTTAAAATATTATAAATAAACATGCGGAACAAAAGAATACAGGCAACTGTAAAAGATCATCGCATGCATAAATATAGAAGCGAAGCAAAGTACGTGCATAGTAAAAATCAGACTAAGTCATACTTCGGGCTATTCCCCAGGCACGGCCCGTGAAAACACCTCTAACGGGTGACCCTGGACCCTCTAGGTGGTTGGCGTACATCCACGACGCACCCACACAAGCCTATCATACCCAGGTAGCCTATTCACCGATGTATGCCTAAACAAGTGCTATAACTTAGTGGACTCTATGCCCCGTAACGAATAAACACCAGGTGGAGAGTGAACTCAACACCATAAAGACACCAGGTAGAAGTAACTCCACTACCATAAAGACACCAGGTGTAAGTACTCAGCCACCGTAAAGTAATAATGAAATAGAGTAATGAATAAATAGGACTGAATTCATATAAATAGAACAGTAAATACTTTAATGAAGTTCAATTGGGATACTACACACTCTGGACTCGTCATCTGTCTTTTATGATGGCTTGAGTGCAGATCCTGGTACGAGTCGAGGGAAGGGAAAGCTTGAGGACTACGGAGATTGATAACTCTATCCCTACTAGTATGTTTGTTTATTTTTCTTGTTTTATGCTGGGTTTTGGGTTTTGAGAGGTAGATATGACCTGCATATAAATTATAGGTCATATTTTTGATATTTTGAGGATCTCTGATGATATGTATATGATGTACATTTGGTATAGTTTCCACTTAGGTATTATGCTCATAAAATACATGTTAAACCTTTATGTTGTTAATTTAATTTTTCCCTGCGTAATTTGAGGTTAAATGATATTAAAGGAACCTAAGTTAACTTGAATCAGTAATTATTAACACCTAACATCAAAGTTAACAGGAAATTGATTGGTAAATGGGAAATGAGTGGCTGTGGGATATAGTCGGATGTTGTATTGGCAAGATTGTAGGCCTGCGGTGCACGCTGTAGTGGCCAATGAAATTGGGGCCGCTACATTTTGGCATCAGAGCTTGAAGTATTTATTTACTCAGAGGGATCTGAACATGCGACAGAGACGGTGGCTGGAGTTACTGAAGGACTATGACTTCGCGATTGAGTACCATCCTGGGAAGGCGAATGTGGTTGCTGATGTATTGAGCCAGAGCGGTGTAGAGAGTCAGACTGTGCTGCGGCAGATGACACATGAGTATAGATTGTTGGAGGCTGCGACGGTGTTATGTTTGTTAGATGCTCTTGCTGATGTTCATATCTGTTGCCAGATGTGTGTTCCTGTTGTGTCGTTAGAGAGGGTCGCTGAGTGGCAAAGGGCTGACGGACATTTTATTCGCTTCAGTTATCTGGCTCAAGATCCAGATTGCACAGATGGGTCTGGTGGTTCAGACGAGTGCTTGAGACACAGGGGCAGGTTGTGGATACCTGAGGTGCAGGAACTACGTGATAGCATTCTTGAGGACGCACACCGTTCACGGTATACAGTTCATCCTAGCAGGACCAAGATGTATCATGATTTGCGACGTTTGTTTTAGTGGCCGGGGATGAAGGCCGATGTGGGTGCATATGTTAGGGCTTGTCATATTTGTCAGCAGGTTAAGGCCGAGTATAGGAGACCAGTTGGATTGTTACAGCCACTGCCCATTCCACAGTGGAAATGGGAGCATGTTACGATGGATTTTGTTAGTGGGTTGCCACAGACTGCGAAGCGTCATGATGTTGTTTGGGTTGTTATTGATAGATTGACGAACTCTGCACACTTCATCCCTATATTGATGAAGTATTCGTTTCCTCAGCTGAGTATTATTTTTGAGCGAGAGATCGTTAGGCTACATGGAGTGCCGATATCTATTATGTCTGATAGAGATCCCAGGTTGACTTCGAAGTTATGGGAGAGCATGCAGGAGCAATTTGGGACTAGACTTCAGTTTAGTACGGCTTATCATCCTCAGACAGACGGTCAGTCAAAGAGATTGATACAAGTATTGGAAGACATACTCAGAGCATGCATTTTTGTAGTATGGAGGTGCTTGGGAAGAGTATTTGTCGTTGTGAGAGTTTGCGTACAACAACAGTTATCAGGCGAGTATTGGTATGCCACCATTTGAGGCTTTGTATGGTAGACCTTGCAGATCACCAGTTTGTTGGGCAGCACCGGAGGATGTGGCAGTAATTGGACCTGAAGTTGTTGTTGATCATACCGAGAAGATTTGGCAAATTAGGTTGAGATTGCAAGCAGCTCAAGATAGGCAAAAGAAGTATGCTGATAGGTATCTTAAGGGTTTAAGTTATGATGTGGATGACTTGGTGTATTTGAAGGTTTCACCCTGGAAAGGTCATCAGAGGTTTGGGATCAAGGGAAAACTAGCACCGAAGTATATTGAACCTTTCAGAGTTATAGCACCTGTTGGGACAGTAGCATACAGGTTGGAATTGCCATCAAAGTTAGCGGGCATTCATCCAGTGTTTCACGTGTCTATGTTGAGGTTAGCTAAGTCAGGACCGAGGCCGATGGTGGATATTAGACAGATTGAGGCTTGTCTTGACATTACATATGAAGAGCAACCTGTAGAGATTATGGATTGTAGGATACTGACTCTGAGGAACAGGGAGATTCCGAAGGTGTTGGTACGATGGCAGCATCATGGGACTGAAGGTCTCACCTGGGAGCACGAGTCGACTATGAGACGGAGATATCCTCAGTTATTTACTGGTAAGTGTTTATCATAACTTAAATTTCGGGACGAGATTTCAAATTAGTTGGGAAGAACTGTAATGGCCCAATTAGTAATTGTCATTAATTATGACGTCATTGTAAACGTGGACGCTAGCAGAGACGTTCGTGGGTCCGACAGTGAGGCTTAAGTACGGTCGTATTAGGTAAATAGTATTTTGTGTGTTATTTTGTTTAATTTTGTGATGTTTATGTTAAAATAGGTTAACGAAATCACGATGTATGTAATTATATTTTAAATTGACGTGTGAGGTTGTGTGTTGGTATTCGCATCGATATGTGTGTTGACTCGGGTACTGGGTAGATTAAAGACAAAATTTTAAGTTGAGAAAAATATTACACACATTAAATGAGTTATTTGTGATAAAATACATAAATTGGTAGGTGCCTAGTAACACGCGGGGTCGTGGTCGATACGCGTGGATGGTACAGTAGTGTGCACGTCCGAGTACGCTGGTTGGCGCGCACGACGAAATTATAAACGCGAAAATATAGGTGAATATGTATATTTATATATATAGGTGATTTAATATATATGTACATATTCACCTATATTTTCGCATTTATAATTTCGTCGTGCGCGCCAACGAACGTACTTGGGTGTGCACACTACCGTACCACCCACGCATATCAACCACGACCCCGCATGTTACTAGGCACCCACCAATTTACATATTTTATCACAAATAACTCATTTAATGTGTGTAATATTTTTCTCAAATTAAAATTTCGTCTTTAATCTACCCAGTACCCGCGTCGACACACATATCGATGCGAATACCCAACACATAACCTCACACGTCAATTTAAAATATAATTACATACATTGCGATATCGTTAACCTATTTTAACATAAACATCGCAAAATTAAACAAAACAACACACAAAATACTATTTACCTAATACGACCGTACTTAAGCCTCACTGTGGGACCCACGAACGTCCCCGCTGGCGTCCACGTCTACAATGACGTCATAATTAACAACAATTACTAATTGGGTCGTTACAAACTACCAGTTCAGCATGTTCCCACAAATGATCAGATCGTGGACATATTTACAAAAGTAAAACCTTCTCTAGATTTCAGTTTCTTAGGGACAAACTTGGAGTCATCTTACTCCCTCTTCGTTTGAGGGGGGATGTAAGAGTAACTCATTAGCTGTAAAATTGTAATTTTCCTATTGTAATTTCCCTGTATTTGTAATGTACTCACGTGTAACTAATGACCCACATGTGTACTTCACTTAGTCATATAAATACATAATGACTTCTCTTTCTCACACAGAGAAAGGAGAATCGGTTTCATTCTCACTGCCAAACGCTGGCCATGGTGACTCTGTGTATACTTTGATAGAGTATATAATCCCACATTGAAAATATAATAAAAGTTGGTGTAGTATATAAGTGGAGTAGATTTAATCCTAGCATAAGCTAATTGGTTTTGTGCAAGATGGGCTCCAACCCATTTATATACCTACATGTGCATGCGTGTATGGCCTAATTCTCTCCGGGCCCATGGATTTCTATATGGTATTAGAGAGCTAGAAACAATCCTAGGCTCGTATTTGATAACCAGGTTGGACTAGCGGTGGAGTCTAGACTCGTTTGTGGACCTAGAAGCTTCTATGAGTAGGCCTAGGTATGTTTGTCCGAACTTATAAAAGTAGGTCAGTGTTTGACAAATGACAACTAGTCAAGGTTTAGTTGCACTTGAGGGGGAGTGTTGGAGTATATAATCCCATATCGAAAATATAATAAGAGTTGGTGTGGTATATAAGTGGTGTAGATTTTTAGGGTTTTAGAGTATACCCACATGTGTGTGCGTGTGTGACTTTTGGTCCATGGGAAAGTATTGAAGATGTGTGGACCCTAAAATCGAAACTTCAAAATGAAGTATATAAGTAATTAACTCCTCCGAACTAATACCGAGGCCTTTTTAGATAAAACCCTACACATAAAGTCGAAAGGTGGTTAAGTTGGGGTCAATATCGGTACAAACGGAGGAGATCCACGGGCTCGTGCATGCGTATACGGTTCGACCTCGAGAATTTAACATGGTATCAGAGCCCATTGTTTGAATGAGATCTTGGAAAGAAAAAATCACTGGATCATGTGACTTTCGATCCATGGATGAGTGTTGAAAATGTGTAAAGCGAAATTTAATCCCACATCGATTAAATATAACTTCACAAATAAGTATATAATTGATTCACTCCTCCCAACTAATATCGAGGACTTTTGAGATAAAACCTCGCACCTAAAGTTGAAAGGTAGTTAAGTTGGAAAAAAAGTTGGTGCTAACAGAGGAGATTCACGTGGTCGGCCACGCATGCAGTGCGGCCATGAGATTTTAACATTTCTATCCCTGCAATTCGAACTATTGTTTTTTTGTAGCAGTTTTTGAACTAATTTTATTGTTGATTGGAACTTTGAGATGTAGCTGATCGATTTATTGCATAGATGAGTCCTACTTCATCGCTATAAAATTTTACATGTGCACCATGTCAGATTGTATGTTTAGGTTTGAGGAGGCCAAAAAAAAAAAAAAGAAGTGTACTAAAGGAAAAAAGGGACGAATTTTGCAACGGAAGACTTTAATTGATGGGGACCTATTTGGAGTGAGTGGGGACGTTGAGGGATCGAATTGACCCTACTTATACTTTAGGGATTAGCAATCTGTTGAGACTTCGGGTACTTAATTTGCCCTTTTGCCTATAAAAATTTAATTAAATAAAATAAACAAAACCAACCATATTATATATGAATTTAATAATACGTTTTTCCTAGGAAATTTTAGTACCTTACATCAATTTATCATTTCCTTCGAAAACAAATATACTATGTTCAATCACGGTGACCTAATTGAGGCAAGAATATTTTCTTGAGAAAATTGAGGCAACAATATAACAACCACTTCAAACAGCTGTTAAAAAGTTTTTAAACCACGCGACGGAGTCTTTAGGGTATCTCTTGAGCTTGTCCTTGTAGTCCACAAAGTAAAGCCCAAATCTAGAAGTGTAACCGGCAGCCCATTCCCAATTGTCTAGCAGAGACCACGCAAAGTAACCTTTCACATTGCACCCATCCTCCCTACGCAACAATCAAAAAATTAATAAGGAAGAGCATTACTATAACGAAATTAGTTAATTTAATCAAATGCTAATATTGGCTTTTCTAGTTCTGTTTATTTTTTTCCTAGGTAAAATATTCCAATAAATGAGACCATTTTATTGCCCCCTAAGTAACTCACCCGCCATTTGGTGTGTTTTTATACATATTGTGACAAAATGGTCTCATGAAGGCATATTTCAGTCCAATTTATAATGATATCGAGTAAATTAAGAGAATCGTAATTTTTTTTTTTTTTCTAAAGTCATGACAGATTTAAAGAACAATGTAAGCAAGAAACTGAAAATTGAGATCACGTACTTGATAGAGGCTAGCACGTTGGTGAGGTAGTCGTTATGGTATTTGATCCGCTTTTGATCCTTGAGAGCGTCTTTTAGTGGTTTAAATGCGTCATTTAGGTCGTCCATTCCTACAAACAAAGGGTGCCAATTACTTTAATCAAACTATATTAAATAAAATGCCTTATATTATAGAGGCCACATACACATTTTTATATATCAGCATTGCTTCAAGGACTAGTGCACAAGTTAACTACCATTTTCCGTGATGATGACAAGTGGGTTCCCATACTTTTGCTTGATGTAATTCATTAAGCTTCTGATTCCACGTGGCACAATGTACAACCAGATAGATGATGCCTGTTATACCAAGTAAACGAAATAAGTAATTCTCGAACAAAAAAGCAACATATCTTTGGGTTTAAAACAGTGTCTAGAAGTACACCAAAAACAAAAGTGTCTAGAAAGCAAGTTTTTATAACATTTATTTAATTGCACGTATCATAAAAGTGCAATAAATGATAGAACAATTATATTATTTAAATCGCAAATCAATTTTTAAATTAAGTTTTGTAGTATATTTATAAAATTTAAAATAGGATTTTGGAGAGCTACGTAATGATATTAATAAAGAGTACTTTACTATTATACCAAAAAAAATCATTTTAATTACTAACATGGGATAGCATCACATCACAAAAAAGTGACAAAATCGTCAACTTAATAACATTTTTATAAGAAAAATGTTGTATTTTCCTATTATATATTGAGGGATTACCTACCAATTAGGTGATCCAATGGTAATACATGGTGTTTGAGAGTAACAAAGTCATAAGTTCAAACCTTCGGGAAGCAATTGTTTCTTTCTTATCAAAAAAAAAATTATATGTTGACGGATTTCATCAAGAATATAACAAACAAGCACGAATATAATGAGAATTTATACTTTGAATTAAATTTGACTTGGTTAGTTTACTTACCCGGTCTCCAATGGGCCTTAAACCTTTAAATGCTGTAAATAAATAATAAGAAAAAAAAAGAGATATAAATCTCAGATTACGGAGACTACGTACGTAATTAATGAAAAAGATAATTGATATTATATTTTATCATGGAAACCAAATATATACTTATGTCATGAGTGTACTATTTAGAACTATTGGATTTAAATCCAACACATTAATCGAGGCGACGTAAATGAACAAAACATTTAATGCACAACACATTTTGAGGAGTTCCTATGTCATGGATATATATTTAATCTCCATTGTAGAATTTATATATATATATGACTTACGAACGGTGATGGCGCCAGAATCAGCCAAGCTATCATTCAAGAGAACGCCAATTATGTTGGTATTATTATGAGAGCCATAATAGGTAGTGTAGTGATTTATCCCCACAAAATCCAACGACCCTTTAACCATAGCTGCATCTTCCTTTGTAAATGTTGGCAATCTTCCTCTTACTCTCTCCCTCATTGTTCTCGGGTACTCCCCAAAGAACAACGGATCCATGAACCTGCAATTGCACATTGAATTTAGATAGGTCATTAATTAATTAGACACGAAGTATTATGTATGTGCCACCAAAAAAAGGAAGTAAAGAATTAAATAGGAGAAAATGTTGGGTTTTTATCCCCAACACAATGATTGCTTTCAAGGGGTGTGATGGAGTACTTATGAATAGGGTTTTAGTACTCTGACTCAGGCAGAGATGATGGGTTCGATTTCCGGCTATATTATTTTCCTTCGATTTTTGGATTAGTGGTGGGGACACCCTCCTAACTCCCGTGAGATTAGCCGGGCCTTGATCGGGAGAGGCTAAGGCGGTTCACACAACCACGATAACAAATAATTACACAAAACCATGTAACAAATAATAATTAGAGGCCATCAAAGGTTAAGTTGAGTGATTTAAGACTTAATGTCTCTTAATTACAAGTCTAAGTCCAACTTCTCACAAAAAGAAACTATTAGAATACCCCATCTAATTTTTTACCCGTAAAAGGTGGATTTAGATTTGTTAAGTTGTTAGAGATGCAGAATAATCCCACATCGACTAGTTGACAAGAATTAAATACAATAAGTCATAAGCTTGGAGTGGAAATAATTACAGTACCATGACATCCCATTTTGGAGTCACCAACTCTAAAACTAAAGCCCTATACTTAAAACTAGTCTCGGGTATAAAATTTCACAAAGAGAATGAGCAATGTCACGAATGATTTAATTTGTACAAACAATTAATTTTAGCGGTTTGATGCATAGCTTACAAGTTAAAAATAAATGGGGTCGTAGTTCTCAAAAAAGGTAAAGATCAAGTAATTCGTACCAGCCAAACTGAAAATCTTGAGCTCTTTGTGTGGCCGCAACATCCTCCGAGGAGTTGCTCGCTGGCTCGTACCACATAACATCGAACGCAATCCCAAGTGAGCCTTGTTGCTTAGCCTGTAAGAAAAAAATATAAAATTAATTTAGAATATTCTGGAAGATTCACACACAAATCTTAATATACAATCCAACTACCATAAATGTGTCAAGAAGTATGTCACTCAATTATACATGTTATATTTTTTTTTTAGTTTCCCACGTGGGTCCATCATTCACACCAATTAATCAACGCTTACATTGTCGAGCACCATTTTGGAGGATCCATCTCAATCCAATTTTTTATCTTCACGAGTCTCAAACTCAGACAACCTCATTTAAGAAAACGTACACGAGATGTGTGAAAAAAAATAGGAATGGACGTGGGGGGGATATGGGCTAGGGATTATTGCAATCCGCATCTCCATCCCACCTTTTTTTTGAATAATCGGAGGCAGCACTCCTTTATTATACAAAAAATATTTACAAAAAATTGTGACTCACATTCGTCATAGCTTAAGATTTTCACTGAAAAAATCTCGACTTCCATTCCTTGCCTAGCAGGGATCTCCACTCCAATGAAATTCTCCACCTTCACTATTTTTTCACATAATATCTAAAAAATAGATCAAAATACATTGTATATACAAAATTAAAATCATTAAAAGCCTTTTCTCCGCAACTCTCAGCCAGATTTTCAAAGTTTATGTGAGACTGGAAATTCGGTGCCATCCCTAAAGTGCAGTGAGCCTAATAATAATAAAAAAAAAAATTAACAAAATCAATTCCTTACCACTCAAACCAACTAATTGTTGCTTTATTTAGTTTTACAAACCTTGTATTTAGTGCGATAAATGTTGGCAACAGTGGCGTGAGCGAGGAGGACGTGATGGCCGACAAGGTAGGGCTCAGTGGCTGAGTTGCCGGCTCGGCAGAAGAGCCGGAGCAGGATCGAGCATCGCCCGGGCGCTTGCAGTCCCACATCGTAGCCTTGGATGGCGAACGTGTGCGGCTCGTTGAAAGTAATCCAGTGCTTCACTCTGTCGCCGAATTTCTCGAAGCACGTCTCCGCGTACACCGCGAAGTCCTTTCTGTAAAACGTTGTGGGTGTTTTAGTCATTCACGTTACACGAGGTCAGTTTCGTCATTTTACCGTTCGAAGCCTAAATGATTTTTCCAACAAATTAAAAAAATGAAAATGCGTACATGATTTGTGGGTCGAGCCATCCGTTGTACTTGTCCACTAGGGCTTGTGGGAGGTCCCAGTGATACATCGTTACGTATGGTTGAATCCCTGAAAATTAAATAAGGTCATGTAATGTTATAGCATACATTGAGAAATCTATGCATATGAGATAGTTGTGACTTGTGTCAGATGCACCACGAATCACATAAAACACAGAATAATACTCAATATTGGACTTCATTTTCACACGTCATTTAATTTTGACATGCAGTTAATTGTGATGGTTGGTTTTTGCTCGATGTGTGAGTATACAAAGATTGATGTGCATCGAAGGGCCACAACTGAGTGCGTTCGAAAATATTAATTTCAAATTAACAGGACTCTAAAACATGTATTATACCAGGCACATATCTGATCATGTATATATGCAAGTAAAAAAGCATTTCCAATGGTAAATGTAGATTGTGGATGTGGATTCATAATGTACAGAAGATATCCATCTTATGTGACTCAAATAGACATTGAACTTCAAAATAAGTCTTTAATGGTAAATGTAAATTGTGGCTCGATTGATGATGTGGTATTTCTTTTTATAATTTATTGATTAAAACGTGAAAATAAAAATCTAAATAAAAAAGTAAATAATTTTAAAAAGATTGATTATCCAACGTGAATGTTAATTTAAATATCAATAATTGACATTCAAAATAGACAATGTCTATCCGCGTTAACTTGACATTTAAAATACACATTCCATTTAAGAGATTTCTTTCATGCCAATATTTATTTAGTCTTAGATGGTACACATTAATATGCAATCCATACATTGAAGATGCTAATGTGTTGGTTAGCACATGTATTTACATGTTGATTTTTTTTTCTAGTAGGAATTATAGTTCAATTTGTGGGTACCTTTAGCAAGTAAAGCGTTGATGAGATTGTTGTAATGGTCGATGCCTGCTTGGTTTATTGCTCCACTTCCATCTATTCACGAGACAAAAATTACTATAAAAATTCAAGTTGTAGAAATATGAAGTGAGGAAAAAAAAAATGCTTTTCTATGCAAGAAGTAGTTCTCACTGGGAAATATTCGAGACCAAGCAATTGAGAACCGATAGGCATCCATTCCCATGTCCACCATACGTTGTATATCCTCCTATGAGGTAGTATCCAAATTAAACATCCATGTTGATTAATTAGTATAAAAATTAATAAATCAAATAAATTACAAAAATAAGGGAAAATAAATAAATTACTCCAATGAAATACTATAAATTAATGATCCGAACTAATATACAGTAGCCAACCAATTGAGTGGCCCAATGGTAAGATATAGTGTTTATGAATAAAAGGCCATGAGTTCATTGGGGAAGCAAATATTTTTTTCTTAAAAAAAAAAAACCTAATGTGTTGTAACCTTAACCATTAAATATTACAAGTTATTTTAAAATACTTAGTGAAATTCACATATGAGACTGATGGTCATGAGGCTAAGAAATTAACTTACTGGATAAAGGTGGTATTGATCTACGGCGACATCAGCATTGCTAAAATCAGCAATTTTACCTGCACAATATATTATTTAATAAAGTCATGTCGATCGTGTTGAAACCATCAAAAAATATTTAAAACAATTAGCAAATTAATCAAATCCATATATAAACACCAAAAAAAGTAATCAAATGGCAGTTTTCCTATACAATTTTGAAACATTTAACTAAAGTAATTGAACAACGTATGAGGCAAAGTCAAAGCCTTTCAGGTGAGATTGTAAAGATATTACTTGCCAAAAAGGCAAGACCTCGGGTGATCATGGTTCGATTCCCACTGAAGCCAAAAAATAAAAAATAAAAATACAAGGCAAAGTCATACCAAGGTTAGTATCACTAATAAACTCGCATAAGTAACCTCAAAAAAAAAAGAAATTGCATTTAAGTAATTAGAATGAATCCCAAATTTGACAAATAATTTTCTTTTCGTAAAAAAGAAATAACTTTGCACCCACCAGGGTTTGATCCCATAAACCGTTACTCCAACAACCCATACCAAACCAGACAAAAAGAAGAAAAAAGAATGCATAAATCTCACAATTTTAAAATTGAGCTTTAAATATGTATATATTAACCATGGGTACCAAACATTTGTCTAACTAGTCTCATGAACCCTGAGATTAATAATAAAAACGATGAACCCAAAGATTTACCAATAGAATGTGCAAAAGTATCCCATACAGTTTGTCCTCTTCCGTCTTCTTTTACTGCACCTTCATACTGAAAAAGAGAAAAAAATTTGGAATGATATCTAAATGTATTTTTTTTGGTAGGAATATCTAAATGTTTTTAATAAAAGAAATTAGTGTATGATATATATATATATGGGTTCTTCTATAATGGAGCCCAAATATATCTTCATGCCATGAGAACCCCTCAAAATGTGTTATGCATTAAATGATTTGTGCATTTATGATGTTTCGATTAATGTATTGGATTAGAATCCAATAGTTGTAAATAGTATACCTACGACATGGGTATATATTTGGTTCCTATATATAATAATAATAATAATAATAATAATAATAATAGTAATAATAATAATAAAAACTAATGTTGAAAGATTCTTCGGCACTTAAATCGTCATTTTTACCATTTAATTAGCCAACTACTTCCTTTTTAGTATTATGTTTGGTTACTTATATAGAAACATTAATATCAATTTTTGTTTTAATTGATTATCTATTAAGAGCCAATCTTTATACATATTTAAAATATTCTTCCCTTGTTGGAAGTTTTATTTTTCGTTATGGTTCTATTGATGTAGATGAAAAAGACAAGCGTATAAGTTGCACATAAGTTTGCGAACTTTCACAACGTCGATCTGATCTCGTCAAGGAGTAGAAAAAGATTGTTATTGATGTAATTTCATTGTTAAATCAGATGTAATAGCAATTTTTATGAATGAAAATATCTTTTCGTCAAAAAAAAGAAACATTACTATCAATTTTTTAGATAAATAAATAAAAGCCAATTAAATATATATATATATATATATATATATAACTATCAACATATAAATAAAAAGAAACATTACTATCAACATATAAAACTATATATATATATATATATATATAACACTAAATCTCAATCTTTGTAATGCTCCCCTATGCGACATTTTAAATAATTATTTTGACTGGTTTCAAAAAAAAAAATTTATTATTTTAACTAGTATCACCTAATTTATAAAATTAAATTACAATTTACAACATACTCCCTATATATATGACTAACAAGTTAATATGTTCACATTATGGTTGGGGTTCCATACATATATATTAGCCGGAGTTAATACGGGTGTTTCAATAAGTTGAGCAGGATATCCTGCAGTTACAGATGTAACCTAATCCGGATTTGGTCTTTGCTAATCAAAAAAAAAGTTCACAATGTTAATTAAAGCCGCAAAATGACACCAAATTATTTTAAATTCTTGGAGGAGGCATGTGAATATAAATAAATGATAAATTAAGAGTTGCACTTCTCTTCAAAAACAAAAATAAAAAATTATGCTATGTGCATCCCAGCTTATGATCAGGGCACCCTAGCTTCTCTTTATTAATGTTGGTTCTAAAAAGAAATAACACATTTGCCCCAGGGTTCCCAGAGTAATTAGTGGGGTGCCTATAGTGCGACACTACATTAACCGACGTTACGTTTTAGGACTCAGTGGGAAATGACCGAATCTATAGTCT
The DNA here is from genome assembly GCA_039657345.1 of Stephania japonica. NCBI lineage: Eukaryota > Viridiplantae > Streptophyta > Magnoliopsida > Ranunculales > Menispermaceae > Stephania > Stephania japonica. The sequence continues at coordinate 31,699,861 of CM077561.1, forward strand.
AGAACACACATGACTGAGACATTGGTTGTTATGTCAGTTAGTGTCAACCGACACATACACACATGTCTCGGCACAAGGCCACCGAGACCACTTGTATAGTCTTGGTGGTCAACCATCGAGTTGGGTGTTTGACTACCTTATTTGAGTGTCGGCTGGTATAGACCGATACTTTGATACGAGTTTCGACAAGACATGACCAAGACCACTTTAACATGTGTCTTGGGCGGTGGGGTGCGTTGCTTCACAAACCATAGGCATTTTGGAAAAAGTGACAGGGTGCCCTGAGAAAAAATCTGAGTGCCCATATCAATAGGGTGCCCCTGAGCAATAGCCGAGGGTGCACATAGCGAGACTCTAAATTAATTAGTTATATCCTCACTATCATACTATCAATTAAACTAGAATGGTGCAAAAAAAAAAAAGAATTAAACTTGAATTTTTTTACTTCAATTAGAATTATTAATTAAAACCATAATGCATGGTACATACGAGGAAATTATTCATCGTAATATATAAATTTTCACCTTTCAAAAGAAAAATGAAAATTTTCAAATTATATCCAATAATATGGAATTACTGATGAAACATTTTTTTTTCTTTTAGAATCAAACGACCTCTGTTAATTTATGCAATGGATATTGAGGATTCACAATTCACAAAATATACAGTATATATGTAGTAAAAATATGTCGCCTAAACATTTTCCTAAACCAATTAGTGAACTTTGAAGCCTTTAGAACATCTCTAATGGGGCTGTGGATTGGAGGTGAATGTATGCCACGTTGAATTAAATAGACATTGAGGAGAAAAAACGTTCTCTAATAAGGATGTAGATTGAGGATGTGAGAGTGACGTGACATTGAAAAAGGTAGACACTGTTTATTGTACCTTCTATTTTTAGAGGGTGCGATAGACAGTGTCTATTATGCCACGTAATTGAAAAACTAAAAAAATAACTGGCGACGGGCGATGAAAAGAAGTCGTATGTACTTTTGCATTTATTTCCTTTGATACACATATATTATACGAAAAAATAGCCACATTTTTTTTTTTAATAAAACCGTATACTTTGTAGTTTAATCTGTGTTTAATTTTTTTGATACATACCCTTTACTTTTTTTTTTGTATTTATCGAGAAACAAGATAATTACAAATAACTTTTATTAAGAGAAGATAAATACAAACAACTGATGTTTTGTTTCTAAAATTAATTATCAATTTTTTGTTTGTAGAATAATTTTAATGTAAAATCGTTTAGTATATAATAAATTATAATTTAAAAAGTTAAAGAGGAAAAAAAATTATCACCTCATAGATAGATAGAAGATGCAATTGATAATTTTTATTGGAGAGTATTTCTAGTCTTGAATGTGAATTTAATCTGCATAATCTGGAGAGACGGTGATGACACCAATTAACACAACAATAAATCTACTTGGACTCATGAGTCCAGACTCATAGGGAGGTTATTAAATTTTTTATACATATTTAAGGGGTATAATAAGAATTTTACAAGTGATTATGATTGTTTCATTAATTGCTCGAGGGTGTATTTGAAATTAAAAAAAATTTTGAGTCCGGACTCACGAGTCCAAATAGCATTACCCTTAACACAAATCCAAATTTACCATGCTCACATGTAACGAGAAAAACTGCAGAGCCAAAGCTATAGATTGGCGGGGCCTAGTTTCCTGAAAGGACAGTCTGTTTTTTCCTTTACTAGGACAGTCAGTGGGAACGCCGTTGCTAACCATATATATGCATAGGAAATCGGGACCACCAATTCGAGGTGGAAGTGTCAACCATATATGCATAGAAAATTGGGACTAAACCAATTCCAGGTGGACGTATCTTTACCCTTCTTTTCTTTTCCTTTCAAACCTAAAAGCTGTTGCGATTATTGTTGGAGTATAACTTTACACGGATTGGTCCGGACCTGCCAAAATCCATCCAAGGGGCACATCCCATTAATGGATTTTGATTTAAGGTGACGTGATGAGTTGAGATAAAACTCTATGTATAAAGTTGAAGGTAATTAAATTGAAGACGATATCGATGTTAGCGGAGGAGATTTACAGACTCGCACACTCGTGTGTGGTGAGACTGAGAGAATTTGACATGGTATCAGAGTCGACGATTCAGTCAAGACCTGTCGAGATGACAGAAGACACCTTAGATTATAAATTTTGATTCAAGGGAGAGTGTTGGAGATGTGTGGACTGAAATATAGTTCCACATCAATTAAGTAAAACTTCATAACGAAGTACGTACATAAGTGACTTAACTCTCATAAAATAACACCGAGGTCTTTTAAGATAAAACTCCACATCTAAAGTTGAAAGGTTATTAAGTTAGGGACAATATCGGTATTAGCAGAAGGAGATATGCGAACTCGAGCATGTGTGTGCGGCACGACCGTAAGAATTTGACAATTATTTTTTGCAAAAATGCTAGAATGACACCCCTGTAACACTCACAGGAAGGCACACACTACTTATCTAAAACGTGTTTTGTAATTTCAAGATGCGTAAGCTCGCATCTTGAGGTGAACATAAACAGCGAATGCGACAAGGGTGCGCGTTTCGATGTACATTTAGAGGTTTCATTCTAGCACTGTGCTATATTTGATAAGAAAGAAATCAACTTTGTTGCCTCCCACCAGACTCGAACTCCCACCCTTCCGAAATAATACCGCATACAAAATCATTGGGCCACCCATTTGGTTGGTAAGTTATTACAATTATTTGCCTTAAAAGTATTTTTTTGAAGCCTAAAAAAATAAATTCATTTTCATAAACCAAGAAGGTAAACCAACCTATTGCAACATTTCAACAAATGAAATGCAAAAAAATATTATATTGCCTTAAATTTAAAGTATTTGATACAATAGCGTGCTTAGTATGATCAAGTTATTAGAAAACTCTGCCAATTATTTTGTCTTTAATTTTATTATTGAATTATGTGAGGTCAAGCTCAATAAACTAACTCGTCAAAATATCTCTAATGAGATGGATGAGATATTTAGGATCAAAAGATAACATGTCGTGAATTTGCCTCCCGTTGAAGTCAAAAAAAAAAAAAAAAAAAATCTCAATAGACTAGCCTGGTCTGTTTGTAGCAAAAAATAATTTAATACATAAAAGAGCCTAATATTATATATTAAGCCGTACATATAAAGCCGAAATTAAATAATATATCCTAGTTGTCTTTCATTTTTTAGCGGGAGTGAATTCACCACCTTATTAAGTGTTACCTTTTGACAACTTAATGTCTATCAATAAAGATGTTTTTGGCATGTATCTTGGTCTTGATAGATTGATAATGCGTTTTCACACGTGCTCACATCATTTTCGAACCCTTTTTCCTTCTTTTTTTTTCAAGTTAAAAAAAAAATCACTTCATCTAGTTTAATAATCGATACTCATTGGTGATACAGGCCGGCCGTTTTAACTCTACAGAAAAATATCACAACACCCTAAACTCAGGACAAAATGCATAAGCTCCACTGACCATCTTACATTATGGTTTGTAACTCGAGGTGAATCCAACAGTTATTGTAGATACAGTCTAGTACTGTTGGGTATTTTTTTATTAATAAATCTACTTAGACTCATGAGTCCGGACTCATAGAGAGATTTTAAAATTTTTTATACATATTTAAGGGGTATAATAAGAATTTTACAAGTGATTATAGTTGTTTCATTAATTGCTCGAGGGTGTATTTGAAATTAAAAAAAGTTTTGAGTCCGAACTCACGAGTTCAAATAGCACTACTCATTTTTTATTTATTTATTTTATTTTTTGTGTTATATACCACGAGTTCAATGCTTTTAATTAACTAAAAGACGACTTTATGGTAAAAAAAAGCTACAAAATTTTTCCGACAGAGCTACAGCCTATTAATTAACATAATGATTATCAATTTTAATTTTTCATCGGTTCTTGGATCCTCAAACAGTAAGCATATAAAATTAATGAACAATCAATAGGTAGTTCCAATAATTTATCACGCGGTTTACTTCAAAAGAAAATAAATAAATAATTTTTCACGTGATCACACCTATGTAAATAAGCTGGCTAGGTTGAGGGTTTGAGTATATATGCAAGTTTTTTTTTTTTTTTTGAAATGAGTATTTATGCACGTTTGAGATATGGTAAGAGTTAGTTTGTTGTAAAAAAAAAAAAAAAGAGCTATTCCTGAAGTCTCGGAAAAAAAAAAAAAAGAGCTAGTCCTCAAGTCAAGAAAAAAAAAGAGCTAGTCCTACCAAAAAAAAAAAGGAGCTTATTAGCAAATTGGATACATAATGTTTTTGAGCATTGAGAGTAAACAAAATTAATGAACCTATTTTTTTAATGTAGTTTATTTAATTATATTGTAGGGCTTCTATTTCAATCCATTTAACTTATCTCGCCACCCATGAAAGAGTGATTTGATTAGAGAGTCAGCTGCGTGGCAGTGTGTGTAGATTTTGTATAAGGGTAATGTAGTAAATTAATAATTGATTCGATGAGCATTTTAGTAAAGAATTCTATATCGAGAGGTTATTGGGCTCATTTGTTTTGCATGAACTTATATTAATTATATAATTAATTGCCAACATCGCCTCGATCCTTCCTCAAAAAAAAAATTATATAATTAATTGCCAATCAAGACATGTGAAAGGAATCTAGACATATATTACCAAATAATTAGCAGCAAATAAGAAGAAAATAATAAAAAAGAAATCTCTAGAAAAGCATATCTGATAAATGGAATATAATGTCATATCATGAAGAAGTTTAGCCAATAAAAATCAACAAAAAAGGCATTCACAGTAGAAAAGAGTCAGAAATAATCCAAATGCATTTCAGCTCTTTCACCGATCATAGAACTGTAGATTATATATATATATATATATATATATATATATATATATATATATATATATAAATTATTATTATATATGATTGAACAATTTCTACAAGAGTAGCATGTGTAATATCCAAATTGATGCAGAGAAAAGAAATTGTAAGAGATTAATTAATTATGAATGTATGAGAGACTTGTTTAAAGGTACCTGATAAGAAGAGGAAGCAGTACCAAAAACAAAACCTTGTGGAAAGCTCTTTCTATTAATCTCTGATGATGTGTTCTGCGAAGAGCAGCTTTTGAACTCATCAGAGATGAAGACTAGTAGTAGAAGAAAAGCAACAATGCCACCTTTTCTCATCATGATGTGTCTCCAAAGAATTGCTCAGCTAGGATAAGGAGATATATATAGGCCAAACAAAATGACAAACAATGTCTGTACATGTAGAGAAAGAAAGAGAGAGAATATATGAGAGTGAAATGAGATTTAATGTATTTTTCAGAGTAGAATAGAGTAGGTGTTTTAAGGAGAGAGAATGTTTGCTTTATATAGAGAAAAATTGGGAAAGAGTGGTGTGAAGGGTTGGATAAGTGGGTAGTTATACAATAAAGGAAATGCAGAGTGGGGCTGGTATGTGCCATACCATTTCCCACTTATTCACACATCATGAATTCATGATCCAATAATGTTCGCTTGTGAACTGTTCATTGTATGTTTCATTTTAAAATATAAAAGTCATATATGATAATAGTATATATATGTGTGGCATTCTAGATTTATTTGTGGTTGCTACTCGTATTTAAAAATTAAGACATAAGAGGTTTTGAAAAAAAAAAAAGACAGAATAGATAATTGAATAAGGCAATTTTGTTTTTCTTCTTCATTTTGTGCGTGTTCATACCTTGTCGACCCTCAACACAATTTTCTTAGAGAACGGCTAAATCGACCTATCTTTTGGATTTTGGTGATCTACCTTAGTAAATTTTTTAAGTAGTATTTTAATTTTACCCTTAAGCAAAATGACCTTAATGCCTTTTATATATAAACTAGTCGGTATCCCGCGCTATGCACGCGGGCAAGATTTGAGTATTAATATACAATTCTAAACCTCCTCTTGAAATAAGAGATGTTTAATTTCCTCCTTAAAATCACCAAACTTCTTCAATCACCTATAGAACTTTAAAAATAACACAAAAAAGTAACAATTAATATTAAAAAATTTACATGATTAGAAAAAAACACGTAGAAAAATACAAACTTAATGTAAACTCAATTCAACAATATATTTAACGTGTTGTAGTTACTTATTGCGCAAGTAATTTTGTAATCTCAATGTTATTGAATTCCTTGTGTAGAGTGACTTCTAAGAGGGAATATGTAATTTTTGAATTCCTTGTTGAATTCCTTGTGGAGTATCAATAAATAAGATAAGAATTAACTTGAAGAAATGAAAATTAATATGTAATTTTTGAAGGATTTGAAGCCAAGGACAATATATAACTCTAAATATAAAGTTTGTTTATATATATATATATATATATATATATATATATATATATACACCTCAAGAACGAAGCTACCTTATTAGTGAGGTGGGCCATGCCCAAATATATATATATATATATATATATATATATATATATATATATATATATATATATATATATATATACACCTCAAGAACGAAGCTACCTTATTAGTGAGGTGGGCCATGCCCCCCTTAAATTCCTTCTAGTAGTAGCTTTATATATAGGTTAAATAGGCTTATCTGTTCCAAACTTTGTTTAGAGTATCAGATCTATTCCGAACAAAATATTGTCTCAGATATATCCCAAATTTCACTTTTTGGTCTCAATTTTATCCCCATTCGAGAATTATAAAGACTTGCTCTTATGTGGAAGAACAAATTGATATAATGAACTCAATTAAGCATCAACATATGAAGGTGCTTCTAATTAATTTTAACAAAATTTGTTGAGCTCTATATAAAACATCAAAATTTGTGATACATTTTTTCTAATTTTGGGTAGGGATAAAAATTGATACCCAAAAAAAATGAAGTTTGGGATATATATATATATATATATATGAGACAATCTTTTATTCGGGATAGATCTGAGACTTCAAGTAAAGTTTGGGATAGATTAGACTATTTAGCCTTATATATATTGTTTGCCACATAAGTTGAAGGAGGGGGGCTACTTTGGCTCCCTTCTAATTTTTTTTTATGGATTAACTTATTTAATTGTCGAACAATGTTTTCGTCAAGTTTGGCACCCACTATGAGACTCGAACTACTCTCGTCCTCTCACTCAAGCAACCTCATACCAAATCAGTGAACCTACTTGGTTGGTATATGCAATTTGACACTTAACGTAAGGAAACTCAAACTTTATGACGTTAGAGTTGCCCCCCTGTCATCAATGTATGGCTTTGTCCCTGTATACCTTTACCCAAGATTATAGCTTTTTATATAACCGATGGTTGAAACTTATTAGGCCTTTGATTAAGGTACTTCTAATTGATCCTCATATAAGAAATCAAACTGAAAATAACAATTAATATATCACAAAATAGATATGTAGAAAGAAAAATGCTATGGCATTCAAAAAAGATGAAAGGAAAATGCTATGTACAATGACACCCCAAAGCCACAACAATTGACGTGGCACGCATGCCTGTGTCTTTAAGAGTCGTTTGTGCACGCCTTAAGATACATAACCTGCTTGGTATGCATCACAAATTATGTGCACACACACATTTTAACGTGAGGCCTGCATGTCACATCACCTATTGTGATGTTGGGTGTGGCTGGGGTGTCATTGTAGCATCTTCCATATAAAAAACTACTTTAACATATTTAAGAAAAACGTACTATAAACTCGACTAAGCAATATCTAAGCTGGTTTACACAATCATTATAGTGCATGTAAATCCGAATTGGATTCCAAATCAATTTAATTGATTATCTAACAAAGTAGTTGTATACAACTAATATTTAAACGGTAAAAAAAAAAAAGAAAAAAAAGTCTGTGGCAATTTAGAAACAATAAGAACGAACCTGTACCAAAAAAAAAACAAAAAAAGTTGAAAATTTCCTATAAAATAGGTGACTAAATCATTAAAAAAGAAAAAAAACCAATAAGGAAACAAAAAACCTAAAACATGCAAAAAAAAAAGATCTAAAACCAACTCATGTTTTTATTTTTTTTTTATTTTTTTTGAGGAGACCAACATATGTGTCGTGCCACATGTCGCGACCTCGTTAATCCTTTCCAGAAGATCTTCCATTATATATATAGATATAGATATATGTATAGAAATCCATGAGCTCGGAGATTATTGGGACACACACACACATGTGAGTATACAAATGGGGTTGAAGCCCATCTTGCACAAACCAATTGGCTTTTACTAAGATCCAATCTATACCACTTATATACCAAACCAACTCTTATTCTATTTCCAATGTGACATTATATATTCTCAGACTTCCCCTTAAGTGTAACTAAGCCTGGACCAGTTGTCACTTGTCAAACGAGACCTTACGACAATCCTAAAACCTGAGGCCTTCAGGTCATGCACCGTGGGCCCACAACCTTGCCATGTCACCGTCCTGTTGTGTCCCACATGCACCAGACACCACTTATTCCTAAAATAAGAGTTTTCAGTTCAATATGCAATAATCCATGCGGAAGACTTAATAACATTAAATAAATATGAAATTTATGTCGTTTAGAGCATTAACCTAATATGAAGAACCTGGTAAAATACCATGTATATAACTGAGACGAATATAAACATAAATTTATATACAGTTCCCAAAACCCACAAAAAAAAATATAAATATATACTGTATCTCAAAAACTCAAGCCGAAGGAGCAATACACTCATAAATAATCACGTAGTGCTTTCTTGCTCTTATTCTTGCTCGACAAAGGATCTGCAATCAGTCACTTAACAAATACAGTGGCAAGTTTAGTGAGTAAATTCTTAAGATAAGTCTACATAATAATCATGAAATAAAACGGATAAATCTACGAGACACGTGAATGTGACCTCTAGCAACAGACAATCACATTTTCATTGCTGTAGGCAACATACATCTTACAAAAATCATCAGTAAGAAATATAAAACATTACAAAATACTTCAAAAACAGAATTAAATAAATAAACTGGCTCAAACGCTTAGCAGTTAAGTCATCATCAACTGTATAACCACGATAAAACCCTAACCTAACCCAGTCGTACGATAAAACAAGTACAAGAATCCAACGATGCCCCGTGCTAATGAATGTAGACTTAAAGTGACTAAACCTCAACTTTAGTAAACAGGGAACCGCTCTGGACGCTATTTCAAGTCAAGGGAACCCTTAATCCCTCCCGAAAGTCGTAGATATATTCTACTGCCATCGACACGATCCATGTCGCAAACTAGCCTGTGCAAGACCTCTAGCCACAACCAAGGATGAAATACCCCATGGGTAATCACCAACAGTCGCACATGAAACCGATACGATGTTCGATATAAATAATTCCATGAATAAAATGAAGTATTCTCAAGGGCCTTACACACATCAATATGCGTTCAAATGCCCCGAAACAATCCCTAGTCTAATCTCGTTCTTGCCTCGAAATGCACGTCCGATACCCGACTATGGTATCCCAAGTCCTTGATGTTTTAATGAATCATTGAAATCTTAAAAATCTTAATCATTTTCTTTTTCTTCGAATTTTCTGTTTTGGCGTCATGTGGTATCAACCCATAGCGTGACTTAAAACAACCAGGTAGGGGTCCCTAGACGTGACGCCGTGGAAAATTACTAAAACGTCCAGGTAGGGGTCCCTGGACGTGACGCTGTGAAAAATTACTCTCCACGCTTCTGCTTGTAGTGTCTACCCTATTTCGATTTAGGTCGATTTTCAGAACCCTTCAGCCTGTCGCCGTTGTCCGAACCCATTCCAAACTCATATGGTTCTCTAAAACAACCATAGTACAACGTAAAACCTCGCTAAACTTCAACCGAATCAACAACCCGATGATTTTTTGTCAAAATGACGATAAAACCTATTACTTTTCCTTCAACAACAACTTCTACAAATCCATAATTTGATGCTCAAGGCCACAACCAAATACCATAAAACTCTTCGAAATTCCAGTGAGCTCATTTCACTCTTCGAAACCCTCGCCAAAACACATGAAATCATGACCAAAAGATAAATAACAACGAGAGGAGTGTGAATCTTACCATGTGTGACGACCCCAATTTTCCCGTGCAATTGGGTACGCCCGGCCTAGACCTGTACAAGCCCCGAGTCATCACTCGGCAACCTGACGAGCCTAGTCAGCCTCATATTTAATCAATTTAGTAATTTATGAAAGAGTTATTGCAATAATACACAACGGAAGACTAAACAGTAAATAACAAGGGGAAATAACTCAATCAAAGGGAAATTAAGAATTCTATAGGTGTGGAAAACCCCGGGTATTCATGTACAATTCGATAAGCATATATACATGATACTAGTCTCACTAACCATACCAAGTTCAATAATCCCAAAACAAATATAAGTATGAAACGATATACAAATCAATAAAACACAAACACCTACTATAATGTCTCTCTGATGTCGCTCCAAATCCTTAGAGTAGGTCTCCTAGGTAGGGCCCCTTGCCCTTACTGCTCTCCACCCTATCTACACCCACTGTCACAAACTAGACGGTGAGCAACTGAAGAAATCGAAAGTAGTGCCAGAAGAATGTAACAGTAATTTATGATTTAACAACAAAACAGTCTAAATATCATGCGGAAACGAAATAACAGGAAAGTAAGTAAATCAAGTGCATAATAAACAGATTGATAGATAAACAATCGAAATTTGCATGTTCTAAGATTCAAAAGAGGCCCATGAGTGGTCAAATTTCACAGCAATACGGCAAAGATCTCGCAAGATCTCCCCGGGTAATGTCGTAACACTAGCACAGTGTGAAATCAAGAGGCATCGCAACACCTCTTGAATTCAATACCCAGTACACATCACTAGGGGTGGTCAGTTACCCCTGCAGAGGGCACCCTCGTTGTCCCAGCTAGTGCGGGACCACATGATAGCTTCGAGACACACACTTATGCTGAGAACATACAACCAAGGAAAACAGAATGGAATTTCAAACAAGGGATCAATTCAACAATATGAATGAATAGAGGATGTATACATCACATGTTATTTCTATACTGGCCTACTAACGTACAAATGCTTTTTAGGGCAAGTGTACTTACCTGAACTAGTGCAACCCGATACCACTCCGAGACTCTAACGTGTTTCCCGCAGTTTCCCGACTACCTAATAAGGTTTTGAATCTCGAATATTAGTTTAAAACTCGTATTTAGTCTTAAGGTGGTTTGCATAAGTTCGTTTTAAAACCATTTGTTAAGGCGACACAAACCGTTGGGAAAAAGTCCACTGATACGATAAACGTATCCACACTTTCATAGGTAATGGGCCTTAATACTATTTTGTCCCTCTTTTTGCTCTTGTTGGGTCCAAACGCTAACTCTATAAACATTTAAGTGTTTTATTTATTGGACTCTTGTTGGCTTAAATACTTAAGCCTATTTCCATAACTTTATACCCTTGTTAAGGGCCTTAGTATGTAATTGTTGTGTTTGGCCCTTATTGGGCCCTAACACAACCTATTTACATAACATTTTACATATGTTATGGGCCCTAACACAAGCCCGTAACATACAAGTTCACACATTTTTTTATAATAAACATAAACTATCCATACATATGACATTTTATTATTTAACACACATTCATACAATAATACACATTATGGTCACACACACACAACTGTTGCGTACACCCCACTGTGGTGTACGCATACATACATTGCGGTGTACACACAGTGAGATGTACACCCATGCACACACACACATACCACAGTTTTACATTAACAACTCACACATATACAAAAGCACACACATATACAACTTATATGTATACCCCAATGTGGTGTACACACAGTGTACACCCCATGCACACACACCCACACCAAAACGTCATACACTACACACTAAAACTTGTCAATACAGCACCCACAAACTATTACACATAGGGGTCCCCTCCGGCCAGCAGAGTCGCGGAGGGTGACCTCCGATCAGCCTCCACCGGTACCGGTTCCAGTTATCTAGGCCATGGCCACCAACGCAACCAACAGTTCAAAAAAAACATGAAAGCAGTGAGAAGAGAAGAACGAGAGAGAGGGAGACAGTCAAGGACAGCTCACCTTGGTGTCTCAGGTGGGTGGCCGAGGTCTCTAGTGCCGTGTGGGTGAGGGTGGTGACGGTCCAGCCGAGGGGAAGCACTGTCACGGCATGGAGGTCGAGAAGAATGAGAGTGAGAGAGTGAGAGAGAGTGCACTACCGAGAGAGAGAAGAAAGAGAGAGAAGAGGAAGCTCACCTCAACTCCATCAGTGGGTGTTGGGACATCAGGTTCATCAATGGTGGCGGTGGTGGTTGTCCAACCGAGGATGGGAGGACTGTGGTGTGAGAGAACCGAGGCCAAAAGCGTGAGTATGGAGAAGAAAACAGAGAGTGAGTAAAAAAACGAGAGAGAGAGAGAGAGAGAGAGAGAGAGAGAGAGAGAGAGAGAGAGAGATGTTGGAGAGAGAGACTTACCTCGTCGGGGTCAGCATCGCCAGTGGGAGGCGGCGGCAGTGGCGATAATGGTGGGGAGGTGAATAGTGACGGCTAGGGTTGGAGAAGATGATGAATAGTGAAATAGGGTTTTGTTACAACGTTTTATATATATACAACCAAAATGACTCTTTTGCCCTTGAGTTTAAAACTTGCACATCCCCTGGACAACTACCCTTATGGGTCATTTGGCTCATCATCTTAATTTAACACATATACACATCCCCATGCCCATCCAATGGTTTTCCTTACCATATTGTGTCACTTTAACAATCTTATCCTATATTAACCCATTAGATTAATTTTATTAAATTATAAATAAGGTCACACAAGTTCCCGCCTACTCGGTACACAGTGCCCCGCGTTCAACACGCTTCTCGAGGCGGTCCCACACTTACTATTCAAATAAGTTTCCTCATGTCTAAGTTATATTTTATTGATAAAATTGTATTTCCTCAACTAAGGTCGTATATTTCATTTGACTTTGTTTACTAATAATGTCTACTAAAACGGTTCCCGAAAACACTGTTTAACTAGGCGACACCTCACTCAATTAAAATATAGCCCGAACGGCTCGAGACCCGTAGAATATTAAATTACTAGTACACAAAGTCAAAGAATCATAAAATTACCTCGGTGTCGACTACCGAAGTTTGAAATACCATCCATTATCCACGTAGTCGGGTCACAATCCTGACACGTGTAACACAAGTCAGTTAAAAATTTGGGGTTGTTACACCACGGGTCGTCAACCTCTTACTCAAATCCTCCTCAAATCACCTCCTAAAGCTCACAAAAATTCCCAACTTCTCCACCAATTTTTGGATCTTGACAATGAGGAGAGAGAAAAAGGTGGTGAATTCTCATCAAACACATGTATTTATACCTCCAACTTCATTTAATGTGCTACCCCAACCCTAGGCCCATCTTGTGGCCTTGATTGGGTCAAATAGTCCACCAAATGTGACTTAAATGGTGACTTGGTCCTCTTAGTCTTATCCTCTCAACATAACAATTATTTGTTCCTTAGGCGTTCTAACACCTGGTAACTAGACCTACCGTACATAAATTCAGCAACATAATAGGCCAACGTTGTGGTCTAATATCGATTAATTGCCATTCCCAGGCCTAGTGCACTTGTAATTCATTCGCCCGGTACTCATGTCAACATGCTTTTCGAGGCGACTACCTGTCACACTAATCGCCCGGTAGAATCTATATAAACTCACAAATGCGATTTAATAAGTCAAATATTTATCATTACCATCGCATTTATGCAAACATTCAATCAAAAATAATATTTTCCTACCAACGTGACATTTCCGTGGTTTCGAGCTGGCGTTTACGTCTGAAAAAACTCGACAATGACGTCAATTACAAATTGGGTCGTTACAATTCTTCCCAACTTGGGAAAATTTCGTCCTCAAATTTTAGATCTCGAGCAAATGTTGGTTCACCAAACTGATCCCGATGTGAACACCTCAAACCCTGGCAGTACCACTACCGATGTTGAACTTCTCTACAACCTATTGGACACCCCTACCATTCCCGTACCTATCAGTAGGGATATATTTTCAAACCACGATACATGCGCATGCCCCTCATGTGATCAAAGCAGTCACTCTCCCTTGGCACCTCCTTAACTTGCAGGTCAACCTAATCCAGTGCCCAAGAAACTCTAACCCAGTCACCTAGTATCCGGTCGATTGGATTTCTCTCATATCGTGTATTCTGACACAATAGACTTGTCGCAACATTACAACCCATGACGTACCCTACCATAACATCATATAATTTTCGTAAATGATAAACCTAATCAGGTCAGAACTGACCACACAAACCATAACCGACTATCCAAACCATGCATGCATGACATAAATAAACTTATAATTTATTTAAAAATACATTTACTCTCAACCTTCCACTGGGACGTCTCCCGACCTGGCTTATTCACTACTTGCACCTGCTTTCAAGTCTGCACCGGTGTTACAACTGTTAGAGTCTCTGACCTTTATGGACAGTCTCGCCTGATGTGTCCCTCTTGCCGACATTGCCAACACGCAGTACTCTGTCCTAGTCTCCAAATCCTTGACCTCTGGCCCTCCTTCAATTTTCAGTCTCTACCTTCCTAGTCTTGTGCATAACTCTGCGGTGGCATTGGTAATGCTGGTACAACATACGCTCTGGTGGTCCAACCACCTTCCCTGCGATCACGACTATACTGCCTATCACCCCCATCGTATCGCTCTCTCTGTCGCTTCTGTCCATGATCCGGCCTGGAACTCTGTCTAGTCTCCTTATCTGTCCCTGCACATCCATGTCGGTTGTCCCTATGTAATAAATGTGTCTCGTGCAAGAGAGCCCGATCATATATGTCATATAACGTCTGCGCGTCACTGGAAACAATAACTCTAACAATGTCCTCTACTAGTCCTAGGACAAAATAGTATATCTGCAGTCTCTCCGTACTCATTCGTGGCGTACTGCATCAAATATCGATAGTTCAAACATGTTGCCCTGTCTCAGGGCGAAGAACTCCTCTCTCATCCTCAACTGGATCTTTATTGGAATATACTGATCGTGAAACTCCTATCGAAACTTTGCCAATGTGATCGACCATGCTGAGTATCGGTGTACGTCGTCCACCTCACTATTGCATCACCTCTTAGCATGTGTCCTGATAGGCGGGCCTGGATACTCTTAAGAATCCTCATTAACTTATATAGCCTCTAATGAATGATAAATCACTTCTCTGTTGTCTTAAGGTCTTTGCCCCCATTAAAATGTCCAGGATCAAACTTGATGAATTCCCTCATCAACTTAACCTCTGCCATGAACAAGGTCTCAAAAACATCTACCTACACAGCTGCAGGTGTCTCTGTCATAGCTATCGCTATCTCAACAACTGTCGGTGTAGCAATATCTGTTGGGCTCTCTTGTACCACTGCCTGATCCGGTATGTTCTGAGTGATCGGGGCAACTGAAGTCAGAGTAATTGCCATCTCGGTAGTGTTTGGTGTTCGTATAGCAGTAATAAACGCAAGCGCTATAGTCTATGTACGCATCATCTCCATGAGTAGTTCAAACTGCCTATCATGAGCTGTAAAATAAGTGACTACCATCGGATCTAAGCCTCCATCTCTAGTCTAATCACTCGTTTGACCCACCTCCATTATTGGTGGTGTCTATCGTTCGTCTATCGTGATCTGTTTTGAAAGACGTGCTCCGGATCAGCCTCGGTATATATACGTGTATCGTATTTAGTATACAATCAAAACACATAACACATATATAATGCTAACACAACCCACTTCAAATTTGCTTCCCAATTAAGGTTTTAAGTCAAGATCTTCGAGTTTCCACAACTAAGGTTTATTCATTAAGTTTTATGCTATTTCATTAACTTCCTTTCCCAAGGTTCATCGACTTCGCTCTGATACCAAACTTTAACGACCCCAAAACCTGAGGCCGCCAAGTCATGCGCCGCGGGCCCATAGCCTTGCCATGTCACTTTCCTGCTATGTCTCATGCACACCATACACCACTTATTCCTAAAAAAGCAGAGTTTTCAGTTCAATATGCAATAATTCATGCGAAAGACTTAATAGCATTAAATAAATGTGAAATTTATGTCATTTAAAGCATTAACCTAATGTGAAAAACCCGTTAAAATACCATGCATATAACTGAGACAAATATAAATATAAATTTATATACATGTATTCACTGTTATATAGTTACCAAAACCCAACAAAAACAATATAGAAATACATATTGTATCTCTAAAACTCGAGTAGAAGCAACAACAAACATTGAAATAATTGCCTATTACTTCCTTGCTAATGCTCTTGGTCGATAAAGGATTTGCACTTAGTCACCCAACAAATACAATGACGAGCCTAGTGAGCAAATTCCCAAGAGAAGTCTAAATAATAATCATTAGATAAAACTGATAAATCTACGAGACACCTGAATGTCACCTCTGGCAACAACCAATCATATTCCTATGGCTCTAGGCATCATACATCATACCAAAATCGTCTGTAAGAAATATAAAACATCGCAAAATACTTCAAAAACAGAATTAAATAAATAAACTGTCTCGAAAGGTTAGCAGTTAAGTCATCATCAAACGTATAACCACGATAAAACCCTAACCTAACCCAGTCGTATGATAAAAAAAGTACATGAATCCAGTGCTGCCCTGCGCTAATGAATACAGACTTACAGTGACTAAACCTCGGCTTCAGTAACCCCTCCAGACGCTATTTCAAGTCAAAGCAACCCTTAATCCCTCCTGACAGACAAAGATATATTCTACTGCCATCCATACGGTCGCTGCCGTAAACTAGCTCGTGTAAGAGATCTAGCCACAGCCAAGGATAAAAAAACCCTGTGCGTTACCACCAACAGTCGCACAAGAAACCGATACAATATTAGATAAAAACAATGCCATGAATAAAGTGAAACATTCTCAAGGGTTTTACGCACCTCAATATGCACTCAAATGCCCTATCCACGATCTAATCTCGTTCTCATATTAGAATGCGTACCCAATACCTGACTATGGTATTTTGAGTCTTTGATATTCTAATGAATCACTGAAATACTCAAAATCTGGAAATTCAAACATTTATTTATTTTTCGTTTTCTAATTTTTTTGTTCTAGCGTCGTGGGTGGTATGCCGTGAGCATTTGCTTATGGTGCCCAGGGCAGTGTGGCCCTGTCTCTCACGCCGTGGGAGGCGTCGCCTTATGGTATCAACCTATGGTGTGACTCAAAACGTCCAGGAATGGGCCCCAAAACATGAAGTCGTGGGTGGCGCCATGAAGAGTAATTCTCCACGGCGCTGTTTGTGGCGTTTCCCCTGTTTCGAGTTGGGTCAATTTTCGGAAGCCCTCGCCCCATCGTCGTGGTCCGAACCCATTCCAAACTCCTATGGTTTTTCAAATCAACCATAGTACGACGTAAAAACCTGCCAAACTTTGACCGAATTGACAAACTTGACGATTTCTCGTCAAAATGCCTATAAAATCCTTTTCTTTTCATTCAACAACAACAAAAACTTCTACAAATCCATAATTTTATTCTTAAGGCCATAACTAAATACCATAAAAACTCTTCAAAATTCTAATGTGTTCATCTCACTCTTCAAAACCCTCACTAAAACATACGAAATCACGACCAAAAGATTGATAATGATGAGAGGAGTGCGGATCTTACCTTGGACAATCGATTTGTTACTCGAATCCTCCTCAAGTCACCTCCTAAAGCTCACAAAAATTCCCAACTTCTCCATCAATTTTTTGATCTTGACAATGAAGAGAGAGAAAAGGTGGTGAATTCTCATCAAACACACGTATTTATACCTCCAACTTCATTTAATGTGCTACCCCCATCCCTAGGCCTATCTTGTGGTCTTGATTGGATTGAATAGTCCACCAAATGTTAATCAAATGGTATCTTGGTCCTCTTGGTCTTATCCTCTCAATACAAAAATTATTTGTTCCTCGGGCATTTTAACACCCGACACTCAGTAACTAAACTGGTCGTACATAAATTCAACAACACAATAGGCCTCGCCACATTCCTATATCGATTAATTGTCACATTTAATTATATTTAACTAGGTGAACATTCCTCGGCCTAGTGCACCTATAATTCGTCCGCCCGGTACTCGCGTTAGCACACTTTTCGGGGTGACTACTGGTCACACTAACTCGCCCGATGACATCCATATAAACTCACACATGCAATGTAATAAGTCAAATAATAATCATTACCATTACATTTACGCAAAAAATCAGTCAAAAATAACATTTTCTCGCAAACATGGCATTCTCGTAGACTCAAGCTGGTGTCCACGTCCGAAAATACTCAACAACAGTGTCAATTACAAATTGGGCCATTATAGTCCTACTCTTTAGAGGTTCATACACATGCATAGGCATACTCTAATAGGCTTTAGGTTCACAAACGAGTCTAGACTTCATTGCTTGCCCAATTAGGTCTCAAACACAAGCCCAGGATCATTCCATTCTGATACCATATAGAAATCCATGTGCCCAGTGAGTGTTGGTCACATGTGAGTGTATAAATGGGGTTGGAGCCCATCTTGTACAAAACCAATTGGCTTCTTCTAAGATCCAATCTACATCACTTATATACCACACCAACTCTTATTATATTTTCAATGTGGGATTACATATTCCAATAATAGGCTTTTGCTCGCCCATATACCACAATTGCTTAACTCATTTTCTTGAATCACACCCTCATCTCTGTCGAATATTTGGCAAAACCACATCAATTTAATATCAACAGTCCATTTTCCAAATTATTTTTGGATCAAATTATGGTTTTTTATAGGGTTTTATGCTTGTCTATGTCAATTTTATGTTGTTGTTGCTATTGTTGTTCTTGGTTGTAGTGTTTAGGGCTTTGATTAATAGGGGTTCGGTCTTGGGGGAGGGGAGTAGTTGAATTGGGTACGTTTTTTGCATTAAATGTTACTGGGATTTGTTCCTCATGTGTTTGTGCGTGACTTGGTTATTAATGGCATTGATTATGACACTAATTCAGGAATTATTAGCAACATTTGTGGCTCCAATTAAGTTAGCAAGATTTGTGGCTCCAATTAAATTATTCTTCTTACCATGTATTTGTATATATTACTTAGAATAGTTAGCTAATAGTCAATTACATTAACTGTATATTTTGTTGCCTAATTTAGGCTGTACATTATTCTTATTTAAGGAGAAAGATCTCAAGGAGAAAAGGCATTCAACCATTTTGCTTAAACATTGTTATGGTATCAGAGCCTGCAATTTTTCTTCTGATCATCTATTTTGGGTATTTTCTGGTTCTTTTCTTTTGTCTTCTTCGTTTCGGGTTGATTTATTATCAACAATTTGGTTTTGTAATTTTTCGATTTATGATGTCTACCGAAAATTTTTTCGGCAAATCCTCGGAGACTTTTTCCATTAGACTCACAGGCAAGAATTATGTTGCCTGGGAGTTTCAGTTTAGAATGTTTTTGAAAGGAAAAACCCTCTAGAATCACATCGACGACAGTTCTTCGACACCTACAGACGCTAAGGATCTTACGCAATGGGAAACAAAAGATGCTTGCATCATTTCTTGGATCTTAGCCTCTATTGAACCACGTATGGTTAACAATCTACGTTCTTTTGGTACAGCGAAACAAATGTGGGATTACTTAAGACGCATATGCTACCAAGAAAATAATGCATGATGCTTTCAACTTGAACTTGAGATCAGTAAATTCAGTCAAGGTAATATCTCCATTGAGCAATATTATTCTGAATTTATTAACCTATAAAGCAAATATTCTGGTATTATCTATTCTAAGGTCTTTTAAGAGAAAATGGAAGGTCTTCGGGCTATTCATGAAGAAAGTAAGCGGGATCAATTTTTTGATGAAATTGATACCAGAATTTGAGCTGACGAAATTTGGATTGTTGAGCAATCTAGTTCCTTCATTAGACATATGTGTTGGTGACTTATTGCGTGAGGAACAGAGGATGGCTACCCAAGCCGTTATAAGTGGGCCTAAAGAAACTGCTGCTTTGGTCAATCTAGCTTATGTTGCACAAGGGAGGAATCAAGGGAAAGGACAATCGTAATGCTATAGTTGCAAGGAGTTTGGGCATATCGCACGCAATTGTACTAAGAAATTCTGCAACTACTGCAAACAACAAGGGCACATTATCAAGGAGTGTCCTACTTGTCCAGATAATCGGAAAGCCCAAGCTTTTCAAGCTGTTGTTTCGTCTTCTGCAGTTAATGACGGTGTTTTTACGATCGCAAACGCAAATCAGCCAACCCTTACTCCAGAAATGGTACAACAAATGATTCTCACAGCATTCTCTGCTCTTGGACTTCAAGGTAACAATAAGCCTACTACTTTTCCTTGGATTGTTGATTTTGGAGCATCCAATCATATGACTGGATCACCTAATTTATTATATAATTGTTTGGGGTATTAGTCCTGTTATCTCGCATGCACAATATAAATATTTTGTAACATTTATTGATGATTATAGCCGTTTCACATGGATTTATTTTCTGCGCACCAAGGCTGAAGTATTTATTGTTTTTCAAACTTCTCTAGCCTATATTGAGATGCAATTTTCTACATGTATTAAGATATTGCGGTCTAATAATGGAGGGGAATACATGTCACATGAATTTCAGGGATTCTTGCAAAATAAAAGTATTATATCTCAGTGATCGTGTCCATATACCCCTCAACAAAACGGGGTGGCTAAAAGTAAGAACCGCCAATTGTTGGATATGGTTCGAGCATTGCTCTTGGAGTCCTCTGTTCCAGCTAAGTTTTAGGTGGAAGCTTTATCCCCTGCAGTGTATTTAATCAATCGCTTACCTTCTCAACAATTGAAATTTGATTCTCCTTACCATCGTCTCTTCGGTTCACATCCTCAGTGTGACATGTTGCACACTTTTGGATGTGTTTGTTTTGTTCACCTGCCTTCTCATGAGCGTCACAAACTTATGACCTAGTCAGTAAAATGTGTTTTTATGGGGTATAGTAATACTCAGAAAGGATATTTGTGCTATGATAGTATTGTTAATCGCATGCGTATTTCTAGAAATGTAATTTTCTTTAAAAGCGAGTATTTTTTTCAGCAGCACGTATCTCATTTTGATAATGTTTGTCTTCCTACCTTTGATAATCTGTCACCACCCATTGAGCGTTTTAAACGCGACCATGTCACCCACTCTCCACAAATCCTTCCCGACCCTGATCCGATAACTGCTTCGGTGACTGCTCTAGTGGCTCTTTGACGATCACTCCGTACCATTCATCCTCCAAATCGGTATGGTTTCTCTGCCATTTTAGCTGACACTGTAGTTCCAACTTGTTATTCTCAAGCAGCTACATAGGCATGCTGGACGAAAGCCATGCAAGAAGAGCTTCAAGCTCTTCAAGAGAATCATACTTGGGATATTGTTCCATGCCCTATAGGTGTAAAACCTATTGGATGTAAATGGGTATATTCCATAAAGCTCCGCTCTGACGGGTCTCTTGACAGATATAAAGCAAGGTTGGTGGCACTTAGTAATCGACAAGAGTATGGAATTGACTATGAAGAAACATTTGCACCAGTTACAAAGATGACTACCGTGCGACTTGTTCTTGCTATTGCCGCCTCTCAAGGTTGGCCATTGCGTCAAATGGATGTTAAGAATGCTTTCTTACACGGAGACCTTAAGGAAGAAATCTATAGACTCCACCATCTGGATTATTTTCTACACCATCAGCAGATATTTGTAAGCTCAAGCGATCACTCTATGGCTTGAAACAGGCACCACGTGCCTGGTTTGACAAGTTTCGGTCTTCACTTATCAGCTCCTCTTTTGTCCAGAGTCAGTATGATTCTACTATGTTTCTTTGCAAAACTTCGAAAGGCATAGTTTTACTCTTGATTTATGTTACGGGTACTGACTCTACTTTGATTTCACAACTTCAAGAGCATCTTCATCAGTCCTTTTATATGAAGGATTTAGGTCCTTTGCAATATTTTTTAGGCCTTGAAGTGCATTCAACTGCTGCTAGTCTCTTTTTACACCAACATAAATATACTGAGGACCTTATTTCTTTGGCTGGTCTGCAAGATGGTCGCTCGGTTGACACCCCTTTAGAGGTAAATGTCAAATATCATCGGGATGATGGTAATTTTCTTTCCGATCCCTCTTTGTATCGTTGTTTGGTGGGGAGCCTAAATTATTTGACGATTACTCAGCTGGATATTTCACTTGTTGTTCAACAAGTTAGCTAATTTATGCAAACGCCTAGGCACATATATCTAGCGGTTGTTCGTCGCATTATTCGCTATTTGCAAGGAACTTCTGATCGTGATATTTTCTTTCCTGTGGGTACTTCCATTCGTTTAGTTGCATACAATGATGCAGATTAGGCTGGTTGTTTTGATACCCGACGTTCTATTACCGGTTGGTGTATGTTTGTTGGTGACTCTCTTGTATCAAGGACAAGTAAGAAGCAAGACAGAGTTTCTAAATCTTCAACTGAGTCTGAATATCGTGCGAAGTCCTCAGCATGTTCAAAAATTGTTTGGCTTCGGGGATTATTGGGTGAACTTGGATTTTCTCAAGCTGAGCCTACTGCATTTCATGCGGATAATACTAGTGCCATCCAAATTATCGCCAATCTAGTCTTTCATGAACACACGAAACACATTGAGGTGGATTGTCATTCTATTCGTGAAGCCTATGATAGTCACGTTATTTCACTTCCTCATATCAGGACTGCACTTCAAACAGCTGGCGTGTTTACGAAGGCTCTTTCCCGAGACCGTCATCAATTTCTAGTTGACAAATTGATGCTTCACAATCATCCAACATCAATTTGAGGGGGGATATTAATGGAATTGATTTATGACACTAAATCAAGAATTATTAGCAAGATTTGTGGCTCCAATTAAGTTAGCAAGATGGCTCCAATTAAGTTATTCTTCTTACCATGTATTTGTATATATTACTTAGAATAGTTAGCTAATAGTCAATTACCTTAGTTGTATATTTTGTTGGCTAATTTAGGTTGTACATTATTCTTATTTAAAGAGAAAGATCTCAAGGAGAAAAGGCATTCAACCATTTTGCTTAAACATTGTTATTGGTTGTGTTTTTGTCACCTTATATATATTATAATTGTATTAATTTATGACTTGCATGTGTACTTGCCTACTTTATCAACATAGCAAATTTGTATATTTAAAATTAACCTATTGTACATTCTTCTTTAAAAATTTAAAACATTAAAACTATAAATGTGCAACAAAAATGGATCTTAAAATATATATTTATATATAGACAATTTATCGATGCAAATTCTAATTCGATTCACTCGAGCTTAACAATTCGTTTCTAATTCACATTTTTTGAAAATCTTAAGCCAGGCTGTCAATATTTTGATGGATGAAGTAGTTTTGAACCTTCCCATTTTCAGTAAAGATTATTGCTTTATAGGGAAAAAAAAGGTGAAATGTGCCCTTTGAGGCAGGACTGCCAATATTTTTATGGGTGAAGTAAAGTTTGAACCTTCCTTTCCAGTGCCATATCCACCCACTGTTGGTAAAAAGCCAAAGAGAAGGTGTTTATGCAACAGTTGGCACTTGGATCTCTATCAGGACTGATGTTAACCCCAACTTAATTAACCACCTTCAACTCATCTAAATCAACTATTACACCATGTCTGCCACCATCTACTACTGTGAATAGAGTATCAAGACTACTCCTCTACTATTCTTGATTTACTCGTCCTCGAAAAACACATAGGCCCTCGATAAGCTCAGCGGGGTCAGTATAACAATTTCCAATGACAAGTGGGGGAATTTTGTGCAGGAGATTGCGAAGGGGATCGATATGTTCAAGTTGGACTTGGAGGGTCGAATCAAGTTTAACCAGTCCACGTGGATCTATGAGGACTATAACAACCTTAAAGTCTAACTCGTGCCATGTGTTATTTTAGGTTAGACTGGGCCCACTTGCCGTGATAGTTGTGTCTAATTCTCGGTCGTCGACATCGTGGTACGTTATTTTTGTTCTGTGTCTGAATTATATTATTTAGCCAAATATAAATTCCAATGTCCCAAACATGTTAGGATGTTTGGGTGTGCACATTGTTGTGGAGAAACAGGTTCGGCTTGAAAAAACGTGTGTTAAAGGTGCCAAGCGAATGGTTGTCGGGTAATTAGCTGTCCGGGGGAAAAATTGAATTAAAACACTGAAAAATACAATAAAATATAATTATGAAACGTCGGGTAACGTGTCCGATATGTTGGTATGTCCTTGAGCACAAGGCGGTGCAAGTCGTGGTGCGGATCGAGTGCAAAAATGTCAGGACAGTTATGTTGAATAAGAGTGTATGGGGGAAGTCACCTAAAGGAGTCAACATGTGTGTTACTGAAATGTGTGGGGTTAGTGGCTGGTGTGAAAGAGGAAGGTTGGATGTGCCTCGGGATACTCGCTTGGGAAGGTGATGAAAGAGATATATATAGTTTCTCTCTCTCTCTTTCTCTATCCTCGTTTTGTTTTTCATTCTCTCATCTCTCTTTTTGGAGCGCAAGCTAAGGTTCCAACTAGATTTCAAGCTTGAAAAGACGCCGAGACACGACCAACCATGCGAATAAAGGTAAGATCTCAACTTTCCACGAGATTCTCGTCGTTTTGACATGTGTTTTGCGAGTTTTCGTTGTGTTATTTTTGGACAACATATTGGAGTTCGAGTTTTCTGGGTGTTTTAATGAGTTGTGCTAATAATTTAATTGGTGTTGCGCACAACCATGCGGTTGTTATGATTGTTGGAGTTGAATTGGTATCTTTGGAGAATTTTTGTTGGTTTTTGGTTTAATGTCCATATCGGGGTATTGGCGATCGTTTTGACTAGGCTTGAATGTGGTTTTGGGTGTAAATGGATGTCCTTAACTGTTTAGGATAGGCTCGAAACACGGCGATACAAGCTAGGGTGTCGAAAAACCCCGAATTCTCGTTCAGGAATTGACGTCGTGAAGCCTTAAGGCCACATCGTCAGTTACGACGTTCAGGACAGTGAGTCTATAAATCTACGCTTCAAGTGACGCCGTGAAGGAATTCACACCCGATAGTCAGAGACAGTGAAACTTTGCATTTCATGATTTAAGTGACACCGCCAGATTTTTAACCCTTATGCATCACTTGCAGCGTGACACTGTTCATCAGACTAAATTTCAAAAATTCTAGAAAACTATGGCAATCTCTCAGGTATGCAAATGGGTTTGAATATGACCTAATACCTGGGTAATTGACTCAATTAAAAAAATGAATAAAATTATGGAAAATTGTGTAAATTGGAGGATAATTAACTGATTTTACAACCACTTGTTTAATAGGGGATTGTAATACAATGGCAGTGACACGGGGATTTGTAAGGGACATGTCAAAGTTGTGTGAGTGCATAATAGCTTCAGACACAGGTAAGTAAACTAGTGAGGAATTTTAAAGTTATTTCTTCGAGCTTTAATTTGTTATTATTATTGTTTTATTCCTGTTTTGGAGTACTTCTATTTCGGATTGAGTGGTCCGAGAGCAAGTGAGTCAATGTGATTCTTGGGAGGACAAGTTATCTGATGTAATATGCCAGAGCCAGGAACTCGGGATGAACAATATGGTTTGTGGTTTTATACTTGGTGCGAATTCTTTGCTAGATTGCAGGGAAGTTCTTATCCGCGTGAATTTCAGGATGGTATGAGTGTACCGCGTCCTAAACTCCTAGTCTTGTAGGTGTTTTTCCTCGACTTAATGACTATTTGGTCGGGATTGCTTGCACCTCTCTATTTGTTTTCCTGGACACTCATCTTTGATTGATTCATGTTTATTTACAGTCTTTCTTTATTCATGCAATCCCTGTACTTTTATTTCTATCAACATGAATATAGACTGCTTATTTATTTTGAGATGTTGTAAACATCCTGCTTGGCGTTACTTACCTGAGCTCGTCATTCTTGTGTTTGACTGAGTGTAGATCCGCAGTCGAGAAAGGGAAAAACTCGTTAGTTAGGGGACTTGCTTTGAGGATACCAGAGCGGTTCTCCTTTTGTCATCGATGTAGGTTTTCGTATATTTTGTATTATTTATATTTTGTTTTGAAACTGGGATAAGGGTTTATGAGAGATCTTGGGCATGTATACTATAATGTACTATTCTTTGACTTGATATACATATTGATGTTGGTATACATACGCCGGGTTTTCACACTCTAGGTTGTTTTGACTAGTGTCTTAGAGTTATTGCTATTAGTCTTAGAGTTATTGATGTTGGTATACATATGCAAGGTTTCCACACTCTAAGTTGTTCTGAATACTGTCTTAAAGTTATTATTATTAGATTAGGGATTGTTCCGGGGCATTTGAGCTCATATTAATGTGTGTAAGGCCCTTGAGAATGCTTCACTTTATTCGTGACATTATTTATATCGAATATCATATTGGTTCTATGTACGATTGTTGTTGGTCACACATGGGGTTTTTCATCCTTGGTTGTGGCTACATCTCTTGCACAAGCTAGTTTGCGACATGGATCGCATTGATGGTAGTAGAATATATCTACGACTTTCAGGAGGGATTCATGGTTCTTTTGACTTGAAATAGCGTCTAGAGGGGTTCCTCGTTTACTAAAGTTAAGGTTTAGTCATTGTAAGCCTGCATTCATTAGCATGGGGCATCGCTGGATTCCTGTACTTGTTTTATCGTACGACTGGGTTAGGTCGGGGTTTTATCGTGGTTATACAATTGATGATGACTTAGCTACTAAGTGTTTGAGCCTATTTATTTATTTAATTATGCTTTTTAAGTATTTTGTAATGCTTTATATTTCTTACTGATGATTTTTGTAAGATGTATGTTGTTTACAACCATGAGAATGTAATTGTCTGTTGCTAGAGGTCACATTTACGTGTCTTGTAGATTTGTTAGTTTTATTTCATGATTATTATGTAGACTTCTCTTGAGAATTTACTCACTGGGCTCGTCACTGTATTTGTTGGGTGACTGAGTGCAGATCTTTCATTGAGCAAGAGCAAGGGCAAGGAAGTACTATGCGATTATTTCTGAGTTTATTGCTCTTTCGACTCAAGTTTTTGAGATATAGTATATATTTATATTGTACAATCATAGTTAAAAGAAAAACTACAAGACTTAAAACCGCTAATTATTCGAACAACATTAATCACTTTAAGATCACAAGCGACAACAATTAAAATAGATCAAACTACGTTTTTTTTTTGAAAATCAAAAGATGCAATTTTATTGCAAATCTCTTACCAGTACATCTATGATAAACGAGGGTACAGTAGGCCACTCATGTCGACCAGGCAAAGAACTAGCTTCTCGAGCAATAGTATGGGCTTTTAAATTCGTTGATCTACGAACAAAATACACTCTATAGGACAACATGTCCTTTAACAATTCATTACAATCCTTAACTATCGAGTCAAAATATGATAAGTCATTGAACCTGCTCGACAGTGCATGAACTACCACTTGGACATCCATCACAATGGTGACACGATCCCACCCCTCAGCTTCAGCCAGCTCAACACTTACTTTAGTCCAATTGCCTCTGCCGCCCTTTGTTCTAGGACCCCTAAAAAATGTTTCCCTATGGCAGCTACAAAAGTCCCCGAGTCATCCCGAATCACCGCATCTATGGAACTCACCCCTTTCTCCTTAGAGATCGACACATCAACAATACAATTAAACTCACCCCACCCTGGCTTCTTCCATCTTGTTTCCCCTTTACTCATTGGGTCTCTAGAACTTATTCCCGGGTTCCCCATTACACCATGTTCTTCCCTGGCACGCTGCCATTCAAATAAGTATAACCCAGCTCTACGAACAATTTGTGGAGTTGTCTCACCCCGTTGCCACCATACCACTGAGTTTCGATTATTCCATAGATTCTAAGACACCATAGCCACCATTTTTAGTACATATATTGAGGAGTTCACCATGATAGTCGCCAACCAACTTGGAAAATCATAGGGAATGGTCTCATCAACACCCACTTGAATCTCATCCCAAACCTGTCTTGCAAATTCACAACCTATCAACGCATGATATACACTTTCCACCCCTATTTTCCATACAAGCCAAACAAGGTCTATCAGAACTCTCCTCCTATGAAGGTTTGGAGTAGTTGGGAGAAAATTGCAAATTGTCGTCCATAGGAAATTACAAACCTTATTAGGAACATCAATACTCCACATCTACAAGAAAATATGGTTTTTGGGGCTGATAAAATATCGTCCCAAAAGCCCACAAATCGACCTAAAAGAACTTTTGGGTCGGACATGGGATGGTTATATGTTCATTGCAATAACATGGGTCGCAAAGATATTTGGGGCACACACGGGCATCCCAAATACCTTTTGTGACACCTTATTGTGATGGATTTCCATGCCATCCTAATTAGGTTTTTTTCTTTTAAAAAAATTTATTTGCTTTTGGGGCGGTCCTTTTTAAACTGTAAATAAGCCTTTTAAGGCTCCTGTGAATCGACCCAAAAAAATTATTTTAACAACCACATTATTTTTTTAAGGTGCACATAACCACCCTTAAAAGTACCTTGATTTGAAACACTAGAACAATTGGGACACTATTTTTCAGTCCCATGTTTCTTATTTTTTGTTCAAATTAGATTTCATTAGAAAATACAAACGCCTATAATTCATGAAAGTAATTTATAAAACACAAAATATAAACACAAATAAAAGTTCTCAATCAAAACATACGTAGTTACCTATAAATACATAATTGTCAATTTTTTCAAAAATAGTTAAGACAATCCTTACAATATTCTTACAACATTGATTTTTAAAACCCATCATTCCAAAATGAAGTAAAAAAAAGTCTATCATTCCAAAATATGGAGCAAAAGTTCACAAAATCCTTCCTAAAGAAATGAACCCATCATAAAAAACAACATCAAGATTCTTGAACACAAAAACAGATAACATGAAAGAAAGAAATGTTCAAAAATACGAAAGAAAAAATGGTCGATATATATGTTTGATATTTAAAATTTTTGACCTATAAAGTCATTTAACATTTTATGAATCTCCAATTCAAGTCGAGGTGGGTATTAAGACATTTCTAGCTTTGTAAAACCTTATTAAACCCTTCCACTAACTTAAATCTTGCTTATAATTCTTGTAAAATCTCGACAGAGTTTCCCCTCAAATATTGGGGCCTCAAAAATCACAAAATATGTAATAATATGCTCAAAGTTCAAATAGGAATTTATAAACCCATCATAGAACAAATGTGATCATTTAAGTAGTGCATACAATAAATCAATAAGCCTTAAGCATGACTCTTCAATATATGAATCATAAAGTTAAAACATTCCCCAAAACAATCATTAACTAGAATTAAGTTGCAACTTAACCTTTAATAAGCTCAAGGTTAAAGTAGTCTAAACTTCAATGAATTGATAGTTTACAAATCGCAAAAGAATGAAATTAAAATTGATTGCCATACAAAAATTATTTCTAGTTTGTTTACTTTAGTTTCAAACTCCATCTAAAACATGTAGCATAATCAAACAAGTGTCTTCATTATATTAAATCCATGATTCAAACAATTAAGTGTAGTGAGTTCCAACATGTTAGAAACACCTAATTAAAACAATTACAAGACTCTTAGAGAAATTCATGTATAAATGGAAACCAATTTAATTTAATTGGAATGTCACAAATTGATATAGTTACAAGACTCTTTGTTGTCAAAAGAGAGTTCCTAATGTATTCAAGTATATTTCATTGATTCATTTAATGAAATGTTTGGAATTTCACAAATTAGAATCAATTTAATTTCATCACTCTCAAAGGTCTAACAACTTCTTAATCTAATAAATTATAGCTCCATAGTATCGTGACAAGTAAAAGAATAGTTTTCTTAAGTTGTGTTAGAGGGCTTTCACCCATTTGAGGTATACATAAGAACACATTCAAAGTATAATCAACATGCATACCTCATACAATATTGATACTGAAAAGTACAAGAACGTATATCTAGCTTTCTCTTTGGCACTATGTTTCTAGTTACAAACGTGATCTTGAAACTCAAGTGACAAAACCAAAATAGGTTCTATGGGAAGTAATACAAATGATCATAACACAAATTAATGAGCAGATAATTCATGATAGTACCATCAATCTTAAAACAAAGTATTATTAATGTTTATTTATAGGTATACATATAATTCACATGGTAAAAGCTGATGAAATAAATAAATAATTGATCAAGGATCATTATTTACACAAGGAACACGATTCTTAATCAAAAGTTTAACTTCACCAAATGAACATTATGAAATAAAAATAGTAATTTAGGGAGTGATCTACACCGTAAAGACACCAGGTAGGAGTAAACTCAACTATCATAAAGACACCAGGTAAGAGTACTCAGCTACCGTAAAGTAATAGGAAACAAAGATTTTTGAATAAACATGGCAGAATTCAAATAAATCAAGCAGTAAATACTATAGTAATTTTAGTTGGGTTACTACACACTTCAAACCGCACTCCTCGTCCTGTAAAACAAACCCTGGTCTGACTCCTTTAAATCCCCGATATCCCAAAATATCGATCGAATTAACCTATTACCATTTATCATTGATTTATGGTCAACTGTTTGTATTTTAGGTCAATTAGTATAGGCATTATATTCACTATACCTAAAACAGCCAAAAAAAATCATCTGATGAACACCCAACGCGTTGGAGGATGACCCAGCGTGCTGGTGTTCATCCTGTTCATCTTCATCATTGGGCGGATGTCCATCGTATTTGGGGTATGTGGCACCGGTATGTATTGGAAAGCGTATTTGCAGCGATTTTGCGAGAACGAGAGCTGCTGCAAAAACATCACCCAAACTTCCACCAACACTATCGACCCTACCCTCACCTCATGGGGGAACAAACAACATTTTCAAAAGCAAAAAGCACAACAAAATATATCAAACATACATCAAATTCTCGGATCCAACACCAAACTTGAAAAAACTCATTTCATGAAAATGAACCCAACCTCAAAACCAACAACCAAAACTCTTTTCTCCATACTCATAGCACCCAATAAACACTACAAACTGGGCAAAAACAGTGGTACACAACCAAACCATGAATTCATCACCAACATACACCAAACCATACTTGAATGCAAGAGAAATGAGAGGGGATTATGGATCTTACCTTGCTTTGATGATTTCACACTCCCAAGCACTTCAAATGAGCTCTCAAAAATCACCAAACCCTCACTTTCATATTGGATTTTTGGATTTCATAGGGAGGAGAGAGAAAAGATGATAAAATGAGAGAAAATGAGTTTTTATATGTAATCCTTCATCACCACTCACGCACATATCTCCATGCTTGCTTGGATGGCCAAGATGAGGTCAAATGACCTCCACAAAGTGACAAAACTGACCCACATGCTCACCTTGACCTTATACACATGGCACCAATTATATGCCTTATCGGGCATTCCAATACCCGGCTCCGAACCTTGCCCGATGACATTCACGCTCAATGACTGTACCAACCTCCTCAACATCATTTTATATTAATTATTTCATGAATTTTATCATTTATTGTGTTTATATAGTC
This sequence comes from Stephania japonica, assembly GCA_039657345.1. Classification (NCBI taxonomy): domain Eukaryota; kingdom Viridiplantae; phylum Streptophyta; class Magnoliopsida; order Ranunculales; family Menispermaceae; genus Stephania; species Stephania japonica. The sequence continues at coordinate 31,731,620 of CM077561.1, forward strand.
CCCCATTCCAATGTACTAGCCATTCGCCACCCGGTAGACGCACCTAAACGCTAGTTGTGGCAAAAAAACGTGTCATACCGCCTCATTCGTCAATGGACAATATAAACACATATATTGCAATGAAATTTAACTACTTGAACATATACATCGCAATTACCCAACAAAAGCACACAAAACGGACTGTATACCTAATCAGGGAGTGCTCCGGCATCGATGTGGGACCCACGAACGTCCCCGTTAGTGTCCACATCTACAATGATGTCATAAATAACGGTAATTATAAATTGGGTCGTTACATCATACATGCCCAACTTGCCCAAAAAGGATGAGAAGACTCGATGAGAAACTGCTTTAGTGAGGATGTCAAGTAGTTGATCTTCTGATTTTATCTTAGGCAACTCCATAATTTTCTCATCTAACTTTTCTTTAATGAAGAACTTGTCCACTTCGACATGTTTCGTATGATCATGGTGAGCTGGATTATGAACAATATCGCGTGTTGCTCTGTTGTCACAAAAATAACTTGATTGGTTGCTTAGGTGAATACCCCAAGTCGTATAGGAGAAGTTTCAACCATAATGCCTTCAGAAACCAAGTGCCATGCCTCAAAACTCTGCTTCAGAGCTTGAGCGAGCCACAACATTTTGTTTTTTACTTCTCCATGTCACAAGATTCCCGCCAACAAATGTAAAGTAATCAGATGTCAAGCGTCTATCATTTGTAGTACCAGCTTCTACATTCATCTATCATTTTTTACTTCTACATTCGTCTATACTTCTATATTTTGACAATCTATATTTTTTGTGAATAAGATTCCTTTTCTATGAGCATTTTGTAAGTACTTCAAGATGTGTGTAACTACATTCATGTTTTGTTTTCTAGGATTATGCATGTATTGACTTACCACACCTAAGGCATAAGCAAGATCTGGTCTTGTACGGGCTAAGTACATCAATCTGCCCATAAGTCATTGATATCTTCCTTTATCGACTGGTGGTTGGTTGTGATGAGAACCAAGCTTCAACCCTTCTTCTAATGGTGTACTAGTTGGTTTGAACCCTGACATTCCAGTTTCTTTTAAAAGATCTAAAACATACTTTCTTTGAGATAAGAAAATTCCAGTACTTGACCTTGAAACTTCAATACCAAGAAAATATTTTAAAGGTTCTAAATCTTTCAATTCAAATTCTTTAAATAGATATTCTTGTAGGGCTTGCTTTTCATTGGGATCGTTCCCTATTACCACCATATCATCAATGTAAACAATGAGTGATGTGATCTTATCATTGTCCTTTTTTAGGAACAAAGTATGATCATAATTGCTTTGGCGATAGCGCTTTCATTGATTTAGTAAACCTTCCAAACCATGCTCTAGGAGATTGTTTTAGCCCATATAATGACTTCTTTAATTTACATACCTTTTATCTCTGTTTATCAGTCATGATGTATCCAGGTGGAAGATCCATGTATAATTCCTCCGACAACTCTCCATGAAGAAATGCATTCTTCACATCAAATTGTTGGAATGGACAATCCATGTTTGCAGCTAATGATAATAAGACCCGAACCGTGTTAATTTTAGCTATAGGTGCAAATTTCTTCGTGTAGTTGATCCCAAAAGCCTAGGTATACCCTTTTGCAACAAGTCGCGCTTTAAAGCATTCAATAGTTCCATCTGAATTGTATTTTATTGTATATACCCATCGACACCCAACTGGTTTCTTTCCTTATGGACAATCCATAAGTTCCCAAGTCTCATTCTTCTGCAAAGCTTTCATTTCTTCATTCATAGCAGTTTTCTATCTTGGATCAGCTAAAGTTTTTTGCACACTGTTAGGAATATATACAACAGATAAACGGTCGTTAGACATATAATTACTCATGGAGTATTTCACCTTACTAGATGACTCGGGTTCATATGTTGGCTTGGGAATACCTCTACTGCAACGGTTTGGTAATTGTTTTCTTTTTGGTTCAACGACCGGATTTAGAATACCTTCAAAAAGACAACGATTGGTTTGGTGTTTCTTCAATACATTGAAATTTAGATGTTGGAGGAAGTTCAATGTCATGTATTTCTTCAGCTTCATTTAGATCAATCAATCCATCCAATGTCATGTACTTCTTCATTGACTACCTTGTTTATCCTTTCCTTAAAGACATGATAATTTTTTTCAAGGAACTGAGGATCATATTGAAAAGTTTAAATTTCTTTAGCATACTCCCCCTGAAGTTTAGACTCAGTGGAGAAATGCATCACGTTTTCACAAAACACTGCATCCATAGTAACAAACATTTGATGTGTAGGAAGATGATAACACCGATACCGTTTTTGGTGTGGTGCATATCCCACAAACACACAAAGTAATGCTTGATGGGCTAATTTTATGCGTTGGTGCTTGTGAAGGTGTACATATGCTACACAACCAAAAAACACGAGGTGACAAATTTGAAATGCTAGGAGAAATCATGACATTTGGCATAGCTTGAAGGGGAGTTCGCAATTCGAGTGTGCTAGAAGGCACTTGATTAATTAAGTAAAATGCAAAAGTGATCGATTTCCCCAAAATTCAGTCGGTATATGTGCTGCAATTAGAGAAGTCCATACAACCTTCAATAGATGTCGATTATTTCGCTCTACAACTCCATTTTGTTGAGGAGCATTAGCACAAGTGGTTTGATGAACAATTCCATTGTTTTCAATAAATCTTTTTAGTGTTGAACTCTGATATTCTCCACCATTATCACTGCGCAAAACTCAAATTTTGGCATTATACCGAGTTTCAATAAATTTATGAAAATTCACCTCGTCCTTCGACTTCATCAAGTATAACCAAGTCATTCTAGGACAATCATCAATGAAAATAACAAACCACAGATACCCACTCAGTTTTTATCTTAGATGGTCCCCAAACATCAAAATGTATGATCATAAAAGGAAGCGGACTTTTATTTAAAGTTAGAGGAAGTGAGACACGATAACTTTTTGCCTTTTCACAAGTATCACAATGGAAACTTAAAATATCTCGTTTTAAAAATAAATTTGGAAATAATTTATTTAGATACCCAAATGATGCATGACCCAACCATTTATGCCATAACCAAATTTCATAATTTTGTTTCTCTCCCTGGGATCCATCTGTAATCAATACTCGTTGCATCTTCTTTGGTGATATATCCAAGTAATTTAACTTTCCTTGTTTAATATCATAACCAATCGTCTGCCTAGTTTAGATATCCTTAAATTCACAAAAGTTAGGCCAAAAAATGACAACACAAGATAAGGATCATGTGATTTGAGAAACTAATAAGATATTAAATTCTAAAGACAGAACAACTAAAATAGACTTTAAATATAATGTACTAGTAAGAGTTAAGGATCCTTCTCCGACAACTTGGAGTTTATGGCCATTAGCTATGGAAACAAGTTGGTGTGAGAACTTGAGGTTTGAGACTTGTTTTGAATCAAAAGTCATATGATTAGTAGCACCAGAATCAATTATCCATGCACTATTATTAACAGATAAAGAAGTCTTTAAAGCCTTACCTTCAAAGTTTGTGGTGGCTATGACATCTCCATTTGTTCTAGATGACTCCATCTTTTTCATCATATATAATTAGTTGATCAATTGACAAAACACCTTTGGCTCTAATACCATGCAAAAATACTAACAAATATAAAAGCAATAAAAATGGAGACAATGATTTACGTGGTTCGGTTTTTTGACCGACTACGTCCACGAATGACATGCGAATAAAATTTCATTCATGTTTTGATAGCTACACCAACTTTATATTTATAGAAGCATTCAAAATATGAAATCTCCAACCAATCAATCAATCAATCAATCAATCAATCAATCACTCAATTAATCAATCAATTCATCAATCACTCAATCAATCAATCAATTAATTTTTCCTTTTATTTATAATCTTAACAAGTGTAACCCAGAAAGTACGTACATTTGTTTGCATCGTGCAATGCGCCTTGAAAAGCGTGTACAACACGATGGACGGCTCATAAATAGGTACGTTAACTTCGTAGGTTTTTGAAAACCATTAATGAACAAACAAAAATCACTTTCCTATAAAGGAAACAAATAAAACCATTTATATTTAGACGCGTTTGGTTTTGATCATGCAGCCGTACAGTATCAATCTCTAAGATTCATTAGTTATATACTATATATTGAGTAATTACATTCCAACAATAAAAAGAAACTCCATAAAAGAAAATTGAGGTTTGTGTTAATTGAAAATCTTTAATTTATTTGAAAGAAATTAAAGATTCCAACAGATCAATCGAAATCTCCAGTCTGGCTCTTGTTAATTATATATGCGTCCTAATCTTTGTTTTTGGTGAATTTTGGTGAGTAATTTCTTGAACAAAGAAGATGGGGTTTTCAGAGTGTTGGGGTGGTGGTCCTGGTACTGGAGCACTAATGCTCATAGTAGTTGTCGTGTTTTCTGCAGTTAACATAACAGTAGTGGAAGGAGACTATGGATGGATTAAGGCAGACGCGACCTTCTATGGAGACGAGACTGGTAGTGAAACCATGCGTAAGTATATATTACTCTAAAATATTTATAATAATTAATATATATATAACCTTTTTGTCAAACATCAAATAGAAGAGATTCAATTCAAGTTTCTTGATCATGACCGTAGAATGCCTGCCTGCACTATTTCAATTGAAACTAATTAAATATGTTATTATTACTTTACTTTATTTATATATTCATGGGTATCAATCTTATATTTGAAATATTTTCATCTCTTCTTTACTTTAATTTTACTAATTTCTCGTAAGAGTTGGTCAAACGCTTCAACTCCGTGACCCATGAGAAACTAAGGGGATATAGCATTTTTACCTTGCACCATATATTGGAACTCACAACCTATTTCCCTCAATCAAAACTATAAAATATGTGCACATTTGCCCCTACGCCATATCTTTTCTAAAAGCAATAATTAAATATATATTATTAATTAAGTTATGTTAATTATTAAAAACATACATAAATATCTTATTTTAAATTTATGTATAACAATAATATGAAGGATTTTCTCGCACGTCATCACTCACATCGACTGCTAGACAAGGCTTGTGCATCACAAAAACAAAAATAAAAAAGCCCAAATTGTTAGACAAGGTCAGGAGCTAAAAGTCCCTTACGATTGGCCTTTTTTTCTTTTCTTTTTTTTTTTGGTTTTTTTTGGGATAAAGTAAGTTGCATTTCATCTGAAAAAATGGGTTAAACCTATACAAACTGTACACCCATCCCTTGAACAGGGGACCCATAAAACATAGACAAAAAACAGAAGCAAAAAGGCCTACCAGATCACAAACAAAGGTGTTGCCCAAAAAAACCACATTCTATGACTACCTTCCCATAACTTTGGCCGCCAGTCGCGTCGTCTAACACGCAAAGGGAGAACCCAAAAAATATGACCCACTGAAGGCCATCAAACAACAAAGACTTGACGAGATATTTTCTTCTAACATAGGCGCCCATCCGTTGAAAAGGCCATTCATCCCCCATGATTTGAACAGTTTATGGTTGGAAAGCTATTTGGTGATGCAGAGCTTATTCCCTGCCCCAAACCTCCCCGTGATTTATGAAAGTGTCGTTGAAGATCCTTGCGTTGCATTCCCTCCAAATGCACCACACAATAGCTTGCGTGCCACATAACCATCCATTGTCATGGCCCCTCAAAAGCCAGTGGCCCCGTTCTCAAACCTTTCCCATAGAAATTGAAGCATGTATAGTTCAATGTTATCCGCCACACCCGGAGGAATAAAAAAAACAGACATGTAATGATTGGCCTTTTTTTCTTGATTAGAGTGGCCTTCTTTGCTCACTTCATAGTTAGCAAATTATTGATATTTTTTTTTTTGAAAACAGCAAAATATTGATATTACTATATATAGATTAGAATTTGAGCCTGTTGGACCAAATTCCAACATTAATTAGCAATGAGTACAGAATGGAGTTGCGGATTGAGTAGTTGAAATTTGCTCTGTTTAACAAATACAATAACAAACAACGACAAAGCCTCAATTTTAAACTAGTTGAGGTTTACTTCATCGGTCAAACTCTTCTACTAAGCTCGGTTTAACAAATATATAAATAATGCAACATATTCTTCTTGTGTGTGCGGTCAAAGAGAAGGTGTTACAACTTTTGTTTTGTGGTATTTTCTTACCGGACCCTATATATATATATTTGCTATAAAATGATAAAGATTTTCATTGAGATATGCATTGCACACAAGTCAATAAAAGCTATGTCATTGTGTAGCAAATGTATGTACCAAAGGCTCTCAAAAAATTATTTTCCTTTCATACTAGCTTTTATATAGATATGATTCTAAGCACTAGTAGTAAATCCTATGTGATTTTTCCAAAGTAAAAAGTAAATCCTATGTGATAGATTCTTAAATTATACAAAGATATACATTTACACATATAAGTTTATACATAAAAGATTAGATTTGATTACACTTAATTGCATTTACATGTATATACATATACGTTTTAAGTATGTCAATCTACGCAACTTGATCCAGCCCAAACAACCTCACTTAGTGAATTCAAATAGACTGAATTGATGAATTATTTGGGCTAGACTGAATTTTCATACAGAGGGCACCTTTAATTGTGCGTCGATGGTGTTATTCTAGGCCTTCTAAATCTTTTATGAAATCAGAAAATTTACTAATCAACAATACCACTTTTGTGAAGGTGGATTAATGTATTTCAGTTAATTAGAGTTGTATTAATGTTCGGTTTATAATTCACCAACAGAGGGGGCTTGTGGCTATGGCGATCTCTTCCAACAAGGTTACGGCCTGGAGACAACAGCACTAAGCACAGCTCTCTTCAACGACGGTCTCGCTTGCGGAGCATGCTACGAGATCCGATGCTTCAACGACGCGCAGTGGTGCATCCCGGGCTCCATCAAAGTCACCGCAACAAACTTATGTCCACCAAATTACGCACTGCCAAGCGGCCAAGGCGGTTGGTGCAACCCTCCACGCAAGCACTTCGATCTCTCGCTGCCCATGTTCCTGAAGATTGCCAAGTACAAAGCCGGCATTGTGCCGGTGCTGTACCGAAGAATAGGGTGCGTGAAGCAAGGCGGGATTAAGTTTGAAATCAAGGGGAACCCGTATTGGATGATGGTGCTTGTTTACAATGTGGGTGGTATTGGAGATGTTTTTGAGGTTAAGATTAAGGGGTCCTCCAGAGGTGATGAGTGGGTGCAAATGCAGAGGAATTGGGGGCAGAACTGGCAGACGTTTGTGCGGTTTCAGGGAGATAGCTTGTCGTTCCAAGTGAGTGTTCAGGGTGGGGAGATGGTGCAGTGTGACGGCGTTGCTCCGGCAAGTTGGGGGTTTGGGCAGACTTTTGAATGTGCTACAAATTTCTAGTTGGGGTTTTGGGCAGACTTCTTAATGTGTTAGAATGTTGTGTATTTTTAGTATTATTTTTGTTTTTGTCAACTAATTGGGTGGAAGAACTGAGATTACATGATTACACATTCTAGGGAATGGTAAGCCCCAAGTGTCATCCAATAAAATGGGAAACAATCCTGTGACAATTTGTTTCAAAGTTTTATTTATTTTTAAGAAAAAATTTTGTAGTCTTCCGTGCCTAGTGCACTGAGAGAAACTGCTAATCTAGTTTTTTTTTTTTTTTTTTTTTTTAATTAACACAAGACTCAAATTTAAGACCTTGAGACCTCCCTAAAGATAAACAAATTAGCCGCTTACCGCTTGAACCCATCAATTGTCTGTTATCTTTGGGTTTTAACCCAATAAAGAGTTGCGATTTTTCCTTCTTTTTTTTTCTTGAAGAAAAACTAACCAATTTATATCTCCAGATCATGTAATACCGTCATTTAAGCACGTATAAAAATAGTAAATTTTATGAAAAAAAAAACTAGTGGATTTATGACGTTGTCAGCTCCATATATGGGAGATGCACACACAAACAATATGGCAAACCATAAAGTTCCATAAAAGGTTAAATAAAGTTGAGTTAAGTTAAACAAAACCCTATTTATGTTGTAATTAAGAACACCTATCATAAAGTTCACCCTACTTATTTCTAAAAAAAATTTGATTTTGCAATCAGAAATTACCCACAACATCTCCATCACGCAAGCCTAGCTAGCACCAATAATTTGTTTCCCAATTTTTTCTCATCACTTCTTGCATCTACCTCCCTGATTTTCAAAGTTGTCGTTGACATTGTGGTGCAGAGGCGGAACCAAAAAATTTAGTTAGGAAGGCGAGTTTTACCTAGACCTATACACACTAGCTCGGTCCACCCAATGAGGCTCGAGCTTGAGTTGTAAAGCTAATATCGACCTGACTCTATTTAAGAGTGTTAAAGTTTGATAATTTAACTAGCAAGTTTAAATTTGTATTTATCAGTTCAAGTCACGCTCTCGATTGTAGAACTTATAAAATACTTACTATTTACTTCAAAATGAGTTAGTCCGTCTAGACCTAGCTTATATAGCTAGGTATTATCAAGCTATTTGCTCACTAATTTGCTTGTATTATCTTATTAATTTTATTGCAAATTCATTATGATTAGTAGATTATTATTCAATTTGGAATTTTTGTTTATATAGCTCAAGCCATATCAGGCTTGAATATATAGGCCACATAGAAAAACTTTTTGTCAAATGAAAAAACTATATAATCAAAAATTCAAAATTGAATAATAATTTAATAATCATAATGAATTTGCAGTAAAATTAATAAGATAATACGAGCAAAAATTTTCACCCAAAAAAAGACACATGCAAAAATTTTATGATAAGGGAGTTAATTTTGTAATTTTTTGTTAAATAAAAAATATTTTAGATTACTTCTCAATTATTTTTCTTCTTCCTAAACTTTCACTTAATTATTTTATGTTTTGAAACAATAAAAAAAAAGAGGTTCGAGAGCTTTTTAAACTTTATCTTTATTGACACATTTTGTAATTAATTAAATATAAGTTTTGTTGTCATTGATTAAGTGTATGTTTTGGCAATAACATTCTAACCGCAACTCGGAATTGAGTTCCACAAAATTTTAATGAAACTAGGGTTTAATATCTTTACAAGGCATGGTATATATCTATGACTGATATACACTTAGTAAAAAAATATGAATTTTATAAATTTTATTTAACAATTTTCTTAAATGCACAAAGAAATTTATTTTTTGGGCCTTCCATGCACCATAGATATATTATTAATATTATCAATTATTCTACCGGAAAAGTGTTAACTGTGAGAAGGGAAAAAGGTTGGAAGCAGAAGCATGTAAGGGGGGTAAAAGAGGGGTTTGACGGGCGTGTAAGAGGGGCGAAAGAGGGGTTTGACAGGCGGGGATGGGGGCGAGGTGCGGTGCATGTAAGGGGACCTGAGGGTCAAGGGGGGGCCAACCGCCACCTCCCCGGGTCCCCCACTGTTGTGGCGCGCGATGGCTTTAAGAAGATTATATTATATTTTTTGGATGAGTACATATCAACATTTTTAAAAATAGATGGATGAACTCTTATCAATAGAAGTTGCTACAAAAAAGATAGGGTTTGATTTAACCAAACTGGAAGGAGTTTTGGATCACATCAATTTTATTTCAGCTTATCAAATAGGAGTAAGCTGTATCGAAAGCCAATGTATAAAATCAATGAAACATTGGAAAATTTAAAATGAGGGGAACTCGATGTCGGAAGGGCATCTTCTTCCTTTGGGAAAGACTGGGCAGTCGATGAAGTTGGAACCGGAAGTGTCCACACACATGTAGACTTGGTATAGCTGGCCGTTGCCCGACTCGTCCACATTACACTCTATCCATGGAGTGAAGCCACTTGCTTCACTTATCGCACCTTTTATGCTGTTGAAGCTGTAAGAATTCCCATTTGGCTCAATTCCTGCGCCATTGATCAAAACTTTCTTACGTTAATTAATTTGATCATCTTAATTGGACATGTCTATCAACAATACGTTATTCGGAGCCACATATACATACTTTAGTTAAGCCAAAAAAAAAAAAAAAAACTTAATTTTTACTATAATTTAACGTAGTATTTTTCTTTAATTACAAGCTCGCTAGAAGTGAAACCCCCAGCCCATTGTAGGAGATATTTTCATCACAATTACAAGCTCAAAAGGAATAATTTCAAGCCACCTAATTGTCATAGTAGATTCATAGAATCTAGGTGTTAGAGCATCTCCAATTAGACACTATAATAGTCCCAACTGTAAAATAGAGTCCGGTTATTTCCAACCAAACTCTATTTTGGATGCTATTATAGCGTTCACTTTTTTTTTCTTTTTTTATTATTATTTTTTGATAAAAAACGTCTATATATTATCTTTTTTAAAAAATATAAATGTATATTTTTCATAATTTTTTAATGATTAAATAATTTATTAAAACTAATACAAATAAATAACAAAATAGAGTTTTAGAGTAGAAATAGAGTTTGTGGTTGGAGGAGAAATAGAGTTTGATGTGACAAAACTATAAAATAGTAGGGAAAATAGAGTTTTGGAGTTAGAGATGGTCTTACAATCAATATATATAGCCTAAATGAGCCTAATGGGTCCGATAAGCCCGTAAAATTATCAAGATTCATATATTTGAATTGTTTGATATTATCTACTAATTAAGATTCATGATTGATTTGGATTAAATATTAACTAAAGTTTAACATTATTATACGTTTTACATACTCAAAGATTGTTCGTCTCATGAAAATGCTAAATATTGGTGCATCATAGCTAGATCAGTTCAAAGGCCGGGCCTAGGTGGTTTTTTTTTCAAGGCCATAAATTTAAATGTGGTGGGCCCAAACCCGCCCAGGCTCGCAAAGGGCTGAGCTTGGGCAGGCTTTGGTGGGCCTAAATGTAGTTGCTTATATTTTCAAAAACTAAATATATTTAATAATTATTGAAAATAACAAACTTTGATGTGGTGGATAAGTGGTTAGAATTTTCTGCAAGAGGTCTTGAGTTCAAAACTCTCAATCAACATTTCTTTTTACATGAATATGTATAAAAGTTTAATCAACTTTAACCACCGGTCGGGCTTGGGCCAATTCCCTAAACCCAAGTCCACCCATTAGTTGGTTAGGCCCGAACCGGACTTATATAAGATTTTAAGACCTAAGCCCAGTCCAAAAAGGGTAGGCACGAACTGGTTTAAACATAGCTATCGGTTATTTTCCTTTTTTTAACTTAAAAAATAAACAAAATTGCCAAATATAGATAACAGATAGTAATTCTCATAAACAATGCTATAGTTTATAGATACTTTTTTTTTGTCAAGTATAGCTTATAGATACTAAATTCTAGTAATAGTTAAAGAAGAGATGCATGTATAATAAGGTAGTAATTTTTTTACCAGCATTTTGAAGGACGTTGAGGAGGTCTACTTTTTTCTTCAAGTTAAGAGCTGCGCTGAAGTAGTCGTGTTGACGAGGGAGTGTGGACTCGGAGCACGTGCCGTGCTTTTCCCACTCGTGCGACCAGAAAGTTGTGCCGTCGCCACTTGGGCAAGCCAGTGTGGGCCATACACTTTGCATTGTCCTCTTCAAGTCCGAGATCTGTTTCATTTACTTGTATGATCATCAAAAGATCTAACTATCAATTATCAAAAAAAAAAAAAAAAAAAAAAGATCTCACTATCATATGCCATAATTGGTTCCATAAGCTGTAATTAATTACCACTAAGCTTTGACAAAAAAAAAATTTAATTACCGCTTAGCAGTTAAAAAAAATATATAGCCCCCTCGATTTTTCTCTAAAATTGTAAGTTTGTTGTGATTTTCACCAACACTATCTTGATGTGTATCCACTATCCAGGGTGTGAATATTGAGGGCATAAGGCCATTCTTAAATGGCCGGATATGATTGGACTTTGATGTCCTTCGTGTAAATTTTGCCATAAATGAATTACTTTTTTTTAGTTGAGCATAAATGCATTATATATTAGTGTATACGAAAAGCATCGTGTACCAAAGAAGGATATTCTTATTTTTAATTACTTTAAAAAAAGAAAAATAAGAATCATTGATTGGATTGTTAAAATCTCTATATATTATATTTATATATTTATTAAATATTTATAGATCATATATAATATTTTCCAAATCTTCTTTACCTTTTATTGTAAAACATTACCAGTTTTTTGAAGTACAATAAAAACTTCATTAATTATAATGACTCAATAAATTTAATAGTATTAGGAGTAGACGTATATAAAATTGATTGCACGAATGAATTAATATAAATTTGCTAATAGTATATTTTCTTACAAATAGTTGGAACGCGACAATACAAAGATACTACTATATAAGTAGACTAAAAGACTGTGTCAACAAAAATGTTACTGAGTGTTTTCCAATACTATATAATTAGACGGCATAATGAAAAACATGAGCTCCAATAATCTGTTAGAAATTAAAGAAATTCGTATCAACTCTTTGGAAAGCGATTTAATGATGTACATTTGTCACATCTCGATGAGTAATGATCTAAAACCTGAACAAACTATCTTGCAAGTGTATCTATCAAATGCATGTCGGTTTTTCCTCCTTCAACTCCATTACTATTAAATCTAAATTTAAGCCTACATTATATATGCTTAAATAGCTAAGATTTTCTTATATATTGACGTAATCGATCACCTCTTTTTACTCAATGCGGTCGGCCGGCCGAGAACGTTTGTTGTAATAAGTTCACCCAGCCGACCAAGTCAGTTTCTATAAAAGGGCAAACATATAAAGAAAACTGCAAAGTACAACGATATTCGCAATAGGAAATTAAGGGTACGTAGAATTTGATTTTCTTTAGAAAAAAAAAAAAAGAGAGTAGAATTTGAAGAACTAGCTTTTTTTTTTTTTTGTCAAAATGAATTTAAAGAAATTAATCAAGTATTTGAGTTCGATCATATTTGAAATAAAAAAGAGTGTCAATTATGTACCTTAGAGGGGTCGAAGGGAGTGTTGGGATTGCAATTTGAAGGGTAACTTCCATCTCTGTTGTTTGGCCACAACCCATGGATGCCAAAATCTGCTGCAGGTTTTCCAGTGGAGGGATAGCAACAACTCTGCTTAGTATCGCAATATGATCCAGGCCACTATAAATGTATACCAAAACAAATTAAGTGGACATCATAAGTTTTAATTATTTTTTCTGGTAATCATAATTTTCAATTGAGGTAAACGTTGTGAGAATCTATATTGGTCGAAAATAAAGATCCAAAATTTGGACACCCATTGTTATAAAAAAAGAAGAAGAAAAAAAAAACTAGAAATTAAATAATTAAATTATGTAAAGATCATCACCTGTTGAACAAAGTAGAAGAAATCAAAATCTTGGCCAACACAAAGAACTATCAAAAGCTGTGCTTGAAGGACAACTAAGAGGATCGAATTAGTGTTTCTTGGATTCATGGTTGGATCGAGGACTATGATTCAATCTAATTTCTTTTAGAGTTTGGGTTTGAAAGGCAAGAGCTGTGCACTAATGCTCACCTTTCGAAAGCTATATATAGAGAGAATCACATAACTTTATTGCAAAATCAAATCAATGTGATACATTGCCGGTGCATTCAATCCGTTCATTTACAGTGGGGTCCCACTTCTCTACATACATCTACCACATCAAAGGGTGCCACTTTAGGTGATGTGTCGACCTCTCAACTATACAAGTTAAACTGTGGAGTGCACGGCACTTGCACTACTACGGTACTACACTACTACTACCATCTTTGTTTCTTCAATGACATTAACAGGGACATATTTGACAAAAAAAAAAGACATTAACAGGGACATAACCACACATGCATTGCTACTTTTTTGTCCTGGGATGCTCTTAAAATGATACAATTTTTTTTGGTGATTTAAAATGATACAATTTTATAATTATTCTAAGTCTTTTTTTTTAATTGGGATTTATTATATAATTTTATTGTTAATAGTGTTACTTTGACGAAAAACTAGAAGCATTGGTAAGAGATTCTAAAATTTGGTCTCATTAATCCCAACAGATGTATATTCATGTAATATGGGCGTTATGATTTGACAAAAAAATAAAAAATAAAATGGGCGTTATGCACAGTGGATATACATCCTCGAAATGTTTTTCATATATAGGCCAGGCTGGCAGTATCACTGACTGATTTGTTAATTGTCATTTTGTCACTAATCTATAATCGTAGATATTGATAAGTACAGTAGTAGGCAGGCAATATTATGCACACTAACTAGCCATTTTAATTATTTTTAAATTTGAAATTAGTTTTGTATGTTAGCATCCACATCTATAATTCTTTTCAAATTTGACAGGCTACGGAAAATGAGAAACGGAGGCGTTTTGGTTTCATATTTTAAGATACATGTGAATGTGATAACTGTTGGGGGGTAGGGAATACATGATGTCGCTTACTTTAAAGCACGTTTTCACACTTTAAAGTGATCATACATAAAATGCTAGAATTGTTGGCCGGCGGATGCCTGTATTGTCCTTCAACTTAACGAATTCAAGTGCAGGGTTTCACTTCAAAACTCTTCGATACCATTTGAGAAGAGATCTGCATTTGAGTACTTCTTTATAAAGTCACATATCATATTTTGGTCCATACAACCACCGTGTCAGATCGCATGATATGTCATCGCTAGACCTGTTCACGGGCTTGGATACCCGTCTGGCCCGCCCAAGCCCTTCACCAATGAGTAGGGCTTGGACAAGTTTTCTTAGGCCCTAGCTCACCTAGGGCCGATTTAATGTCTATATTTTCAAAAAAATATGTTAGAGACAAGGCTTGAGCTCAAAAGTCAAGACCTTCTACATTGATGATTGGTTTTTTTTTTTAACTTCAGTGAAAATCGAACCACGATCTCCCGAGGTCTTGCCTTTTTGGCAAGTGATGTCTTTGCCATTTCACCTTAGAGGCTTTAACTTATATATTAATATAAATGTATACAAGATACTATAAAATACTCACTTTATTTTAATTTTATGTAAGAAAAGTTTTTAAAAATACTTATTTTAAAAAATATGTATTTATTTTTATTAATTAAAAATATATATGGGTTTGATAGGCCGAGCTTGAGTTTTGTATTTTTTGCATGGCCAGGCTTGGGCCAAGATATAGGCCCGAACATTAGTGGTAGGTTGGGCTTGAGCCAAGGTACTTAGGTCTGGGCCCAGTTGGGCCCGACACATGAACGAGTCTAGTCATCGCTATCATCTCAAGGAGAGGCAACTCGAGGAACACATGTGATTATTGACAAACATGCGATTATTGACAAATTGTACGTGTGATGGACAAACAACTAATTCTACCAAACTACGAATAATGTACCAAATAAAACAAACCAAAAAAAAAAAAAAAAAAAAAAAAAAAAAAAAAAAAAAAAAAAGATCAAGCCAAACTTTGAACAATTCAATATGTAAATAAAGAGTATAAATTATATCAAGCGATGTGAAGGACTCACTAATGCTCGAGGAAATACAAAAATACCTCTTTAAAACACTTGAATGCTCACAAGTCACAATACCATTTTCCTGGGAAAGCAGTAACCATTATTAAGGGATGAACGTACCACTCCCAAATTGTCTCAAACCCTTAACCTTTTCTTTTTTTTTTGTTTTTTTGAGAACAACCCTTTACCTTTTTTTAAATAGCAAGAAACAATTAAAGGTTCTCCACGAGTCTGTCTTTTAGTCTCCAAGTCCCAAACACAAGTATGCGGACTTCTAAAATCTCTCCATTTTTTTTTTTTTTTTTTTTTGAAGCCTCTCCGCTTCGGTTTGATCTTTCAAATTTCGTTCTTAATCTTTCTATTATTGAAAGACGCTTCTCCTAGTCACTTCTAATTAAGTGATTTAATTAGGCAAGCTGGATTTTATGGGTAGGCCATCACATACCCCCAATCTCACCCCCAGCCCATGAGAAGATATTAAACAGATATGTTAAAGCATCCCCTATCAGATTAGGGCGATACTTCTGAAACCCTAATTAAGCCTTGGTATACTAGCCAGACGAAACTAGAGCCAGAAGCCTTCCTTCCGTACCTGATATACAATCCCTATATACCTCGAATATCGAATAAAAAGAAATAGATTATGCAGCTGAATTAAGATTTTTTTGATAACACACAAAATATACAAAATGTGTTTAAAACCGGAATAAACTTCGGTTACAACCCAATATCCCAACCTATTACATTACATCAAAATATAGTTCAAACAATATAAAGTTAAAGAGAAAATACAAAGAAAATTCATTACATCGAAGAGAAGAACAAAACTCCTATATCTTCTCTTTGCCCTTTCGTGAAGTGTCTTGAGATGCGCCTAAAATGTTAAAAGAGTGAGTGTGATAGCCTAAAACCCGAGGTCGCCACAACATGTGCCGCTTGCCCACAGCCTTGCCTAATCATTGGCCTCACTGTGTCCCACATGCACCACATCAGTCATTAACCTTATTTAAACCTCAAATTATGACTAACTTATATCATTTCATTAAAATGTTAGCCTATGGATTTATTTCATCTATTTAAAATCGTAATTAGTCATCAAACATAATGGAAGACTTGTCAGACATGATTAATTAATTAAATAGGTAAATACATGTCATATGATTAATTAATTAAATATGTGGAAAACCCTTAAAAGAAGTACCATGCATATAAGATAATCAAAATCCTTAAAAGTGTGTAATATACTTGTCAAGGTGTCTCTTTATGTTTCCCATATCCCAACTAAAAACAAAATAATAAAACCAACGTATGAGTCAGTCTCTGAAGATGGGCAGTCATAAATAATTCGCAAGCTTTCCCTTACCCCTGCTCGTACTAGGGTCTGCACTCAAACCATCACAACAAACAAATGACGAGTATAGAGTGAGTAATTCCAAGAAAATTTAATGAGTAATTACAAAAATAAATAAAGGAATACATAAAGACTATTAAATAAACATGTTAAAAGTAAACAGGCAATTGTAAATGGATCATCAGATGAATATAAAATAGTAAGGAATCAAAAGTACGTGCAGGATCCTAGTCAGACTAGAACCATACTTTAGACTATCCCTAGGCACTGCTAGTGAGTAAACTCAAACATGACTGAAATCCCTAACTTTGCTCGGTGGCCGACGTAGACCACGACGCACTGACATATGCATAGTAATAGCAGTCAGGTTGACTATTCACCGACGTACCTCTGATACATATGTTACGATCTAGTGTGCCACAAACACATAACAAAATAAACTCGGCGGGAGTAAACTCAAGCAATCGTAATAATAACAATATGGAAATGAGAATACTAAATAAATGAAGATAAATCAATAAAGAAGCAAGTAAATACTCGAGAGAATTTCAATTGGATTACTACACACCTCAAACCGTGCTCTAACTAGTCCAAAAACAGTCCCCTCATGTCTCCAATTGCGTGTCCAGTACCCATCAACCAATATTTTAAATCCATTACTTTCGATTAATTAAGTCAAATTTCCAAACCTTGAAAACCCTTATTTCATGTTTATAGGTTATTTATACCATATTAGTTCATATTATACCCGGTATAGGTCCCCAAGATAGGCCCCTAATAGGCCAAGCCAACGTTGTGATCTTTTTATACATCCTGTTCAAGCATCGCAGGGGGGTGCCGCCGTGGGTAAATCCTTACGACGCCAAGGCAATGAACCCATTGCCAACACACCGTAGGTGACGCCAGACCCAAAACCCCTATGGTTTTTTGACACCCCAACTCGTCGTTGCGACTAGCATCCATTCCAACCTCTTATAGCTATCCAAACCAGCCGTAAGAACCCTTCAAACCACATTAAATCTCAACTGAATCAATAGACCCGATGAATATCATCAAAAATCGATAAAACTTCACAAAATTATCAAAAACAACAATTCCATTATAAAAAAATACAAGAGTTGCTCAAGATCCAACTCAAAACATAACTTTCTGAGAATCCAGTGAACTCAACTCACTCCCCAAAAATAGCGTCAAAATATGCAAAAATACACCTGAAAGTTAGAGAGCGTGGATCTAACCTCGGATTTTCGATTGCTAGCCAATTGTTCCTCCAAATCACCTCCAAAAATCAACAAAACTGTCAACACTCCTCCAATTTTCGAAATGCTCACTTGAAAAGAGAGAAAAAGTGGTAGGTGTAAGTCAAAATATCCTATATATATCCCCAATCTCATCTTGTGTGTTGTATTGATCCCAAGGCTTCTCAAATTATAACGACCCGAATTCTACTTGACCCGACCCGAGGACATTTTGGTAATTTAATATTTTATTTGTGTTTGGTGTACTATCATGCGTATTATATGTTATCACAATTTGGCGAGACTCAACTTGATAATGCGTGCACAACAACGAAGAACTCAAGTCACAAATTTATTGAAGAATAATTAAGTGAGGGTTAAGACTAGAGTTGTGTACAAAGTGTGTTAAGTTTGGAGTGTTATAAGTTAATGGGACTAAGGGACCTATGACGGCCCCAAATTCCACAATCCTAGAATTGGGCACCGCTCGGCCTAGACCTACGCGAACCCCCGAGCCAGTCTCGCTGAGTCACGCAGGCCTAGTCAGCCTTCCTTACCATTTACCATTTATTACATATTTACGAGTGAAATTAATTGATTAGTGAGTTTATTATCAGATACAGCGGAAGCATTTAAACTCTAAACAAATCAATAAGTTCAAGACACACCAGTTAAGACAATCCTAGGGTGTAGAAACCCCGTAATCATATCCACCATATGAATCAAAAGTGAGTATCAATACTGTCCTACATGCCCAAGATATCTCATATCCCATAATCCCATGTTCAACAAAACAATATAGATACTTAATACAAAACATACTCAATATGCGCGAGGAGAACGCCTCGTGGTCCTCGCCTTCAATCGCCTAGCGCTAATCCCTTGCCTTAGTCTGTTCGCCGGTCTGCCCACCGTCACAAACTAGACGGTGAGTACAGTGATGTAGAGAGTAAAATACCAATAGAGTCTAAACAGTATTTCAAATGTCAAGTAAATGGCTAAACTAGTATCATGCATAGATATTACGGAGAATATAAAAGACAGCATGATAAGTGAATCACGGAGATAACAACGATAAATGAGTGTCAAGAGCACAAAGCAAAAGAAAAGGAATCTAATTGTTCCAAGTCCACCAGGTTGCCACATTTAGTTTACAACCTGACTTTCAAAACAGATTCTGGACCTACACAAACCCAAGACAGTCTAGAATAAGGCATTTAGCCCCAGGTCACACTTAGTTCGCATACGGGCCCCGCAGCGTCATACACAGTTCAACATACGGCCACCGCAATTCCAAACTGCGGGTTTAACTACGTCCAGAGTCCATGTACTCACGGCATAGACCGTGAGCACCATGTTGTCCACTTAAACCCAAATATACCACTCATTAAGGAATCCAATTAAAACTAAGCCGATAAATCACCAAGGATGGATATAACAAAGAGAATTCAACAATTCATATAATCCACAAGAGAATACTACTCAACAAACATAATAGCTCCATTAAATGCACAATTGAAATAATGTAAATACTCTGGTTGGTTTTACTCACAAATACCTCACTCCGCGTTCGCGACTCACATGCCACCAAAACGGCTCCACGCGCTTGTCACCAATCCACTAAGCACCTGGTAATCATTTTTTTTATCCATTTACATCATGTTAGAGTCTGTTTGGAAAATCTTGATTTCTAAATCCACTTCCCCTATTTTTCTTGATTTTCTCTAAATTTCTTGGCTATTTTTGCCAATTTCACGCTTTTCAAGGCAAAAACCACGACAAAATGCGTCATAAGAACCTCGAATACTTCACTTTTCATGGAAAATTCTAAATTTCTCTTTGTTTGATGAAAATATAATTTTCTATAATTTTTCAGAATTTTTCATGAATTTTCCCTATTTTCTGGAATTTTATTTTAATTTAAAATCCTTTTAAATATATTTAATTAAAATAAATAATTATTTATTAATATAATATTGTGGGTCCCAGGTCGGGTCTGACCGGGTCAAACCCGGTCTGACCGGGTCAGGTCCGGTCCACCCAGGTCTGACCCGCCCACCCGAGTCAAACCCGGTCTGACCTGGTCAACCCGGGTCAGACCCGGTCTGACCAAAACCGGTTCGGGTCAAGTGACCCGACCCGTTTCTCTTTCTTCCTTGTTCGTTCGCTGGAAAAATTTCCAGCGAACGAACAGGGGCTCTTTTTTTTTTTTTTTTTTTTTTTCTATTTTTTTGTGTTTATGTTGGGATTGGGGTTGGGATTGGCTCTCACCCCAATCCCAACTAAACTCTAAACACCTAATCTCGGCCATGGCTTCCGCCATGACCGAGCTCTGCTCGACCATCACCATCACCACCGCACACACACACATCGCACATACAACAACAACAACGAATCAACCACAACAACAACAACGACACCAACAATCACAACATTAACACTTACCTCACCTCGTCAACACCGCCAATGCTGTTTCCCCGAGCACTCGGCCTCGATCTCTCACTCTCCTTCTCGGCGGCTTCCACACTCTCGAACTCTCTTTCCCTCTCTTCCACTTGATAAATTGTGTGGTGGTGGTGGTTTTTGGGTTAAATGAAAATGGTAGCCAAATTACCAAAATGCCCCTCAATCTTATCCTCTTTCTTAATAAGCCCAAAGCCCTTCTTGGTCTTTTGCATTTTAAATTTTTTGATTTTTTAATATTTATATATGTATATATATAATAAATTACATACATATACATATATAAATATATATATTTGCCTACAATTTCATCATGCGCGCCAACGATCATACTCGGGTGTACACACTACCATACGACCTACGTGTGTCGCCTATAACCCCGTGTATCACTCAGCGACCATTAATTTATTATCCTGTCAGTGTTTTATTTAAATGTATTTTCCCGGGACACCGTAAACCCGTAATTCGCCCGTCGAAACCCATTCGACACGTTTTCTCGAGGCGATCACTATTCGTTTATCGACGTCACCGCCCTATCACACAGACACGAGTTAACTCGATAATACACGTCATCACACAAAAATGACATAAATTTTCAGGTCGTTACAGGACTTAAATAAATAGGTTTTAAACCCTAAATTTTCCTTAACCAAATAAAAAGGGATGGAACCCTATTTTTCTTCTCACAATATAAATGCACAAGAGAAAGAGAGTAGGGATGGCTGGAGTGAGAGCCGCATGGGAGGAGAGACCGGTGGCGGCGGCGTACAAGGGACGCAATCGAAAGCATGAACGGCCAGGATCTCGACGGCCGAACATCATCGTCAACGAGGCTTAGTCGAGAGGCATCGGTGGCGGTGGTGGCTAAGGCGGTGGTTTCCGCAGCGGCAGCGGCGCGGCTTCGAAGAAGACCAGGGAGGTCCTCCTCCATCACGGTCACGGTAAAGAAGAGGGGTGGCTCCCTCCACCCCTCCGCTCCCACTTTTTCCTCCAAGGCGGCCGGCCAGAGAGGCAGCGACCTCCTAGCCATCCGCCGGAGGTCCCCTCCGTCGCGTGGAAACGACGGAGGGTGGTGGTGGTCGTGGTCGAGGAGGGGAGCTTGTGCTCCCCTCCACGAATGTCAATAGGGGGAAGATGAACTTCCCCCCTACCAGGTTGACTGGTCAAGGGTCAGTTGACCCTGGACCAGTTGACCAGGGTCAATTGACCCTTAGACCAGTTGACCAGGGGCCAAACTGGCCCTTGGACTCAACCAGGGACCAGTCTGGCCCAGCACTGTGATTTAAGGGGCTGGAATGTTCCAGCCCCTCCATGGTTTCATCGGAAGCACACGCGCTCAACTCAGGAGACCCAACGGTGGTCCCACCCCTCGACACACTATGAGGGGATTTCGACGAAAGTTCCGAACGATATGAAACCAGTGGGACCTGCACTAGTGGGTCCCCAAAGACAAATAAATGGAAAATACTTAACTTTAAATTAAGTAACTACTTATGTAATGTTGTATGATTTGTTTAGATTCGCGAGGCGATTTACGTGGGACCCCAAATGTGCGAGAAGTCTGTGTAGGCATCACGGCGTGTCTAGGTAAGTAGGGAGCTTGCTCAATTATCAAATATGACATGATTATTAGTTATGCTTAGGATTCATAATTTGAATTAAAGACTTGGGATTTATGGGTTGCGTCGTGGTATTAGCTCGAACCTACGTATCTATGGAATGTGAATGCACTGTTTTTCTCATCTATGTTATTCATGGCCCCAGAATGTGTGGAGTTCCACCGAGGGTCTTATTAGCAAGTAAATCTATATGAATATCTCAGAATGTTGTGGTACCACCGAGGATCATTAACACCCCTGAATGTGTGGAGTTTACCATTGAGGGTTTTACTTGACTAATTGAATTCATAAGTATGTCACGTAGGGACATGAGTTGGAGTTCCTTTTCTTGTACTCTTGAGACATAGGGATGTGCATCGGTGATGGCTTGGACGAACTTACTGTTGATTTGATGGGACAAACGATAGAGCACATAAGGCCTGTGTGCTAGCTAGTTGTTTCCATCACTTCGAGAGTAGAAGAATCGGTCACCGGATTCTTGCCAATACCTAGTACGCATTGAATGGAACATCGACGTATCGTATTATTATATTTTATAGTACATAATCTCGCGAAACCCCTTTCTTTGTATGAAAGTTTGAAATTATGAAATGATTTGTCAATCCCTTTAATATTAATCATGATTGTTGTTGTTAAAATTTATGGCTTATGAATACGTGGTATTTGTTATGAAAGGATGAATTCATATTTATTTGTGGCTTACAAACCTTATGTCCATGATAGTACTTGATGATTCATTATAAGTCTATCTCTTATGAAATCTTGTTACTATGCTACTATTCAATGAATCCTTGTTTGTTTTTCAAATACATGCTAGACTTTGCATGCTTATTAGGTATTACTTGCATATTTGATGGTTGAGCGGGTTTTTCGCATTACTGAGCTTCGTTGGTTCTTTTAGCTCACCCCACTTACATCTCAAGTATCCACGACAGCGTTAGGTTGAGGCAAGGGAGAGACGAGCTTGAAGTCTCCTCTTGATGTGAGCCTTTATATATATCATGTATATTTGATTTTGAACCTATCAACTTGGGGTTAAAATTAAAATAGATCTTTGGGTAGCTTGAATCCTAGTTATCTTTAGTTGATCCATTACGGAGATTATAATAAACTTGTTTAGTTTAAAGGAGCATGAACAGATGTATAATTTTTATAAATGTTCTATGAACTTAAATCTATTGGCTTAGGATATCTTTTTATATTCTTTTCGCAATTATTATCCTTTGTTTAGCCAATGTGTATTCCGCAGGTTTATTTGTTTAGGCGTGCCAAACCGTTATTTGGGCCTGGTTCATGTATCGGGTCTAAATAGCAGTCTGGGCTGGGTGACCTGACCCTAAGTCGGGGACGAGTCGTCACACAAATGGCCAAGATTTAGTAAAAAAATCCAACAAAAATGACTCCAAAGTTTGACTTGGTCCTTGGTCATATCCTTCCATAAAGCCAATAATTGGTTTCCCAGGCATTCTGGTACCCGACCCTACATTGCAACTCACGCCATCGCACACGAACACAGTCCTAATAAACTAGGATTCGATTTATATTCATTATTTAACATATTTAATTCATTTATTATGTGTGCACTATCCCTCGGCCTAGTGTATCTGTAATTCGCTTACTCGGTACCCGCGTCTACACTCTACTCGAAGCGAATACCCGCTCGGCCTAGACTTACGTGGATCACTGAGCTAACCTCGCGAAGTCAACGCAAGCCTAGTTAGCCTTCCTTAACATTTACCATTTATTTAGCAATTTAAATGTGAGTTATTTAAGTTAGTGAGTTATCAAAGTACAGAGGAAGCAATTTAAACTCCAAACTAAACTGAATAACCCTAAGATACTAGTCAGGACAACCTAGAGTATGGAAACCCCTCATATGTATACCAACATCAAGTAAATCCAGTCAAACAAGAGTCATATTAAAGTATACATGTTCCAAGATCTCTCACAAACCCATATCCTAGTGTATCAAAAACATATAAATACATAGTACAAAAAACCTACATTGTTAGAGCTGGCAAAAATACGGGAACGGACAAAAACGGGACTGGACACCTATTTTAAAAATCCAAAAATTTGGTGCCCGGTCCCGGTCCCGTTTTCAAAACGGGCACTATTTTTTTGTCCAGTCCCGTATGTTTGTAAAACATACGGGACCCGTTTTGTCCGCTTTTTTTTTTTAAAGATGATTAAATATTTTGTTTATCAATTATCTTAAAAAAAACCCCTCAACTACAACTACAAGTCTACAACTACAAATCACCAATTACCAAAAAATAAATACATAATATCACAATTTTTTAATTTCCAATATAAACATCACAAAAGTTTTTTTTTAAAAAAAAGAGATATCACCTCAAATTCTCAATAGTCCAAAATCCAAATTATCAAAGTATATCTTCACCTCATGCATCAACAACAACTACATAAAAAAGTTCATGACACAATTTTAACGTTGAAATTACAAATATACCCTTCAAATTAATCACAAAACGGCAATTTTTTTTTTTAAATTTTTGCCCAGACCGGTCCCGTATTTTTAAACGGACAAAAAATATTGTCCAAATTCCGTATGTTTGTCAAAAAAAAATTGCCCGGTCCCGTTTAAAACGGGACCGGACAAAACGGGCCAAACGGGACCGGGCACATTTTGCCAGCCCTAGTAGACAAAAGGAGGTCACTTAGTTGTCCTCAACGTCATTCGTCTATTTTTGGTCCTTTACCCTTATCAATCTTGCAGTATGATGAGGCTGCACCCATCGTCATAAAAATGACGGTAAGTATAAAAAATAACAGTAATAACCAAATAGAGTCTCAATATAATTTCAAATGCCAAATAAACGACTAAACGAATATTATGCAGGAATATCACAAAGATAATAAAAAGACACCATGATAATAAATCACTGAGATATCAACAATAAATGAGTGTCGAGAGAGCAAAGCAAAAAAATATCTAAGTGTTTCAAGTCCATCAGGTTTCCACACAAAGTTCACAACCTGACTTCCTAGACAGATTCTGGACCTAAACAATTCACCAGGCAATTTAGGACGAGTCTACCGTAGCACACACTTATTTCAACTCCCGGTCAGACTATCAACCCTAAACTGCAGGTTTAGACACATCCACTAATCCGTGTAGCCACGGTAGTAAAAGAGATCACAAAACAGTCTCACCGCATCTGTGACCACCATATCGATCACTTAGACCCAAAAGAGTACTTATTAAGGAATCTAAGGAAAACAAAACCGATAATCCATCAAGGATAGATATCACAAATGGAATTCAAAAAAATCATATTTTACAAAGAAATACTTCTCAACAAGGATAACAACCAAATAAATGCACAAATGAAATAACATTAAAGCTCTCACTGGTTTTACTAGCAGTACAACACGAAACTCCGTGCTCGCAGCTCTCATACATCACCAAACTGATCTCGTGCGCTAGTCACAGCCCACTAAGCACCTGGTATTAGTTTGAATCCAATTTGATCGCGTTAAAGTCTTATTTTGCATTTAATTGTAATTTTTCGTTAATTTTCCCCATTTTCTAAATATTATCCGTTTCCATTATTTTGGATCAATTTCTCAGGTATTGGATTGTATTTGGACCCATTTAGATACCCGAGAGAAGTCTCGAAATTTTTGAGAATTTTTTAAAAATTAAGGCACGTGAACAGTGTCACGTTGTGGGTGGTGCCGTGGGGTCCAACCCTGGTGGCGTCACTTAAAATGTGGGACAGGACAGCCCCTGCCCCAGAAGACGTCTCTCTCAGCGTCACATCCAAAAGGTGAATACTGGGTTTTTTCGCAACTCCGGCTCGCGTCGCCGTGTTCCGAGCATGCTTCAAAGGCTTTGGCCATGCCAGTGGCATCTGGGAGGGATTTGGGCTTGGTGATGGCGAGCTCTTTTTGCAGTTTCGATTTCAGTTCATAAAAGCGGCGATGATGGTTTCTGCAGGTAGACCCATGATTCGATTTGAGATTTGTTCGAACTGTTTCTAATATTTGGCAACAGTGTCCGTTTGTTTCAATTGAAACAATGCTACTTGATGATCTTCATAGGAGGATGGACCGAATCACAGCTCTACGGCTCGGGTGAACTCCTCCCAGTTTGAGATCTGATGGTTGTGTTGTAACCATTTATACCAACCAAGGGCCTCGCCTTGCATGTAAAAGGCAGTTATCGGAACTCGTTGTTCCATTGGAACGCTATAGAACAAAAGGTACCACTCCGCCTAGAAAATCCAGTCAAGTGGTTCGGAGCCGTCGAAAGAAGATAAGATGACTTTTGGGGGCTTGATGGACATTTGAGGGGAACTTGTTTTGGGTACTGGATTTGCCAATTTTTACAACTAGGTTTGCAATGCGAGGTGTGAACATAACGGCTTGTAGCATGGGCACAAGTCTGTTTGAGCCAATCGCGCTCGATTAGACTTGAGGATGGATTGTGGAAGGTATTGATAGGCTCGAAACCCTAAGAACTAGGCGCAGTGGATAAACAAATGAACAAAACGGATAATAAATTTTTATTTTTATTTTTTTTTTATTTTTACTTTTTAGTCCTCAAAATTAGGGATTACATGGTCTTATATACTTGACACCCTAGCATTAGGAGAGTAACTTGGGCCTCACTCTAGTGTTGGGCCCTTACATTAATGCTGAGACCCTTGGAGCCAGGCTGGGCCCCCTCACTGTTCGCATGGGGCTTCTGTGGGTCATATTCGTAGTAACCTGGTTGATCTCGGCCCGCTTTGACATGCGCGTAAGCTCCTCATCGCGTGCATCAGTTGTCTCTTCGTTGCTTCGCCAAGCGACACCTGTTTCTCGATCAGTCCGCCTAGTTGACGCGTATCAGCAACCTTAATTATTACAAATACCTATCAAAACACTATAAAAACCCATCAACATATTGTAGAGATTGAGAGAGAACAAGCGGCTTGAATCAAAGAAAGAAAGAAAGAGAGAGAGAGAGACGAGAGAGAGAGAGAGAGAGAGAGAGATGTCATAGGTAGAGAGAGAGAAATGTGGAGTGCATGTGAGGTGGAGATGTCGATAGGTGGAGATGTCGATGAATACTGAGCGAGGGTTGAACATGAAGACCGAATTGAATTGGGAAGGGGATCGAAATCGAAATCGAAATCGAGAGTTTGACAAGGGTTTGCTACCCCTTTTCGATTCACACATATACAAAAGGTTTGTTAAATGACCTTTTTGCCCATCTCTTTTTATCCAGTCATTAATTACTCCAATGCCCTTCCTTATCATTCCCCTTTTTCTTTTTACTTTTTTTATGATTTCTTTGCCCTTTCAAATTACATTAAACCCCAATTTGAACCTGAAAAATACCCTAATTTCGACAAAAAAAATAATTGAAGGATAATCCCGACGCTCTCTGTAACACTCGTACACCGTGTCTCAGCCTAATTTGACTGTGATTCACGACAAAATTGATTATGTTATACACAATAGGTAAGCAACACACCAAAATAAAATATCCCTTATGATCTTTGGTTCATAATGCATGGGTCCCACCTTGGATACCTGAACGCAATTTAAAAGTCAAAAATTCTTAATTTTAATTTTTCAGGTCATTACACTACCTATACCAAAAACCATTGTTAAAATAATACATATGAAGTTCAAAACATAATTAAATAATAGTGTATCAACCTCTCAAACAGAAAAAAGCTTTTAAGCTATGGCTAGACTCTTTTCTTTTCCTTTGCAACGACTAAGGTAGAGAAGTAGGGCAAGCAATGACCCAACGGGCTTAGTAAAGCAGAAACTTGTTTTTCCCTTAATCAGCCAAGTAATACTCAATGCATAATAACTAGCATGAACAAGGTCATTTATGAAAACCTACTATTATTTCGGGCATAAACAAAAAATTTAATGAGCATAATATACCATGCAAGATAAAATGAACCAATGCCGAAACATGATAGATCAACAAGAAAGTAATAACGATACCGTGAATGTTATAGAGTCAAGAAAAATAGAAATTAGATATAAACCAACCCATGAACCTACTCTGCCATTGCCTAAAAGACATGAGGCCACGTGAATCTAGCACGAGAATTGTGACGACCCCAGCAACCACAAACTGGGCCCCGCCCGGCTTAAACCTACGTGGACCCCCGAGCTCGTCTCCGACGAGTCAACGCAGGTCTAGTCAGCCTTAACTTACCAATTACTCATTAAAATTATTCACTCACTCACCCTGGATCACTCTTTTTGATTCACCTTAACTCTATCTAATCTTTTATCCTCAATTATAGTTATGTGTGCAGCGGAATTGTTTTTAATACCAACTTACAACAGTTTACAACTCAGTCAACCTAGATGTGGAAAATCATGTCCAAACAACATCACATGTATATAACAGATCAACTGAAAGCCCAAAATAAACATATACATATATCAACAGTCAGGTTCAACTTCCCAAAGTCCCAAAATATCAAAACAAATGAATACATAGCCAAAATATACAACAAAAGACAAAATACCTACAAAGTGAGAGCAAAGCTAACGGCTCTGAGCGTGCCTCAGAGGATATCGCCAAGAATCGGCGCCTTGCACCTACTCTTCTGTGAATCTGCACCCACCGTCATAAAAAGGACGGTAAGTACAAAATATAACAGTAAACAGCAACAATAGATATCTCAACATAAATTACCGAATTTTCAATAATCACAAGTCTATAAATCATTCAGTGTATAACAAGAAACTGAAATAGATAGCAAATCGCATGATAAATAGATTCAACAAGTACAAACAACGAAAATCAAGTGACCGAGAAACAAATGGATAGGCGAATAGATAGTCCCAATCAAACCGCGGGTCTCAAGACCTCATCAGCTTGCGATCGACACAGTAGGCCCAAAACTGCCTCCCTGCTCAATCCACCTCGTACGAACCAGTGGGCCCGAAGGTCGCCTCCACTGAACGCACACTCTGTTAGGAAAAGCCACAGACAAAGCTGGCTGCTAAATTCCTAACACACTACCGAAAGAAAGCCACGATCATGGCGGATGCTAAATCATTTCGATAGGCTCCAACGAGAAGCCACAGTCTATGCCGGCTGCTAAACTCATTGAGACTTCTCATCACAGTCGGACTACCTAAACCCTAGGTCACCTGAACTAGAATGGAATACAAAGGGTTTGCATTTCAAGAATAGTTAATCAATAAATAGAAAAGCAATTATGTTGATTCTATTGTTGCCTTTACTCACCTCAACTTCCGCTAAAAAAGGCCCTCGCGTAGCTCCACACGTTCCCCAATTAGTTTCCAACACTCCGCTCGTCACCTGACAATTATTTCGACCAATTTTCGTTAATTTTTCCCTAATTATTCCAAGTATTCCTCAATTTTTCTGAAGTTTAACTCATTTTCTACAATTTTCTAAATTATTGTTCCTTTACGCAATTTGGGTCGCTTTTCCAGTATTGGGTTCCATTCAAACCCATTAGGATACCCGAGCGAAACTTTATATTTTTATACAATTTAGAAAAATATTTTTCAATATTTTACTGGCTATTTTTAACAATTTCACGCTTTACGAGATAAAAACTCCGACAAAAGTCTCGTCGCGAATCTCAAATTCTTTATTTTTCATAAAAATTCACAAATTTTTATTTATTTGGTTGAAATATAATTTTTCAGAATTTTTTCTTATTTTTCTGAATTTTCCAGATTTTTCCAATATTTATTTCAAAAAAATAAAAATAAAACATATTTAATTTATTTATTTATTATAAATAAATAAATAAATAATTATTTTAATAATGGTGGGTCCCCGGGTCGGATCCGACCCGGTCCACCCCAACTGGGTCAGGCCCGGGTCACCACGACCCGGCCCACCCCATCTTCTTCTTCTTCCTTTCAACGGAGACAAACTGGAATATTTTTCCAGTTCGTCTCCGCCATTTTTTTTTTTTTTTTTTTTTCTCTTCTCTTTTCTTTCCTTTTCTCTTTCTCTTTTCTTTTTCAACAAACAACAACATCAACAACAACAACATCAACACCAATCAATTAAAAATTCAATTTCTCTCAAAATTAACAACTCAACAACCCCAACAACACAACGTAACAACAATCACAACTCACCTTTGTGCCGATTCCCCGAACTCTCGACCTCAATCACTTCATCAATTTTGAAGCTCCACACCCTCACTTGATCGATCTCTCTCTCTCTTCGATTTCCTCCTTTTCCTTGATCGAAATGTGAGAATGGGGGTGTCGATGGTGCTTTTGATCAAATTTTGGGTCAAATGACCATTTTGCCCCTCAAATTCTTATCCACTTCTTTAATAAAGTAATGCCCCTCTTGGTCATTTTACATTTTTTTTTACTTATATATACATTTATATATATTCTATATATATAAATATATATATATATATAATTTTATTTTTCATGTCTAAAATTTCGTTTTGCGCGCCAACGAGTTAACTCGGGCGTGCACACTAATATTCGACTCACGCGTATCGCCCACGACCCCACATATCACTCGGCACCCATAATTTATTATTTAATTTCATTACTTATTTTATCAATGTTTTTATTTCATTTTCGTCCCACGGACTCTCAAATACTCGGTTAACGCGTTCTTTCGTACCGAACTTGTTCAACGGTATTAACGTACACTCGCCACGTCCTTACACATTTGGAATATTGAATTTAATGTTCGGTAAACAAATAAATAATACAAATCACCAAACAAACATAACATACCTCAGTGTCGACTCCCGAGGACTGAAACAAGTACACCATGGCTAGTTGGGCACACAATACGACCCTGAAATGTCACGTGGCACGAGTTAAAATTTTAGGGTCGTTATAGTCTCCCCCCCTTATTGAGAATTTCGTCCTCGAAATTAAACGAATATATAGGGTAGGACTTACCGGAATCAAAACAAGTAAGGGAAATGCTCGCGCATATAAGACTCCAGTTTCCAAGTCAGTTCCTCTTCCCCATGATGCCGCCACTTGACGAGAACTGAGGGAATTTCCTTATTCCTCAATGCCTTCACCTTCAGGTCCATAATCTGAATAGGTTGCTCATCGTAAGTAATGTCTTTCCTCAGATCAATCTGACTTAGGTCCACAATCGGTCGTTTGCCCTCTCTCGACCTATCCAGTTGAAGCATTGATATGTGAAATACAGGGTGAACTCCTGCTAACTGAGATGGTAACTCAAGCTCATACGCAACCTTGCCTATTCGTTTCTTCACTCTGAACGAACCTATAAACCTCGGCGCAAGCTTACCCTTGATCCCAAATCTTTTATGACCCTTCACTGGAGAAACCTTTAGATATACATAGTCTCCCACCTCATACTTTAACTCGCCATGGTACCTGCCATAATACCTCTTCTGCCTCTCCTGCGCACCCTTCAACCGAAGTCTGATCAGTCGTACCTTCTCTGTGTGATCCACCACAATCTCTGGCCCAATCACTGCCACATCCTCTGGCTCTGCCCAGCAAGATGGAGATCTGCACGGCCTGCCGTAGAGTGCCTCAAACGGTGCCATACCAATACTGGCCTGATAACTGTTATTGTAAGCAAACTCACACAAATGAAGATACTCCTCCCAAGAACCACCATACTCTAACACACACATCCTCAACATGTCCTCCAACACCTGAATCAGTCTCTCTGACTGTCCATCGGTTTGTGGATGATAAACTGTACTGAGATTCAACTTCGTGCCAAACTATGCCTGCATACTCTGCCAAATCTGTGACGTAAATTGTAGCCCTCTGTCTGACACGAACGACAATGGCACTCCATGCAGTCGCACTATCTCTCTCGTACAAGCTCGCCAACCTATCGACTCTATGTGTAGTAGAAATCGGTATGAAGTGCACAGACTTCGTCAATCTATCTATAATCACCCAAATACTATCATGTCTGCATTGAGACCGAGGTAAACCACTGACGAAATCCATAGCGATATGCTCCCACTTCCAGCGAGGAATGGGAAGCGGCTGCAATAATCCACCAGGCCTCCTATGCTCAGCCTTAACTCGCTGGCATATCTCACAACCTCTAACATAATCACCAACATCGGTCTTCATCCCCGGCCACCAAAACAGACGACGCATATCAGCATACATCTTGGTCCTGCCCGGATGAACTGAAAAACGTGAGCGGTGAGCCTCCTGGAGAATCTCGTCACGTAACTCAGCCACTGATGGAATCCACAGTCTCCCTCTAAATCTCAGGCATAAATCTATCGACTGACTCCATTCTGGATGATATGAACTCTAAGCAAACTCACTGTACCTCTGATACCGCTCATCAGCCTGCTACCCATCAAGTACACTCTGAATAGAAACTGTCTGAGTCCTCAACTGCCCACAAATCAACACTCTAGTGCTAGTCGGGATATCAACAGAATACATCATCTCGACCGCCTTGAGTAATCTATACTCATGTGTCATACGACACGTCATAACCTCTGAGTCAACCCCTCTTCGGCTCAATGCGTCAGCTACGACATTAGCCTTCCCCGGGTGATACTGCAACGAAAAATTATAATCCTTGAAGAACTCTAACCACCGTCTCTGTCTCATATTAAGCTCTCTCTGAGTGAAGAGATACTTCAAACTCTTGCGGTCAGTAAACAACACAAACCTCTATCCGTACAGATAATGACGCCAAATCTTCAGTGCAAACACCACTGCCGCCAACTCCAAGTCATGTGTAGGGTAATTATTCTCATGAATCTTCAGCTGTCGAGACGCATAAGTTATCACTCTACCGTCCTGCATCAAAACACAGCCTAAACCGACCAAACAAGCATCGGTGTTCACCTCAAAACCCTTCCCTGACTCAAGTAATACGAGCACTGGCGCGTAGTCAATCTCTCCTTTAAAGTCCGAAAAGCCTGCTCACAACTATCATCCCACTGAAATCTGACTTCCTTTTTCGTCAACTGCGTCATCGGTGCCGCAATCTTTGAGAAATCCTGCACAAATCGTTTGTAATAACCAGCCAATCCCAGAAAACTCCGAATCTCTGTCACTGAACTCGGTGTAGGCCAATCAACAACTGCTCTAACCTTAGCAGGGTCTAATGACACTCCGCTAGCTCCGACAATATGACCTAAAAATCCAACCTCTGTAAGCCAAAACTCACACTTACTGAACTTGGCATACAGTCTATACTCCCTCAGCGTCTGCAAAATCGTTCTGAGGTGTTCCTCGTGCTCCTCACGAGTCTTAGAATAGATCAAAATGTCGTTAATGAACACTATAACAAATCTATCCAAATATTGTCTCAATACACGATGCATGAGATCCATGAACATTGCTGGGGCATTCGTCAACCCAAACGGCATAACGGTAAACTGATAGTGCCCATATCTCGTGCGAAAAACCGTTTTCTCTGTCCTCTGCTCTAATCCTCAACTGATGATAGCCAGATCTCAAATCAATCTTCGAGAACCACTGCGCTCCAGTCAGTTGATCGAACAAATCATCAATACGAGGTAATGGATACTTCTTCTTCACTGTCACTCGGTTCAATTGCCTATATAGTCGATACACAATCTCAGGCTGCCGTCTTTCTTCTTCACAAACAAGATCGGCGCATCCCAAGGTGACATACTCGGGTGAATAAAACCCAATTCCAACAACTCATCTAGCTGTGATCTCAGCTCCTCCAACTCTTTAGGAGCCATCCGGTACGGTGGAATTGATATCGGTTTGGTTCCGGGAACCAAATCAATGATGAAATCAATCTCTCTCGTCGGTGGTAACCCGGGAAGCTCTGTTGGAAACACGTCCGGAAACTCGCATACAACTGGTACCTCATCGATCTTTGCCTCAGCTCTTCCTACATTACTTAAAACACTCATAAACGTCTTAATCTCACTGCTCGTGACTACTCTGCCTCTGGTAACTCTCAACTGAGTCGCACCGCCATGAAAAGTAAACTCTAGCTGTCCGAGAATCTGAAATGTGACCGTCTTGTCGAAACAATCAATCTGTGCGTGATAAGGACCTAACCAATCCATGCCTAACAACGCATCAAACTCCAGAAACTCTAACACTCTAAGATCTATTGGTAACTCATGTCCCTCTATCTCTACAATACACCGCTCACAAATCATGTTAGGGTAGATTTTATCCCCAGCAGCTGTGCTAAGAACTAGAGGTCTCTCTAACCTAACTGGTCTTAACCTTAACTCATCAACCATGCGCCCAGAAATAAAGGAAACAGTAGAACCAGAGTCAATCATAACATACATCAAATGACCACAAATGTAAATCATACCCTCAACTAGATGTCGAGTCGCCTGAGGGTCTGGCTCAGCAACAACATGTGCACGCTCCCTCGTCTGTTGCTGACGTGATGCTACTCTCTGCTGAACATCAACAGGCATTGGACACTCTCTGATGTAATGTCCCGTCTGTCCACATCGATGGCAAGCTCCCGCAGGTCTCTGTCGAAACTCAGCTGGTTGTGGGCACTCTCTGACAAGATGACCCATCTTGTCCACACCTATAACACGCTCCAGCAGGTCTCTATGCTGAGTAATCTCGCCTACTCGATCCCCGACCCGACATCTCGTCCTGCTTGTACACTACCCTTACCTCTCGCCTCCACCATCTCTAGACCGTTGCATTTGTACTTTGTGGTGCGGTGGTGGTCGACTAGGGTAACTCGTGTCCGAGTAGGTGTGGTGACATATGTCCGAACCGGTCGCGAAGACGTGCGATGAAGCTACACTCGAGCTCGCTGCATCGTCGAATCGCCATCTATTCCTCTTCCTTCTGCCCCCTAAACGGCTTTGTCCCCGCTCATCTTGTACCTCACGGGGCTGATCATATCCCTATGTGGGATGTGTCCTCAGATATGCCTCTCTCGTCAAACTACGGTCATAAGCATCCTGTAGTGTAGGAGGTAGAGTAGTGACCACTGTCCCTCCAATAGTTGGCAACAAGCCCTCAGTAAAATAATAGACCTAATCTCTGTCTCGGTCAGTTACTCCATCAGCAAAAGGAAGTAAGTGTTGATATCTGCCCATATAAGTCATAACTGACTCTCCTAATGCCTATCGGATATGCATAAACTCGTCCCTCTTGGCTATCATAGCTGAAGGTGGATAAAACTTCTGACTGAAATACTTCTTGAAGTCTAACCAGGTAGTCGGCTCTCCATGTGTGGATACTAAATTTTTCCACCACATCTCTGCATCTCCAGTCAAAGAAAATGCTGCCAACCCGGGTTTTCGCTATCCTCGATCTTGAGAAGTTTCTGAACCTTCTCGTGACTACGAATGTACAAATCCGCCTCATCTACACTTGAACCGCCACTGAACTTCTTTGGTTTATATTTCTCATACTCCCGAGTCCACCTTGCCTCTGCAGTCAGGCATGAATCAATATCATCATGAACACGTGACTCCACCGCAATCTATGCCGGAACAACTGCGGTGATAGGTGGTGCAGGTACTGCACTAGTAGTAATAACCGGTGGAGTAGCCTGAGGTGTAGCCGGACTCACATCCTGTCTAGGAGCTATCCCTGAAGTCGATGGAGATGGCAACTGCTGTGCCTGTCCCCTGAGAATATCCAATATCTCGTCCATCCTCCATCCCTGTGACTCTACTCTTTGAGTCCAGGACTGTAACTCACGTGCCAGAGGTGTAACGTCACTTGACGCATCTGGTGGAGGATCACGGACTCCACTCTGATCTCCAGCATCAGGCTGGTCAGCCATCGCAATCTACAATAGCAAATGACGAGCCTCGATCAGTCTTACGTAACGATATATTATATTACACATTAAAATTTAACATGCTCAAAATAATATATCATTTCCCACTTCCAAACTATACTTGAGTTAAGTTCTTAAGATATTCCACACTAAGTTCATTGGCTTGTGCTTTATGCTTATTCAGAGTCATGGTGATAAACCTTTAGGCTCTGATATCAACTGTGACGGCCCTATCAACCACAAACTGGGCCCCGCCCGGCCTAAACCTACGTGGACCCCCGAGCTTGTCTCCGACGAGTCAACGCAGGTCTAGTCAGCCTTAACTTACCAATTACTCATTAAAATTATTCACTCACTCACCCTGGATCACTCTTTTTGATTCACCTTAACTCTATCAAATCGTTTATCCTCAATTATAGTTAGGTGTGCAGCGGAATTGTTTTTAATACCAACTTACAACAGTTTACAACTCAGTCAACCTAGATGTGGAAAATCATGTCCAAACAATATCACATGTATATAATAGATCAACTGAAAGCCCAAAATAAACATATACATGTATCAACAGTTAGGTTCAACTTCCCAAAGTCCCAAAATATCAAAACAAATGGATACATAGCCAAAATATACAACAAAAGACAAAATACCTACAAAGTGAGAGCAAAGCTAACGGCTCTGAGCGTGCTTCAGAGGATATCGCCAAGCATCGGCGCCTTGCCCCTACTCTTCTGTGAATCTGCACCCACCGTCATAAAAAGGACGGTGAGTACAAAATATAACAGTGAACAGCAACAATAGATATCTCAACATAAATTACTGAATTTTCAATAATCACAAGTATATAAATCATGCAGTGTATAACAAGAAACTGAAATAGATAGCAAATCGCATGATAAATAGATTCAACAAGTACAAACAACGAAAATCAAGTGACCGAGAAACAAATGGATAGGCGAATAGATAGTCCCAATCAAACCGTGGGTCTCAAGACCTCATTAGCTTGCGATCGACACAATAGGTCCAAAACTGCCTCCCTGCTCAATCCACCCCGTACGAACCAGTGGGCTCGAAGGTCGCCTCTACCGAACGCACACTCTGTTAGGAAAAGCCACGAGAAAGTTCGGTCGCTAAATTCCTAACACACTACCAAAAGAAAGCCACAGTCACAAGCCGGATGCTAAATCATTTCGATAGGCTCCAACGAGAAGCCACAGTCTATGCCGGCTGCTAAACTCGTTGAGACTTCTCATCACAGTCGGACTACCTAAACCCTAGGTCACCTGAACTAGAATGGAATACAAAGGGCTTGCATTTCAAGAATAGTTAATCAATAAATAGTAAAGCAATTATGTTGATTCTATTGTTGCCTTTACTCACCTCAACTTCCGCTAAAAAAGGCCCTCGCGTAGCTCCACACGTTCCCCAATTAGTTTCCAACACTCAGCTCGTCACCTGACAATTATTTCGACCAATTTTCGTTAATTTTTCCCTAATTATTCCAAGTATTCCTCAATTCTTCTCAAGTTTAACTCATTTTCTACAATTTTCTAAATTATTGTTCCTTTACGCAATTTGGGTCGCTTTTCCAGTATTGGGTTCCATTCAAACCCATTAGGATACCCGAGTGAAACTTTATATTTTCATACAATTTAGAAAAATATTTTTCAATATTTTTTTGGCTATTTTTAACAATTTCACGCTTTACGAGACAAAAACTCCGACAAAAGTCTCGTCGCGAATTTCAAATTCTTTATTTTTCATAAAAATTCCCAAATTTCTATTTATTTGGTTGAAATATAATTTTTCAGAATTTTTTCCTATTTTTCTTAATTTTCCAGATTTTTCCAATATTTATTTCAAAAAAATAAAAATAAAACATATTTAATTTATTTATTTATTATAAATAAATAAATAAATTATTATTTTAATAATGATGGGTCCCCGGGTCGGGTCAGACCCGGTCCACCCTAATCGGGTGAGACCGGCCGACCCACCTGTGTCGGCCCGGCCCGGCCCAATTGGCCAGGTCGGGCCCGGGTCACCACGACTCGGCCCACCCCATCTTCTTCTTCTTCTTCCTTTCAACAGAGACGAACTGGAAAAATTCCAGTTCGTCTCTGCCAATTTTTTTTCTCTTTTCTTTCCTTTTCTCTTTCTCTTTTCTTTTTCAACAAACAACAACATCAACAACAACAACATCAACACCAATCAATTAAAAATTCAATTTCTCTCAAAATTAACAACTCAACAACCACAACAACACAACGTAACAATAATCACAACTCACCTTTGTACCGATTCCCCGAACTCTTGACCTCAATCACTTCATCAATTTTGAAACTCCACACCCTCACTTGATCGATCTCTCTCTCTTCGATTTCCTCCTTTTCCTCGATCGAAATGTGAGAATGGGGGTGTCGATGGTGCTTTTGATCAAATTTTGGGTCAAATGACCATTTTGCCCCTCAAATTTATCCACTTCTTTAATAAACTAATGCCCCTCTTGGTCATTTTACATTTTTTTTACTTATATATATATATATTTATATATATATTCTATATATAAATATATATATAATTGTATTTTTCATGTCTAAAATTTCGTTTTGCGCGCCAACGAGTTAACTCGGGCGTGCACACTAATATTCGACTCACGCGTATCGCCCACGACCCCACATATCACTCGGCGCCCATAATTTATTATTTAATTTCATTACTTATTTTCATTTATAAATATCAATGTTTTTATTTCATTTTCGTCCCACGGACTCTCAAATACTCGGTTAACGCGTTCTTTCGTACCGAACTTGTTCAACGGTACTAACGCACACTCATCACGTCCTTACACATTTGGAATATTGAATTTAATGTTCGGTAAAAAAATAAATAATACAAATCACCAAACAAACATAACATACCTCAGTGTCGACTCCTGAGGACTGAAACAAGTACACCATGGCTAGTTGGGCCCACAATACGACCCTGAAATGTCATGTGGCACGAGTTAAAATTTTAGGGTCGTTATAAGAATTAGGAACATAAAAATCATACTTATCTGCCACCGTACATTAACCCAATTAACAAGGAATCATATTAATTATAGAGGAAGGCTCCGGTGGTCGTCGGTCCTTCAGTCCGAAAGTATAAGCATGCATTCGTATTATCAACCATATCAGTTCCACTAGCATTCACAAATAGAGAGCTCAAAGGAAATAAAAAGCAATTCCAAGAATCATATTTCAAGTAAGATCTCAATTGGTCACTACCGTGAAACCTAGCATATCTATTAGTATGGCTTGAATGAAGATAAGAAAACCCCGTACCTTTAGTATTACTTTCTTATCCAACTTCCTTAACCTCGAGAATTTCAATGTGTTCTCCTCGAGTTTCTAATTTGTTATAGGTTGTTTGTTATCATTAGTAAGCTCATTTGAGATAAGTTATTCGGTTATATTATTGTTTTTGAAAAACACTGCCGAATTCGGCTTCGAATAAATTTCACGCCTTCATCGCGGTGAGAAAGGTTTTTAGGTCACTTACCACTGCCCCAACCCTTGTCCCGGCTATATAAACATCGATAACACTATGCAATACTCGAAAATACTCAAAAACCTAATTTGAACTAAAAAATCATCTAGCACCCTCCCAGCAACGTAGGTAGTACCCACGAGGCATTGTTAAGATAGCTCAGAGTCGGAATTGGCATAACCTAGATTTAGTCCCTACGATTTGCAAGTGCCATATGTTGTAGATTGCGATGCTGAGAATTGCTGGATTGAATTTTAGAATTACCTGGCAGTGTCATGGTCAGCGCCATACCGCTTGTAATCATGGAGTTGGCATGGCACTGAGTGTGAAACTGAGTTTTTACATATTCTAAACCTATTTTTCCAATCCCGATGGCTCGCGCCGACCTCAAGGGTCCAAATCTAAACAAAATAGTAGTGTGAACCCCATTTTTACTCACATAAACCGACTCCATTCATCAACTTCAAAATCCAAACAATCAAGAGTAAAAAATATGGATTTGACAACCTTTTGCGACCAAATCATGGAAACCACCAATTCAAACACCATCTCACTTAAAAATCAAAAGGAGTAGAGTAGAGACTGTAACGAACCTAAAATCCTAACTCGTGCCATGTGTCATTTCATAGTTGTATTATGGGACCCACTTGCCGTGGTGTACTAGTCCAACTCACGGGATTCGACACTGAGGTATATTATGTGTGTATGATATTTGTATTATGTATTGTATATCAAATGTGAATGCCAACTATTCAAATGTGTAACGATATGTGCGTCAATGTGTTGGAATTTCGGGCCAGTTTACCTTGGGAAATGTGTCAATGTGCGTGCCGGGTAAGCTGAATACGAGTATAAGGAGTCCGAAAAATAAATTATAAAAACAACGAACATGATTTTATATAAATATTATCGTGGAAGTTATGTTCGAGTGAAATGAATCGAAAACTTTGATTGATACGCGATTCGCTGTGCGACTCATCAAGCGTTTCACTCGATGATGGAAAAGTCAAAAAGTAAAAAAATGTGGATAAGATCAAACTTGTGTCACAAATTGAGTCACTAAAGTAGTTGAATGGCTTCAATGAGAACCATAGGATGTTCCTTGGGATGTGTGTGGGATCATATGATGAGATGAGGGTATAAATACCCATTCCAAGCCAAATAGACTCATTTTTTTCACACTTGTAACCACAAATCCGAAAATTGAGAGGTTTGGAGAGGGATTAAGATGATCTTGGAGGTGTTTGAGAGCAAATCATCAATCAATAACATCAATTAAGGTGAGATTCCATTTGATCTTTCAATTCTTCACATTTTGAGCTAGGATTTTTGGAGTTTTATGTTAAAATGTGGTCACAATCAAGACTCATTGAAATTGTGGTTTGTTGTGTTTTTTTGGAGTTTAATGATGACATCAAAGTGTGTGTATGGTTGGTGTGAATGGTGGTTGTGATAATTTATGAAATTTGATATTGTTGGTGAAATTTGTAAGTTTTGGAAAAAAAATTGGTGAAATGGGTGATTTTTGTGAATTTGATATAGTTGTTGTTTATTGTTGATGGTGTCGTGGTTTGATGATTTGAGAAAGAAAGAAAGAAAGAAAGAAAGAAAGAAGGGGAGTGGTAAAAAAATATATAAATAAAATAAATAAAGGCCAAAATTTGAAATAATTGGTCGAGTCGAGACTCGATTAATGCGGTCCACTCGAGAAGTGATCAATGTGACCGTAATTGAAAATATATCATATTTTCAAAAAATATGGTAAAATAAATGGAATAAAATGTTAACACAACCAATATGGACCCAAATAAATGTCAGGTAATTAGTGGAGTACCAACTAACAATTGGGGATCGACGTTGGGGAAACATGTGGAGCCACGAGAGATCGTTTTTAGTAGGATTCAAGGTGAGTAAAGACAACAATAGCATCAACATGACTTCTCTTCTATTTCTTGACTAGATATTTCTTGAAATGCGTGCTATTTGTACTCCATTCTAGTTCATGTGACGTAGGGTTTGGTAAAGACATGTCGTTGGTGATAAGGGTAGAGCTCGAGATCCACCACATGATGTACCAGGGGTTTTTGCTATCCGGGCACGGGAGTTCTAGTCATAAACTCAGAGAGTACTTACTAAAGGACGACGAATGGATGAGGTTTCGAATATCTTTATAGGACCGGCACAACAGGTGCAATCCTCATCCACATAGACAGTAGTTCCTATTCAGGATGCGAGTTCGGCTACGCCTCAGGCTACTCCATTAGCTCCCACTATGAGTGT
This sequence comes from Stephania japonica, assembly GCA_039657345.1. Classification (NCBI taxonomy): domain Eukaryota; kingdom Viridiplantae; phylum Streptophyta; class Magnoliopsida; order Ranunculales; family Menispermaceae; genus Stephania; species Stephania japonica. Next base: position 31,773,337 of record CM077561.1, read on the forward strand.
CGTATCCGTAACACTGATCACTGTAGTAGTACTAATACAGACTGTAGTGGTATGACAGAGTTGCTCCGAGAACAAGGGGAAGAGGTCTTTGAAGGCATTCATTAAGTACGGGCAATTGAGATATTTTATAAGCAAATGTCCACCACTTGTTGGGGTTTAATATAGTGTAGCACCGCACCAACAGCAGACTAGAGAACGAGTACACGTTGTCGTTGAACTAAACTCTTAGGTGACACATCACCTAATTGAAGGTATGATTTATATTTGTGGTCGTATGATGTATGTGTTGATTGGCTCTAGTTTGATTGTTTCCTTTATTTCTGGGTGCATGGTTGATGAGTTAGGGTTGAGACCAGTTACGTTAGAGAGACCTTTTATAACGACCTAAATTTATTTAATCAGAATTAGTGTTAATCACGGGGATTAACTGGTTAATTCGGGCGTTACGTGGACTGCTAGGCGGACTCAGATATGAGTACCCAAGTTATATTGTGTTATTTGTGTATGTTGTATGTCTATTATTGTGATGTGTAAATGTATTATTATTATATAAAAATCACATGCGTAAACGTTGATATCGGGCAAGGTCATGAGTTGAGTATATGTCCCGAAATACGTGTCGAGAACCGGGTACCGAGTATCGGGTAGCCAGGGTACGGGACATGGTTTGTCGGGGAGTTGAGAGCTAGTGTGACCTCACATATGATTTTTATGATTTATTAGGTGGCCTAACCTAAGATTGGAAAGTGAATAAATGGATTAATTGAAGTCCTATAGTATAGATAGGAAAAATCAGGGTGCATAGGATGATCCTCGAGATGCACAACAGAGTGAAACAAGGACTGTAGTGTCATGATAAGGTGTCAAAAACATGAGTGACACAGGGTGAACAATGACCGTTAGATCGTCCTCGGGATGCGTGCATACATTATATTAGAACAAATAGTATAAATACACGTTTGATCGAGGAATGCATGCAAAAACTAAGTTGTTCAACCATTTTTCTTGAGAATTCAGAGAAGAAACCTGTAGGGAATGGTGAATTCGAGCTTTGGAGAGTGAAACCGAGCCTCAGAGCATAGATCCAAGGTAAATTTATCCCTCATAAATGTGAATTTTTGATAAAAATGTGGTTTTATGGGTTGAGGATAAAACGAATTTTTGGATAAAATCATCACCGTTTTTGACGGATTTGATGCTTTCGAGGGTTAATTTGATGAAATACATCATTTTGAATCGAATTTGTGGAAAATTGGTGATTTCGAATTTCAAACATACACACTTTGATTCTCGATATTGTGAGAAAACCTTGTTTAATTGGTGTTTTGAAGAGGAATTTGATTCTTTAAGAGTGTATGTATGGTTTCTATGATGAATTGAGGTGTTGGAAACAAGGAAAACTCATAATCCATTTCTGAAAATTCTGGGCAGAGTGCAATTAGCGCGCTATGTGATGAACAATAGCGTGCTAATCATGTTGGGAAAGATGAAGATCTTCGTGTATGAACAGTGCACGAAGATCAATTAGCGCACTAATTCCCCAACCTAGCGTGCTAATACCAGAACCTCAAAGTTTATAAAAATGAAATCGAACCTAATTGATAACTAACCCACTTAATTAATACAAAACACTATAAATGGACTTCAGAGATTGGGGAACCATAGCTCGAGCATCGAGGAGCTAGGCGGGTCGGATTGATGGGTCCGGGAAGTCAAAGTGCGTGGTTATATGTAACAACCCTCAAATTTTAACTCCACTTATGTCGCACTTATTAGGACCGTGAACCAGCTACGTGATACTAGACAGTATTTCGAGCCTCGGAAGTCGACACCGAGGTGATTTTATGCTTCTATGATGTGTGTATTAGTATTATAGTCCATTACGTGTCTCGAGCCGTTCAAGCAAATACTAGTCGGAGTGAGGCTTCGCGTATTTAAATGGGGGAGTTAAACACTAAAAGAAATACAAATAAATGAAAGTAATTATTTAGCAAGCCGAGGCAAAACTACGCACACAATGGAGAAATACAGATCGAGTAGTGCGGAATTTATGCGGGAGTTGGTGGACTAAATGATTTACGAGTCAATTTTTGGATCACATACAAGATATTGTTAAAATGACACAACATTAAATTGAAGAGCCTTGGGATTGGCCTCGAGATGCGTAGGTGTTTTGAGATGAAAAGTGGAGGAAAATATAATAAAGACCAAGGGGTATAAGGGTCATTTTCAACAAAAAGATGGTGTATATATATATTTATTTGAGAAACCCTACTACAACTCACGACACCATCGCCACTCTCTTCTTCTTCCTCACTTCGTCACTCTCAGTCGACACCACCATCTCTCTCCCCCTCCCCTCGGTAACCGGACGTGTTCTCGCCGGGGTAAGACCCTCTTTCCCTCTCTCTTCGTCTCTCTCTTTCTCTCTCTCTCTCTCTCTCTACTTTTCTCTCTCGGCCATGCAATCCTCTCCTCTCGGTTTTAACAGTGCACCGCCACCCTCGCCGCAGTGAATGGCTGCCATGGCCAGGGACGGGCCGGAGGAGACCCCAGTAGTCACCAAAATCGAATTTCTCCCTCACATTCTCGGGTTCTCTCTCTCTCGGTTCGCCTCGATCTCTCATTCCATTAACGTCCCTCCCTTCACTCTTCCCTTTCCTGTGAACACACCAACGAAACACCACTGGCCGAGGTGTTCAAACCTCACTGGAGAAGTCGACTGTCGTCGGAGACTGGTGGTGATCTCTCCCACTGTCTCTCCCTCTCTCCCTTGTGCACTCACTCACCTCACGGCTCCTTCCTGTCTGGCTGTGATGGCCCCAATTTCCCCGTGCAATTGGGTACGCCCAGCCTAGACCCGTGCAGGTCCCCAAGTCATCACTTGGTAACCTGACGAGCCTAGTCAGCCTTCAATTTAATCAATTTAGTACTTTATGAAAGAGTTATTGCAATAATACACAACGGAAGACTAAACAATAAATAACAAGGGGAAATAACTCAATCAAAGGGAAATTAGGAATTCTATAATTGTGGAAAACCCCGGGTATTCATGTACAATTCGATAAATCAACATACATGATACTAATCTCAATAATAATACCAAGTTCTATAAACCAAAAACATACATATATAAAGCGATATACAAATGAGCAAAAACATATAACCTACTCTAGGGTTCCTCAAGTCCAGCCGCTAATCCTCACAAAAAGTCGCCTAAGCAAGGCTCTTTGCCTCTAGCACTCTGCTCTATCTGCACCCACCTTCACAAACTAGACACAGTGAGTAACTGAGAGAAATCGAAAGTAATGCTAGAAGAATATAACAGTAATTCATGAATTATCAAACAAGGCAGTCTAAATATCATGCAGAAATTGAAAGACAGGAAGTTAAATAAACAAGGTGCATGATAGGCAGACTGGAAACAATAACAATCGAAACATGCGTGTTCTACGAGTCAAGAGAGGCCATAAGTGGTCTAAAATCCACAACAATACCACAACAATATCCACAACAATCCACAACAATCCAGTACATGGTATCACACAATCACTAAGGGTGGTCAAACACTCGTGCGCACGAGTGCCCGCGTTTTATCCCTTCTAGTGCAGGACGCATGTACCTTTGAGACACACACTTATGCCAAGAACACACATACAAGGAATATGGAATGGAATGCCAACAAGTAGATAATAACAAACACAATGGAATGAAAATGAATCACATGATATTTTCTTAGCTGGCTTACTAACGTACAAATGCTTTTTAAGGCAAGTGTACTTACTTGACTAATCGCGACTCGGTATCACTCCGAGACTCTAACGCGTTTCCCCACGAGTTCTCGACAACCTGATAAAGTTTTGAATCTCGAATATTAGTTTAAGGTGGTTTTGCATATGCTTGTTTTACAACCATTTGTTGATGTGACCAAAATCGTTGTGGATTAAACCATCTCTATGGTCATGGCCCATTTATTTTACCAAGCATAATACTCTTTAGGCTTTTGTTGAGCCCATTTATCAAGTCTATCCCTACCTAAGTAGGCTATTTGTGTGGAAAATTATTGGGCCTAGATATATAGGCTCATCCTTATATTTTATGTATTTGTTTTGAGCCTTAAGTTGTGCCTATTATATTGAACCTTTATTGGGCTTTACACAACTTATAACCACCCCATTTGTAACTTGTTATGGACCTATATTAAAATGAGTGTATTGGGTCCTTGTTGGGCCTTATTATAAGTCCATGTTCAATTAAAAAGGTCCATACACTTCCTTGTTTTATTTATTCACACATACATATAATAATTCACATTATGGTCATACACACACAACTGTTGTGTACACCCCACTGGTGTGCACACTCACACCTTACACACCCCGCTATTTTGTGCACACAACACCCCGTTGTTGTGTGCACCCCACTGTGATTTACCATGTTCACATGCATTTATACGTCACTTTATTACTTAAAACTATACTATATACACATTTGTCCATTCTCACACATATACAACTGTTGTGTACACCCCACTGTGGTGTACACACACAGTGCTGTGTACACCCCACAGTGGTGTACACACAGTGTACACCCCTTGCACAACATTCACACCCAAAACAGTAACCTACATACACTTATATAAATCGAAACCCATACATATACAACTCATGAAAACAGACCCATACATCAACTATAGTGTACACACCCACACCCCAACTGGGGTGTGTACACACACAACCACACACCCATACATATAGAGCAGCCACCACACACACGCACACTCACCAAAACCGTCACCCACATACATAAAAACAGTCCACATACACTTCAAACAACCACCCCTACACACTCCAAAACAACTACACATGGGGTCACCTCTGGCCAGCAGAGTTGCCAGAGGTTGACCTTCGGTCAGCACCCCCCAAAACAGTGGTGAAACACGTCCATAGTAGTCCCACAACCCATTCAAAAAAAATAACGTGAAAACAGTGAGAAGAGCACAAAACAGTGGAGAGAGAGAGATGATCAAGGACGGCTCACCTTGGTGTCTCAGGGTTCCAGTGCCGTGAGGGTGAAGGTGGTGGCGGTTCGGGCAGGGGTGATCTGTCACCGTGGAGGCCGAGATTCATGAGAAAAAGAGGAAGAGTGAACTGCCACAAGAAAGAAAGAGAAGAGAGAGGGAGAGAGCACGGACTGAGAGAGCAAGTACACACTCACCTGCTCCGGTGGCGAGGTAAGAGGCGGTGGTGGTGGCTGTCCAGCCAAGGGAGGAGCAGTCGAGAGTGAGGCCGAGAGAGTGAACGTGAGAGGAGAAGTCCGAGAGTGCGTGAGTGAGGAAACGAGAGAGGAGAGGAGGGAGACGCCGTCCCGGTCTCCGGCCACCTCTGGCCTGGTCGGAGATGCGGTGACAGTGCACAACAGTGGGGGAGAGAGTGGGGAGGGTGAATAGTGGCGGCCAAGTTGGAGAAGGAGATGAATAGTGTATTGGGGTTTTAGGGTTTTATTTGTTTTTATATCAATGAGTTAGGCCGAAATGACCCTTTTGCCCTTGAGTTTACACTTGCCAAACCCTTGGACAGCTACCCTTATGAGTCATTTGGCTCATCCTCCTAATCTAACCCATGTACACATCTCTATGACCATCCAATGGTCCTCCTCACCCAAGTGTGTCATTTTAACAATCCTATCCATATTAACCTATTAAATCAACCTTATTAAATTATAAATAAAGTCACACAATTTCTCGCCTACTCGGTGCATCGTGCCCCGCATCCGATACGCTTCTTGAGGCGGTCCCACTCTTGGGATTTGAATAAATTCCCTCATGCTTTTGTTATATTTTATTGTTAGAATTTTATTTCCTCAACTTAGGTCATGTTTTTCATTTGACTTTGTTTATTAATAATGTCCACTAATACGGTTCCCGAAAACCCCGTTTAACTAGGCGCCATCTCACTCAATTAAAATATAGCCCAAATGGCTCGAGATCCGTAGAATACTATAATACTAATACACAAAGTCAAAGAATCATAAAATCATTTCGGTGTCGACTCCCGAAGTTCGAAATACTGTCCAGTATTCACGTAGCCGGGTCACAATCCTGACGAGTGTAACGCAAGTCAGTTAAAAATTTGGGGTTGTTACACTCGCTCTCTCGGTCAGTGCAGGGTTCCCTCTAGGTTGGAGTCGCCGTGACCGGTGGGACCGTCCCTGGCCATGGCCGACCAGAGGTGTCGTCGCTGTCCGGTCTTCCTCAGTGGTGAAAATTGTGGTGCATGATGTGGTGATGGTGTGTATTGTGTGTATTGGACAATATGACATGATGTGATGGAGTCGTGCACCCCATGACTGGGGTGTATCATGTGTGTGGGTATGCAACAGTGGGCGTTGTGTGCACATGACAGTGGGTTGTGTGACCATAAGTTTTATTATTATACGTGTAGGTTGTGTTAGAGCCCAAATAAGGGACAAAATAGTGTTAAGGCCATTACCTATGTAAGTGTGGTTATGATTACTGTATCGGTGGATCTTCTCCCAACAGTTTGGGTCGCCTTAACAAACGGTTTTAAAACAAACATATGTAAACTACCCTAAGACCATGTGTGAGCCTTAAACTAATATTTGAGACTCGAACGCTTAACAGGTAGTCGGGAAGCGCGGGGAATGCGTTAGAATCTCGGAGTAGTACGCGAGTCGCGATAGTTCAGGTAAGTACACTCGCCTCAAAGCTAGTGTATGAAAGTAATCCAGTAAGAACATTGCATGTAATTCATTTTCGATCATTGATATTTGTTGATTTCCGTTGTTGATGTTCCTATCTTGTTGTTTCCTTAGTATGTGTGTTCTCGGTGTGAGCGGGTCGATACGATACTTGAGGCCTGTGTCCCTCTTGTGTCAAGCTGTGCTAGTGCCGTAACATTGCCCGGGAAGAGCCAGCGTCCTCTTTCCGTACACTCGGAGGCCTATGTCCCTCTGATGCTGCGCGAGTGTTGTGACATTGCCCGAAAAGAGCCAACGTCCTCTTTCTGTATGCTGTGATGTGACCACTCACTGCCTCGCTTGTTTTCTTAGAACACATATGTTTTCGATTGATATCTGATAGTATGTTTATCATGCACCTTTATCTTGTTATGTTGCCTGTCTTTAATTTTTGCATGATATTTAGACTGCTTCATTTGATGTTCATGAACTACCGTTATCTTCTGCTGGTATTACTTTAAATTTTCTCTCAGTTGCTCACCGTCTAGTTTGTGACGGTGGGTGCAGATTTATCTGAGTAATCGAAGTGTAAAGGACCTTGCTTAGGAGACTTTCGCGAGGATTTGCGATTGAATCCGAGCACCCTAGGCTACGAAAAGTTGGTTTGAACTTGAAATCATAGGTATTTAATATCATGTAAGATTTTATTTGGTTTTCGTTTGAGGTACATTAATATTTGGGGTTTCCACATACATAGATTTCCTGACTTTCCTTTGATTGAGTTATTTCCCAATAATTGATTCATATCTAAATTGCTTCCGCTGTGTTATAATTTGTAATAACTCTTTCATAAACTGTTGAATTGATTAATTTGAGGCTGACTAGGCTCGTCAAGTTCACCAAGAACTAACTCGGGACCTATACGAGTCCAGGCCGGGCGTACCTAAATGCATTGGGAATTTGGGGCTGTCACATTATAGGTGCGTAAAACCCATGAGAAAGTTACACTTTAATTTATGGCGTGCATTTTATCGATTATCTTATTGTATGCGGTGACTGTTGGTGGTCACGCATGGTTTTTCATCGTGGTTATGGCTACACGCTTGAGCATGGGCTAGTCTGCGAAGACGACCGTGTAGATGAGAGTAGAATGTATCTACAACTGTCTCGAGGGATTAAGGGTACTCTTAGAACTAAAAAGCTTGGAAAGGAGTACGCCCGTTTACTGAGTTAAGGTGCAGTCATTGTAAGCCTGTTATTAAGCATTGGTTTGTGCTAAGAACTCCGTTTTGCTATCGTATGATCGGCGGGTCATGGTTTTATCGTGATTAAATGAGTGATGATTTATTTACCTGTTGATTTTATGTTCGAGCTCATTTAGTTAATTAGTTGCTGGATTTTGGATGTTTTACATTTCCAGTTAATGTGTGATTGATGTGATGTTGTGATGGTTGTTTACTGCCAGCCATGGGGATATGATTCCTGTTACCAGGGTCATATTCACATGTCTCGCAGGTTATCGATGTTTTCATGATTATCGTGTAGACTTCTCTTAGGAATTTACTCACTAGGCTCGTTGTTGTATGTATTGGGCAACTAAGCGCAGATCCTGGTGCGAGCAAGACCAAAGGAAAAGAGGTACTAGGCGACTATCTGAGGCCGTTGCTGCTGACAGCTCGTGTATTGACTACCTAATAATGTATGTATATATTATTTTGTTGAGTTTTGGGAACTTTAGAACTTTATCACATGTATATGGATTTTAGTTTACTTCGTCTCAGTTATATACATGGTGTTTATTTCCGAGTTTTTCACTATTTAGGTTAAATAAAATTCTCATAAAATACGAATTAAATGCTTGTGCTATAATTAACTAACCTACTAGATGTTTAGGAGAATTAAACAACTTAACATAGTAGGATTAGTTAAACGGAGCGTCATTTCACAGAGTTGTGGACGTGGCAATAGTGATGATGTGTCAGGTGACGTGACAGGCATTGCTGGGCTTGTGAGCGGAGGGCGTGGGTCACGGAACGACTTCGGGAAATTGGGGTCGTCACACCTTTGGTCCTTAGCATAGCCGTTGGGGACAAGATCTACTCTAACATAATTTGTGAGTGTCGTATAGTGGAGATAGAGGGACACGAGTTACCGATTGATCTCACAGTGTTGGAGTTTCTGGAGTTTGATGCGTTATTGGGTATGGATTGGTTAAGTCCTTATTATGCACATATTGATTGCTTCGGTAAGACATTCACATTTTAGATTCTCGGACGGATAGAGTTTACGTTTTGTGGCGATGCGACTCAGTTGCGTATTACAAGAGGTAGTAGTGATGTTGAGACTTTTGCAAGGATTATGAGTACGACAGTGAGAGTTGAGGCTAAGATTGATGAGGTACGATTGTATGCGAGTTTTCAGAAGTGTTTCCTGTTGAGATTCTCGAATTACCACTGACTTTCCCGTAACCAAACATATATTGATTTTGCCGTACCGGATGGCTCCTAAAAAGTTAGAGGAGCTGAGAGGCCAGCTTAATGAGTTGTTGGAGTTGAGATTTATTCACCCGAGCATGTCACATTGGGGCACGCTGGTCTTGTTTTTTAAGAAGAAATACGGCAGCATGAGATTGTGTATTGATTACAGACAGCTGAACCGGGTGACAGTGAAGAACAAATATTCGTTACCTCGCATTAATGACTTGTTTGACCAACCGATAGGAGCATAGTGGTTCTCGACGATTGATTTGATATATGGCTACCATCAGTTGGAGATTAGAGCAGGGGATATAGAGAAGACTATTTTTCTTACGATATACATGTTATATCAGTTCACCGTCATGCCTTTTGGGTTGACGAATGCTCCAACGATATTCATGGATCTCATGCATCGAGTGCTGAGACAATATTTAGATAGATTTCTTATAGTTTTCATCAACAAAATTTTGTTCTATTCCAAGACTTGTGAAGAGCACGAGGAGAACCTTAGGACTATTTTGTAGACTCTAAGGGAGCATAGACTGTATGCCAAGTTCAATAAATGTGAGTTTTGGTTTAAAGAGGTTGAATTTTAGGGGCCATCGTCGAAGCTAGCGAGGTGTCAATAGACCTTATTAAGGTAAGAGTAGTTATTAATTGGCCTACACCGAGATCAGTGATAGATATTCGCAGTTTTCTAGGATTGGCTGGTTATTACAGACGATTTGTATAGGACTTCTCAAAGATTGCGGCACCTATGACGCAATTGACGAAAAAGTAAGTCAGATTTCAGTGGGATGACTGTTATGAGCAGGCTATCTAGACTTTGAAGGAACGTTTGACTACCGCACCAATGCTGGTACTACTTGAGTCAGGGAAGGGTTTTGATGTGAACACTTATGCTTGCATGGTCGGTTTGTGTTGTGTCTTGATGCAGGATGGTAGAGTGATTGCCTACACATCCTGACAGCTGAAGATTCACGAGAAGAATCACCTTACACATGACTTGGAGATGGGAGCAGTGGTGCTTGCACTGAAGATTTTGTGTCATTATCTCTACGGGGAGAGGTTTATGTTGTTCACTGAACACAAAAGTTTAAAGTATCTCTTCACTCACAGACTTGAACTTGAGACAGAGACGTTAGTTTGAGTTTCTCAAGGATTATGATTTCTAATTGGAGTACCACCTAGGGAAAGTCAATGTCGTAGTAGACGTATTGAGCTGTAGAGGGTCAGACTCAGAGGCTGTTACTTGACATAACACATGAGTATGGATTACTTGAGGCGGTCTAGTTGATGCAATCAGATGATATACTGTCCACTACAAGTGTGTTGATTTGTGGGCAGATGAGGACTCAGAAAGTGTCTATTTATAATATATTTGATGGTCAGTTGACTGATGATCAGTATCAGAGGTACAGTGATTATGCTTAGAGTTCAGTTCGTCCGGGTAGGACCAAGATGTATGTTCATTTATGTCGTCTATTTTTGTGGTCGGGGATGAAGACTGATGTCAGTGATTAAGTTCAGGCGTGTGAGATATGCCAACGAGTTAAGGCTGAGCATAGGAGACCAGGTGGATTACCACAGCCATTTCTAATTCCTCACTAGAAGTAGGAGCATATCACTATGGATTTCGTTAGTGGGTTACCTTGATCTCAGCGTGGACATGATAACATCTGGGTGATTATGGAATGGTTGATGAAGTCAGCACATTTATGCCGATCTCTACTACACATCGAGTGGATAGGTTGGCGAGTGTAGCGGCCCTCAAATTTGAGGCCCACCTCATCATGCACCGCGGGCCCACAACCCTGCGTAAACCTGACCTAGTTGTGTTTCACGCGCACCATATCACAATTTTCACTTCAATTACCGTTAGCTTTCCTCAAATTAATTAAATTAGTTAGCTAGGACTTCAAATCATATGTTTATCAGAAGACTTAAATAAGTAAATCATTAAAATATAAAACATAAATTACTTGAAGGGCATTTTTCCTACTGTGGAAAACTCGTCAAAAGTGTTAACAATATATATCATCATCCATGTTCCATCAAAATAACAAAAAGGACCTCAAAAGATCATATACATGTCAAGTGTCACTCATGTCCTAAAACCCAACAAAAAAACAAAAGAAAGTAAATAAACATATGAGTCAGGCATGGACGTAGATCAAAGGAAGTCCTCAAGCTTGCCCTTCCCCCTGCTCGTACTCGGGTTTGCACTTAGCCATCACAAGAAAACAGATGATGAGTACAGAGTGAGTAATCTTAAGGAACTTCAACGAGTAAATAATATAAATAAATGCTGGAATCAAATTACTATTAAATAAACATGAGGAAGAAAAGAATCAGGCAAATGGGAAGGACCCTCGTGTTGGACTAAGTGGTTAGTCACTCTAACTCCGACCGGGATTTTGATGGAAACAAACAAGGTGAAAATGTACTAATTAATATCAAGTGTATTTCAGTTTTTTGTTAAAGGATGCAAGACAACACATCACGGGTATTCAAGCCATACAAGTTCAAGACCCGGCATTCGTGAAGAAATGAAGATGGAAGACCATATTGCAATTTGTAATTTCGATGTAAGGTAACAAATTCTTTCACGCAAGCCAAATGCATTAGTTCATGCATATCAAGTCTTAAAACCAATTTTCAAAAGTCATGAAGTAACTTGGAATTTCAAAATGAAATTTAACACATAACTAGGTCCACGAGTTTAACCAATGTGAGATTATGTGTTAATGATCATTTGCATTTGGAGATCATTGTTGAAGTTTTCAAGATCGAAAAACTTGTTTTTAAAAGGTTTTTGAAAAGAAAAACTGCAAGTTTGCAGAAAAGCCCCTCGCATGTTATGAAATCGTGATTTTCCGTTTTCGGGGTTTGTAAAAGTATCCGGACCATCCAATTAGGCTTAATAACCCATAATAAACGTGTATAACATGTTATATTAGGGTTGGTTAGGTCCCGGACGTGTTTAAGGGTCGCTAACACAAAGGGATAAAATAATTATTTTGAGCTCCCTGCAGTTAGCGCTAATACTGCCATTAGCGCGCTAAGTGCAGAGTTAGCGCGTTAGGTCTCAGTATTAGCGCGCTAATTGCCCTCCTGACAGCTTTTTTAAAAAGCTGGAAAACGAACGTTAATTTGAATTTTTGATGGATTTTGGACCCTTGGATCCCTACAACGGTCACAAACAGTCAAGATGGGATACCTAACCCTATAAAATCACCAAGAACATGGTTTTCTCACAACAAGGAACAAACGCACTCAAAAGCTCAAAAGATTCAAAAAGAAGCACTTTGATTTTTGTGAAGGAGACAAAGGAGATTCTTGAGGCTGTCCACAAGCACAAAAATCCAGCACTTTGAAGCATTCAAAGAGTACAAGAATCTCCTCAAAGCTGGTCTCTTTTGTCATCTTCTTGGTTGTAAGCAAGTCCTTGTTCTAGATTCCTTTTCTTGAGCTTAATCTACATAGTTTTGTGTGTTTTGAATCAAAATCAGTTTGTTGTATGTTTTAACACCATTATCTTAGGTTTTGTACTTAAATTTATTTTATCAAACCCTAAGATTGATTTGAACAAAAGTTTTTGCACTTAAACTTGATTTTTGTTAAACTATTGTTCTTTGCTTTGAAATCGGTTTTGCACAAATACATTGGATTTTAAAACGATTTCATATTTGGAATTTGCAACAAAATCAGTGACACACTTTGCATTCTCCATCCATTCTCATACTTGCATGCATTAGAGTTGTTAGGCTCTAGGAGGCTTGCTAGTGTTTGAATTAGATATCACTTTATATTGTAAAGTGTATCTCATTTCTTTTCAGCAAATTGTTGTAAGTGTATGGTTGTAAGACTTAGTGGAATCTAAGTCAAAGGGAAAGACCTAGTTGCGGCTAGGCACAATTTCTAGTTGCGGCTAGATAGGAAGTCCTAATTGTAATTAGGCATTCTAGGCTTGTATGCTTAGGTTGTAACACTTATTTGGAATATAAGTGAGGGTTTAAAAATCCTAACCGGGGAGGTTAGGTAGTGGACGTAGATCATTTGATCGAACCACTATAAATCGTGTGTCGCTTTCCATCTCTCCTACCCCATTCACTTGCATAGCATAGACATTTGTTGTTACTTGTGCATAAAAAGATTAAAAAGGCAATAACCTCTCGGTACACCCAATTCACCCCCCTCTTGGGTGTGGTTTCACCTCGCATGTATATCTAACAGCAGTGAATCGAAGTCCGTGCACAATCTAGGTCAAGCTAGCATCATACTTCGGACTATCACTAAGGCACTACTAGTGAGTAAACTTGAATTGACTAAAATCCTTGAGTCCGCTCGGTAGCCGGCATAGACCATGATGCATCGACATGTGTATAGAAAAAATCAGCATTTAGGTCGACAATCCACCGGCATACCCCTAAAACACATGCTATGGCCAAATATCCTACAATTCCAACGCAATAGAATATACTCGGCAGGAGTAAACTCAACCGACCGTAAATAAATACTAGAAATGAGATAAAATGAATAACATGACATGAATTCAAATATTCAAGGAGTAAATACTCAAAGTGAATTTCAGTTGGGATACTACACACCTCAAACCGCGCTCCACTAGTTCACTAACGCCAATGCACGCCACCAACTGCGTGTTAACTACCCATTAAATCAAACAAAGAACCTGATTTTTGATAAATCTAATCAATCCCCAAACCTCAAAAATCCTTATTCCATACCAAATCATCATAAAAATACCCATTAAACCTTCCATATGGGTTATATAAACCCCTAGATAAACCCCTAATAGGCCAAATTTATTTAAAAATTTGTTTTTGTCACTGTTTGGGATGCCGCCAAAGGCGCATATAACAACCCTCGAAATAAAACTCGACTTGTATTACACTTGTCAGGACCGTGACCCAGCTGCGTGATACTTCGTAGTATTTCAGACTTTGGGAGTCGACACCAAGGTAATTTTATATTTATGTGATGTTTGTATTAGTATTGTAGTCTAATAGGAGTCTCGAGCCGTTTGGGCGACTGTTTAGTCTGAGTGAAGCTTCGCCTAGGTAAACGGGGGAGTTAAAAACACAAAAAACACAAATAAATGATTTGTCCAATAATAAATGCGATGATTTTAATTTTTCAGAATGTGACATGACGACGGGCACACAACAGTCGAGTTGTAGTGCAATACGGGTCGAGGAGTGCAGGATCAACATGAGAACTGAATAGTTAAGTGACACCCAAGTCACTTAAGGGAGTCAACAAGTGGAGTTAGGAGTGTTGAACAGCTTAAAAAGGAAGGTGTAGGATCTGCCTAGAGATAAGTGTGTGTAGGTTGATCAAAAGGGGTCCTATATAAAGGCCCATCTCATCACTTTTCCCTTATTCCTCTCCTTCTTTTCTCTCTCCTCTCCTCTCTCTCCTTTTCCCTTTTCCTTGCTTGGAGAGCAAACCATTACAGGAGGTGGTGCTGGGCAGCCGGAATCCTCGCCGGAAGTCCCAACTTCTCGCCAAAATCTAGGTAAAAACCTTGCTCTCTTATCTCTCCTCTCTATTCTTGTGTTGCTCCTCTTTTATGTTTTAAGTTATTCATTCAAGTTTTAATTGCCATGATCAAGGGTAGCTTGCCGAAGATGATCCTAGTGTTCCTCCGGTGTCTCCGCAACCCCCAAAGCGATCAACACGCGGCGTTGAGCCGCTGTTGTTGATGGATGTTGGGTTTTGTTATTGTTGTTGGTCTTTCAATTTAATTGGGGATATCTCAAATTCTCGGACATTACCGAAGTTTTTGACAATGATTTGAAGTTGATTTTGGTTAGTCTTGATGTCTAGAAACATATGGACCGTGATTGTCTAGAGTGGTGTGTGACTTTGATGTTCTGTAAATTCAGATTTCCTATTTTCGATTCGACACTGCGGAGACGTCGTGCATTTATCACGTGGCGGCGTCTCCCACATGCATCTATAACAGAGGCCTATTTTGAGTTCACATTTGTTCCGTGGAGATGCCGTGAGACAAATGCTCATGACGGCGTCTCTCGCGACGTTTCAAACAATATCTGTCTATTTCGAGATCACGCCGTGAAGAACAACTCCCCATGGCGTTGCGGCGGTGTGTATCTAGATTTGTGAACATTTTATAAACAACGTGGGCACGCCTTGGGCCTAAGTGCTCACGGCGTGACCCACGTATGTGTCCACCAAAGAGTTATTTGATCGTCTGATTTTTCCTAAACGTCGCGAGGACGCCGTGGCTTTTTAGGCCTGGCGGCATGTCAACCAGTGCGCAACAATAATGCGCCGTGTAGGCACCATGGGGGCGTCCTTTTGGGTGGCACCAACTACGGCGTCTCAGGCAGTATGCGAACTGAAATTTTAGAAATTAACCAAAAATTTGGAAAACTTTGGGGGTTTATCTAGGGGTATTTATTAACCATAAACCCTATCTATTTTTGGTTCAAACCTTTTCCAGGTAGTCGGGAACCAGTGGGAACGCGTTAGAGTCGCTGGAGTTGGTTACCGTGTTGCGATTAGCCAGGTAAGTATACTAGCCCATAAGCTTGTGTTTGATTAGTAAGCCAGTAAGAAAATACCATGTGATTCATTATCATTTATTCTGATTTGCTATGATCTATTGTTGGCATTCCATTCTATTCCTTGGTTGTGTGTTCTTGGCGTAAGTGTTTTGTCTCGAGAGTACTTGGCCCTGTACTAGTGGGACGATGCAGGCACTTTTGTACAGGAGTGTAGGACCATCCATAGTGAACGTGTGACACCAAGTACTGGGTTGGAGGACTTGTGTCCTTCCTATCATGGACGTGGCTTCGCTTGTGTCGATGCCCGGGGAGACGTCGTGCGGTCTCCACCGTTATGCTATGATTTAGACCACTTATGGGCCTCTTTTGAATTCTTAAAACACGCATGTTATCGATTTCTATCTATAATTTGTTTATCATGCTATTTCAATTCTTGCATTTCAATTACCGCATGATATTTAGAATGCCTTACTTTATAAATCTTGAATTACTGTTATATTCTTCTGGTAATACTTTCAATTTCTCTCAAGTTACTCGCAGACAAAGCGAAGTGCAGCAAGGGCAATAAGCTATGCTTAGGAGATTTCCTATGAGGATCTTAGCAGTTGGATTTGCAGATTTTAGAGTAGGTTATATTTGTATTTGCTTGATTGTATGATGCTTTATATACATTTTTTTATCGTTGAATTGGGGATCATTTTGATTTGGATATCATGTACATGTTATTCTTGATCACAGTTGATTGTACATGAATATTTCGGGGTTTTCCACATAATAGATTATTGATTTCTTTTGATTGAGTCATTTCCCATTCATGTTGAACTTTTCTTATTTCCTGCTGCGTTAAACTTGAAATAACTATTTCATAAACGGTATAATTAATTAATTGGAGGTTGACTAGTCTCGCCAACCTCGCCGAGTACTAACTCGGGGAGGTGCACTGGTCTAGGCCGGACGTACCCAATTCCATGGGGAAATTGGGGTTATTACATGCCGCTATAAGCAAAATGTCCTGGGTGCCGTGATGTAACACCGTCACACTTTCACCCTTACGATGTGATTTAAAGAGTAAGGTCGAGAATGGCCCCTGGTCTAGACGCCGCCGGTGGCGTTGTGGGCATTAACCCCCTACGATGCCCTTGGCGACACCTTTACCAGAGACGCCTCCTGGGGTTCTCAAACCCCCTCGGCTTGTCATCGTGGTTTACGCTTGTCCCAAACACTCATTAAACACCCAAACAACCATAAACCACCAAAACCCCTCGACAAAACTTATCTAAGATGAAAACCCCGGGATTTCTCGGCCAAATCCTTAGACTCCATTCAAAACCAAAGCAACAACAAAAACAACACCAAAATCATCCTTTGTTGCTTCAACTCAACCACTTGAAACCATAGCAGCACCAAACTAGTTTGTGTGCTCAACTCATGGCTCTGAAACCCTTGTCAAAACTCAAAAAACGATCCAAGCTATCCGAAACAGCTTTAAGCCGCAATTTGAGTGAGGTGAGAATAGGTGTTGGGTCTCTTTATTCATTCGAGTTAGAGCTAATTTCGAGGATGAAATTCTTGTTAGTTGGGGAGACTGTAACGACTCAGAAATTTGGTTATTTGTGGATGATGATGCATGTATTAGTATGATAGTATGATATGGGTCACGAGCCAGTCGGGCAATTTTAAATCTGAGTGAGGTTCCGACTAGATAAACAGGGTTCCAATAGTCGATTAAGTGGGTATTAAATGTGATAAACGAAGTCAAATCATGAATATGACCTTAGTTGAGGAAACATGATTTAATTAAATAAAGTATAGCTTAGGCATAATCAATTTGATTGAACTCCAAGTATGCGACCGCCTCGAGAAGTGTGCCGGATGCGGGGCACTGAGTACCGGATAGACGGGAGTTTGTATGACCTTGGGTACTAATTTATAAAGTTCAATTAATGGCCTAACATAGGTTATATGATTTATTTTGAAGTTAATTAATATGAGGCCTGTGGTTGAGTTGGAAAAAAATGTAATAGGCTTAGGATAAGTCTTGGGATACACCACATGAGGGAATCAAGGTAAGATGTGTCATAGGTGGGTGTCACCTAGAGATAAGAGTGTGTTTTGAGATGAAAGTAAGGGCAAAAGGGTAATTTGACCAACCAAATACATATATATAATGTTTTTATCCAAAACCCTACTTCACTATTCATCATCTCCCTCACCAAACAGCCGTCACCCCCTCTCCACTCATCTCCGCTGCTGTCACCAGACCTTTGGACTTCAACGAGACAGGTGGTGGCCGGAGAACCGCCGTCACCGGTGAGGTGTCTCTCTTTCTCTCTCTTGTCCACTCTCTTTCTCTCTCGCTCTCGGTTGTATAAACTCTCTCTCACGTGTGTCTCCTCTCGGCTAGACTATCACTACTGCCACTCACCACGAAACTGACATCTCCACCAGCCACCGGAGAAGCCTAGGTGAGCCTCTCCCATCTCTCTCTCTCTCTCTCTCTCTCTCTCTCTCTCTCTCTCTCTCTCTCGACGACGTTTGAACGTCTTCTCATTGTGCACCCATTTTTCACCCACTGTCCGGTCACCATAGGTCATTTCTGACCGAGAACTTGGGCGTAGACCACCCATGTAGGTCTCGACGTTCCCAGAGGGCCTCATGTCTGGCGAGTAGGTCATTTTTCCAACGAGTTAGGAGGGTCTTTTCCAAACTGTTTTTGACATTTTTGGGTTGTTTTTTAGACCGTTTTGCCCACTGTTTTAGGGCTAGCGTGGCAGGTTCACCGACTCTGGTCACGGCTGATTGAAGGCGACCCTTCGACAGTCCCACTGGCCAATGATGTCCCTCATGTGTAACAGTGAGGTGTACAAATGTGGACAGTGATGGTGTGTGTGTGCATTGTGTGAACCGGCCATGTAATATGTGTGTGTACACAACAGTTAGGGTGTATTTGGGTATATGGGGTGTATTGTGTGTTAACTGTGGTGTAGTATTTCATGTGGATTGGAATTAAAACAAGGAAGTGTATGGACATTTTTAAATATTGATTGTGGACTTGTGTTAAGGCCCAATAAGGGCCCAACATACACATTATATAATAAGGGTCCATAACAAATATAAATGATATGTAAATGGGTTGTGTTAGGGCCCAATAAAAAAGGTACAACTTGAGGGCCAAGACAAAGACATAAAATGTGAACATGGGCTTATGTATTTAAGCCCAATACGGGTCCACACAAATAGAATACCTGGGTGAGTACAGACTTGGTGATTGGGCCCAACAAGAGCCCAAAGAGGGACGAGATTTGTGTTAAGGCCATGAACTATGGAAGTGTGTATGTGGTTACCATACCGTTAGACTTTTCACAACGGTCTGAGTCGCCTTAACTTATGATTTTAAACCAAACTTATGGGAATTACCCTAAGACGAGATACTAACCTTAAACCAACATTCGGGATTTGAACCTTTATCAGGTAGTCGAGAACCCGTGGGGAATGCGTTAGAGCCTCGGAGTGGTACTGGATTACGATTAGTCAGGTAAGTACACACGTGCCTTGTATATGTGTATGTTAGTAGGCCAGTAAGGAAATAGCATGAGATTTATACATTCCTTTAATCATTTATAATGTTGAATTGAGCATTTATTTGAAATTTCATTCCATATTGTTTATTGTATGTTCTTGGCATGAGTGTGTGTCTCGAAGGTATCATGTAGTCCCGTACTAGCTGGGACAACAAGGGTGCCTCCTGCAGGGATAACTGACCACCCCTAGTGTTGTGTGTACTGGGTACTAGATTCGATAGGTGTTGCGATGCCTCTCGATTTAAAGCCGCGCTAATATTGCGACATTGCTCAGGGAGATCTTGCGAGGTCTTTGTCGTATTGATGTGAAATTAGACCACTCATGAGCCTCTTTTGAATCTTAGAACATGCAAATTCCGATTGTTTATCTATCAGTCTGTTTATCATGCACTTTACTTACTTACTTTCCTGTTATTTCATTTTCCCATGATATTTAGACTGCTTTACTTGTTAAATCATAAATTACTGCTATATTCTTCTAGTACTACTTTAGATTTCTTCAGTTACTCACCATCTAGTTTGTGACGGTGGGCGCAGATAGGGTTGAGATCAGCAAGGGCAAGGGGCCCTACCTAGGTGACTTGCTTTGAGGACTTAGCAGCGGGACCGGAGAGAATATTATAATAGGTTTTTATGTTTTGCTTATTTGTATATCGTTTCATACATAAATTTTGGATTATAGAATTCGGTATTTTTAATGAAACTGGTATCATGTATTTATGCATATCGAATTGTACATGGATACCCGGGGTTTTCCACATTTATAGATTCCTACATTTCCCTAAGATTGAGTTATTTCCCTTATGATACTTATTTAGTCTTCCGCTGTGAATTATTGCAATAACTCTTTCATAAATTGTAAAAACTGATTAATTGGAGGCTGACTAGGCTCGTCGGGTTGCCGAGTGATGACTCGGGGCTTGCACGGGTCTAGGCTGGGCATACTCAATTGCGCGGGGAAATTGGGGCCGTCACACTATGTCTATTTGAAGATCTCTTCACTAAAGGGTCACAAGAGATTTCAGATCAAGGGTAAGCTTGCGCCAAGATTTATAGGTTCGTTCAAAGTGAAAAAAGAATAGGCAAGGTCGCATATGAGTTAGAGTTGCCGACTCAGTTGGTTGGGATTCACCCTGTGTTTTACATATCGATGCTTTGATTGGATGGTCGAGATAAGGCAGACGACCGACAGTGGATCTGAGTCAGATCAATCTGAGGGAGGACATTACATAAGATGAGCAGCCTATTCAAATTATGGACCAAAAGGTGAAGATATTGAGGAACAAGGATATTCCCTCAGTTCTCATCAAGTGGCAGCATCACGGAGACGAGGAGCTGACGTGGGAGCTTAAGTCATATATGCGCGAGCACTTCCCATACTTGTTTTGAGATTCGGTAACTCTTACCTTAATTTCTGTGAATTTCGAGGACAAAATTCTCATTTAGTAGACTATAATGACCCTAAATTCTAACTCGTGTCACGTGTCATTTCAGGGTCGTATTATGAGACCACCTATCATGGTGTGCATGTCCAACTCTCAGGAATCGACATCGAGGTATATTATGTGTGTATGATATTTATATTATGTATTGTATACCAAATGTGAATGCCAATTATTCAAATGTGTGGTGGCGTGTGCGTCAATGCATAGGAATTTCAGGCCAGTTTACCTTGGGAAATGTGTCAATACGAGTGTCGGGTAAGCTGAATATGGGTATAAGGAGTCCAAAAAATAAATTATAAAAGCAACAAACACGAATTTAAAAAAATATTATTGTGGAAGTTATGATCGAGTGAAATGAATTGAAAATTTTGACTGATACACAATTTGCGGTGCGAGTCATCGGGCGTTTTACCTGATGATGGAAAAGTTAAAAAGTAAAAAATGTGGATAAGATCAAACTTGTGTCATAAATTGAGTTCCTAAAGTAGTTGGATGGCTTCAATGAGAACCATAAGATGTTCCTGGAGATGTGTGGGGGGATCATATGATGAGATGACGGTATAAATACCCATTCCAAGCGTAGTGGACTCACTTTTCTCACACTTGTAACCACAAATCCAAAAATTGAGAGGTTTGGAGAGGGATTTTGGGGATCTTGGAGGTGCTTGAGAGCAAATCATCAATCAATAACATCAACTAAGGTGAGATCCCACTTGATCTTTGAATTCTTCACATTTTGAGCTAGGATTTTTGGAGTTTTTTGTTTTGAAACGAGGTTACAACCAAGGCTCATTGAAATTGTGGTTTGTTGTGATTTTTGGGAGTTTAATGATGACATCAAAGTGTGTGTTTGGTTGGTGTGAAAGGTGGTTGTGATAATTTATGAAATTTGATATTGTTGGTGAAATTTGTGATTTTTGGAAAAAAATTTTGATGCAATGGATGATTTTTGTGAATTTGATATAGTTGTTGATTGTTGATGGTGTTGTGGTTTGATGATTGGAGAAAGAAAGAAATAAAGAAATAAAGGGGTGAAAAAATATATGAATAAAATAAATAAAGGCCAAAATTCGAGATAATTGCTCGAGTCGAGACTCGGTTAATGTGATCCACTTGAGAAGTGGTTAATGTGACTGTAATTCGAAATATATCATATTTCCAAAAAATATGGCAAAAACAAATGGAATAAAACGCTAACACAACCAATATGGACCCAAATAAATGTCAAGTAATCAACAGAGTACCGACTAACAATTAGGGATCGTGGAGCTACAAGAGATCATTTTTAGTAGGATTCGAGGTGAGTAAAGACAACAATAGCATAAATATGAATTCTCTTATATTTCTTGACTAGATAATTCTAGTAATCGACATCGTTTGTGGCTTCTCGTTTCAGCCTATTGGGAGGATTTAGCATCCAACATGTGATTGTGGCTTTCCTTCGATACTATTTTAGGGATTTAGTAGCCGACCTTGTCTGTAACTTTTCCTAGAATATTGTGTCGGGCAGTGAAGGTGACTTTCGAGCCCACTAGATTGCATATAGTTGAATAGTAGAGTTAACCTTCAGTCCCACTGTGTCAACTGCAAGCTGAGGAGGTCTGGTGACCCATAGTTTGATTGGGATTACCTACTCGCCTATTTGTTTACTTCCCGATCACTTGATTATCCTTTTTTATGCTTACTATGTCTTTTCATCCTGCACTTCGTTGTTTATTTCCATTTCCTTTAAATTGCGTAATTTATAGACTTTTGCTTATTGATATTAAGAATTTATGTTGAGATCCATATTGTTGTTGCTTTACTGTTACTTTTTGTACTCACCGTCCTTTTTATGATGGTGAGTACATATTTGGACGAGTCGGGGCAAGGCGTCTATGCTTAGCAATATCCTCTTAGGCATGCTCAGTGCCAGTTGTATTTACGCTTACTCAGTAGGTGTTTATTTTGTTGTTTTGTTGTATATTTCGCTATGTATTCATACATTTTTTTTATCTTTTGGGTCCTTGGGAAAGTTGAAACACATCATAATACATGTATATGTTTACTTTTGGCTTCATTTAATCACTTATATACATGAGAGGTTTATTCGGACATGATTCTCTACATCTAGGTTACCTTGAGTTTTAATTTGTTTAATTAAGTTGATATACTGTTGAGAACAATTCTGTTGCACACCTGACTATATTGAGGATAAACAATAACTTGGTAGAGTTAAGTAAATTAAAGAGTTAAACACAATGAGATAGTAATTAATGTTAATGAATAATTTGGTAAGTTAAGGCTAACTAGACTTACGTTGACTCATCGGAGACTAACTCAGGGGTCTAGGTAGGTTTAGGCTGGGCAGGGCCCAGTTTGTGATTGTTGGGGCCATCACAGTTGGTATTAGAGCATAAAGGTTTATTGCCTTGACTATGAATGAGCATAAGACACAACCTAATGAGCTTAGTGTGGAAATCCTGTGAACCTACTTAAGTCCTAGTTGGGAAGTGGGGGGAATTGTATATTATTTTTAACATGTTAGTCTTAATGTGTATTATAATATATCATTATCAATGACTGATCGAGACTTTTCGTTTGCTAATGCTGATTGCAATGGCCAATCAGCCTAACACTAGTGATAAGGGTAGAGCTCGTGATCGACCACATGATGTGATAGGGATTTTGTGAGTCATAGACTCAAAGAGTAAAAACTCAGGGATGACCGATAGATGAGGTTTTAGATATCCTTAAAGGACAGGCACAACAGCTGCCATCCCATCTACATCGATAGTAGTTCCTATTCAAGATGTAAGTTCGGCCACGCCTCAGGCTACTCCATCGGCTCCCATTACGAGTGTCGTACTCGCAACACTGATCACTGCAGCAGTACCGACACAGATTACAGTAGTACGACAAGGCTGTCCCGAGAACAAGTGAAAGAGGTCTTTGAAGGCATTCTTTAAGTGCGGGCAATTGGGACATTTTATAAGCAAATGTCCACAACTTGCTGGGGTTTAGTAGAATGTAGCACAGCACCAACAACAGACCAAAAAATGAGTACATGTTGTCGTTGAACTAAACTCTCAGGCGACATGTTACCTAATTAAAGATATGATTTATATTTGTGGTCGTATGATATATGTGATGATTGGCTTTAGTTCGACTATTTCCTTTTTTCTGGGTGCATGGTTGATGAGTTAGGGTTAAGACTAGTTAGGTTAGAGAGACCTTTGATCCTTACTACAATTAATGGGGAAAAGATTTACCCTAACATGATATGTAAGCATTGTATAGTGGAGATAGAGGGACAGGAGTTACTAATTGATATCAGAGTGTTGAAGTTTCAGGAGTTTGATGTGTTATTAGGTATGGATTGGTTAGATCCTTATCATGCACAAATTCATTGCTTCAGTAAGACAATTACATTTCAGATTCTCGGACGGCCAGAGTTGACTTTTCGTGGTGATGCGACTCAATTGCGTGTTACCAGAGGCAGGGTAGCCACGAGTAGTAATGTTGAAACTTTTGCGAGAATTCTGAGTACAGTAGTGAGAGTAGAGGCTAGGATTGATGAGGGGTATGCGAGTTTCCAGACATGTTTCCTACAGAGCTTCCCGGATTACCACTAACTAGAGAGATCGACTTTATTATGGATTTGGTTTGGTTCGCGGAACCAAACCTAAGGAGTTATAGTAGTTGAGAAGCTAGCTTGATGAGTTGTTGGAGTTCAAATTTATTCACCCGAGCATGTCACTTTAGGGTACGTCGGTTCTATTGTTTAAGAAGAAATATTGCATCTTGAGATTTTATATTGATTACAGACAACTGAACCAGGTGACAGTGAATAACAAGTATCTGTAACGTCACATTGATGACTTGTTCAACCAACTAATAGGAGTACAATGGTTCTCGAAGATTGATTAGAGATCTCGCTACCATCAGTTGAGGATTAGAGCAGAGAATAGAGAGAATACTACTTTTCATACGAGATACAAGCTCTATCAGTTCACTACCATGCCTTTTAGGCTGGCGAATGCCCCAGCGATGTTCATGGATCTCATGCATCGAGTGCTGAGACAAAATTTGGATAGATTTGGCATAGTTTTCATGTAACGACCTGAATTTAATTAGCCATTATTAATGACGTGTGTGCAGACATCGACGACAGCTCAGCACCCCCGTGAACCCCGTAGATAGATCAAGGCACACCCGGAGCTAAGTAAATAGGGGTTTTTGCGTTGTTTTGTATTAATTTAAGATGTTCATGCTCAATTAGTTTTATTGGCATCGTGATGTGTGTATTTTATTTATTATTGAACATGTGAGACAGTGTGACGGGTATTCGCCCTGATTAGCGTGCAGATGTAAGTACCGAGTAAGCGAATAAAAGTACACTACGTTAGGTAGTCATACACACATGGAAATGATTAAAATGCAATTAATAATTAATTATAAACGTCGTATATGCGTTCGTGACGTGAGAGTGTGCGAGTGATGAGAGTGTATGCACGGGATTCGGATACGAGAAAACCCGAGGGTTTGGGTGTTGTATTGAGCAATATAAGTCAAGGAGAGGGTGTTACCCATTCAAGTCATTTAGGCTGGAATAATTGACCCATGAGAACCCTTGGATAGTGCCTTGGGATGTGTATGTGTGAGGAGATAAAATAGGACTATAAATAGTAAAAAATTCTCTCATCTGCCACCTTTTCTCTTTCTTCAACCTTTCTCAGACAAAATTGGAACTTGGAAGCTAAGGTTTTGTGGATTTCTATAGGCAATTTGAACCACCAAACGTCGAGCTATCAACGATCTAAGGTGTGATCCTCAATCCTCTTTCTGTTATCTACATTTCGGGTTTTTTTTTTAGTTTGGCTTGGGTTTCGGGAATGGATTTCGAGCACACCAGCTTTGGGGTGTTGCTATAGTTTTAGGTGTTAGTTTGGAATACCAAATGGGAATTTAAAGGTGTTGTTGTGGTTGTTTTGAGTTTGGATGGAAAAGTAGAGTTTTTATTAAGATTTATCAGGGTTTTGGTTTAGGATGAACTCCGTTGAGGGCTTATGGTTGGATATGGTTTGAATGTGTTTATATGAAATGTCAGGACAAGTTCAGACCACAGCGATGAGTCGAGGGGCTCGAAAACCCTAATGGGACGTCACTAGTTTAGACGCTGTTAGGGGCGTCGTGGGGAGGAAACTCCCACGACATCATCCGCGACATCCAAACCAGAGAGCAAACACACGCCCACACTTTATATCCCATTGTGGGGTGGTGTTTGTGGCAGCGTGGGCCACGACGTTGAGGACGCCGTAAGGCACGTCATGAGACAATTACTCACGGCAGCGCCACCCACCGCGTCCGAGAGAAAAAAAAATTTAAAAATGAATTTTCTGAAATGGGTTTAAGTGGGGTTTAATGGAGGATTATTACCAATATAAATGGGAATTGGGGAGAATTAGGAATTTGAGAAAATTAATGTATAATTTTGGATAACAGACTTTGGATTGACTGAGTGGTGATTGGACACGAGTTTGGAGGCTTGATAAAACTGTATGAGTGCGAATTGAGGTGTGTAGTATCTCAACTGAAATTACTTAAGCATTTACTTATTTTGGCATTTGAATTCAGTATTGATATTTCATTACTTTATTTCCTGTTTTGGAGTCTATATGGACGGGAGTTGGGGCTCTCCCTCCGTGCCATTCTGTGTGTATGTCCACTAGACTATAACACGTGCGTTAGAGATCTTGGTGAATAGGTCGACTCGAGGATCATGTCGGGGCACGCGTAGGTGCGTCGTAGGTTCTACGTCGACCACCTAGCGGATCTAGATACTGGCCTTGCTTGAGGGCCACTCGCCGGCAGTATTCTGTAGAATAGTCTGAAGTATGGTGCTAGTCTGACCTTAGGCTCTAGGCACACTTTTCTAAGTTTCATTATTATTTATTTCATGCGATGAGCATGGTTGCCTGTATTTAATTCTGCATGTTTATTTAATAGTTTATTTAAATTTCAGTATTTACTTTTGTAATTGCTCATTTGATTTCGTTAGGAATACTCACTTTGGACTCATCATCTGCCTTTTGTGATGGCTTAAGTGCAAATCTGAGTACGAGTCGCGGCAAGGAAAAGCTCGCGGACTACTTGTGATTACACACGGACAGGCCAGACTCATACATTTGTACTTTATTATATTTTGTTTTCATTTTGAGGATTTGGGACTGTGAGACACTTTTGGGACCTATATTTATCTGTACATTGATACTTTGTAACTCTTTTGAGGTTATTTCACTATGATATGATGAGATATGGGTTGTACTCGAGCAAATGGCATGAATTTGATGTTTAATATTTGAATTTTCATGTTTTAAGGCTTTTGTTGCATTAATGTTGTTTATTGAGAATAAATATGATATAAAAAATGGTAGTGATTGCATGTGGGACACAGCTGGCGCTGGTAGGCTAGTTTGTGGGTCCGTATTAGCCCCCGTGGTGGTCCATTAGAAAAATGGGTCGTTACAGTTCATCGACTACATTTTGATCTATTCCAGGACTCGTGAGATGCACCTCAGGACAATTTTGTAGACTAAGGGAGCATAGAATCTAAGCCAAGTTCAGTAAATGAAAGTTTTGGCTTATAGAGGTATGATTTTTTGGGCATATTGTCGGAGCTAGCGGGGTGTCAGTAGACCTTGTTAAGGTCAGAGCAGTTATTGTTTGGCCTACACCAAGATCAGTGATATATATCCATAGTTTTCTGGGATTGGCTGGTTATTATAGATGATTTGTGCAGGACTTCTTGAAGATTGCGACACCTATGACGCAATTGATGAAGAAGGAAGTCAAATTTAAGTGGGATGACAGTTTTGAGTAGGCTTTCTAGACTTTGAAGGAACGCTTGACTACCACACCAGTGTTTGTACTACCTAAGCCAAGGGTTTTGATGACCGATGTTTACATGGTCGGTTTGGGTTGTGTTTTGATGCAGGATGGTAAAGTGAATGTTTACACTTCCGATAGTTAAAGATTCACAAAAAGAATTACCCTACACATGACTTGGAGTTGGCGGTAGTGGTGTTTGCGATGAAGATTTGGCACCATTATCTCTACAGGGAGAGGTTTGTGTTCACAGACCACAAGAGTTTAAAGTATCTCTTCACTCAAAAAGACTTGAACATGCGACTGAGACATTAGTTTGAGTTCCTAAATGATTATGATTCCTCATTAGAGTACCATCTAGGGAAAGTCAATGAAGTAGTAGACGCATTGAGTCGTAGAGGGTCTGACTCGGAGGTTGTTACTTACCACATGACATACGAGTATGTATTACTCGAGGCAGTCGAGTTGATGCAGTCAGATGATATACCGACCATTACCAGGGTGTTGATTTGTGGGCAGATGTGGACTCAAAAAGTGTCTATTTAGAGTGTACTTGATGGTTAGTTGACTGATGAGCAGTGTCAGAGGTACAATGAGTATGTTCAGAGTTTTGATCATCCAGAGTGGAGTCAGTCAACAGACTCATGCTTAAGATTCATAGGGAGACTGTAGATTCCATCAGTGGTTGAGATATGTGATGAGATACTCCATGAGGCTCACCGTTCACGTTTTTCAATTCATCCGGCAGGACCAAGATGTATGCTGATTTGCGTCGTCTATTTTGGTGGCCGGGGATGAAGACTGATGTCAGTGATTATGTTCGGGTATGTAAGATATGCCAGTGAATTAAGGCAAAGCATAGGAGGCCAAGTGGATTACTACAACCACTTCCCATTCCTCATTAGAAATGGGAGCATATCGCTATGGATTTCGTCAGTGGGTTACCTCGATCTCATCACGGACATGATAACAGATTTGGTAAAGTGTACCATTATCGATTGTGTCAGACAAAGAGCCATAATTTACATAACAGATTTGGTAAAGTATGCAGGCACAATTGTTACGCGGTTGAACCTCAGTACAGTCTATCATCCAAAGACTAATGGACAGTTAGAGAGACTGATCTAGATGCTTGAGGACATGTTGAAGATGTGTGTATTAGAGTATGGTGGTTCTTGGGAGGAGTATCTTTATCTGTGTGAGCTTGCTTGCAATAACAATTATCAGGCTAGTATTGGTATGACACCATTTGAGGCACTCTACGGCAAGCCATATAGATCTCCATCTTGTTGGGCAGAGCCCGTTGATGTGGCAGTGATTGGGTCAGAGATTGTGATGGATCACACAGAGAAGGTACGACTGATCAGACTTCGGCCTGATAATGACAAGTACCATGGCGAGTTGGAGTATGATGTGGGAGCCTATGTCTATTTGAAGTTCTTTTCACTAAAAGGTGTCAAAAGATTTGGGATTAAGAGTAAGCTTGCACCAAGATTTATAGGTATATTCAAAGTGAAAAAAGAATAGGCAAGGTCGCATATGAGTTAGAGTTGCCGCCTCGGTTGGTTGGTATTCACCCTGTATTTCACATATCGATGCTTCAACTGGATAGGTCAAGATGGGGCAAACGACCAACGGTGGATTTGAGTTAGATCGATCTGAGGGAGGACATTACATATAATGAGCAGCCTATTAAGATTATGGACTGGAAGGTGAAGATATTGAGGAACAAGGAGATTCCCTCAGTTCTCATTAAGTGGCAGCATCACAAAGATAAGGAACTAACGTGGGAACTTGAGTCATATATGCTCGAGTACTTCCTATGCTTGTTTTGAGATTCGGTAAGTCTTACCTTAATTTCTTTGAATTTTGAGGACAAAATTCTCATTTAGTTTGGAAGACAATGACCCTAAAATTCTAACTGATGCGGCGTGTCATTTCAGGGTCGTATTATGGGACCCACCTGTCGTGGTGTACTTGTCCAACTCTTGGGAGTCGAGATCAAGGTATATTACGTGTGTATGATATTTGTATTAAGTATTGTATACCAAATGTGAATGCCAACTATTCAATTGTGTAAGGATGTGTGCGTCAAACCGTTAGAATTTTGGGCCAGTTTAGCTTAGGAAATGTGTCGATACGGGTGTCGATTAAGCTGAATACGAGTATAAGGAGTCCGAAAAATAAATTATAAAAACAACGAACATCATTTTAACAAAATATTATTGTGGAAGTTATGGTAGAGTGAAATGAATTGAAAATTTTAACTGATACGTGATTCGCGGTGCGAGTCATCGGGTGTTTCACCTAATAATGAAAAAGGCAAAAAGTAAAAAAAAATGTGGATAAGATTAAACTTTTGTCACAAATTGAGTCACTAAAGTAGTTGGATGGCTTTAATGAGAACCACAGGATGTTTGTAGGGATGCGTATGGGATCATATGATGAGATGAGGGTATAAATACCCATTCTAAGCCAAATGGACTCATTTTTCTCACACTTGTAACCACAAATCCGAAAATTGAGAGATTTGGAGAGGGATTATGATGATCTTGGAGGTGTTTGAGAGCAAATCATCAATCAACCCCACTTGATCTTTCAATTCTTCACATTTTGAGCTAGGATTTTTGGAGTTTTTGTTTTAAAACGAGGTTACAACCAAGGCTTATTGAAATTGTGGTTTGTTGTGATGTTTTTGGAGTTTAATGATGACATCAAAGTGTGTGTATGGTTGGTGTAAATGGTAATTGCGATAATTTATGAGATTTGATATTATTGGTGAAATTTGTGATTTTTGGAAAAAAAAATATATAGTGAAATGGATGATTTTTGTGAATTTGATATAGTTGTTGTTGATTGTTGATGGTGTTGTGGTTTGATGACTTGAGAAAGAAAGAAAGAGGTGAAAAAATACATATAAATAAAATAAATAAACGCCAAAATTTGAGATAATTGGTCGAGTCGAGACTTGATTAATGCAGTCCACTTGAGAAGAGGTCAATGTGACCGTAATTCGAAATATATCATATTTTCGAAAAAAATGGTAAAACAAATGGAATAAAATGCCAACACAACCAATATGGACCCCAATAAATGTTACGTAATCAGCAGAGTACCGACTAACAATTGGGGATTGATGTTGGGGAAATGTATAGAGCTACGAGAGATCCTTTTTAGCGGGATTCGAGGTGAGTAAAGATAACAATAACATCAACATGAATTCTCTTTTATTTCTTGACTGGAAATTTCTTGAAATGCATGCCATTTCCATTCTTGTTAAAGTAACCTAGGGTTTAGGTAGTCCACCAGAAGAGAGGAATCTCAATGAGTTTAGCAGCCGACACCATCTGTGTCTTCTTGTTTGAGCCTATTGGGAGGATTTAGCATCCAACATCTGGTTGTGGCTTTCCTTCAGTAATATGTTAGGGATTAAGCAGCCAGCCTTGTCTATGTCTTTTCCTAGCTTATTGTGTCGAGCAGTGCAGGTGATCTTCGGGCCCACTGGATCGCACATAGTTGAATAGTGGAGGTGACCTTCAGGCCCACTGTGTCCACTGCAAGCTGAGGAGGTCTGGTGACCTGCAGTTTTATTGGGATTACCTATTCACCTATCTGTTTACTTCTCGGTCACTTGACTATCGTTGTTTATGCTTACTATGTCTGTTTATCTTGCACTTTGTTGTCTATTTCCATTTTTTTTTAATACCGCTTGATTTATAGACTTTTGCTTATTGATATTTAGAATTTATGTTGAGATCCATATTGTGGTTGTTCAACTGTTACTTTTTGTACTCACCGTCATTTTTATGACAGTGGTTGCAAATCTGTAGACGAGTTGGGGCAAGGCATCTATGTTTGGCGATATCCTCTGAGGCACGCTCAGAGCCAGTTGTATTTGCTTTTAATCAGTAGGCGTTTATTATGTTGTTTTGTTGTATATTTCATTATGTATTCATACGTGTTTTTTTTATCTTTTAGGGTCCTTGGGAAAGTTGAAACATATGATGATACATGTATATGTTTACTTTTGGCTTCAGTTCATCACTTATATACATGAGAGGTTTATTTGGACAAGATTTTCCACATCTAGGTTACCTTGAGTTTTAATTTATTTAATTAAGTTGATATACTGTTGAGAATAATTTTGCTGCACAGCTGACTATATTAAGGATAAATAATAACTTGAAAGAGTCAAGGAAATCAAAGAGTTAAGCATAATCAGATAGTAAGTGTAAGCAAGAATCGTTAATCCACCAGAGGTCTTAACAGATGATTGGTTGATTGGTTTATTGATTGGAGATTTGTTGGAAGTTTCCATAATTATCAGTATCCTTGTAACTCTATAAATATAGAGTTATTGTAATTGTAAAAATAAGAGAGAAGCATGAATGAAATATACATTCTTACAAATTTCTCTATGTGTTAGTTTCTTTCATGGTATCAGAGCCATAGGCAAACGCCATGGCTGATATCCCCATCTCACCAACAACCTCTGGCTCCACAGAAGGCTTGGTGTCAACAATGTGTTCTTAGCAAGTCAATGCTCCCTTCAATCCATTCGGTAACTCGTTGTCACGTGGGATGATGATCAAACTTGATCAAGACAACTTCCTTCTCTATAGGTCTATCATCATATCCTTTGTGAAAGGAATCAAGTTCGATGGGTACTTGCAGGGAACGAAAGCTTGTCCCCCAAAATTCTTTATTGTGGCTAGAACATTCAACACATATTTTGAAGATTGGGTAAGCAAGGACCAGATGTTGGTCACTTTGCTTCTCAACTCTCTCTCGCCGAACATAGCCTACCAAGTTCATGGCCATGAATCTGCCACTGTCACATGGAAAGCAATAGAGACACTCTGTGGTGCTCATAATAAAGCTAGGGTCCAACTATCTCGAACAGGGTTGCAGACCACAAGAAAAAGCTCCCTTACCATGTCCGAGTTCCTTAACAAGATGAAGAAGTTCTCAGATAGTCTCACAACGGTTGGATCTCCTGTTCCAGTTGCAGACCTCATCTCTTGCGCCGTCGCCGGCCTAGATGGTGACTACAACCTCATCACTATTCTTCTACAAGACAAAGAGGAGCTTTCATGGGCAGAACTTCAAGCTTCCTTGTTGAGCTTTGAAGCAAAACTTCAACAGATCCAAAATATTCAAGCCCTAGCCTCCCTCTTTGTGAGTGCACACACTCAAAGCTCTTTGCACTCTGGGCAGAACAATAACTCACAAAAGGGTCGAAACTGCAATCGAGGAGGCCAAGGAGGTGGTCGCTACTACCAAAGCAACAATCGATCCACTTGCCAAATCTGAGGCAAAATTGGCCACACCGCTGCTGTGTGTTACCATAGAAACAACGCTTCCTACTTGGGATCTGTACCTTCTGCTCTGCAACCATAACACCTACGCCCACCTACCGGTCCACCATCCTCTACGTTCTTGGCTACCTCTCCATCCATCCCTGACTCCTTCTGGTACTTTGACAACGGAGCCACCCATTACCTGACCTCGGACCCTTCTTTCCACATAAACAAATCTGACTACTCAAGTAAACAATCCATAATTATTGGTAATGGTAATCGAATACACATATCTGCAACTAGCTTCGTATCCCTCACTTCAGCCCCTCCCCTTCACTTCCCAAACACCTTACTAGTTCCTTCAATCCAGAAAAATCTACTCTCTGTTTCTCAGTTAACTTATGATAATAATGTCTCTCTTGAGTTTCATTTCAATTTTTGTCTTGTGAAAGATGCTCTTACCAATCGGGTTCTACTTCGGGGGATCCTTGATGATGGACTGTACCACATCCCCAACTCCCCACCTACGTCTTCCAGATCAATCAAGCCTTAGACATTTTACTCTTCCAGAGCTTCCATCGACTCCAATGTCTGGCACATGAAATTGGGCCCTACCCAACCAACAACAATTCACAAAGTTTTGAGATTTTGCAATAAGTCCATGAGCTTCAATAAATTTTCCTTTTACAATTCTTATCAATTAGGGAAATCTCATGCACTTCCTTTTCAATTAAATCTCGGACATGCCTCCCACATTCTTGATCTTATACACATTGATATCTGGGGGCCTACCTCCTCCCCTAGCTTATCGGGTTTTCGATACTATATCCATTTTATCGACGACCACAGTCATTTCACTTGGATCTATCCACTTAAATAGAAATCGGAAGCGTTGTCCACATTTATCACCTTCGAAACCTGTGGAAAAACAATTTTCTACCTCCATTGAAGTTGTCCAATCCGATTGGGGGGCAAATATCGCCCATTTCAAACATACCTCACTGTCTATGGAATTCGTTTCCAACATCCATGCCCCTACACCCACGAACAACACGGTCGAGCCGAACGAAAACACAGGCACATCATGGACATGACCCTTTCTCTTCTCGCACATTCTCACTTTCCACTATCTTACTGATGGGAAGCCACTCACACGACAACATTCATCATAAATCGCCTACTTACTCTAGTCCTCAATGGTACCTTTCCATATCAAGTTCTATACCACCGTCCTCCTAATTACTCTAGTTTTCGCACTTTTGGTTGTGTTTGTTACCCTTGTTTGCGTCCATACAATCAACACAAATTCCATTTTTGATCCACTAAATGTATATTCATGGGGTACAGTTCATCACATCAAGGATATCTCTGGCTCAGTACAAATGGCCGTACATATATATCTCTCGCCATGTTATATTTGATGAACAAGATTATCCATATCCTCAATTATTTCCCACAAATCCTCCTTAGCAAGAAGTCTCACCCATTCCCCATATCGTTGTCACATTTCACCCTCCTTACTAAGAAGTCTCACCCATTCCCCATATCGTTGTCACATTTCGCCCCCAACAACCACCTCCCACCAACACCATCAACCCACCTATCTCATCCTCACCATCACCAGGTCAAAGTTCCCCACCACCAACTGTTATTCCTCCTCCCACTATTAACCATCACCCTATGGTGAAAAGGGTTAAGAATGGAATATCTAGAAGAAAGATATTCACCGCCTCCAGCATCGACTACTCTATAGGCTACGATATTTTCCCTTCCACCACCGCACGAGCTCTGTCTCTTCCTATCTGGAAAGATGCTATGGAAAAGGAACTTGTTGCCTTATATCACACCCACATTTGGTCGTTCGTTCCTCCATCCAACACTCAAAAACTGGTAGGCACCAAATGGATCTTCAAAATCAAGTGAAATTCAGATGGCAACATCTGCAAACACAAGGCCCGACTTGTAGCAAAAGGTTACAAACAACAGTTAAAAATTGATTTCATGAAACTTATAACCCTGTTATTAAGTCCTCCACAGTTCGTATCATCCTCACTCTTGGTGCCACATACAACTGGCCACCGAAATATTTGGATGTCAATAACGCCTTTCTCTATTGCCTTCTCTCCAAGAAGATATTCATTCCCCAACCCACTGGCTTCATGGATTCACAAGGCACTGTACAGCTTGAGACAAGCTCCTCGGGCCTGGTTCAATCGTCTTTGCCACACACTTCTGTATTGGGGCTTTCGAAATTCTGTGGCATACAATTTTCTTCTTATACAAAAACAGGGCACCTCTGTCACATACATCCTCATTTATGTTAATGATCTAATTATTATAGGCAATTCCAACAACTTCATCACCAAGTTCATTATTGCTCTGGATAACCAATTTTCATTTAAGGATTTGGGTTATCTTCATTATTTTCTAGGCATCGAGGTTCGATAGGATCATTCTGGAATCTATCTATCTCAGTGCAGCTACGTCTTCTCCCTCATACAAACTGCTGGATTCTCAAACTTGAAGTATATGGCTACTCCATGCTCCTCCTCAAAACTTGACTTCTCGGAATCCAGCCCCACCTTCTCTGACTACACTTTGTATTGTCGATTAATTGGAGGTCTCCAATATCTGACTCACACTCGCCCCGACATTGCCTTTGCAGTCAATCGCCTCAATCGGTTTCAAAAAGAACAAAAAATTGTGCACTGGCAGGCCCTTAAACGCATTCTTCATTACCTTGTTGGATCTCTGCAGGTTTGTTTACACATTAAGTTAAGTTCATCACTCAACAGAGTCGCATACTCTGATGCTGACTAGGCGTCCTCCCAATTTGATCGCAAATCGATGGTTGGATACTGTGTGTATCTTGGTGACACCTTAATTTCTTGGTAAGCCAAGAAACAACAAGTCGTGGCGTGTTCGAGTACTAAGAGTGAGTACCGCTCTCTTATCCACATCGCAGCATAATGTGGCTCGAATCATTACTCCATGACAGTCACCACTCGCCTCAATTTAAACCCATCTTATGGTGTGACAATCAAAGTGCTCTTTCTCTCGCCAAGGACCCCATCTTCCATGCTCGCACCAAAAACATCGATATGCACTTCATTCGGGACCGAGTTCTCAAACAAGTACTGGACATTCGCTACGTTCCTTCTAAAGATCAAGTTGCTGATTGTATAACGAAACCTATGCCCTCCTCTCGCCATCAGCTTATGTGTACCAAACTTGGCTTGACAACACTCCAGACAAGTTTGAGGGGGGATGAAAGCAAGAATCATTAATCCACTAAAGGTCTTAACAATTGATTGATTGATTGCTTGATTGGAGATTTGTTGAAAATTTTCATAATTGTCACTATCCCTGACTAGACTTGCATTGACTAGTTAGAGACTGGCTTGGTGGTCTACGTAGGTTTAGGCCTGGCGGGGGCTAGTTTGTGGTTGTTGGGGCCGTCACAAAGACAACTTAAAACACATTGAAACCACAAAATACATCTCATACTCCCAAAAAGTCCTTAAAACTCTTTTGTTTCAAAATCCATCAAAGGAAAGTAAATTGTAGAGTTTTTAGAGAATAAAAGTTGAAATTGCTACTAAGTTGTCATAGATTTGATCTTGGTCCCTCTTCTCCTTCAATCCCTCACACAAGATTTCTAGGGTTTTCTCTTCTAACTCACTTTTTAGTAGTCCAAGCCAAAGTGACTACAACTTATAATGTGGTTTATATAATGAGTGTTATGGGACTAGGGTTTGGATTTCCAATTCAAGCCCTTCATCTCAACTTGATCTCTTTTAGTTCTAGAACAATCCTTAGGTCCTTATTTAGTCCGTATTTTGTGTTATTTACCCAAAATGTCATTCTTTTATGTTTTAGTTTATTAAACAAGTTATTTTGTTTATTTTCATTTACTTAGGCTTATGTAGTCACCTAAGTCGTTTTAGAATGACATCTCCTTCTCTCCAAAACCCTAAAAAAAAATTTTGATTCACTTTTGTGATTTTTGTTTTTGAACCACCGCCGATTCTCTCAACGATTGGCGGTGGTTCCAATCAAATCTCTTTTGCTCTTTGTTCATTCAATAAACAACATATCTAATCAGATTTGTAGAGATTAATTCATTTTTGTTCGGTGCGTCTTCATCAACGGTGTTGCGTGTATTTGTGCGGCACGCTAGATTGATTTGTTTTTAGCTTTTGTTTTATAGTTAGTTTTCTTTCCTAGTTGAAAGTATTTGATTGTCTTCTCCTTGTTATGAAGTTTTAGATCTTCTCCTTGCTAGAAAGTTTTGTTTTTATTTTATGGTTCTAGTACTTTATGTATTGTCATAAGTTTCAGCGTTGTAGAAAGCAATCACTGATTGTCAAACTGTTTCAATTTTGAAAAAAAAAACCAAATTGATGGCAGTTTGTTTGTACAAATTGGATTAACGAATCAATGTACTTTATTTTATGTTTGATCTTGTATTGAACCGTGAATGATAAATGAAATTTTGACTTCTCTTAAAAAAAAAACGAAGTAAGCATGTCGCACACACCAATATCATATAATTAAAGCCTAGATTTAACAATATGGAGCATCATAATACATATGATCAAACCACACGAATTCAATGCATTTAGAGTAAAAAACTAGAATTTTAACAATACCACTATGAAAGTTTTAACAAATAATAACTTGCTCAAATCTCTATCAATTTTCAAATTTCAAAACAGCTATTTGAAACCCAAAATAAACAGTTAATTAAAATCGAATTTCAAAACAGCAAATTCAAATCTCTATTAATTTTTGACAAGGAATTCAAATACATGATTCATTTACAAAAACAAGCTCATTTAACATATCAAAAACGCAAACATCAATTTCATGTTTAAAACCACAATTTTGACCAAAACTTACAAACTCTAAAATTAGACTTTGGGAACTTAAGAATAGTTTCAAATTAATCAAAGACAACTTAGAAGGCTCAGTTTTTGCTCATAAATCAAAAGCCCTATTATTCATGCCTCATTTTCATACAAATTGAGAAAACTGGGAAGCATAAATTGTACCTATGGTTGTAGAGTGAATCCCTAGTTAGCTTTTGATCTTCCTTAGTGTGATGAATTTCAATTGTCTTGTCTCCAAAAAAAACACAAAGAAAACCAACATGTGACGACCCCAGTTCCACAATCCTAAACTGGGCCCCGCCCAGTCTAGACTTACGTTGACCACCGAGCCAATCTCGCTGAGTCAGGCATGCCTAGTCAACCTTCCTTTAACATTTACCATTAAAGCCATTTGGTCGGCTATGCCAAGCCGAATTAGTGGAATTCTTGGTTTGAACAAAAAACAAAAAAAATACAAGTATTTTTTCGGTCATTGGTGACCAAACAAATATATTTCAATTCGCCTCAACAAACCGAGCAAAAACCATTTGTTCGACTCTGTGAGACCGAACCAGAAGTGGAATCCTTGGTTTGAACATGAAAAAAAATAAAAATTGAATGAAAACTCAAGAAATACCTCTCTATCTTGTACATCCATATCTCATACATGTTCATCCTCCATTTTTATGGTAAATAGCCACCGAACAACGCAAACAAATAATGCCCTAGCAAAACAAAAAAATTTGTTCAAACCATATAAAATGCATTCAAAACAGTGAAGAAACAAGATTTTCCAGCAAGAAACATGAAGAAATCAACTCTTACGATGGTACTGGGCTCTGAAATTGCAAGTTTGCATCATAGGTGGTCGAAGTCAAAGGTGACGTTTGTGTGGGGTGCACAACGTGAAAAGGAAAAAATGGCATTTTTGGAAGTGGAGTGAAAAAAATGGTTTTTTAAGCCTAAAAAGGCACATTCATCAATTTTAACCCAATAGGGTAAGCCAACCTATTACAACATTTCAACAAGTGAAATACAATAGATACTACATTGCATATTAAAGTACGGAACTACCCTAGTAAAAATATGGAGAACTACCCCACAAAAAGGGAGAACTACTGTAATGGCTCAATTTTTAATTGTCGTTATTTATGACGTCATTACAGACATGGACGACAGCTCAGACGTTTGTGGACCCCGCAGCTAGATCTTAGCACGCCCGGATTAGGTATATAGTCCGTTTTGTGTGCTTTTTGTTATATTTTGCGATGTATTTGTTCAAACTAGGCTATTTGCATCGCAATATTGTATGTTTATATTATATGTGTCGAACGAGACAGTGTGACGGTTATTCGTCTCGAGTATCATGTAGTAGTGGATACCAAGGAGGTGAATGGTTAGTGTAACGACCCTCAAATTTAATTGGTGACATGTGTCGTGTTTTTTAGGACCGTGACCTATCCGTCGTGACTTGTCATATTACTCAAGCATCGGGAGTCGACACTGAGGTATATTTTATTTTTATGTGATGTTTGTATTATTATTTATACCTGAATATGAACACTGTGCATCCTAATGCGTAGTTTTCGTTTATTAATTGCCATAGATTTTTGTGTAAGATTCGGTAGGGAAAAAATAGAAATTTAAGGTATAATATTGATAATTAAACACCGAAAAATAATAATTAGTGAATTATCGAAAATAATAAATAATTAAATAAAATGTGAGAGCGAGGTTATGTTCGGGAACGTACGTGGTGCAATTCGTAAGTTGAAACAGGTCCGAGAACGAGTGTTTTGAGCGAGAAATGAGGTAGTTTTAAGGTTGAAGTCACCTATTGAAGTCATTCTATTGTGTTAGAGTGGTTGCTTATATTGAAGAAGAGCCATAAGATTAGCCTCGAGATTCGTGCGTGAAATGAGATGTATCGAAAGTATAACTACCAACTTTTCTCTCTCCTCATCCATTGTTTCCATTTTCGTTGAACGTGAGAGAGAGAACGAGAGAGGGGGTTTTGGTGCTTTAAGGACACATTGCGACATCGTGGAGCGACCGAATATGCGTAAAAAGGTAGGATTCCTACTCCTTGCATGTTGGTGTACGTTTTGGCGTTAATTTTATAGGTTTTCGT
Source organism: Stephania japonica (assembly GCA_039657345.1). Classification (NCBI taxonomy): domain Eukaryota; kingdom Viridiplantae; phylum Streptophyta; class Magnoliopsida; order Ranunculales; family Menispermaceae; genus Stephania; species Stephania japonica. The sequence goes on from CM077561.1 coordinate 31,813,262, forward strand.
CAAGACGATTTTGGACAAATTTTTGGGAAAATGTTGGGAAATGACTTTGATTGATGATTTTAGTGTCAATGGAGTGTTTTATAGAGGAATTGGGGGTTGGTTTATGGTTTTGAAGTGAATTGGAATTTTTGAGAATTTTTGAAGAAATTTGGGTTATTTTCAAATCGGGGTGTTTGGTCTGGGTTTCGACGGAAAGGGAGTTGAGTTTTAAGTTGTTTTGGACGTCCTTAAGGGTTTGGGATAGACTCAAAATGCGACGATACAAGCCGAGGTTTCGAAAAATCTCGGAATGAGTGTTCTACTGAACACGCCGTGAGGGACGCCTTGAGGAGTTTTTCCCACGACGTCACTCACAGACGTCTCGAGCAGTGACTAAAAACGAAAATAAGGAAAGACATCGTGGGGACGCCGTCTAGAACAAAAGGGTCATGGCGTCACCCCACATACGAGTTGGGCAGAGTGTCTCACCTCCACGCCGTGGAGACGCTGCCCAAACTAAAGTTGTCACAGCGTCTCGGGGGCGTAACACTGTTTACAGAGACCAATTTTCTAAAAATTTTGGAAAATTTGGGGATCTCTCAGGGATCTAATTGGGTCCGAATACAACCCAATGCCTCGGAAATCAACCCAATTACACTAATTTGATAATTGTAGAAAATTGGGTAAATTAGAATGATATTAATAGGATTTGGAAATTTGGGTAAATTGGCAGATTTTGAGAATTCGAGTGGGATAGTAGAGGTACATGAAGATCGGAGGTTTGCGATTAATCGAGGTACGTTATCGTACGATTGTAAGCTAGATATGAATTATGCATTAATTTGTTATCCATTTATTGTCAATTATATTGAATTGAGCCTTTGTTGGAATTCCGTTCTTATTTTGTTTGTTGAGTGTCTTAGTGTAAGTGTGTTGCGAAGTACTCTTGGGTCCATATGAGTGGGTAAGCGAGAACACTTCTGCGGTTGTGTTGTTTCACCCTACCGATAGCGGGTTATACCCTGAGTACTGAATTGATTGGATGCTGCGGTGTCTTTGGTTGGTTGGTCACTATAGTGACTATAAATGTGGTGTTGTGGTATTGCTTTGATTTTGACCACTTATAGGCCTTTTTTGATTTTGTGGACACTCAAACTTTGTTGCTCAGCTTATCAGTCTATTTATCATGCTATTTGTTATATTTTCTGTTTTTCAATACTGCATGATATTTGGATTGTTTATTTGAGAAATCTTGAATCACTGTTTAGTTTCTTTTGGCATTACTTTCACTTTTTCAAGCTCTCACCGTCTAGTTTATGATGGTGGTGAAGATAGAGATATAGCAGAGATGAGCAAGGGGAAGGAACTGATGCTAGGTGATATCCTCTGAGGACTCTCGGAGCGATCCTTTCCTTTACTCAGTGTAGCTTTTTGTTCTTTTAGTTGTGAGTATGTATTATATGTTTTGTTAAACACTGGGACATGTATTGGGGATTGAGAGACTAGGGATATCATGTATGATCGCTTTATATTGCTTCGATAACCAGATATGCATATATTTATCCATTTCTCAGGGTTTCCACATGAGTAGGTTGTCCATTATTCCTGATTTTCATTTTATAGTTATAGTTGATTATAGTAATTTCCGCTGTGAATTTCCTGATAACATTATAATCCTATACCTCACACATTTAAATAATTACCTAATGATACATTTGAGGATTTGAGGCTGACTAGGATGCGTAGACTTTGCGAGTAAGGACTTAGGGGTCCACAAAGGTCTAAGTCGGGCGGGATCCAGTTTTATGAGGAACTGACGCCGTCACAGTTGGTATCAGAGCGTACTAAGGTTATAGTTTTAGTACTTGACTCTTGATTTACCTTTAAACCAATATCAAATACAAACCAGCAGAAGTAAGAAATAGTTGGAACCTAGAGTGGAACCCTAAAATCCTAAGTTGAGGTTTAGTTGGGAAGTGAGGTGAGTTAGGGAAAAGTAAAACTTGATTCTACATGTTATATCTATTGTGATGTATTATACTATATCGATAACTATTGACTGATTCGGTAATTCGCTTTCGATTTTAGATTGCGATGACGGATCAGACAGAGCCTAGTGATGACAATGGGGCTACTGGTCCTCGTGTTATCAGTGTCGATGATTTTCAGGCATCGACACAACGAGTAGCTACTCAGGATCAGAGGTTAGATGAGATCTTGAGGATTTTGAGGACTCCAGTTACTGTTACGCCATCACCACCATCTACCTCAGAAGTTCCTGTTACTCAGGAGAAAGAAATACCGATTGTCGATACATCCACTGTTCCTACCACAGTTGCAACAAAACCGAAAACCTCTATGTTACCACTGGTACAGGCTGAGGCAGGGCTTTTAGTACCTCTTGTTCAGACTGATATAGTGCCTGCTCCAGTAGTAGAGAGAGGCATTAGGGCCATAGGGGAGGCTAAATAGTTGAGGGAGTTCAAGAGGTATACCCTGAAGGAGTTCTTTGGGGGTACAGATCTGGTGGCTGTTGAGATGTTCTTGAAGAGCCATGAGAAGGTGCACAATATTATCGCGACTGAGGAACATATGCGAGCCTCAATTTCATCATCGATGTTATTTAGGGAGGCTGATGATTGGTGGACTACGATAATGTCTACTAGAGGGGTTCCGAAGGACAAGATAGAGTTTAAGACCTAGTTCAACCTGAAGTACTTTCCTCCTACAATTCTAAGAGCAAAGAGGAACGAGTTCTCCATCATTAGACAGCTCACAGATGAGTCTGTTATGGATTACATGGGGTAAAATCTGCAGTTGATACCCTATGTTGGGGTTCAACAGACAGAGAAACTGATAGAGTCCATTACTTCACTGAGGGATTATTACTTGACATTTGAGGTGTTGTAGTCTCTACAAAGCCAGAGACTCTACAGCGAACTTATGAGAGGAACTTGGCTAGGAAGGGGTACCTATGCACATACCCAGAGGAGATTAGACCTGTTAGGCAGAAGACACGTTCTGAGGGCTGACAGGATAGGAAGAGGAGGAAGAATAGTTAGGGTTTCAAGGACAGTAGAGCCCAGAGTAGTAGTTCAGTTGCTCCACCACCACAACCTGCATAGACAACATCGATTGCACCAGTACCTACACAGAATTTCACTGGTTGACCACCATAGGCTATTAGACCTACACAGCAGCGGAGGTAGTATTCTGAGAGTAACGATACTAGCAAAGGAGGTGGACAGACACAGACATATAGATCTGGACAAGCACAGACTGAGAGGTCTGGTCAGACTCAGAGACCTCTACAGGGACGTAGACATGGTCAGACATAGGGGTAGGTTTTTTCTGGTTCACAAGAGACGCGTACTTGTTATAAGTGCGATCAGATCAGGCACTTACAGTTTCAATGTCCTTTATTGATAAGAGCACAACTACAGCATCACCAGCAGCAGTGGGAGAGAGTCCAGCTTGTTGTTGAGCCGAACTAAGGAGCGTCTCGTAATCTTGTAAAGGGTATGTCTTTGATTTGCAGGACTTTGATGCATACAATATTTGATTCAGGTTCTACAGTTTCATTTATTCTTAACGCATGGTAGATGCATTAGGGTTGAGACCCATTGGGCTTATTAGACCCTTGATCTTTAGCACAACGGCTGGGGATAAGATATATCTGAACTTGTTGTATTGATTGTTAGGTAGTTATAGAGGGTCACGATTTACCTGCTGAATTGAGAGTGCTAAAGTTCCTAGAGTTTGATGCGTTGTTAGGCATGGACTAGTTAGTAGCTTATCATGCCCATATTGAATGTTATGGGAAGAGTATTACGATTATATTGGCCGATGGTACGGAGGTTAGATTTCAGGGTACAGCGGCGTTATTACCTATCACCAGGGGTAGGGAGGCTACTAGTGGTGAGATAGAGACATTTGCGAGTGTCTTGAGCAATGCTGAGATACTGGAGGTTAACATTGATGATGTACCAGTAGTGTGGGAGTTTACTGACGTTTTCCCTGACGATCTACCAGGATTACCATAGCTGAGAGAGATAGATTTCATCATAGACTTAATACCTGGGACTAGACACATTTTTATACCGTCGTTAGGATGGCACCTCGAGAGTTGGAGGAACTCAGGACTCAGTTGGATGATTTGTTATAATGGGATTCATTAATCCTAACATGTCACCGTGGGGTGCACTGGTGTTGTTTGTGAAGAAGAAAGACAGTAGGCAAAGGTCGTGCATTGACTACAAATAGCTGAACCGGGTGACAGTGAAGAATAAGTATCCGCTTCCTCGTATAGATGATTTGTTTGATCAGTTGACGGGAGCAACATGGTTTTCGAAGATAGACCTGAGATCAGGTTATCACCAGCTCAGGATCAGGACTGAAGACAGGGAGAAGACTGCATTTAATATGAGATACGGTCATTATCAATTTACAGTTATGCCATTTGGTTTGACTAACGCACCAGCTATGTTTATGGATCTCATGCACATAGTACTAAGAACTTATCTGGATAGATTTGTGATTGTGTTCATTGATGATATCCTTATCTACTCTAGGACTCGTGAAGATCACGATGGACATCTCCGAATAGTTCTACAAACTTTGAGGGACCACAGGTTGTATGCCAAGTTCAATAAGTGTGAGTTTTGTCTACCAAAGGTTAAATTTTTGGGCCATGTTGTTGGAGTTAGTGGTGTTTCTATGGATTTTACGAGATTAGAGCTATTGTTGAGTGGCCTACTCTGACTACAATGATAGAGATTCGCAGTTTTTTGGGTTTAGCAGGGTATTATCGTCGTTTTGTGCAAGGGTTTTCTAGTATTGCTACACCGATGACTAGATTGACTTAGAAGAATGTGAAGTTTGACTGGGATGAGAGTTGTGAGACAACATTCTCTACTCTAAAAGAGAAACTGACGACTGCACCAGTTCTTGCATTGCCTGAGACAGGGAATGACTTGGTGGTTTACCCTGATGCGTCGAAGGTTGGACTTGGTTGTGTTTTGATGCAAGAGGGCAAGGTGATTGCGTATGCAACTCGATAGCTCAAGGTTCATGAGAAGAATTATCCGACGCATGATTTGGAGTTAGCTGTTGTGGTGTTTGCGCTGAAGATTTGGAGACATTACCTGTATGGGGTTAGGTTTAATCTCTTCACTGATCACAAAAGCTTGAAGAGTGTTTATTTTCTCAGAAGGAGTTGAATCTGAGAGAGAGACGTTGGTTAGAGTTCATGAAGGATTATGATTTTTCTCTTGAGTATCATCCTGGGAAGGCCAACGTAGTTGCAGATGCTTTGAGCAGGAGAGGGTCTGACAGTGAGGTAGTTGTATGCCACATGACACACGAGTATGCATTACCCGAGGCAACTGAAATGATGACTTCAATTGATGTGCCAGCTACTACCAAGATACAGATTTGTGGTCAGTTGAAGATGCGGACTGTTTCACTTCGGGTAGTTCGAGAGGGATAACTGACTGATGAGTTGTACCAGAGATTCAGTGAGATGGCTGATAGTTCAGATTATCCAGACTGGAAGTCGGTTGACTGACGCTTGTCTGAGTTATCGAGGACGATTGTGGATTCCATTAATGGTTGATTTACGCACTAAGATACTTCAGGAGGCTCACCATTCGCGTTTTTCTACTCATCCGAGTAGGACCAAGATGTATGCTGATATGCGACATCTTTTCTAGTGGCCGGGGATGAAAGCTAATGTGTTGGAGTCTATACGAGCGTGTAAGATATGCCAGCGTATATAGGCTGAGCATAGGCGACCTGGAGGATTGGTGCAGCCTCTTCCTATTCCGCAGTGGAAGTGGGAACATATTGCTAAGGATTTTTTCAGCAGTTTACCTCGATCATCTCGCGGACATGACAATATCTGGGTAATTATGGACAAATTGACAAAATCTGTACATTTCATTCCGGTATCCACTACACACAGAGTTGATAGATTGAGTATTCTCTATGGGCGTGAGATAGTTAGACCGCACGAAGTTCCATTATCTATTGTGTCAGATAGAGAACCGCAATTTACATTATTGTTATGGCAAAGTACGCAGGCTCAGTTTTGCACGAGGATTGATTTGAGTACGGCGTACCATCCACAGACAGACGAACTGTCCAAGAGACTAATTCAAGTGTTAGAGGATATGCTCAGGATGTATGTACTGGAGTACGGAGGATCTTGGGAAGAGTACCTTCATTTTGTGAGTTTGCGTACAACAACAGTTTATAGGCTAGTGTTGGTATGGCACCATTTGAGACACTGTATGGCAGACCTTATAGATCACCATCTTATTGGGCGAAGCTAGAGGATGTAGTGACAGTTGGGCCTGAGATTGTTGTAGATCATACTGAGAAAGTACAACAGATTCGTTAGAGACTGAAAGGTGCTAAAGAGAGACAGAAAAAGTCCTATGACAAGTATCACGGTGAGTTGCGGTACGATGAGGGAGCCTATGTGTATTTGAAGGTTTCGCCTTTGAAGGTCACAAGAGGTTCAAAATCAAGGGGAAACTTGCGCCAAAGTTTATTGGTCCTTTCAGGATTGTGAAGAGAATCGGTAAGGTTGCTTATGAGTTGGATTTGCCACCTCAGCTAGCCAGAGTTCATCCAGTTTTCCATATTTCGATGCTTTGACTAAACAAGTCAAGCGAGGGACGGCGACCTACGGTAGATCTGAGTCAGATTGATTTATGCGATGATATTACTTATGAGAGCAGTCAATTCAGATTGTGGACAGGAATGTCAAGATACCAAGGAATAAGGATATACCTTCAGTACTCATTCGGTGGCAGTACCACAGAATGAGTATATTCCTCATTTATTTAGTTCCAGTAAGTCGTTATTTTGAGTAATTATTAGATTAATTTCGAGGACAAAATTCTAATAAGTTGGGAAGACTGTAACGACCCTCAAATTTAATTGGTGACACGTATTGTGTTTTTCAGGACCGTGACCTATACGTCATGATTTGTCATATTACTCAAGCTTCGAGAGTCAACACTGAGGTATATTTTATTTTTCTGTGATGTTTGTATTATTATTTACACCCGAATGAAAACACTATGTGTCCTAGTGCGTGGTTTTCGTTTATTAATTGCCACAGATTTCTATGTGAGATTTGACTAGGAAAAACAAAAATTTAGGGTATAATACAGATAATTAAACTCCGAAAAATGATAATTAGTGAATTATTGAAAATAATAAATAATTAAATAAAATGTGGGAGTGAGTTTATGTCCGGAAACGTACGCGGTGTGAGTCGTAAGTTGAAACGGGTTCAGGAACGAGTGTTTTGAGCGAGAAATTAGGTGGTTTTAAGGTTGAAGTCAACTATTGAAGTCATTCTGTTATGTTAGAGTGGTTGGCTAGATTGAAGAGGAGCCACAATATTAGCCTCGAGATCCGTGCGTGAAATGAGATGTATGAAAAGTATAAGTACCAACTTTTCTCTCTCCTCATTCATTATTTCCATTTTCTTTGAACGTGAGAGGGAGAACGAGAGAGGGGGTTTTGGTGCTTTGCGGACACATTGCGACGTCGTAGAGTGATCGAATATGCGTAAAAAGGTAGGATTCCTACTCTTTGCGTGTTGGTCTACGTTTTGGCATTAATTTTGTGGGTTTTCATCACAACGATTTCGGATGAATTTTTGAGAAAATGTTGGAAAATGATTTTGATTGATGATTTTGATATCAATTGAGTGTTTTATAGAGGAATTGGTAGTTGGTTTATGGTTTTGAAGTGAATTAGAATTTTTTAAAAAAATTTCAGAAATTTGGGTTATTTTCAAATCGGGATATTTTGTCGGGGTTTCGACGAAAAGGGGGTTGAGTTTTAAGTTATTTTGGACGTCCCTAAGGGTTTGGGATAGACTCAAAACGCGGCAACACGAGCCGGGGTTTCGAAAAATCCCGGAATGAGTGTTCTGTTGAATACGCTGCGAGGGACGCCATGAGGAGTATTTCCCACGGCGTCACTCACAGACGTCTCAAGCACTGAGTAAAAATGAAAATAAGGAAATACGCCGTGGGGATGCCGCCTAGAACAAAAGGGTCACAGCGTCACCCACATACGAGTTGGGCAGAGCGTCACATCTCCACGTCATGGGGACGCCGCCCAAGCCAAATACGTTATGATATCCTGGCAGCATGACACTGTTCACAGAGACCAATTTTCTAAAAAATTTGGAAACTTTTGGAGATCTCTCGGGGATCCAATTGGGTTCGAATACAACCCAATACCCCAGAAATTAACCTAATTACACTAATTTGATAATTGTAGAAAATTAGGTAAATTAGAATGATATTAATAGGATTTGTGAATTTGGGTAAATTAACAGATTTTGAGAATTCGAGTGGGATAGTAGAAGTACGCGAGGATCGAAGGTTTGCGATTAATCGAGGTACGTTATCGTACGATTGTAAGCCTGATAGGAAGTATGCATTAATTCATTATCCATTTATTGTCAATTATATTGAATTGAGCCTTTGTTGGAATTCTGTTCTTATTTTGTTGGTTGAGTGTCTTAGCGTAAGTGCGTTGCGAAGTACTCTTGGGTCCATATGAGTGGGTAAGCGTAAACACTTTTACGGTTGTGTTATTCCACTCCACTGATAGCGGGTTATACCCTGAGTACTGAATTGATTGAACGTTGCGGTGTCTTTGGTTGTTGGTTACTATAGTGACTATAAATGTGGTGTTGCGGTACTGCATTGATTTTGACCACTTATGGGCCTTGTTTTTGTTTATGTGGACACTCAAACTTTGTTGCTCAGCTTGTCAGTCTGTTTATCATGCTATTTGTTATATTTTCTGTTTTTCAATATTGAATGATATTTGGACTGTTTATTTGAGAAACCTTGAATTACTGTTTAGTTTCTTCTGGCATTACTTTCTCTTTTCAAGCATTCATCGTCTAGTTTGTGACGGTGGTGCAGATAGTGATAGAGCATAGACAAGCAAGGGGAAGGAATTGATGCTAGGTGATATCCTCTGAGGACTCTCAGAGCAATCCTTTACATTGCTTCGATCACCAGACATGCATGTATTTATCCATTTCTTAGGGTTTCCATATGAGTAGGTTGTCCATTATTCTTGATTTCCATTTTATAGTTATAGTTGATTATAGTAATTTCCGGTGTGAATTTCTTGATAACTTTATAATCCTATAACTCACACATTTAAATAATTAACTAATGATACATTTGAGGATTTGAGGCTAACTAGGATGCGTAGACTTTGTAGTAAGGACTCGGGGGTCCACGTAGGTCTAGGCCGGGCGGGATCCAGTTTTATGGGGAATTGGGGCCGTCACAGTTAGTACACTAGGTCGAGGGTTCATATACACAATAAATAATAAAATATGCTAAATAATTAATATAAAATGTCGTATATGCGTGGGTGGCGCGAGTGTATACGTTGGATGTGCGGAATAGTTCGAGACCAGGTGTCGGAACACCTGAGAATTGGCTGGTTTGTTGTAAGAATGATGAGCATATGGTTAAGTAGGAGATTAAGTCCACAATTAAGTCACCAAATGGATGACTAGTTGACCACTTGTGAGACACAAGATCAAGCCTTGAGATAGGTGTTTGCATTAAATGGGATTTTTGGTATAAAAGTCAAGAAAATCTCACTCCTCACCACCTTTTCTCTCTCCTCTCTTTGTTTGAACAAAAATTGGAAGTGAAGTTAGGGTTTGTGGTGAAGTTTAGAGCTCATTTGGAGTGCTAAATCAAGTGAGATTCAATTAAAAAGGTTAGATCTTCGATCTCCATCTCTTCTCTACGTTTAGGACTAAATTTCTCAGGTTTTGACAAGGATTTTGGAGTCACGAGTCGAGCACACTGGTTTATACGGTGTTGCTATGGTTTTAAGTTGTGATTTGGAGGCAACAATTGATGGTTGTGGTGTTGTTTTTCTTGTTGCTAATGTTTTCAAATGGATTTAGGGTTTTTGGCATGAAAACTTTGGGTTTTCATCTTGGACATGATTTGTTGAGGGGTTTTGATTGATTATGGTATTTTGAATGTTTGATGAGTGGTTGGGACGAACACGGACTGCGATGATGAGTCGGGGGGTCCGAGAACCCCAGGAACTTTCCATGGCTCGGACGCTGCCAGACGCACTATGGTGGTTTGATACCACGACACCACCTGCGGCATCCAGATCAGAGACAAAATCACCACCTCACGCTTGAAATGGTGCCGTAGGGATGGAAACGTGACAGCGTCTGTTCACGGCGCCCAGGACGTCGTGAAGCTGTTGTTCACGACGACGTCTCTGGCAGTGTCTAGAATAGTGACAAAACAATCATTTTAAAAATAAATTAGCCCATTGAGGTTTTATCTAGGGGTTTATATAAACCTTATGGAAGGTTTAATAGGTATTTTATCAAGGATTTAGTATTGAATAATGATTTATGAGGTTTGGGGAATTAATTAGATATATCGAGAATTCGATTTTAAGTTAATTTAACGAGTAGTTGACACCCGGTTGAGGCATGTATTGGATATTGGTGTTAGTGGAGCGTAGTTTGAAGCGTGTAGTATCCCAACTGAAATTCATTTTAAGTATTTATCGTTGGGATTATTTAAATTCATGTCTAGTTGTTTCATTGCTATTAGATATACATGTAAGGGTCTTTCCCATATGCCTGATTCTTTTCTTCCGCATGTTTATTTTATAGTCTTTTGATTCCAGCATTTATTTATATTATTTACTTAGTGAATTTCTTTGGGATTACTCACTCTGGATTCGTCATCTGTTGTGATGGCTATGTGTAGACCCTTGTACGAGCAAAGGGAAGGGCAAGCTTGAGGACTTCCTGTGATTTACAGCTGTTCCCTACTCGTACGTTTGTTTATATTATATGTTTTATGTTGGGTTTTATGGGATATGAGAGCTTTTGGACTTGTATATGACCTGTTGAGGTCCATTTAAGTCTTCTGTTGAATATCTTAAGGTGTAAACAGATGAGAAATGAGTCCATAGGCTAACTATTTAATGAAGTTGAGGAAAGTTAACGGTAAATTGGTTGACGGATGATTACGATGCGTGTGGGACACAGCTAGGCCGGTTTAGGTATGGTTGTGGGCCCACGACGCATGACATGGCGGGCCTCGAATTTTGGTGCCGCTACAACTACTCCAATAAAGGGGGACACCTACCTCAATTTGGCAAACATTCACATGAGGAGACAAAACCTAAATTAAACATAAACTAAAGCTAGAAAAAAAACAAGAATTTAATTCTAGCGAAAGAAGAATTATATAAAGAAAGAGACCACTTAAAGCACAAAAAAAAAAGTGATTTGCCCTTAGTACACATAGTCGTGCCGTTTATATTAATGGGGGACTTCGGGAGTGTTAGGCTCGAATTAATGTCTATCACATAAATTTTAGGTTTCGATGTTGTTATCAAAACAACCTAAAATGAAATTGAAGAATTATAGGGATATGAGATAGTTGTTACGAGTCAGAACACTTTTGTGATCCAGGAAATGTTAGAAATTCAGGGAAAATTTTAAATTTTGGATGTGCTTGTTTATAATGTGGATTGACAAATACATATTGTTATTGATGGTTTGGAAGCTGTTTTGTGATTTTGATAGGACTAGCCAAGCCTGGGGCGTAAAAATACAAAAAAAAAATGCTGCCGAATTATAGATAGAATAAAGAATATAAATCTATAATATGATTTCTCATTTTGATCCAAATAAAATAAAGAACTAGATCTGGACAATTATTTAGTTGATTTTAGATCATTTATTGGTATATATCTCAAGGTAAATAAGGCCGACTAGATTATCCGCTGGATTAGGGTAATCTAGGCTGGTTAAATGTCTTAATAACGTGAGGTCTGACATATAATGTGCGCAAATGTGGTTGCAAAGGAGGCTATGAGGTACGAACTGGGATCTATTGGATTCAATCAATTGGATTGAAGTGCTAGGGAACGGGGGTTACATACCCATTTTTTTTTTCTTTTTTTCTTTTTTCGTTATACTTTTTGTATACCTATTTTTCGTATATTTATTATAAATAAAGGAGTATCGCCTCTTTTTTTTTTGGTAGGAATTGTATTTCTTTTTTGCTTGAACAAGAAATATGTAATGGCGAAATGACCTTAGTGCATCTTCAACCAACCTTAGTGCATCTTCAACCATTGCACTAAAATAGTGCAACTTTTGTTCTATTTTGGTGCCATTTTTTTTGAAGTAATTTTGAGGCAACTTTAACACTAAATATTGACTTATTCTCCAACCCACCAACACTATCTTTTACATTGTCTTTACTTTATCTATTTCTAGTCGATTTCCTGCGCTTTGCGCAAAATTATTAAATCTTTTTTAAAAAAATAATAAATTAATTTACATGAACATACTGTAATATTTTTACAATTAGAATTGCAATTCATAATAATCAACTCATTCTTCTCATAAATAAAATACACAATAAGAATAAAATTGATTAGGGTTTAGGGTGATTTTAATAGAAAATGAAGATTGATTTAAACAGATTTATGTTATTTTTTTTTATAAAGGAATTTCATTAATCTGTCAAAAAATACATGTACAAAAAGAATGGGAAAACAAAAACAATATTTCCTATCTACTTACAAAAAGTTCTTTTTGTATACTTATATACTATGCAAAAAAAATCCCGTCTCTTTAGAAAACAGAACCAACAATTTGTGATTTCCCTCAATTCCCCATAAAAGCCACCCTTCATATATCTACCCCAGCCCTTTACTCAATTAATATTCAATTATTACAATAATTGACGTAGACAAAAGAAAATATACAGAGAATGATCCGCAGAAAAAATTCGCCATCAAAAACAAAAAATTCAGAGATATCCCAGCAGACCAACAGTAAAAACAAAAATAAAAGACACTAGTACGCCAAATTGGCTCTTACCCCATTGCCAGCCGCTCACATAAAAGGATCTAATTGTTGTGCCAATTCTTCACCAGTTCGTTGAGACTCCAAGCCTTGAACAGATTTGTGCTATTACTGTTGTCCAATTGGAGGATTTGATGAAGAAGAATAATCGAAGTTAGAGTTGGACATACCAAATGGAAAATTGAGGGAAATCACAAATTGTGGGTTTTGAGTAAATATTAAGTGTTTGAGCTAATAAAAACTTGAATTTATATGTGTCGCTCTTAATTGTAATGGTCTCTTCATTTTTTGCAAGCTAGTTGGGCTTTTCGTTGTCCAAGAAATTCAGGGGATGAATATATCCTAAAACAACTAATAATACAAAGAAATAAATAGTAGAAAATACGAAAAATGAGAAAAATAAAAAAATAGAATGGTGAGAGGAGAAAGCTTGATAACTTTCTCTCAGCTCCAACTTTTATATATATATATATATATAAATATATAGATTTTATTACATTTTAATCAATTTTAATGTTTAATACTTTGCAAAAAAGATTGTTGAAAGATATAAACAAAAGAAAATAACAAAAAATTTTTTAGTGTAACGAAAAGTACTACACTAAAATAGTGTGTGCACCATCACCATCCGCACAAACAAACGCTCATTGGTACTCCACCATGGTTGGAGATGCTCTTGAGCCTTGTTTTACTTTTGCCAAACACAACTTATCCTGTGACATGTAACCAAAAGATCATTGACTCCGGAGAAATACTCTGAACCCGTAAAACTAACCTCGTCAAGTACCGAACTGTCAATCAGAGGACACGTACACATACCACTCTTCAGCGCTGATTCCATTGAAGGCTTGTATTGGAAGCCAATAATAATGCGTCGCACGAAGACCCCCCACAATTTCGTGATTATACAATCAATCGAGGTCATTATCGTCATTTCACATCAGCAATGCTCTTCTGAAGTATAAAAGTCATCGATCATCGACGCAGTCCTCGACAAAAATCTCCCAATCTTCCTCTCCCGCTCTCTCGTTCCTCTCCTCTGCAAAGTGCTCGGCTAGGGCTTCCTCTCTTACCCAAAATTCTCGATCGGAACCCTAATTCCCGATCGAAATCTTCAGATTACTGCATTTCGTGCCCGAATTCTTCGGAAATGAATGCGAATTGCTGCGTTTGTTTGTGCGGATAGTGTTGTTGCTTTGATCGAGCGATGGCAAGCTCAGGTGGCGATTTGAGTATGAGAGACAGAGTTCTCGGCCATGAGAGAGCTTGTCGCCTTTCGAACACCGTGCATTCGGAGGTCGCGCCTTGCTTGCCGTTGCCTTCGCTTCCGGTGTTCTGCGGTGCGGTTGATCAGGAGCTGAGACTCAACGATGAGCCGACTAGTACTGGCACTCGATCGTTCAATAGGAAGGAAGTTCTTGCTAAAGCTAGTCGAATTGCGGATCTTCTTAGGGTTACTGATGTTTCCTACTTGTAAGTGTTCTTGAGTTTCCGCATGTTTTGTTGTTGTTGTTGTTGTTGTTGTTTTGCTAATTGAATTTTGTTGTTAATCTGATGAGCCTGTGTGCTAGGAGCTTGAATTTCGGTCAGTGAGTTTGCTCTTTTGATTACTATTCTATTCCAGCAATATTTTGGTTGTGCGAATTTGAGAACTTGTCCTTGGTTGGTGGTTTCAATATCCCCCTTTCTTTTTCTGTAAGAAGCAATATTTGCTTAAGCGTGGTTTTAATCACTTGGATTTCGACGGATTGCTGGAAATTCCGTAAGAAAAGTTGGAGTCTTTTTGGAGAATGTTCTTGTTCTTTGGTGGTGTTATTCACAATTTTATGGGTGTTGAAGTTGTTTGTTGCACCTAGCAAAGTGATGTTTTTCTCAAGTTTTATAGGATACTATTTCTCAATGTCCTTTTCTATAAATGCTTGATTCCTGTGGAGGAATAAGCGCTTTAATTTCCTTATTATGAGCTTGCTGTGATATTCATCTCCCTGAAACTAAAGGGATGTTAATGTATGAAAGTGAAAACAAATTAGGAGCCGTCTTATTTTCCTCTTCTATATATATATATATATACACATATCTATCAACTATATAAAAGAGCCAAAAACCAATTTTTGAGTGGTAAACAAAATTACTTTCTTGGCCTTTTTAATTTTGAGATATATTTGTAATATAATAAGCAACAATGTTGGTTTTTTCTTATCTGTCACTTAATTTTACAATTTTACCTTTTTTAAAAATTGATCTCTTACATGATACAAATCGATCTTTTTTTTCATCTTTCACTCAATTTGACAATTTTACCCTTTTTAAATCAATTTCATAGATAATGATACATCTTTCTATCATTTAATAAATTTCCTTTTTTCTTTTTTTTTTAACAATTACGATTTTTCAAGTGAAATACATTCCTATTTATAGATATCAAACTCTAGCTATCAACTTTCATACATCCAAAAAAAAGATTCTCACATTACTTCTTTATATTTTGTCATATTCAATAACTTTTTTTTTAATCTTTTTTTATCGCAATTGCCGGTAAGAAACATTTTGTTAGATTGATAGGCCACTTTCATTCTTCGTATTTATATATTGTTTTGTTTCTTATATTAGAACTTTATTGTCTTATATTCCTTTAAAAATTCATAATTTTTTTTTTGAATAATACAAGCATATTCTTGTACTTAAATTAATTCCTGCGAGCGCAGCGAGCTGGTTCGTTCTTGCGAAGCACGTTCGTCAACTTGTATATATATATTTGGTGTACTTGTTACTTGCATTTTGTTTGAATTTTAGTGATGTACATTCTTGAAGCTGAATTTATCATTGCTTGTGTATATGTTTTTCTTATAGCTGATTGCTGATTTTATCTCTGCTTATTGATCTAATTCTTTTATTTTACAATTTTTTTTTTATAAATGAAGAAATATATCAATTGCACTAAACTGATCACAATGGAAGAGTTTGATCCATGTAGACTACACCCCAACTAATTGGTATTGAGCTATTTTGTTGCTGTTGTATTAATGAACTAATACATGAATGAGTGACGGTTTTCATGCTAGAGTGATATTTTTCATAAATTTATAGTTTGATAAGTAAATCTGTGAGATTTAAGTTAGAAATACTCAGAAAATATTTTTCTTAATTTAATTTGTTGTTTATGAATATTGGTGTTACTATCTTAGCATTATTTCTCTAGGATAAGATTACTTAGCTTGTTCTATGTAAAGTAGTTTTTCAGCTTTGTGAAAATTCATTGGGAGTGAATGGTGGGCGAAATAAAGAATTGGCTAAACTTTTTGTCCTTGTAATTTATGATTTTATACGCCTCATAGCTGATAAAAAATTGAGGTAGCCCTTGGTCTAAGAAATTATGTTCATGAGTTTAAGTGTTTAACTAGCACACATCCTATTGGTGATGCTTGCTTCATGTTCTAACAACTAATAAATCACTTTGATATATGATTGCTTTGTGTTCCTAACATGCATGTAATGTATCCCTTGTATTTTAAATTTTTTTTTGGAATGGGATTGAACGTTCAATTCACCGATGACTTTGGTCTACGGACATTCGAAAAGTTCTGATTTTATGTAGATAATTCTTGTGGTCACTTTACAGTAAAGAGAAGTATAAATTATTTCATCCATGTGGAAGTAGGATTCAAATTTTATCTCAGCACATTACAAAAACATATTGTTTACAATATTTCTTGTCTTTTTTCTTTTTACATTGGACTTATTTTTTAAGTTCAACTTAAATAATTTTAATCCTTTTAGATATTATTTTTTGTATATTTAGTGAGTCTATATAGTCAACATTAATATCTCATTTTGCATTATCATATATGTTTCTATTTAGTTGGATTCTCTTTTTCCAATAATTCGTCATGAAGGTTTGCATTTTTTTAAAATGTAATTTTTATTTGGTGTACTATGGAAACTAAATAAGTTGGGGGAAAATTTGTGGAAGTTCAAGATTATATTACCATAGTTTGGAAGTAAACTTGATTCTATGTATTTGCATCGCAAACGGATTAGTCTGCTCTTTTCCTCTGGACATTTTGCATTGCATTGAGAAGCTTGCTTAGAAATGATTTATTTTCACATCTTTCCTTGTGGTTTTTCGTTGGACTTTGAATGAAGCGTCTTTCTTATTATCAAGAAAAAGGCGACATGTCTCCCCATTCTTAGCTACTAGATAGAAATGTGGTTTCTTGGAAAATATAGTGAAAGCGAAGAGGAAGAAAGTGATTTATTGAACGACCATGCTTAATGCTTTACAAGATATTGATTAAATTTATTTTGTGTGATAATTGTTATTGTATGCAGGAAACTTAGGGAAGGGACAAGTAATGTTTCTCATTTCCTCTCACAGTCGTCAAGTCTTTATAAAGAAGTTCTTCGGCACAATTCTGAAGCATTTGACCATGTTGTTCCAGGTAAACACAATATCTCTCCAACATTTTTTTTATGTTGATTAATTAGTATCAAATTGCTCAGTATGTGTACGTTTCTAGTGGGATAGTCGGGGATAATGCTAAACTCCACCGTATCGAAGAAAAAAAGAAAAAGAAAAATATACTTGCTTAGTATTTTATTGAAGATAATTCCTTGTGGCTGGCCCTATCTGATAGCTCTATCCCCTTTAAAAGATGATACTAGGGTTTTGCTCGTAGAAGGCTTTATATACTAATGAGAATCTAATTGAAAATCTTTTGCCTCAAATTTCAATATTTACTTCTCTTTAAGACAATAATTACTTTTTGGTGCCAATGTTGACTTGTTGAGCAATATGATGCAGTATATATGCTTATTAATATTCAAGAATTTATAGTGAAAAAGTTAGAAAGGCTTTAACATGCATATGTTTTGAAACTGAAGGATAAATGTAATAGAATATTTCTTTTAATTATATGTTGACTTATGTGCCAACCTATTGCTGACATCACAAAACGGTAATAAATTTCGTAAAGCATGTCGGTTCTCATCATGTGATCACAAAGTTGTTGAAGCATTCTTTGGTATTTTTTTCCCATAAGAGAAAGCAACGCTTAGGATGCTGAAGAAAAACGTTGTTTATATTTCCCTAATTGATTTGCATGCAAATTTTCTAGAAAATTAACACCGATTCTCTATAATGACTTTTAATTTCTTGTATACAATTTAAAACATAACAACAACATAGCCTCAGTCCCAAATTAATTGTTGTCGGCCACATGGATCAAACTCTTCCATTGTGCTCGATTTTGTGCAATTGATGGTGAGCATTCCAAACCATTCAAGTCCCTCTTAATTAATGCATCTCAGGTTAACTTCGGTCTACCCCGACCTCGTCGAATTTCTTCGGTTTCTATTGAGTCAAGTTTTCTAGTGGTAGCATTTGTAAGCCATCTTTGCAGGTGTCTAAACCACCGCAATTGTCCTAAATCTTTTTATCAATTGGTGCTGCTCCTACTTTTTTTTAGAATTTCTATGTTTCTTATTCTATCTTTATGAACTTTACCACACATCCACCTAAGTATTCTTATTTCCGCTACGTTCATTTTATATAATTATTGTTGCTTTACCACCCAACATTCGTTTCCATAGAGCATAACTGGCCTAATTACGGTTATATAAAATTTTTCTTTTAACTTGGTCAGGGTATTTCTATCACAAATCACACATGTTGCACTCCTCCATTTCTTCTATCCAGCTTGAATTCTACCGTGACATCATTCTCAATATTGCCATCATTTTGTATGATTGATCCTAGATATCTAAAGTGTTTAACCTTAGAAACTTCTACTTCCCCTAATTTAATTGCTCCCTCATCCCTATGTCTAGTATTTCTAAACTCACAGTGCATGTATTTGGTCTTCATACTACTCAACTTAAAGTCTTTAGATTCTAATGTATTCCTCCAAAGTTCTAATTTCCTATTCACTCCATCTCTTGTTTTGTCCACTAAGACAATGTCATCTGCAAGTAACATACACTATGGTATATACTCTTGAATATGCCTAGTTAGTTCATTCATAACTAAAGTAAATAGATA
This sequence comes from Stephania japonica, assembly GCA_039657345.1. Lineage (NCBI taxonomy): Eukaryota > Viridiplantae > Streptophyta > Magnoliopsida > Ranunculales > Menispermaceae > Stephania > Stephania japonica. Next base: position 31,832,209 of record CM077561.1, read on the forward strand.
TGAGCTTAAAGCTGATCCTTGATGTAGTCCTATCGTAATGAAAAATACTTTTGTAGTTCCTCCAAATGTCTTTATACTCGTTACTACTCTCTCATACATATCCTTAATAGTGTCTATGTATCTATTATGCACTCTGTTTCTTTCTAGAACCCACCAAAAAACATCTGTAGGAACCCTATCATATGCTTTTTCTAAATCTACAAATATTATGAAGATCCTTTTTCTTTTCTCTTTATTTTTTCATCAATCTTCTTACAAGGAAAATTGTCTCCATAGTTGACCTTCCGAGCATGAAGTCAAATTGATTCTCTGATATTGTTGTTTCTTTTCTCAGTGTATTGTCAATTATCCTCTCCCTAAGTTTCATAGTATGACTCATAAGTTTAATTCTCTAGTAGTTTGAACAACTTTGAATGTCTCCTTTGTTTTTGAATATTGGTACAAGGGTGTTTCTTCTCCAATCCATTGATATCCGTTTTGATTTTAAAATTTTGTTGAAGAGTTTTGTTAACCATGTCAATCCAATTTCTCCTAAATATTTCCAAACCTCTATGGGTATTTCATTTGAGCCACATGCTTTTCCTATTTTCATCTCTTTCAATGCCCTCTTTAACTTCTATAATCCTAATATTGCGTGTATAGTTTGCATTTCTTTCTTGGTGTGAATTTTCATCTATTATGATATCAACTTGACTATCATTAAATAAACTTCGAAGTAGCTTCTCCATCTCTCCTTAATATCGTCTTCGCGCGTTAAAACATTTTGGTTTTTGTCCTTTATACATCTTACATGTCTTGTTTCTTTTATCTCTTAATTTGGCAAGCCTATAAATATATTTTTCGCCATCTCTATTATCTAATGGATCTTCCATGAAATTTGTTTTAGCTTGACTAACTACTTTTTTAGCTTGTTTTCTAGCTTCTTTATATTGATTGTACGCATCTTCATCTTCACATTTAGGTATTTTCCTATACATATCTCTTTTAGTCTTAATAGCTCTTTGGACATCCTCGTTCCCCCACCATGTTTTCTTCTTTGGTGGTCCCAAGCCTTTAGATATACCTAACATGTTTGATGCTTCTCATCTTATGCATCTACTCATTTGTAGCCACATCATATTGACATCTAAATCAAGATTCCAAATGTTTTCCTTTAATAGTTTTTCTCTAAACTCTATTTGTTTACTATCTTTTAGGCACCACCATTTTATTCTAGGGTCTTTGTCTCTTTTATTCCTATTAAGTCGTCGTTTTAGCTTAATATCAAGTACTACTAACTTATGTTGGGTAGTAAACGCTTCACCAGGTATTACTTTGGAGTCCCTACATATTTTTCTTGTTAAAAGAAAATCTATTTGACTCTTGTTATGTCCATTAAAAGTAATCAGGTGCGACTTCCTTTTCCTAAAACTAGTATTTGTTAAGACAAGATCGTATGCCAAAGCAAATTCTAAGATTGATTCACCCTCTTCATTTCTATTTCCATAACCATAACCTCCATGTACTCTCTCGAACCCATCATTACTTGCACCCACATGTCCATTTAAATCTCCTCCAATAAAAACCTTTTCATTTAATGGTATACCTTGCATAAGTCCATCTATATTGTCACAAAATTTGCACTTAATGCTGTTGTTTAATCCTACTTGTGGTGCATAGGCACTATTTATGTTAATCTTTTCGTCTCCAATAATTAATTTAACTAGGATCAATCTATCCCCCATTCTCTTAACCTCTACGATATTATCCTTATAATTATTATCCACAAGAATTCCTACTCCATTACATTTTCTATCTATACTAGTGTACCACAACTTAAACCCTGTGTTTCCTATTTTCGTACTATTTTCTCTTATCCATTTTGTTTCTTAAAGGCAAGCAATATTGACTCTCCTTCTAATCATAGTATCTACCAATTCCATTGACTTCCCTATAAGTGTTCTTATGTTCCATGTGCCTAAACAAAATTTTTCTTTCTTTTGTGCCTGTTTTCCTTTTCTATTTCTATTTTGTCTGAAAGATCTAGTTTCACCATCTATGGTTTTGTTTTTGTTTTCTCGTTTGTTTTGAACTAGCTTCTTTACCCACACACGTCCTGTGTGGGAAAACTTGCTCATTTTTCTTTACATCCGGACGGCAATGTGAAGGGACTAGCTTCTTTACCCACACACGTCTATGTGTGGGAACCCTTGCTCATTTTTCTTCACACTCAAAAGGCAATGTGAAGCACACCCTTGCTCATTTTTCACTACACTCGGGCTCCGATGCATCACGTCGCTAGGTGGGAACGCCCCAATGTTTACATTTTAAAACATAAAATTATAATAAAAAGTACAGTAGCATGGGTAAATAACAATAAAAATAAATTCGAAGAGTAATATCTACTGTAATCCTGAAATAAGAAAGTATTTGAAGTGATTTGCTGGGAATAAAACATAAAATCAGACATGAAGAAAAAAATTGGGAGTGCTAAACTGCAGTAGACAACTAGAATCGAGAGTTATTCCAAATTCCCAATAAGCAGGTTGAAAAATTACTTGCTTGATATTTACTTGGTTGGTTGCGAAAGGGGTCGCCGCTTATTGCGAAAGAAGGGTGAAAAATTACTTGCTGTTGGAGAGGATATAAGTTTGAGAGTGTTGTTGGTTTGTATATCAAGATAATTAATTACTAAACCCTGCCTATTCCAAAAACAATTAAAAAAATTACTTAGAACTACCAAGAAGGAGCCAAAATTACTTCTAAAAATCTGAATAATTCAAGGAAGTTTGTAGTTGTTAGGCGAAAGTTAATACTATTTTGCCTGGGTGTTGTCTTAAAATGCCTAGGCTAGGTGATGCCTTGCAATCACCATGGGAAATTTGAATTTTCAATCTTTGATTTCGAGATCATGTTCATAGTTACCATCAAATAACTCGTTTTCAACGGTTTTAAGTTTCAACTTGTCGGTAGTTTGTTAAAAAAATGGGAACTTGTTTGATCGACTTTGGTCATGTTATAGGAAATCAAGAGAATCCAGATGACAAGAAAATCTGAATTCTGTTTTTTAATTATCAGCAAACATGGTCTGTGAATTACAAATACAGACTTAGGAATTGAGTTTGAAACTACAATTCTATTTCTAAAGATTATACTTCTAATTAATGAATTCTTAACACTTTTAATTTGTTTCCTTCTCAGAGTGATGAAAATCTTTTGTCTCTCCTTTAACCATGATTTGTGTTTCCTTATGGAAAGAAAGGCTTAGAGGCATTGTCATCCTTTACTACAAATAGGTTTAATTGCAATTATGATATATTTGTCTTAAAATAGTCTTTGTTGCTTTAAGTAACTGCACTTATGGAGTAATTGGAATATATGTAATGTAAGTTGCTTTATTCACATTGATGATTGCATTAGCCTTAATCGAGTCGCCATGTTACTTGAACTAGGGTACGAGTTTCAGGTACGGGTGCATATCTAGGGGCCCAGACCTGCCATTCTCTAGTTTAGAGGATATGGGGACTAGACTAGAAGTTTCCTGATATTTATTTGTTGCATTTTGCTTTTGATGTTTTACACATGGGGAGCATATGAGGTTGCATGATGAGTCCTTGGTCCTTCTAATTTGCTAAATTCTACATTACCTAACCCCTCTATTTTTTCGGAAAATATCTGCATCAAGTGTTCAAATTGCATCACTTATTGTTAGTATGATGACATTAATAGCCTTCTATTTGTGTTCATGATATCGAAATTCCCCTAGCTTCTTTTAACTTCTTCGAATTATTTTGATTTTTTTCAAATACCGAATTAAGAATGACATGCAAACAAAATTTTATGAATTTCGTACCAAAGTAATGAAAAACTAACATGATTTGCAATAGTGACCGCAAGCAGTGATTGTAAGGTGTCGCCTTAGGTGGGCGGTGTCCTTTTAAGTAATTTTTAGAAATTCGAATGAGCTATTTAGTATTTGCAGTTAAGATTGATAACAAAATACCTACTCGACAAACAAATCTTGACATAATTAATGTTACATAAGGACCTAAAGACTTTTTAGTATTTTTGAAATGTATATTAAATTATAATCACATTGACTAATAGACAATTAGTGTTATTTAGGGGCCTATAAATAAATAAATATTTATTTGGGGTCCTCTAAATAAATATTATTTTGTCCGCCTTGGCATTGCCTAGTTGTTGTCTAGCTTACTTGGACTCGGGTAGGGGTATCTAACACGGGTACATATCTAGAGTTTGGACCTACTGTTCTATAAGTTAAAGATTCGGGGACTCGGCTAGATGTGTCCAAAAATTTGGACACTAGTACTTGGATAGGGAAAAACATAGAAATATATATACATATAGACAAGTATATATATGATATAAAAATAAATAAATTTATTGTTTCTTTGTAGTTAGGTAAATGAACTGTAAATATATTAGTGATTTAATATATTATTTGTTTTGGTATATCCCATATGGTCATTGTGTAATCATTGAAGTACAAAATATAGCATTGCTATTTTGTCACAAATTTAAAGTTTGACACCTATTTCTAAGTCGTTAGATGCATTTTGAGATGGCTAGGTTAGATATTTCAAAGTGCATCTTATGGTAACTGTACAGATGTGAGACTTCAAGTGAGTCAATGTTGCATTATGTCGACTAAGAAAAAAGAGGAGATAGAATCGAATTGATTCAAATTGATGGTATGTGGGCCCACCTTGAGTCAAAATGTCCGTCTCTCTGTATTCGAATTGATGGCATGTGGGCAGAATTGATGGTATGTGGGCCCGTCTTGGAGTCAAAACGACTGTCTCCCTTGCTGGATTAGGGTTTCTCCAACACAACTCACTCTCCTCTCTGCTCAACGATGGGTTAGGGTTTCTGCAACAACTCTCGCTCACACATTCACACCACCATATTTTCACTTCCAAACTGTTTCACACATTTGGAAAAATTTTTTTTTTCAATAAATGAATAAATAAATAAAATCTATTTTTTAAAATAAATAAATAAAAAAATTTCAAAATAAATAAATAAGTAATATTTTAAAAATGAATATGCAAATGCATAAAAAAATAAAAATAATAAAAAAATAAACAAGCATTAGTCAAATAGGCAAACTAATAATAGATTAATAGGCAACAAATCAAGTATCTAACCATCATGATCATCAACCACTCCCACAATCAAACTAAAAAAAGACAACCATCCAAACTATAGTAATTAAACAAGCATAAATGCAAGCCCAAGTTGATTGAATCAAGTATCTAACCATCACGATCATCAACCACTCACACGACGACAACGACGACGACGACAACAACAACAACAACAACAACAACAACAACAATAACATAGCCACAATCCCAAATTAATTGGGGTCGGCTACATGGATCAAACTTTTCCATTGTGCTCGATTTTGTGCAATTGATGGTGAGTATTCCAAACTATTCAAGTCCATCCTAATTAATGCATCACAAGTTAACTTCGGTCTACTCCTACCTCATTGAATTTCGTTAGTTTCTATTGAGTCAAGTTTTCTAGTGGGAGCATTTGTAGGTCGTCATCCCAAATTAATTGGGGTCGGCTACATGGATCAAACTCTTCCATTGTGCTCGATTTTGTGCAATTGATGGTGAGTATTTCAAACCATTCAAGTCCATCCTAATTAATGCATCACAAATTAACTTCGGTCTACTCCTACCTCATTGAATTTCGTTAGTTTCTATTGAGTCAAGTTTTCTAGTGGGAGCATTTGTAGGTCGTCTTTGCAGGTGTCCAAACCATCGCAATCGCTTTCCCAAATCTTTGTATTAATTGGTGCTACTCCTACATTTCTGTAAATTTTTATGTTTCTTATTCTATCTTTACTAGTCTTACCACACATCCAACTAAACATCCTCATTTCTGCTACATTCATTTTATGTAATTGTTGTTGCTTTACCGCCCAACGTTCACTTCCATAGCATATCTCGCCTAATTGTAGTCCTATAAAATTTTCCTTTTAATTTGGTAGGGATATTTCTAACATAGATCACACTTGTTGCACTCCTCCATTTCTTCCATCCAGCCTGAATTCTATACGTAACATCATTTTCAACATTGCCATCATTTTGTATTATTGATTCTAGATATCTAAAGTGTTTCACCTTAGGAGCTTCTACTTCTCCTAATTTTACCACTCCATCATCTCTATGTCTAATATTTCTAAACTCACAACAATCAAACTAAAAAATAATAAACAAACAAGCATCCAAACCAAAATACAGTTCATCAAGTGCTCAAGTTGAATAAATAATAGTTGTAGTTCAATAATCATCATCTTGAGATTGAAGTTGAACTTTTTGTAAGAGAATTGCATCGTCAATATCATCCACACCATTGTTTGAAACGTCTTTGTCAACCAGTTCTTGGTTGTATACTTCATTTATTTCATCTTCATCAGGTTCAGAATCAACATTAGGTAATGGCTCTTGTTCCACTTGAATATCAACTTCATCCATCAACATATACGATCTAGTGCGGTATCTTGCTTCATCTGCACCAATAGCTCTACCAACTTGCTCCCAAGTTAAATTGTCATTACCATGAATCAATTCATCCTCTTGCATTTTTCCACTAAGCCACTCAGAACAACTATCAATATCTGATAATGTAAGTGGGTTCAATTTCTCCCCTCATGAAACATCGCTAATGTACACCAAATCATTCAACCTCTTTTGTTCCAATCTATTCCTTTTCTTTGTGTGGATCTGAAAGTTCTTAAAGAAGACAAGTTATATTAAATTAATCCCTTGATAACTATATAGTATATCGTATACTATAAACACCTTCAAGGCTTCAACGACAATATACTATAGCAATAATTTGAGAGCAACTCATATTCTCAAATAAGCCCTAATTTCTTTCACACCCACTTGCGCTGCATGCCAAGCCAATGATTTTGATTGCCAATTGCTTGAGTGTAGGGTTGAACTTCCACAAAGATGCCACCATTTAACTACATAAAAGATTTTAAAATAAGTCTTCATTTATCGCAAGTAATTTAAAGTTCAAACTAAACTGAACAAAAAGCTAATGAATAACACAACTAATTGAAAACTTACTAACCTGGTGCTAGTTTAGTTCTTTGCTTAATTGCAATAGGCGAGCCAAACTCGCCTGCAACTTGCATATAAGTAGTCAATTCTTCAGTCAAAAGGTCTTCATGGTCCAAACTTGTGGAAATTTTTTTTATGACATCTTTCATCCCTTTCATTGCCTCCTTATCATTCTCTACCTTGTTCTCATAAAAAAAATTGTGGGTTTAGAAAGTAGCCAACGGCATGGAGTGGCCAATGGAGTTGTTTGTCCCCTCTAATATTGATGATTTAAGGTTTAAGGTCATTGCAACATACACATTATGATTAGGTTATTAACTAATTCACATAATAGGATAAAAGTGAAACTAAACTAAATGCTTCAATTCAATCTAATAACTTACACGCTCTCATTCTCTTCCAAAGCAATTTTAATGGCTTCCTTTGCTCTATCAATTGCCTCATAAATGTAGCCCATGACATGTCTTTTCTCATTATCGATAAGTCTTAAAACACGAACCAAAGGAGCTGATATTTTCAATGCATAAACAACTCCATCCCAGAATAATTTTAAATGTACTACATTTTCTGCTTGTGCTCCCTTAGTATACCTAGGCCATTTAGAAGATAACCACTCATTACTAATGAAAAGTTTCCTCAATGCATATTTTTTTCTTTTTTTTTGGGTAAAGACTTTGCAACGTGAGAAATAACGTTGCAAATCTTGTAACCGCAGGACAAACTATGTCAACATTGCGAGTATGCTTCCTCATCAAGTTTAGGACAAAGCCATGATTATAAATAAAATCAATAAGCATTGTGGCCTTCTTAATCAATGACTTGACCTTGGGGAGTCCACCAATATCTTTTAGCGTCAAATCAATGTAGTGGGCTGAACACGGAGTCCAATACAAGGCCTCTTTTGCATTAACATCTTCACTGCCAATACATAATTGGATGCATTGTCATTTGTCAGCAATTTCTTGCATTACATTTTTTTTGCCCACTTCCTTACCATTCCATGTAATAATTCGAACGTTTTTTGTGTTATCTTCGCATAAGATTATGAATCCACAGACTTTAAGAAAATAGTACCAATTGGGCTATTGACCAAGAAATTGATCAATGATCTATGTCTTATGTCTGTCCAGCTATCAAACATAATGCTAACACCAGACTCTGACCATGACTCATTCGTGGAAATTAAAAGGTCATCAATATACTTCACTTCGTCTTTAAGCAAAGGGACTCGTAGTTCATCGTAGCTTGAGGCTTCAAATCAGGGCCAAAATTCCCAATCGCTTCAATCATTGTCTTAAAACTTTTCAGCTTTGTTGTGTTGAATGGAATCCCCGCTTGATAAATCCACCGAGCAATGTATTGTACAACTCTTTTCCTCTCTTCTTTCTTTCTTGAACTTGTTATCGATGGTTGGCTGCTTGTATTTTTTATTGCGCGGCTCAACTAGATCAGGAGATAGGAATTTATCCATAGGATCAAGAGAGTTACTGGAGTTTGAAGTCGCGGAGGAGGGGGTCCGAAGTCGGCACTGATGAGTTGAAGGAGGGAGAGAGTGAGAGTCGAAGGAGAGAGGATTTAGGGTTTTTTAGTTTTAAATCAAAACTTTTTAAAATTACAAATACCTCCCTTAAGTTTTTTTAAATTATTTTAAACCCCACCACCCGCCTTATTTAGGCCTGGGCGGTGAGAATACCACCTCGTCTAAGGCGGCGCTGGCGCATAGTTTTAAAAAGTAAAGATTATAGATAGGTTCAATTTTCTTAAAGAAATAGATGTATAAAATGGAAGCATATTATATTATGCAAGACCAAGGTTCGAAACTTTGATTTTGCCTTGAATTCGCTCACTTTAGATTGGAAAATAATTTAGGAAAGTTTAGTTCGATGAGGGGAAGTTCTACTAAAACTCGTTGGTGTATGGAATTCACTGGAATTTCATGATTAATGCTACAAACTCAAATTTCTCTTTAAAGGTGTTAAAAATACACATATTTCTACAATTGTAATGCATAAGATTCACAACAGGGTTGTTTAAAATAGTTATTTTTCAATATAACTTGCAATTTGTAATAACATAACATTACTTTGCAATACAACATTCAATTCATCGATTACTTCTCTTTTAATGTGTGCAAGTTTCATTTTAGATTGGTTTCGGTATGTTCTGACAATTTCACTAAAACTTTCATGAGACTTCCTTTAACTTCCATGAACTTCATTGAAACTTCAACCTAGTCATGAAAGTTTTGCAATTTTTGCCATTGTTTGGTAGGGTTTCCTTGAATTATATGAAATATTTAGTTGAACTTGATATTTTTTTCCTTACAGATAGGTTTCGTTTCCCTCCTTTTGAAATTTGGATAAAATTTGCCCAAATTCATGGACCTTTGTCGATTTTTAAAACCATGTGTGAGACTAGAAATTAATGCCATGTATGGGGAATAAATTCCAACTTATTGAAAAAAAAGAAAAAAAATATTTTGAGAGGATCAAAACCACTAAAACCAAACTCAAAGAACTCTCATATAAGATATGAAAAGAAATAGTAAAACAATTATTCTAAACATACGACAAAGCTTCAATCCCAAACTACATGGATCAAACTCTTCCATTGTGCTTGATTTAGTGCAATTGATGGTGCAATTTTCAAATTTGGGCGAATTTTATCCAATTTAGCTTTGGTCTACCCCTATATTGTCGAATTTCTTCAATATCTGTTGAGTCTAGTTTCTAACTAGGCATTTGTAGGCCATCTTTTGAGGTATCCAAACAACTACGACCGCCCTTCCCTAATCGTTGTGACAATTGGTGCTACTCCTACTTGTCTTTGAATTTTTGTATTTCTTATTCTATCTTTACGATTTTTACCACACGTCCTCGTAAGTATCCTCATTTCTGCTACATTATTCTAAACATATGTATTTAATATATATTTTGATAGAATTTGAGTCTTCCTACCTATGAAGTTATTTGTATTTCTCTTTATCGCCAAAATTTTACGAAATTTCCTACATGAAATTAGACATCCCCGGATTACTTACTTTAATTGACCAAAGTCATAGTGGAGGTTGAATTTTTTATCCTTCTCTGTGCATGTTGTGTTTTGTTTTTTCCACTTCTTTGGCAAAATAAATACACTCTTTGTGTCGCCTGGAACCGAGTTTAGCAAACAATCTGCTCTAATGCTTCATCAAGAAGCAAAGCAGAAGATTCAATTGTCTGACTTTCTGAAGCGATATATTGCATAATGTTTCGACTTTCAAAATTCAGTGCAACTTTTTCCTTTTTTAGCGTTTTACTTAGTTATCAAGTCTCTCTTGCAGAGTTTTTTGATAAGTTGGCTTCCTTTGTGTCAAAAAAATCTGCTTTTCAATTGATGTTCTTTGCTTATTTTACTCTATGTTGGTCAAGTTTCTCAGGTCCTGTCAAGGAGCGTAACTGTAGAAGTTCAGTATCTGAAGTCAAGCCCTTCAAGCAAGATGAGCCAACTATCATCCAAGTACAGAATGAGTGGGAAGGAGCTGCTAATTATCGCACCAGTGAAAACCTTCTTAACGTGGGTCTTTGTTTCATTCTAACGGCTGTTTTTTTTTTGTTTTTTTTGATTGTTTGTTTTTATCTACTTTGGCATTAGTTTGAATTTAAGTTTGATTTGCAGGATTCACAGGCATCTGTTTCTTCAAGAAAACCTAAAGTTCGAAAGAAAGGAAGTGATGAAATTTCACTCTCGGCTAGACCAGATCCTGTTGAACTGCAAGGTTGGTTTCTTAACTTACAAGTCCCAGTGTTTTGTTCTCATCTTTTTCATATTGACTAGAATCAATGATTGAAGTTGGTTTTTTTCAGATGGCATCATTAGATGCTTTGTCGATGTGGTTGAGGAAGTATGCAGCAGAGTGGAAGCTCCTAACGAGGACCAGGATGAAGCGGATGCACAACTGTTGCCATCTTCTGATCTTAAACTAGTTACAGATGAAATAATGTCTATCTGTGCAAAAAAAATCCTGCACTTGGTTCCTGTAAATATTCTTGTAAGACTTTTAAGTGTCTTAGATCGGCATATTCGTGGAGCAGAGGGGTTGTCGATCGATGACAATGAAAATGTAAGTGTCAATTTCCCTTTAAAATTAGTTTATTTAAATTCTGTCGTGGAAAAAGGTATTTAGTTTATGGTCAGTGATTTCTATAAACTGATAACAAAACAGAAACATCTTTTGCTGATTTTACTGGCCATTCTATTCGGAGACCTTTGTTTATGACATTAATGATACACCCTCAATTCTTCTTTATTCTGAAGAAACTCTTTCTATATTCTGTATTGTTCTATACTCGAGAAAAAAATGTCTTTGTTGGACAGTAGTGGAGAAAAAAATAAACCAAAATATTTTTAAGCTCCTTGACAAGACTATAGCAAATTTGGTAATTTAACTAGTTGGATTTTTTCTTCCTTGAAGATCATTGCTAAAATTTTCAGTACGCAGTCTTCATTTGGTAGTTGGTAAAAGAATATTTCATGTATAATGGGAGGAGGAGAGTATCGTTATCTCAAGGCTTTCAGGATGCGTATGCAAATTAAGTAATTTTCCTTCTGTATATACTATATATACCAGATGGCTTCAGGGTTATGAGGTTTGATTCTGTTGTTTTAAAGAAGACTATCTTTTTTGTTTTCCAGTTTGATTCAGACGCTGTGTCGATGGTTTTTTCTGCTCTGGAATCCACCCATGCTTCTCTTCTAATAATGACTCATCATGACATGCCAAAGCAGCTCTACAAAGAAGAGGTATGTTCTGCTTTGGTGATCTACTTAAATGAATTCCAAGTTATCTTATTAACTCCTGGTAGCTCTTTGTATTTCATTTTTGTATTCCATCTCTCATTTTTCTTTTACCGTTGAAGCCTGTTGACTTGTTTCTTTATGTTTTGTCTGTTTCAGATCATTGAAAGAATCTTGGACTTCTCTAGGCATCAGATTATGGAGTGCATGTCAGCTTGCGATCCATCATATCGGGCTCTGCATAAACCAAGTGAAAATGGAGCTCCAGATGGTAAGCTTCCTTAGTTTTACATGAAAGAACTATGTTTGGAATTCGTGCAATCGCATTCATCTGGTGGTTCTTCTAAAATTTTTGGTTTCAAAAAGAATTTATCGTGTTCTTGTTTGTCTCTAATCTCGGCTGTGATTGTGTGTGGAAAAAGAAAATGCCTCTCAATGAAAGGTTATTTAATGGTTGATTTATGCTTTCATATATTGCTGGTTTATGGATGCTAAAATAAGTTTTTTGATACTTATTTTATTTCTCAGGTGATGATGATGATGAAGAGATTGATGATGATTTTGGTTCGGCCGGAAAAAAGCGCCGTAATTATAGGAGTGTTAAAATGAAAAAGTCAACTGGAAACAAGTGTGCTTATCACTGTTACCTTTCTTTCTAACTTTGTATGATGTTCTGTGCCATGATTAGCTTTTTGCAGAATCCAAAATGAGGTATTTCCTGATTCTGTTTTTGATTCCTTATATCAGGGTCCCTGCTGCTGTAAATACTGTGCTTCGGAAACTTTGCACAATTCTTGGCTTTCTTAAAGATCTGTTGGTAATAGAACGCTTACCAGATAGTTGCATTCTTCAATTAGTGAGGACAAGCTTTTCAATGTTCTTGGTGGATAATATCCAACTCCTACAATTGAAGGCCATTCCTTTACTCAGTGCGGTATTGCCTACTAGCTTTTTTCTTTTACTGGAGCTGTTCTCTTACTTTGGCAAAAAATGAATGTGTTGTACTGTTTGCAATGACTGCAGGTGTTTTCTTCATACACGCACCATCGAAACTTTTTGGTTGATGAAACCGTGCAATTGCTGTGGAAGCTACCATTTTCAAAGCGGGCTGTTAGAGCTTACCACTTACCTGATGAAGAACAAATACAAATTCAGATGATAACTGCATTATTAATTCAGCTGGTTCAGTGTAGTGCTAGTATACCTGAAACACTAAGGCAGACAAGCAGCACTTCCATCTTAGATGCTTCAATTGATGCTAGCTACCCAAGCATATGCAATGAAGCAGCCACTGATGCATGCTGTCTGTTCTGGACACGTGTTCTTCAGAGACTTACGACGGTAAAAGCTCAGGATGCCTCTGAACTTAAAGTGTCCATTGAAAACTTAATCATGGATCTACTGGCAACATTGAACTTACCTGAATATCCTGCATCTGCAAATATTCTTGAGGTAAGAGATTTTTATAATATATATGATTTGATGGCTTTTGTTATTGTTGTTGTTGCTTTTATCTTCTTTATCTTATGCTGCTGTTATTGTGTTCATGCAGGTTCTTTGTGTCTTACTGCTTCAAAATGCTGGATTGAAATCAAAAGACATTTCTGCGCGCACCCTGGCTATTGATATTCTTGGGACCATTGCAGCGAGGTTGAAGCGTGATTCTGCTTTTTGCAGCAGGGACAGATTTTGGGTATTGGAAGAAATGGATCTTACCGAAACAAAAGATGTATGTTCTGTATGTCGTGATGGAAAGGGTGGAAAATTGTTCATTTGTAACAGCTGTCAGAGAGTATTTCATGCGGATTGCATGGGAGTTAAAGAACGTGGTCCTCCTTCTCGTAGCTGGTACTGTCAGTTCTGTACCTGCCAAAAGCAACTGTTTGTCCTACAATCTTACTGCAATTCGCAGAACAGGGACAATGAAAAAAATAATTGCCCAGGGTCAGAAAGCTCTTCTGAAAATTCTGAACCATTTGTTAGACTGGAAGTCATACAACAAATTCTTTTGAATTATTTGCAGGAAGCCGTTTCTACTGATGACGCACACTTCTTTGCTCGTTGGTATGTAGCTCACAACTTTTTTTTAATTTCCTTTTTTTTCTTATTTGCCTGGAATAATGCCGTGGAGAGAATTTACATGCAGGTTTTATCTTTGTCTTTGGTACAAAGATGATCCGAAGTCCCAACAGAAATTCACCTTTTACCTTGCTAGACTTAAATCCAGAGCAATCCTGAGGGACTTTGGGACTGAGTTGTCTTCACTTACGAGGGATTCAGCAAAAAGAATATCATTAGCATTGGGGCAAAACAATTCTTTTTCTAGAGGATTTGATACAATTCTTTGCATGCTTTTGGTAATTGTAAACTTCTACTTTTGCTTATCTTTAAAAATGAAGGCCCATATCAACCCTAATATATTTTATTAATTCAGGCTAGTTTGAGGGAAAACTCTCCCATTCTTAGGGCCAAGGCATTACGTGCGGTATGCAGAAACTCTTTCTTTGTTCATTTAATTATGACTGTGCTTGATGTTATTGTTGGAGTCAGCTAACCTTTTTTTTGGTTTAAATAACTATAGGTTAGTATAATTGTGGAAGCTGATCCAGAGGTTCTATGTGATAAACGTGTCCAATCTGCTGTTGAAGGTAGATTTTGTGATTCTGCAATTTCTGTACGGGAAGCTGCTTTGGAACTTGTTGGGAGGCATATTGCTTCTCATCCGGATGTTGGTTTGCAGGTATCTGAAAGCAGATTTCTGCCTATTGTTATTATAATGAGTTCACCTATTAATTTGTGTACTTTGTGAATATCCTTACAGTATTTTGAAAAAGTTGCTGAACGAGTGAAAGATACTGGAGTCAGTGTTCGCAAAAGAGCTATCAAGATCATACGAGACATGTGCACCTCTAATGCAAACTTTTCAGAATATACAAAAGCTTGCTTAGAGATTATTTCTCGCATCAGTGATGAAGAATCTAGCATACAAGTAAGGTTCTCATGGATTCTTTTTTTTTTTTTTTGAAAACTCACATGGATTCTATTTATGTTAACATTTGATTCTTGCTCTGCCATATTCAATCATGCATGGATTTATAACTTGAGTAATAATTGGTCTATTTTCTATGTGTTTAAACAGTCTTACTATCTTATAAATTGAATTGTCTGACCTTTCAGGCTTTCTCCATTAGATTTTGCAAGTGAATAGCAAAATTCCCATGTTTTGTTATTCAATTGGGTCCCGGAAAGAATTCCCTGTGATTTAGCACATTCTTATTTTCTTTTCACAAGATGTAGCACATTCTTATTTAAAGTGAGTGTTGCTTTCCCTTATAAAAATGGTTTGCATTTTGTTGTTGAAATTGCTTCATCCGGTTGAAAGCTTTTGGTTTCTTATCCAAGTAGCCACGGTTGTTTTCATTGTTTTCTAATGAATGGTATCTTCTGTGCAATCTTGGTTTATTTATGGCAATTGCTTATATCTAATGTTCGTATGGTAGGATCTTGTGTGCAAAACGTTTTATGAGTTCTGGTTTGAAGAACCAACTGTTGTCCAGACTGATTTTGTTGAAGATGGTAGTTCTGTGCCTCTGGAAGTGGCAAAGAAAACTGAACAGATTGTTCAGATGCTGAGAAGGATGCCAAACCACCAACTTCTTGTCACAGTAATTAGACGCAACTTGTCACTCGAGTTTTCTTCTCAGTCTGCTAAGGCTGTTGGAATCAATCCTTTGTCACTGGCATCAGTGCGTAAAAGATGTGAATTGATGTGCAAGCGACTTTTAGAAAGAATATTGCAGGTACCTTGTGTTGACTTGTAACCATTTGCTACTTTAGTCACCCATCATTTTTGTCTCTTAAGTTATTTATCTTTTCAGGAGGAGGAAACAGATAGTAAGGAAGGTGAGGTGCGTGCCCTTCCATATGTGCTGGCTTTGCATGCATTTTGTGTGGTGGATCCAGCACTATGTGCTCCGGCATCTGATCCATCACAATTTGTGGTTACACTCCATCCATATCTTAAGAGCCAGGTGATTTCTGGGGTTTTATTTTATTATGGCTTGCATATGTTAAGTCATAGGTTAATGATGAAGAAAAGATGATTTGTTGTCTTGCATCAGGATACATGGTTGTCAGAACCAATGATAGACTTCAGTACTTCACCCTAGACTTTGGTTGCTTAAAAGTTCCAATTTAATTCAAGGATGTCTAGGAAGAAATTATGGTGAAAACTTTGCAAAATGTGGATGATATAGAGAACTTAAGTTACTTCATCTTGTATGGTGAAGAAGTTTGTTTATGTTACTTTTGTTTTTATCCGATTGTTTTATTTGACGTTTTAAATTAGACATACCATCCATGTTATGATTTACGCACATTTTATAATTGACAAACTAGACTTCTTTTAAACATCTCAAGTCTCAACGTTATATAAAACTAATAGCGTAGGGTTTATAATTTCAAATCATTTTTTAACACATGATTTTAATATAATATTTCTTTGCTCATTTTTAATTGGTTTTTCTTTTTGTAATTCCTTTGAATTCATTATCATCGAGTAGATTGATTCTTTGATTTTTTATTTTTAAATTGATGAGAAAAACCAACTTATCTTACCCCCTTTGGGACTCAAACCCCCAATCTCTTTTTTTATATAAGAAAAACAACTTTCCCCCATTGAGGTTCGAACCCATGACCTCTTACTCCCGAACCCTGTACCAAACCATTAGGCTGCCCAATTGGTTGGTTCAAAGCCCCAATCTCTTAAACCAACAATTATTAGAATTATTGACTATGGGCACTGATTGTAATTTTTTCTTATTATAACTTCGCATATGCTAAAGAATTAATATTTTAGATTTGCTAATTATACAGTTTTTGTCAACTTCGATGGAATTTTTATGAAATCTTGTTTGCATCTGATTAATTAATTGATTGAAAATCTTATTAATTTTGTTTTAGGAAGTTTTTTTTTTTTTTTTTTTTTTTTTACTATGATCTTATTGTCCATGCTATTTGGTCGTCCTAGGTAATTAATTTCTTTTTTTACAAGGAATGTTATCCTTATCTTGCATGTGTTGTGGCATTGTAATTGTAGTATTTCTTAAGTTTGTGACGTGTTAACATGTTTTTTTATTCAAAACATATTAGCATGTTGTGTATACAATATATACAACGCACTAGTTAGTTCAAAGTTCAAAGAGTGACTTTTATTTTAGAAGTAAACTAAATACAATAAGCTATATTATTTGGCAGTTCATTGGTGGATCTAATTTCCATCACATATAAAGAATAATTGGATCAAATGACTGACAAAGTGAACAGAGGTAAATGTAGGCAATGATACAAGATATTGACGAACATAAGATAGTACTAAGATGTTTTGATTAGTGATGCAACCATGAGCCCACAAATCCTGAAGACATACGTGAACAAGAGGGTCTGGAGCACTGGATCGACTTATTTTTGAGAGGGTTTTGTTGAGCAGGCGTGGAGTACGTTTTGTGTCAGTTAAGTGTGTGTATGGTCATGGTAGATGGTATAAATAGTGAGTCATCTTGTTGAATCTATGATGTATGGTCATGGTAGATAGTATAAATAGTGAGGCGTTTGTTCTCATTTCGTTATCGGTGAACAAAATACTATCATTGGTATCGGAGCACACCTTCAAACATGCACGCTCGATTGGATCGAAGTGAAGTCGAGTTACAGAGGAGTTCACCATTGAAGAATCAGATAAACGTTTTCAGTTTGGAAATGAAGATTGCGTTCAACGCCTTGGCGCGGAGGTTCGACGAACTCTTCTTTCTTAATTATGTGATTGCATTACCAAGCATAGAAGACCAACAAATTGAAGAAGCATGTGACACGACATCACTAGATCCGCTTGATCCAGTGGCGTTTGAGTTGATTCCGATCAATGGTGATCCAGATCCAGTGCCGATTGAGGGGTCTCCAACTATTGGTGTTGCAGATCTGGGGGCGTCTAAGGTGGTTCACATCGTCGTTGATCCAGATCTGATGAAGAAACAATCATTCAACTTTAGATCAGAGGGGAAATTAGTGATTCAATGGGTGGCGTTGCAAGTCGAAAAGCCAGTCGTTCAACAAACAGATTCCCTAGATCCAGAGCTACGAGTGGTGTTGCCGTCTTTTGATCCACCAGATCTGGATTTCTTCATGGAAGGTTTGGCTAATGATGCCTTAGATCCAACCCCTTGACCACTGCCAAGTTCTTCTCAAAATGCTAGCGATACAACCTCCATTGGCGTTCTTGTCACAGTTTGAGCACAATTTCTCTCTCTTGGTCTTTGATTTGTTCAAATCAAACCCAATCAAGCATGATCAATTTCGTTCGCCACCGTGTTGGCGATCTCCTTTTGCAGATCTGTTCATTTTTTGGGTGATTGTACAGTTGTAGGTTAAGGGATTGCACTTATGTTGACAAAGCAACTGTGGTGCGATTGTTGAACCACCTCCCTAGCCACAACCATTGTCTTCTCCATTGTTGTGACATTTCTCCTACCACCTCCAGTGTAGCTTGTCGTGTCCATGTTATTAGACGATCGTTGGGGATTTTGAGGAATATGAATGGTGGGCAGTTGACAACACAATGGGGTATGTATTACAATTTGAATCTTAGGCGTAGCATGTGTCTTGCAGTACTCCATATTTTCATCCTTGCTTCTTCTCATTCTGCTTACACTTGTTCTCTTTTTAAGTTGTTGGCCTTTTTATATCGTATGTCGTTAGAGAATAATCTTCTGGTTGCTTGTTTTCGGTCTGGTATGTGTTCTTGGCTGACATCAATCCCACAACATGTTTCATCTTCACTTCGCCAGGCATGGGGGCATCCAAAAGCAGAATTTTGGGCATCTCTATGGTCTCAGCGATGTGCAACTCCCCTAGAACAATAAGGCAAATTTTTTGGTTGTTTTTTTCTTTTGCCTTTTGATAAGGACCTCACTGAGATTCATGACCGTTCAGATTTGGGGTTTTTGTTTCCTTGCTATTTGAGTCTATGTGAACACTTTCCTAATGGCACTCAAGTGCAAGGGGTACACATACTTTTTGTTGGTTGTGAGATTTTTAATGCTTTCGATATCAAGCTCCTAACAACTGTTGTGACTTACCTTAAACTGGTAGAGGACAATGAAATTGTTGTACTATATGCTTTTGCCCATGGTCTCATTTTTGTCACAATGCTTCCCATGCTGCTTTTTGCTTTTCGGACTTTTTTTTTTTTTTCTTTTTTTCGAGCAGTTCCTGTGGTTATGCTTGCTGCTATGTTGCACATGTTTGAGAGTAATGTGGTCATGGAAGTTGTTCATCACATGGACTACAAGGGTACACAAAATTATGTGACAGTTACTTGGTTTTTGGGTTGGTGTTTGTGATGGTATGAGGGACGAGATATTGTTGTTTTGTTATTCAATCTTGAGGATGGGGTTCAACATGTTAACTTCACCTTTCAACACACGAAAACTACTTGGTTTGGGCAACACTTTCATTGTTACTCAGTGATAGGCCTGGTTACTCTACTCTTCATTTCTAATGTTGTTGTAGTCTGCGGGGTTTGGGGATTGGCTGGAGTTCCTATCAATATGGTTTTCTTGAGCTTTAGGTGGACCAATGTTGTTGGCCGTTATTTGGATGCAAGACTCATTTGGATCTTGGCATGGTTCTTTTCTTGCGTACATTCAAGCTCTTGCCATACTATTAGATCTTCACTTCGACATATCCAATTTCTCATATGTTCAATCTTTTGCCTGCCACCTAGAGGACAAGGTGGTTCTTCAGGGGCGGAGTATTGATACGACCCTAAGCCCACAAGTCCTGAAAATGTACGTGCGCAAGAGGGTCCGGAGCACTGGATTGGCCTATTTTCGAGAGGGTTTGTGGAGCAGGTGTGGAGTGGGTTTTATGTCAGTTAAGAGTGTGTGTGTGTGTGTGAGTCAGTTGTGATGTATGGTCATGTATTGGAGCTGAGACAATTAGGTTGAGAGTATAAATAGTGAACAATGTCACTGTGTGAGTCATCTTGTTGAATTTGTAATTGGGGAGAGCTTTGATCTAGGGCTGAGAAAGGATTTCCTCTCTTTCTCTAGGGTTTGGGTAGAGTCTTGCTCTGGCATTGTATCTCTCTCATTCATTCTATCAATAACATTTCGAGGCGTTTGTCCTCGTTTCCTTATCGGTGAGCAGTTTACTATCAAATGGATACTATGATATATACCATGAGAAGTAGGGATGGTAATAGTATTGATGAACCCTCTCAAACAATTGATAATGATTCAAACGTGTCTTTTAGAGTTTTTCTAAAGAAAGTATCCTTTTGTGTTCTTCTTTTTGGACATTGGAAGAATATGAAATAGGTTATAGTCTTCTAATATCTTTTCTCTTTAAGGATTCATTTTCTTTGTGTATTTATTTCTATATTAATTATAATATAATTCCTATTTCACATAGAAGTAGTGCATTTTGAGTGGGCACTTCAAAATAGTGGTCAAGAATAATAAATCTAAATCATGGTGGCTTGCAACTTTACAAATCCTGGGTTTGATTACTGAATTGAGAGAGCATGAACGTAAAAGTCAAATTACTTTTGTGAAGAATACTGAACCAATTAGGGTTTAGGGTTTTTCTAGAGAAGGTATCCTATCAGGGTTTTTCTAGAGAAAGTATCCTTTTGTGTTCTTTTTGGACATTGGAAGAATATGAAATAGGTTATAGTCTTCTAATATCTTTTCTCTTTGAGGATTCATTTTCTTTGTGTATTTGTTTCTATATTAATTATA
This sequence comes from Stephania japonica, assembly GCA_039657345.1. Lineage (NCBI taxonomy): Eukaryota > Viridiplantae > Streptophyta > Magnoliopsida > Ranunculales > Menispermaceae > Stephania > Stephania japonica. Next base: position 31,852,874 of record CM077561.1, read on the forward strand.
ATATAATTCCTATTTCACATAAAAGTAGTGCTTTTTTAGTGGGCACTTAAAAATAGTAGTCAAGAATAATAAATCTAAATCAGGGTGGCTTGCAACTTTACGAATCTTGGGTTTGATTACTGAATTGAGAGAGCATGAACGATGAACGTAAAAGTCAAATTACTTTTGTGAAGAATGCTGAACCAATTAGGTATTGATAAATGTTTGTAGGTTGTGAAAATGGAGCATTTGTACACTAGGAATGCGCTAGAGCAAACACAGTGGAAGTAAAATCAAACCCAATCCATAAAGCAATCATTCTCAAATTTAACTAACTTTATTAAACAGCTCAGATTCTCCCTTGAGATTTTTAAATTGTCACCCCTAAAACATAATTCCAATATAGTTGAATTTAAATGCATAAAAGGAATTTTATCCAAAAATTAAACTATACTTGAACTCAAGACTTTGGAGAAAAACCCCAATAGATAACGACCATGGGGATGGATTGTACAACTATTTTCTATTCTAAAAGAGCAATTGCATTGAAATGAAGGGTGGTCGATTAGGTCCAGATACCGGGTGCTTCATACCCAAAAAAGACAAGCTCTTAAGTTATGTTTTATCTTCTCTTCAACAGATATTTTGTGTGAAAGTTGAACAGATTCTGCTTGAGTTATATCTGAATTTTTTCCTTTTCTTCCAATGTAGGTCGATAATCGAGCAGTGTCTCATTTACTTGAGAGCATAATATTTGTAATTGATGCTGTTCTACCACTGGTCCGCAAGCCTCCACTGAGTTTTGTGAAGGAACTTGAACAGGACCTGGTGCAAATGATTATTCGGCATTCTTTCTTGACAGTGGTTCATGCTTGTATCAAGTAAATATTTTCCTCTCTTAGAACTGTCCCCCATATGTTTATTTTATTATTAATCTAGTTAATAGTTTCTGTTCCAGTTTTGTGTTATTTAGTTTCTAGAACTAGTTCCCAAGTTATCTTCTCTCCAGTTTTCTTTGTTTGTTTGTGTTTTTTTTTTTATTATTTTATTTATTTTTCAGATTCTGCTTGAAAATGTTTGCATCACGATCTGCATCTGTGTTTGTTAAAAAAAGGGGTTCTCTACATCAATCAAGTGTAATCCTTTTAAATGTAGAAAATATCTCAATATCTGAAGAACTTATTGTCAGCACAAGTGTACCATGATTTAACTGTAATGGCATTTTCATCCATTTCCTGTTGAGTTCTCTTTCCTTTTCTTTGTCAGGGTAAAAGAAGGGTGTGGCAACTGTATTTATGCCATTAGTGTTTATAAGTTCATCCTTGCTATCTTTATTCATCGGCCTTCTTTACAAAAGTTGATCCATTATAGTTTGTAAAATCATTTCTATTCTATGATCACAGTTCTTAGTATGCAAATATTTTAGTCAAAACACGGAGGCATTCTGGTATTTGTTGTGCTTTTAGTATTAGCGGTTGCCTAGGCATCGACTAGGCAACACCTTAGGCAGTAGGGGTGCACATGCATTGCACTAATCCGCGGATCCGGTCCAATCCAAACCAATTATCACTAATTGGATCAATTTTTTAATCCATTGGATTGGACTGGATTGAAAAATCACTAATCCGGCTGGACTGGATTGGATTACGGATCCTACATTAAAAAACTGCGAATCCAATCCGATCCAATCCGTTTAGCACATCAACACATATACATATATAATCATATGTACTTTAGTACGTTAAAGAGCATCAACTTAAATTATTAACTCTAAACTATAACATCTAAAAGACTATGCTTGTTCTTTAACTCTTTTGTTATGCTTTTAACCTTTTTTTGTAGGTTGCATATACGTGCACTTTTTTTGTACTTTTGTGAGGGTGTATGGTGAAGATTTGTAGATAACATATTTGTTTATGTAAGAACTTGCATTTTGAAGGTCATTGTGATGACAAGTTTATGGAAAATATGCTATATATATATATATATTTGTGAAATGTATGTTGTAAATTTGTCATTCATGAGATGTATAATTCTTGTGATTCATTTGATTAAGTCTAATTTCATGAATCTTTGGATAGGAAAACGTCAATCCGTGGAACTTGATCCAATCCGATCCGCATTTTGCAAATTGGATTGAGTTGGATTGATGAATTATTTGGACTGGATTGGACTGTATTTTTCCAATCCGCAATAATTGGATTAAATTACGGATTGACCCTAATTGGACTGGATCCAATCCGTGTGCACCCCTATTAGGCAGTTTTGAGTCCCACTGCCTAGGCCATTGATTAGGCAGGAGTTGAGCCTCTTTAAAATAATAAATTGTAGGAATCTCTGTCTGTCAACAACAATAAGCACACCCATTGAGCCAAAATTTCCCCTGTCGTCAATTCAGCGACAATTCAGGCAAAGAGCTCAAATCTGTCTGTCATCTATCTGTGTAGTTTTTTATATATTAAGGTATTTGATTTCTATTTCGGAAAATATGTTGGTGAAAGTGTTTGCATATGCAAAAAAAAAGGTTATGAATGTGATATGCATGGAATAAGTGGCATACTGTTGAAAGGCTTCTAAATAAATTGCACACTTCTTTAGGGGGGCACTAAATAAGTATTTTTCTGTTGAAGCACTGCCTCGCCTAGGCAGCTGTACTTCGTAGGGATCTTCATGCCATTTTACCAATGTTGTTTAGAGGCCTCTTTAGACGCTTAATTTGTTATATGGAGACCTAAATATAGAAACCACTTAATCAGAGGAATTGATTGTATTTGATCCTTTCTTCTGCATAGCAATTGGAGATGGAAAGGCACAATAATTAGATGTATGCAATTTCATTGAAACTAGGAGGGAATTCTATTCTTCTCCATATAACTTTTCTGTGGCTTGTAATGTATGCGAAAATTGATTAGATGATTAATCTAATTTTTTACCTGAGGATTTTATATCAAGGAGGAAGGTGCTAGTACCTTTTAAATGTTACTGGCCGTGACTCATGATATTTTAGTACTATCACATGCGCTTTAGATTCTTGGTTCTTATGATATTTGAATATTGTATCTGCAGTATTAATTTGAGCTCTAATATTTTTTAAGTTTTCATATCAAATAAACACTAATCCTTCTCATGTTTTCAATTTTTCCTTTTTTATTTCAGATGCCTTTGCACCCTTAGTAAAGTTGCTGGAAAGGGTTGTTCTATTATCAGAAATCTTATTGAGTTTTATCTTAAGCGGTTGGATACCCTTACAGTTGATAACAAGCAGGTTTCTCTTGATCCGTATACTATTAACATTCTGAATCTCTTCAGTTGGAAACATTTCAGTGAATGAAGTGACAATTGAGTATGCTAGTAAATGGTCTTTTATGGTAATGTCAATCAATTTTAGAGAAAAAAAAAAAAAACAAAACAAAAAAAAAAAAACAAAAAACAAAAAAAAAACAAAAAAACAAAAAAACAAAAAAACAAAAAAAAAACAAAAAGACAAAAAAACTGGAAACGAGAAAGGAATACTCATTCCAGCTTTTTTTTTTTTAATTAGAAACTTAAATTCTATTAGCAAGATCTTACTTACATGGCCAGCTCAAAGGATGCGCAAAAGAAAAGGAAAACAAAACAAAATTTACAGTCGTCATAGCTTGTCATGATAACGAAACACTAATCCTTCTAAGGTGCTTCAATTTTAGCTCCATTTATCATAGGAGAAATGATCTAAAACAAATACCACTTTACCAGACTCGTGAATGTGAGTCTGTTGCAGTAGTGATGAGAACAAAGTGGACCCACAGATTAGTTATGACCAAACGAAACCTATTTTAATTTAAGTTTGTAGAACTGAAATTCGAATTAGTATATCCTAAACTAAAACAATAAAATAAAAGAGGGTAAATAAACAAATAAACCAACTATCTACTAATCAAGTAAAGAGTACAAAATAAATCAAACAACTAGCAATAGCAAAAAACCAAGAATAGGCCTTCAAAAAAAAATCCAAGAATAGAAATAGCACACTAGAGATGAAATAGAGCAATGAGAAGATCGTAGGATAATCTAGTTCATTAAACCAGATATCTTGACTTACGAAAAAGTAATATGTAAAGTGATTCCTTATTTTTAGGTTTGCAAATTCCTAAATTTGTGGGAAGTCCCTTTCGAGATTTTCTATTCCAATTCCCTACCCGGTTAGATCTAAAAGCATATTCCCATGTCAATAAGAATATACACGAGTGCATAAAAATTTTGAAATTTAAACTGCAACATAAATCATGCAAATATTCTTATTCTACATGCAGTTCATGAAACTCTTACTAGTTCTACCTTTTTACTCTCCTTACGAATTGTATATTGAAGTCGATAAATATGTGATCAATATGCCTAAGTATTAAGTACAAGTAGGACGTTTTCCTAGAACATGGAATTCATTCTATAAATTGATAGAACAACCAAGATTTACTAATTTAACTATTCAGGCCTTCCTACAAATAGAATCTAGCCAGCCATAGAAATGACATATATAAAATAAAGTAAAATTGTTATCGAATCAAAATTATCGAAAATTACAAGATAGAGAGAAGAAAACAAACATATTAACTCTAAATCTCTCGATATTTCCCCTAAAACTCCAACTGGAAACAAATGAATAAGGGAGTTGCTAAACTAACCCCACTTATTACTAAACCTGCCCCCGTTTCTCACCCATTCCCCAAATTTGAATTTCAATATCTCTATCTACCCCACTTTTTTTTTCAAAAACCCCCAAAATACACTCCCCCTCAACCCACCCTATTTTTCCCCATACCTCGATTTGAACTTCAATTTCTAAATCTGCCCATTCACCTTCACCGGTTAACTGGATCTCCCAACCCTTCAATCCTCTCTCTTTCTCTCTCTCTCATACATATTTCGTCACCCCAAACCACTAGTAGGTTCGGCAATCCCTTTTAGGTTTCGCACGTATTTTGTCACCCAAAACCACTACTAGGTTTGGCTATCCCTTTTAGGTTTCGCACGTACTTCGTCACCTCAAACCACTACTAGATTTGGCTATCTCCATTTTGCGCATTGTATCAAATCAATAAATTTCCTCGTGTGAGCATTTATATGTAGTTAATAGGAATTTAATTAAGTTTGTTGCTATCAAATCTAAATATCATACTTTTAAAAACATATGGGGACAGGATAAATCTTCTATGGGAAAAGATGGAATGGAATTGAAATTCGTAATACTCAAAGAGCGAGATTGTGAAGATTTTGTTTCCTACTCTAGTGAAATGCCCTAGCTTAGGCTTCATTTTAACCGATTCATCAAATGCGATCACTATAGCTAGAGTTAAATAAAATAGTTTGGGCCTTTTGTTTGCTCAAAATAAAGAATTACAATGGAAAGAAAAAAATTATCTAAAATAAAGACCAGTAACTTTGTTCATTCTTTAATAAAACTTAGCATTAAATAACCTTGAGACACATTGAAAATTTTTGATAAGATTAAAAATGTTTTTTTTTTTTTCTTTTTTCTTTTTTCTTTTTTTGAGAAGAGAGTAACAATGAAAATTTAGTAAGTAGAAGAAAGAATTACGACATTGCTACATTTGTGTCCTTGCAAGTATGTCTACTTGCATAATGTATTTAGAAATACCAGACATCAAGATGAATGAGGGGTAAAATTAGGGAATGTAGGAGGCCCTAACAATCATACAAAATGGTGGTAGTATTGAGAATGTTGTCGCACATAATTCAAGCTGGATGGAAGAAATAGAGGGCAATAAGTGTAATAGGTGATTGAAATATTCCTACCAAGTTAAAAGTAAAATTTTGTGGGACCGTAATGATGGAATGAGAAATTCAAAGAAAAATAGTAGCGCCAATTGACACAATGATTGGGGAAGGGCAGTTGAGGTGGTTTGGGCACCTCGTAAGACGGCCTACAAATGTCCCCACTATAAAACTCGATGCAGTAGAAACTGAAAACATTCTAGTAGGTAGGATAGACCGAAATTAATTAGGGATGCATTAATTAGGAAGAGTTTGATCCATGTAGCCGACCCCAACTAATTTGGGATTTTGGTTATGTTCCTCTTGTTGTCATCGTCATTGTTGCCTCTTTAATGTTGCTTTTTAAGTTTTTTCTTGTCAAATGTTACTTTATAACTTGATCATAGCATTCTGGCTAATCACTTTTGGATTAATAATGTGGACAGAATTATCGTTGGAACATTTTGGAATGTTATTTAACAACAGCTAATGCTTTCTTATGATTAAAAAAACAACTAATACTTTCTTTCTCTAAATTTCAATTTCTTGTTTATTGATTATGTAACTGTAGACTTGTTCCAATTTTTCTCTTAACTTCAGCAAGTGGGGCGATCTCTTTTCTGTCTTGGGCTTCTAATACGCTTTGGAAATGAGTTGATGATGGCCTCTGATGACAGAAATACACATGCTGATAAAAGTCTTAGTTTGATTAAAAACTTGCTCTTTTCGGAGGACTTTGTAATAAAGGTCCGATCATTGCAGGTGAGGTCACATTCTACTCTTTTGTATTCCTTATCATATGGTCCTATCTTGGTGGGTAGGTTACGAAGTTTTGTTTACTTGTGTAGGCATTGGGATATGTTTTGATTGCTAGGCCTGACTACATGCTGCAAAGGGACGTAGGAAAAATACTTGAGGCTACATTTTCACCTTCTTCTGATGCACGTCTTAAGGTATAAACTATTAACCCTTTTGCATGCATCGTGTCTAATAATTCTCTATTCTGAAAGTCTTTTCCCTTTGCTCAGTTGCAAGCTTTGCAAAACATGTATGACTATCTTCTTGATGCTGAAAGCCAAATGGGAACAGACAAGGCTGGAAGTACCAAAGCATCATATCCTGAAGAAAGGGGAAATGGTGTGCCTGTAGCTGCTGGTGCAGGTGATACGAATATTTGTGGAGGAATCATACAGTTGTATTGGGATGGTATATTGGGGAGATGCTTAGACATGAATGAACAAGTCCGCCAGACAGCTCTAAAGGTGTGAGCATCAAAAGATCCTTCTTTCTTTATTCCTGCAAATTTATTGATGATTCGAAATTATGTAATCCTTGCATATTATGAACGAATCTTTTCCATTAAAATTTTTTGTTGCAAGTATTCGGCTTCCTTTGTTACATATTTTCACTAATATGGTTTTTATTGAGACAGATTGTTGAAGTTGTGCTACGCCAAGGTCTTGTGCATCCAATTACGTGTGTCCCATACCTCATAGCACTTGAAACAGATCCACTGGAGAGCAACTGGAAGTTGTCGCACCATTTGTTGTCAAACATGAATGAAAAGTACTCCTTGCGAGAAACCTATTTTTGCCTGCTCATTCATGTAATTAATTGTTGTAACTCTCACAAAAGTGTGTCTGCAGGTATCCTTCTTTTTTTGAAAGCCGATTGGGTGATGGCCTTCAGATGTCATTTAGTTTCATCCACTCCATGGCTAGTTCTCTTGAATATTCCAACCAAAACAAATTACTGGGAAGTATAAAAGGGAAACCAGATGGAAATTCAGTTACTCATGCAAGAGTTGGAGTTTCTCGAATTTACAGAGTTATTCGAGGAAATCGAGTATCCAGAAATAAATTTATGTCCTCAGTTGTACGGAAATTCGATTGTCCTATCCCAAGCCCTTCACAGATACCCTTCCTAATGTAAGTGGAAAATTGACTATGTAAGCCCTCTTTGTTTTTTAATGCTCATGTTTTGAATAAGACTTGTTTTTTAGTGCTCATCAGTTGGTTTTCTTCTCTTTCCTTCAGATATTGTACTGAGATCCTTGCATCTCTCCCATTCAGTTCACCTGATGAGCCTCTCTACCTTATCTACACCATAAATCGAGTCATACAAGTCAGAGCAGGGTCGATTGAGGCAAATATGAAAGCCTTCAGTTCCCATAGCTTAGAAGGAGAAGATTTTGTGATTCCTCATGGAAACGGAGTAGGTACTATAGATTCAGTTCCATTGCATACTTCAGATCAGCTCATGAATGATGATGCGAAGTTACAACCTCTAAAAACAGCTGATTCTTACACCATTTTGAAAGTAGATCTGCAAAAGGTTCAGGTGTGTGCTACTATATATTCAAGCGTGCAAAAAATAGTACTTCCATGTTTTCTCTCTTTTTTTATTTGATGTTCCTCCTGAATTGTCCAGCCAAGAATTCTTATTTGAATTAATTTATATTATATATTTTTCTGTTGGTCTAGCCTTTTCAACTTGGAAGACTTGCAACTTTGTCTTCTCATATTTTCTTATCATTATGTCCTTTTTTTTGTTGTTGATCCTTATAAGTAGGTACTGTTTGTTAAACAAAGCAAGTACAGTTGAACATTTTTCAAGAAGGTTTCTGTTCCTGAGCAAATTTAAAGTGGACTAAAGAAACCTAAGAGTGATAATGACAAGTAGCATTGATAAGTCTATAGGTCTGAAATATTAGTTCTTAATTGCAATTTATCTATCTTTAAGGAAAAAAAAAGGAATATAATTTATAGACATGTTAATGGTAGAACAAAATAAAATAGTAAATAAAATCAGAATTTGTAGATCTAGAAATAATATTTTGAGATTTCTAAAGACTATTCTAAAATCAAAGATCAGTTTAAACATTTGCTAAAGAAAAGGTTAAACATGTAATAAGAATGATGAAGCTGCAACAAGTAAAATCGCAATTTAACTGTGGAAATAAAGCTTCTCTTGTCTGAATATGATAAAAGTATGTCTCAACTAAGGGAGGGAGGGGAGGATGGAGACAAGTAGTTGAAGTTGGTAATCAAAATAATCTGAAACTTCATTTTCTATGTCATGTCCAATGCAGGCTGAGTGCTTTGCTGCAATAGCTTTGCAACTCCTCCTGAAGCTGAAGAGACACTTGAAAATTGTGTTTGGTCTAAATGATGCAAGATGTCAGGTAAGGGTTGCTGTAGTTATGTTTCCGCTATAATTTCTAGTATTTAAAAATGTTGGGTGCATTGAATTGTTTCTTTCTTTTTTTCAGGCATATTCTCCAAATGAACCTCTAAAAACAGGAGAGACTCTCACCAAGCAAAGCATTTCTTTTAACATTGGAGAAATGCCTTCCAATTTGCCTACCTCGCAAAAGGAAGTGCTTGAGAGATATCAGGTAATATAGTTGAAACATCAATTGGTTGGTTGATGGCCCTTTTATTTTTCTTGATGTTTGGCACGGTATTATTTCTTTTCTGTCTAGCCCATGATTGACCTGGACTATGATGATTAGATTTACAAATTTAGTGATGGGTGCAGGCTATGCATCTACTAGGGATAATTTTGGGAAACTTAATATCCAACAATGAGTGCATATGGATTTAAACCAAAGAAAAAGTAATTATGATCACTAGGTTAATTTTGATATTTTTAGACCTTATAATATACAAGATTTAAGCTTGTGGACTGAAATGACATTTAAATGTGGGATTGGGAAAGTATTGAACTCGTCACGTTGCATGCAAGTGAGAACTCTTTTTTTTTTATATAATATTAAGTGACAACTCTTGTTAGTACCTAAGAATGTTAGAGACAAGCCTCGCTACTTGTGATTCTGTGGTAAGACTGGAAGAGGTCCCTTGTGATTCCATGTATTCTGTGTGCTTGCTATTAAAACCATTAGAGATTATGAGAACAATAAATGTTGATATCCATTAGCCGGATGAGATGAGATGTAAGTATTCACTTGCTTGTTTCCTTGCTCAATCAGGAATTTAAGGCTGCATTGAAGGATGACACGATTGACTACGCGGTCTACGCTGCTAATATTAAGAGAAAGCGTCCTGCACCTAGAAGTTCTAAAGGTGGGAGATCTGGCTTTGACGATGAAGATGATGACGGAGATGAAGATTGGAATGCTTCTTACCGAAGGCTCAGCAGTAGCAGTCGAAAAAGCAGAGGGAGGCAGCGGTTGTAAGTAAACAGTGACTAACATGTACATTATGTAGCAGCAGCTAAAAACAAAAGAAAAAAAAAAAAAAGACCAAAAAAAGAATAGGAAAGAAAGAGAGATGATTGGATAGAAGAGAGGTAAACTAGCATTCTTTGGTTTAGGGGAGCGTAGCAGCGTCCCCATGTTTTGTAATTTTCACGGCATGTTTTGTAATTTTTTACCGGAACATGCTGACCCTGCCCCATTTCGATGAATGAAATTCGTTGTTTTTGCGCATATATTTTGGGTGAGTTGGATTCTGGTCGTCGCTCTCTCTTCAAGCCTTTTCCATTCCACTTAATGAGTCATGAGAAAGTAGAATGCATACATCTGTAATAATGGCGTTAAAAGCCTTTTCCTTTCCACTCCCTTTATTCCATATTTCTTAAAAAATAAACTTCAAAATCTTAACAAATCTCAAATCTTCAAAATACGCTTACTCTCTTTACCCTTTTTGAACCATGAAGCACTTTAACTATGATGATGCACTTCTCATCATCTTCTAACATAAGGAAAAAAAAGGCAAAACCCAGCATTTAGTCCCTGAATTTTGTCTTTTATGCTTTTGGTCTCTAAACTTTTATTATTACATATGTTGGGAAATGTGCTCTAGGTAAATCCATTAACTGTCTTTATGAATACTTTTAGTTAATAAAATAAAGGATTTCATTTGTTGTTTATTATAATTAATTTGCATGTTTACATTATAATAAAATCCACGGGCATTTACAGAAATATCCTAAATGTTCCTAGTCGATTATTATACTGGGAATTATAATGAATTAAGACTAGTGTGAGTCTTGATTGATGATCATACGTATAGGAATACGAATCAAGATCATGAGTACTTGTTAGGAAATAAAGTACTGGACCGACCCGCTATGAGAACATCACATGGATTAAGTCATAGTTGTTTCTCATGATATGTATATTATTCAGTCCTCTGACTTGAGATTGCCAGAGACTTCAACATTAGGAATACAGTGATTTGATGCAATCAAACGTTGTCTTTAACCAGACGATTATAAAGGTTGTGATTGGTTACTGTGTGAATAATGCGGTGAAGTTATGTAATCGAGATAGAATTTGTCCCTCTCATATAGAGAGAGATATCCAGTGGATCCCTCGATGTGTTAGACTGTTAAAAGGCCTAGTCTAAGTGAATTGATATTGATCAATATCATTTGGATGTTTTCAGTCTACCTAGAGATCGAGACTAGTACGATTGAACATGTTGGATGACAATTTCATGCCTTATATTTGATCAAAAGGATATCGTGTGACAAAACGATGTTATATACACTATTGATTAGGTTGTATCGATTTGATATTCGTACAACTTGGGTAGTCATAATGTCTTACTAGAGGCCGCTTATAACTTGTATACCAAAATGTGTTTTGGTACACTGCCAACGTTGTATGAGCTTATTGGGTTGCACACTAAGAATGGTTTTGAGAAATTTTAAGATTGTTTAGAAAAACGAATTTTATATGATAAAATTCATTACAGAAATGTCCTTGTAGTGTATTACACTTATACTTCTTTAAGTAGGGGTATATATGTAATTTACTTAACCGTCTATATACAAGGGTTGTATAAATGGACGCTTTGAGTTAGAATACAAAAACGAAAGATTAACGAAAGTCTATTTTTGTTTTAGAAACGACTTAGGGTTTTTGGTATACTATGGATCGTTTTGGAGAGAAACAAAAAGGTTTGGTATTATCTTGAAGCTAGCACTTCAAATCTCGACCGTCGTTCGTGTGTGAACTGCTGATAGAGGGCGTTCGTCGTTGGCAACGCCTTAGAAATCGATTGACCTTCAGAAAGGTACATTACAACTGTGGTATAATTAAGTTTTTATAGTTTAAACGTTTTAATGGAATCAGATTCGGATCCTGTTGGGGTTTCTCTCAAAATTGTTTTGAAATTTTTACTGCGTATGAACCCCAAATACCAACAATGGTATCAGAGCCTTCAAGTTTGATTCCGTTAAACTCATTGCATGTTTTCTTATGATATATGATTGAAAGCACGTTAATAGTTGATGTATATGCGATATACATAAGTTTTATGTGAGATTTATTATCATATTTTGTGTATATGATACATATATTCGTGATTTAATTGAAATTAGTTCCGTACATGCTAGTAACCATGTTAGGTTAATTTGAATAATTTTAATGAATTGAGTTTCGTGTTCTATGATCTATGACACCATTAGGTTCGATTGAGATAGTAGTTCATGATTCAATTACATGTTTGTGATTATTTGGATGAAGATCGAAATTGCAAATAATTAATTTTTAAAATTATTTATTTATAAATAATTAAATTTTGAAATTATTTATTTATCTTGTTATATCTATTTTGTTATGAAGTTTCTATTTGATAAAGATAGATAACAAATTAGAATAGGAGATAAATATCAATAATCTTGTTATTGGTGATATACTAGGATTCAAATATCTTAAATCCAAAATAAATAATTAATTTTTAAAATTATTTATTTATCTTGTTATATCTATTTTGTTATGAAGTTTCTATTTGATAAAGATAGATAACAAATTAGATTAGGAGATATAAGCAAAATCGGTTTCGTTATCCCTATTGGTTAGGAGATAAATATGAAGAAGTTTGTTATTGGTGATATGCTAGGATTCAAATATCTAAAGTCCTAATTGGATTAGGATAAGATGATTAGTTAGATGTGAGCCCAGGTTAATTAAAAATGTTTTAATTAACTTAATTTTGGATAAATTAAGGGGTAAATTTAGTATAGTAAAATCAGCGAAAAATATGATTTTCTATAGCGTATTTCAATTTTCGGAATAGAGATTCGTCTTCTAAAAAATAAAGGGGGCGCTGCCCCCTGTACCCCCGTCCGCTGACCGGCCAGCATGACCACCGTCTAACTAATCCTAGCGCATGAAAATTCTTTTATTAGTGAACAGTATAAAAATCTCCAAATTGTTTAGTGATTTAACAAATCAATAAAATATATGATATTTCACTGTTTACATAAAATCACTAAAACTGAATAAAATTCCTTTATTAAATTTTAAGTCTCACGCCATCCATTTTAAACACTTGTCAAGGCATCGATCACACTAATATAATTTCAGCCATAGTTGGGTGTATTGTGTTATCTTGGTGAGACAAGTTGGGTAAGAGTTACCTAAATGTTTAAAATGGTCCGACTTAATAAAGCCATCAAAATATTTTTGAGCTTTAAGCAAATGATGAGATAAAAACATGCTAAGACATAAAATGTCCCATATCTCATAAAAGGATCTAAAAATTACATAAGATATAATTGGTAACTGTTACCTACCTAAATAATCTAGTTCTGTGTTTCATGTCATGGCTGTCATAGAATTAGGTGAAATATAGATTTTAGTCCCCTAAATAAACAGTATGTTTTAGGAGGGTTGTTAATTTAGTAGGAGTCTATTCCTCTATACTAAAATAAACTATGTATAATCTTTATTGTAGATCAATGGCCTCTTCAAGTAACAATAATCCCCTGTCACTGCGATCTATCCTTGAGAAGGATAAGCTATCTGGGACTAACTTTCTTAACTGGTTCAGAAACTTGAGAATCGTTCTCAAGCATGAACGCAAGTTGCATGTTCTGGATGCTCCGATCTCTGAGGACCCACCAGCCAATGCTACGAAAGCTGTGCAGGATGCGCATAATAAGCATGTCAACGATTCTACTGATGCCGCACGCATTATGTTGGCAACTATGGTTCCTGAACTTTAGAAGGACATGGAACTAATGGAAGTCTACGACATAGCTATAACTCTGAAGGAAATGTTCCAACAGCAAGCTAGGCAAAAAAGGTTCGAGACAGTCAAGAACCGGCATTCTTGTAAGATGACTGAGGGTGCGTCAGTTAGTCCTCATCTTCTGATGATGAAGGGCTATGTTGACCAACTTGATAGACTTAGATTTCCCATAAGCCAAGAGTTGGCTACGGATTTGATCATAAATTCATTACCGGAGAGTTACTCACAATTTATGATGAACTACAATATGAATAATATGGAGAAATCAATTTCAGAGTTGTATTTGATGCTCAAAACTGCTGAACAAAATATCAAGAAACCCTCTAGTAATGTGTTAATGGTCCAAAAGGGAAAGGGAATGAAGAAGAAAGGCAAAGGCAAAGGCAAGGCTAAAGTTGCCAAGGCTGCTGCTGTACCTGTCGCAAAGCCTATGGAACAAGTCAAGCCCCAGCCTGTTCTTGCTTAAAAACACCCAAAAGAAAAGGAAGGAAATTGTCATTTCTGTCAAGCACTTGGACATTGGTTCAGAAATTGCAAACTCTATCTGGAAGATCTAAAGAAGAAAAAGGGTAGTGCGACTACCACTACAGGAATTTATGTTATTGAAATTAATTTATCTACTAATGATTCCTGGGTATTAAATACAAGATGTGGATCTCACATTTGTATAAATGTGCAGGGACTCACCAGAAGTAGAAAGTTGAAGAAAGGAGAAGTCATCCTCCGCGTAGGGAATGGATCAAGAGTTGCTGCCCTAGCTGTTGGATCATATGACTTAGTCTTACCTAGTGGACTTATCTTAACTTTAAATAATTGTTATTTTGTGTCTGCCTTGAGCAGAAACATCATTTCTATTTCATGTTTGGATATGGATGATTTTGATTTTATTATTGCGAATAATAGATGTTTAATTTCTCGTAAAGGCATTTTTTATGCAAATGCTGATTTGTGTGATGGTCTTTATATTATAAGCATGAAAAGGTCCACTGATACTCCAGTCTTTAACATAAATACAAAGAGATTCAAATCAAATGATTTGAATCAAACCTATCTTTGACATTATCGTCTCGGCCACATAAATGAGAAACGCATAACGAAGCTCTATAAAGATGGATTTCTAGATTCATTTGATTTGGAATCATATGAAACGTGCATATCTTGTTTACTAGGCAAGATGACTAAAAGTCCCTTTATTGGACATAGTGAAAGGGCAAGTGATTTATTAGGTCTAATACATACTGATGTATGCGGTCCTATAAACACAATGGCTAGAGGAGGTTATCAGTACTTCATTACATTTACTGATGATTTCAGAGATATGATTATGTATATCTTATGAAACATAAAGCTGAATCATTTGAGATGTTTCGAACATTTCAAAATGAAGTGCAGAATCAACTTGGTAAAACTATCAAAGCACTTCGATCAGATCGAAGTGGTGAATATTTGAGCCAATAATTTGATGATCATCTTAGAAATTGTGGGATTGTCTCACAATTAACTCCACCAGCAACTCCTCAATGGAATGGAGTTTCTGAAAGGAGAAATCGAACCTTATTAGATATGGTTGGATCTATGATGAGTCATGCGGATCTTCCATTATCCTTTTGGGGTTATGCATTACAAACTGCAGCTTTCGATCTAAATCGAGTTCCTTCTAAAGCGGTTGATAAAACACTATATGAGATATGGTACGGGAAGAGACTTAGTTTATCTTTTCTTAAGATTTGGGGTTGTGAGGCTTACGTAAAGCACAAGTCTCAGAAAAACTAGCACCTAAATCTGATAAGTGTTTATTTGTGGGGTATCCTAAGGAAACATAAGGATATTACTTTTATAATCCTGCTGAGAAAAAAGTGTTTGTTGCTCGGTATGGTGCCTTTATGGAAAAACAGTTTATTTCAAAAGACACTAGTGGGAGAGAAATAAATCTTGAAGAAGTTAAAAAATCACAGATAAACACTGAACCGCTACTGAAAGTTCAACAACGTTCTGAACCAGTTGAACCTCCACAAGTGACACAAGGTCCACATAAATCAGGTAGGATAAGACATGAGCCAGAGAGATTCAGATTTCTCATTACTGATAGTCGTGATGTGTTGCTTATGAATCAAAATGAGCCCACCATTTATCAGGAGGCTATGTCTGGACCAGACTCAGCTAAATGGCTAAATGCCATGAATTCTGAGATGCAATCCATGTATGATAACCAAGTTTGGTACTATGTTGATTTACTTGAAGGTGGTAAGACCATTGGATGTAAATGGGTTTTCAAGAAAAAACTGACATGGATGGCATTGCGCATACTTTTAAAGCAAGACTTGTAGCAAAAGGTTTCAAGGAGATTCAAGGTGTTGATTATGATGAAACTTTTTCGCCAGTAGCCATGCTTAAATCCATAAGAATTTTAATTGTCATTGCTGCATATTATGACTATGAGATATGGCAAATGGATGTAAAAATAACATTTTTTAATGGAAAGCTGTTTGAGGACGTGTATATGACACAACCTAAAGGTTTTGTACATCCTGAGAATTCTAGGAAGGTATGCAAGCTTCAAAGGTCCATTTATGGATTAAAGCAAGCTTCTCGGAGTTGGAATCTTCGTTTTGATGAAGCAATCAAGGATTTTAGTTTTATTAAGAACGAAGATGAGCCTTGTGTATACAAAAAGGTCAGTGGGAGTGTAGTTGTTTTTCTGGCACTGAATGTTGATGATATATTACTCATTGGAAATGACATCCCAACATTGCAGAGTGTCAAGTCTTGGTTAGGGAAGTGTTTATCAATAAAAGACTTAGGAGATGCAGCTTATATCCTAGGGATAAGGATCTACATGGATAGATCTAAGAGGTTAATCGGTCTAAGTCAGAGTGCTTACATAGACAAGGTGTTGAATAGGTTCAGTTTGCAAGATTCTAAAAGTGGATTGTTGCCAATGTCTCATGGCATAAGTCTCAGCAAGACTCAATGTCCTAAAACAAATGATGAGCGAGACCGTATGAATAAGATTCCATATGCATCTGCTATTGGATCTATCATGTACGTCATGCTATGCACTCGTCCTGATGTATCATATGCTTTGAGCACTACAAGCAGATATCAGTCAGATCTAGGTGAGAGTCACTGGATAGCAACAAAGAACATTCTTAAATACTTAAAAATGACTAAAGAAGTGTTCTTGGTCTATGGAAGTTTTGATAATGATCTAGTTGTAAATGGTTACACAGATGCAAGTTTTCAAACTGATATAGATGATTTCATATCGCAGTCTGGATATGTGTTTACTCTGAATGGGGGAGCAGTAAGCTGGAAAAGTTCAAAGCAAGAGATCAGAAAGCAGATTCTACAACACAGTTTCGATTATATTGCAAAGTCGTCCGATGACAAATGAGGCAGTTTGGATCAAAAAGTTCATTTCTGAACTAGGTATGGTTCCAAGTATTGCTAATCTTATTTGTTCGTATTATGACAATAACGGGGCAATATCATAGGCCAAGGAACTTAGATCACACCACAGATCCAAATATATACTCAGGCGTTTTCATCTCATCAGAGAAATTATTGAGATGAGAGACGTAAAGATTTGCAGAGTACCTACTGAAGACAACGCTGCGGATCCATTGACAAAAGCTCTTCCACAAGCAAAATATGTTGGTCATGTTAGATCATTAGGCATTAGATGCATGCATGATTGGCCCTAGTGCAAGTGGGAGACGTTAGGGAATGTGCCCTAGTTCAATCTATTAACTGTCTGTATGAATACTTTTAGTTAATAAAATAGAGGATTTCATTTGCTGTTTATTATAATTAATTTGCATGTTTACATTATAATAAGATCCATGGGCATTTATAGAAATATTCTAAATGTCCCTAGTCGATTATTATACTGGGAACTATAATGAATTAAGACTAGTGTGAGTCTTGATTGATGATCATACGATGATCATACGTATAGGAATACGAATCAAGATCATGAGTACTTGTAAGAGAACAAAGTACTGGACCAACCCACTATGAGAACATCACATGGATTAAGTCATAGTTGTTTCTCATGATATGTATATTATTCAGTCATCTGACTTGAGATTACCAGAGACTTCAACAATAGGAATACAGTGATTTGACGCAATCAAACGTTGTCTTTAACCGAACAATTATAAAGGTTGTGATTGGTTACTGTGTGAATAATGTGGTGAAGTTGTGTAATCGAGAAAGAATTTGTCCCTCTCATATAGAGAGAGATATCTAGTGGATCCCTCGATGTGTTAGACTGTTAAAAGGCCTAGTCTAAGTGAATTGATATTGATCAATATCACTTAGATGTTTTCAGTCACCTAGAGATCGAGACTAGTACGATTGAACATGTTGGATGACTATTTCATGTCTTATGTTTGATCAAAAGGATATCGTGTGACAAAACGATGTTATATACACTATTGATTAGGTTGTATCGATTTGATATTCGTACAACTTGGGTAGTCATAATGTTTTGCTAGAGGCCGCTTATGACTTGTATACTAAAATGTGGTTTGATACACTGCCAACGTTGTATGAGCCTATTGGGTCGCACGCTAAGAATGGTTTTGCGAGATTTTAAGATGGTTCAGAAAAACAAATTTTATATGATAAAATTCATGACAGAAACGTCTTTGTAGTGTATTATACTTATACTTCTTTAAGTAGGGGTATATGGGTAATTTACTTAACCGTCTATATACAAGGATTGTATAAATAGACGATTTGAATTAGAATACAAAACTGAAAGATTAAAAAGTCGAAACTCTATTTTTGTTTTAGAAACGACTTAGGGTTTTTGATATGCTATGGATCGTTTTGGAGAGAAACAAAAAAGTTTGGTACTCTCTCGAAGCTAGTACTTCAAATTTCGGCCGTCGTTCGTGTGTGAACTGCTAATAGAGGGCGTTCTTCGTTGGTAACGCCTTAGAGATCGATTAACCTTCAGAAAGGTACATTGTGACTGAGGTATGATTAAGTTTTCATAGTTTAAACGTTTTAATGGAATCAGATTCGGATCCTGTTGGGGTTTTTCTCAAAATTGTTTTGAAATTTTCACTGCATATGAACCCCAAACACCAACAACATATTTGGTCCTTGAACTTTCACAAAGATCTACATTTAGTCATTTTTCCATTTAAAGTGTTAAATTCCACCGACGTGAGTAACAAAAGTATGACATGATTAGTCAAGAAGAGTAAAGTGGTTTATATTGAACCGGATGACTTACATCGACCAACAAAAGTCGAAAAAAAATTAATTTCCTCCAAAAACATAAAACCCTCAAAATTTAGGAAACAAAAGCATAAAACTCAAAAGCTCAAGAACCAAATATACAACAATAAAAGTTCAGGGACCAAATGTATACAAATGAAAGTTCATGGATTAAAAGCATAAAAGATTCAAAGCTCAAGGACTAAAAAATATGTTTTGTCAAAAAAAAAAAGTTACAACAGAAATATTAAAGCCGATGGTTCAATTTTGAGAAGTTGAAGCAAAACTGTAAAGACGCACTTAATTTTAGAGAAGAGTTATTGACATACAAGAAAAGAATTTGCAGCTCCTTTCTCGATGAAGAAGGTTGTTGATTTCTTCAACAAAAAGTAGTTGCTGATGAGAAGTGCATCAAAAAAGTTTTTGAAGATTTTGATGAGACGTGCTCCACGGAAGGATGAAAAGAAGTGTATCATCAAAGTGAGAAGTGATTCATGGTTAAAGAAATGCGAAGAGAAGTGCTTCACACAGGTTTGAGATTTGCGAAGAAGAGTTTCGAGAATTTAAAATTTTCAAAGATTTTTTTTTTTTATTTGGCAAATCAATTAAGTGATCCTCAAACTTTGAGGTGTTTTTAGATTTGGCCCTCAACTTTCAATTAGTTGATTTGGGCCCTTGAAGTGTTATTTTAGTTGACATTGAGTCAAATTTAACGGAAATTCATCCATGCCTATTTGGTCGTTTGCCCAATAACTCACCTCTTGTGTTTCAACTCAGATCTCCCTACCAATTTCACCCTTCGTTCAACCTTTCGCCCGCATCGTTACCGTCTTCACGCAACAATCGACATCACTGCTTTTTTCAATGTCAATTGATTGTGGTTGGGTTTGATTTGCAGTACTTTTGTTGAATTTGATTGATCTGTTGATTGGAAACCCAAAAATCAAAGTGCGGTTGTCAAAACAAATAAAAGTTTACCAAAAAAAAAAAAGACAATCAAAGAAGCATTCATCGATTTCATAAGTTCGTTTGTTGTTCTCAATTATATGGTGGTAGTAATTTTTCAAACATTCTTGCACTTGTTCTCTCTGATCCTCTCCAATCTGCTTCCCGTACTCGGGCACCACTTCTTCTTCTTCTCCCCCTCTCTCGACTTCCTCTTCAGAGCTCGATTTTTTTTTTTTTTTGAGAATTGGAGACTAGCTCTAGAAAGTTGCATATTTTTTCAGAGCTCGATTTCTCATCAATTTCTTCATTTCTGATTCGGAATGAGTGTTGCTGGCCATTTCTGCAAATGGGTATGCGAGATCTTGTGGAGTTGTTTTGATTAGTGACTGAATTTGAGGAAATTGGATTGGTTTTAGGCGAAGAAACACAGGAGGGTGGAGTTCCGTGTGAGATTTAACAGTGAGAGACCCAATGTTAATTAAAATAACAATAAATCTACTTGGACTCATGAGTCCAGACTCATAGGGAGGTTATTAAATTTTTTGTACATATTTAAGGGGTATAATAAGAGTTTTACAAGTGATTATAGTTGTTTCATTAATTGCTCAAGGGTGTATTTGAAATTAAAAAAAATTTTGAGTCCGAACTCACGAGTCCAAATAGCACTACCCTTAAAATAAAACTTTAAGGGCTCAAATTAATCGATTGATAATTGAGGGACCAAATCTAAAAAAATCTTAAAGTTTGAGGAGTACTTGATTGGTTTTTAATTGAGGGGCTAATTCTAAAAACACCTTAAAGTTTGAGGACTACTTGATTGTTTTTGCCTTTCTATTTTTTAGGAAATTTGGATTAAGGGATTAATATATCCCCTTAAAATATTTGATGAAAAGAAATACTTGTTCTTACCTTTTTTGTCAAACGGTAATTAATACTTTTTTTTTAAGAGAAAACAAAATTTCATTAATCATTCATGGCTCAATACTGGACCAGACATAAAATCAAGTACATTAATTCGCTAATTCTATTTGTGCAAACACAGTAATTTGATTTTTTTCAAATTGAAATAGTTTAACAATTAGGGACTACTTTATAATGTTAAAACTCATGACAATACACAAAAGTACTAGAACCAGAAAACGAATAACAAAACTTTTCAATAAGGAGAAAAAAACCTAAAACTTTTCAACAAGGAGAAGACAATCAAAGACTTCTAACTATGGAAAAAAACTAACTATAAAGTAAAACCTAAAGATAAATCAATCCATCACACCGCACGAATTCACGCAACACAGTTGATGAAGACTCTACAATAACACCAAAGTTAGAGAGGGTGACGTGGCATGCGGGCCCGCGTTCGTGGGAGCCGTCTGTCTGCACTTTGAGGTATACGCCTCCCTTATTATGGATTTATGTGCGCACACTCCAATCACCCCATTTTCACGTGGGCCCACACGTCACATCACCCGGTGTAACTTGAGGAGGATCAATTTTGCTCATAGTTGCAAAACTTGATCTTTTTTTACAGTTTGGTCTTATTTCTTTTTTTTTTTCAAATAATTGGTCGCAAACTTTTCAAAATTTTCACTCATGATCATTCCATCCATCTCTGTTAAGTAAAGCTGAAGTGGTGTCAATGTGGCAATGAAGAGGCGCTGACGTAACTAGGACATCAAATAAATATTTTTCATAAATTTCAAAGTTACTTAATTTTTTAAAAATAACAAATGTACGTCAAAATTATTTTTAAAATTATAATAAATAAAATTAACCCTGTTGTTATGTTGATATAGGCCAAAGTATCAAATTTACTCAGTTTTTTTTAAAACTTAAATTAAAATTTACTCTTTTTTTTCAAAAAATTCAAAATTATTTTTAATAACTAAAAAACATTATTCCCTGCTCTAATGTAACTTACCTCCGCACTCTCTTTTTTGACATTTATTTTTAAAAAAATATAAATAACTATTTCAGTTTTAAAAAATTGAATAAATTTAATTATGAAAAATTGAGTAAATTTCATGACCTAGTTAAGTTGGCACCACATCAGCATCACCTTAGAGCCAATTTAATTTCTTTTAGTTTTTTAAAAAAATTAATATTTAAAAAAAATTGATGTCCTAGCCATGTTAGTGTCGCATGCCAATATTTGTTTTTCTTAAAAAAAAAATAAATTTGATGTCCTAGCCACGTTAATGTCGCGTCATTGTCATATCAGCACCACGTTAGCGTAACTTAACATAGAGTTAACGAAAGTGAATGGAATGACCATTTGTAGGAATTTCGAAAAGTTTTGACCATTTTGAAAAAAAAAAAAAAACTGGCTAAAATATAAAAAATAGTTTTGTAACCATGAGTAAAAATCAGCCGGACTCTAAGCTGTCATTGTAGCATTTTCCATTTCTATTTAAAGTGAGTTAGTGAGACTAATAGGTAAACGAATGAAAAAAATGTAGACTTTTTGTATTTTCTCTTTTCTTCTCTCTTTATTACTTGTCTTCTCCCATATAAAATTAAATAAATTACAACAATACAAGCTCTCTCCAGTAGCTAGCGTTTTAGAAAGGAAAAAGATAACGAGAAATACTTATAGGAGGCGGCTGGAGACCACTTTAGAGCGTACTGGAAGTAAAGAAGTTTATAACAAAACTGGAGACCACTTAAGATCATATTGGAAGTTAATAAGAAAACTGCGGAATTGAGAGGGTTGAGCTGAAGGTTTACAAATCGTCAATAGAGCAAAAACAAGCGTTGGCAAAAACCTCAAGATTTAAAGACAAGTTCTACAAAAATAGATGCACCTTGTGATTTAGCAACACTGTACAACAATAGAAAGCACCTTTAAGATTTAGACAACTAAAAAACAAACAAAAGACACAAATTAGATTTACCATTTTTTTTTTTTTTTCGTTAACAAAAGAAATTGGATTTACCTTTAGAAAATGCCTCCTCAAACCCAAAAACACAACACATAAAAAAACCCAAATAAATAAAAAAATAAAAGGTGAGAAAATTTGATTTGGATGCAAAACCAACAATACATTGGCCCTAGTTGCAAAGTTTACAGACTTACAGTCCATCCCTGGAAGCAACAATAAGAAAAAAAAAAATCCTTTTATTAAATATTTCACTATTTATACCAACCAAATGGGTGGCCCAATGGTTTGGTATAGAATTTGGAAGTAAGAGGTCATAGGTTCAAAACCTTGGAGGGTGCAAAAGTTGTTTCTTTCCTATAAAAGAAAATAATAAAATATTTCACTATTTATTTTCTATTTGTGTGTGCTTGAGTGTTCGAGGCAAGACAGAGTTTGATAACAAATCCCAATTACAATAGGGTGACAGAATAAGAGTGAAAAAACACAAATTAGAGAGCAACCACTGCATAAAAAAAAGAAGAAAAAAAAAAAGAAACGAGCCTGCATCAACAAGTTTACAACCTTTGATAGGTCCAGGTCTTCAAGGCTCAATGACAAATAGGGGCTGCACGGAGAAAAAAAAAAGACATGAAACACAATAAAGGGAAAAGTTGTAAAGAATAGGTTAATGGTTTAACTAAGAAGACATATTCAGATGCTCACTGCCAGAAGCAACTGTATAAATAAATAAAGAGAGCTAAAGAAAGAGAAGAGAGAGAAATACCATGTCCACGCTAACTGGTTTTCCATCCTCTCCCAGGATCTCAACTATCTTTCCAGACTGGTCAGCCTAACAAGAGAAAGCACCATATCAGGGTTATATCTCAAACATTCAACAAACCATGGCGAAATATATTTAAGTTGTTGCAACTCCTAATTGATGCATGCGAACAGTATATTGGCATAATAGTCAAATTCACATGTTAGTAGACAAGGATATACACGCAACACAAGTTCTCAGCTGAATTCATGAGCAAAAGGATATCTTTTGGGTTTTTTTGAAACCCAAGAGAAAAAAGCCAGGACGTCCTGAAAAGTTTATGAGTTGGCGAAGACAATTTCAATCTGAAATAAGAGAAAAATGGATGTCATGGCACTAACATGTTAAGCTGCATTTTCAGCCTAAATGGAGGTCTCAGTTCCCACTCTTTTTATTGTGATGTACAAAGCCTCACTGAAGAAATAGCTTCAAGATTCCATCTTGACTGTAAGAGATTTATAAGATGGCAACCGGTTATAAAGAGACCAGCTAGGACCAGATAATGCATGTGGTGGATTGCAACTATGGGAATTCAACTTGGCTGAAATTGAGCTTCAAGTGTCCATGCACCATAGGGAAAGTTTGGTAGCGAAATTTTGTATGCTGGAGACTGAGTGGTGAGAGAGAACATTACATTTACCAACTGTTCTAAATAAACCAAAACTATCCCTTCTCATCCACCTGATTTTTCCTCATTTCTTGGATAAGAAAAGGGCTTTATATTAGTAACAGTGGATTACACATAGAAAATCTAATCAAATACACAAACAAAATAGCAACACACGTGTCAAGCCATCATAAACTATCCACACACTAAAAACACAAGACATCTAAATAATCACTAGTCAATTTTTCACCAATCATCCCAGGGAAAACCACTGGACTCACCTGCCACCTAACTCCATAAGGTTGTGCAAGGTGCAATATTTGGCCAGTTCCAAGTCTCCGATAGGCTATAACACTTTCATAAAGTTTTAGCACCTCTTAAAGGAATTCATACATGTCACCTTCCACTACGGAGGCCACACCCAGCATTACTCCCAAGGTGGTTGTCTTGTGTTAGGAGAATGATGAAGATCCTAATAATATTTTCTTTGGCTGTATAGTTAATAAATTATGGGAAGAGGTTGTAAGGAATGCATGTAATGCGCATGGAGGCCATGGCCTAATAATTCAACAACAATGTCTTCCAGTGAAGACAGGAGAGAAAGATTAAGTTACTGATTGGAGGTTTGCCTGGCAGGCTTAATGTCTTTCATTTGGGAGGAGTGTAATAAGAGGAACTATGAAACCAAACAAGCAAATATTGCTCTATCAGAGCTTTAGTAATTTTGGGCTTCGTTTAAGTTATCTAGAGAGATTTGCTATCATGTGATGCACAATTCTGGAGTGGTTCAATTGGTGGGGAGCAATTTCGTCTTCTTGATGCTGTAATTGTTTGAATGTTAAATTTGTTGTCGCCTTGATGACGATTTGATTTGTGCTCGTGCTTTTGTTATGTTGGGTGTTTGTTTACATCAAATATTTTTGCAGTGTAAAATCACTCTACTTCTACCAAAAGCCTTCCTGTCCAAGACTAAAGGTCATCTCAACCTGCTTGATCTCACTTCTGCAGATGATTTACATTCTCCATTAACAACTGAAAAAAATCTTATTAAGTCTATGCACTCAAATTTCGACAGTGACAGCTGCGCAAGAGATTTTAAACCACATTGATCCTCGCCAAGGAAAAAGTTGTTCCACAGAGTAGCTATCCTCATTTATTCAATCTAGTGTACATAATCAACTGGGAGTTCTAAGACTCTTAAACAATTTCAACAGCCAAACTCATGCAATGAACCACTATCCACTTCCTATCCAAAGAATTTAAAGATTGGCCCCCCTCTAAGTTTGATAATTCATCAAGAAATGAAACAAGAAACACGAATTAAGGAATATCTAAGAGATCAGAGAATTCATTATGAAGGAAGAAACTAATAGGAACTCTGATCAAACATTCAATGAGTGCCACATCTTAAAATTTTAACTTCAGCCTATAGTTATCTTTTTGCGACCTAAAGTAGCTGGGACCCAAACATGCGACAATGAAATCATCCATAAGTATAAAAACACCAAGCAATTATGGTGGAAACATCTTAAAAGTGAGTAAAGATACTTTCTCATATCCAAACAGAACTTGTGCAAGACGGAAAATGTTATATTTCCAACAGAAAATTCTAAGGTGCATAGGCCATTGATACTCTTAATTGGAAGAGCAAAGCCTAAAAGGAAAAACCAATTATTAAATTTAGGATTTGGGCCAAAGTAAGAAAATCCATTCGCAGGACTTACTTCAATTTCGTTCATCAGTTTCATGGCCTCAATGATGCAAATGACTTGGCCTTTCTGAACCTTGTCTCCTACCTATAGAACAAAAATGTGAAGCAATCATGAAAAATAACATTCAGACCAAGGCTCAAAGCACAAGCTTCTTGCATGAAGGGAAGTGTTTACCTTGACAAATGGGGGCTCCCCAGGACCAGGACACCGGTAAAATGTTCCAGCCATGGGGCATTTGAAGTGTGGAAGTGACGACTTGGCAGCTTTTGAGGGAGCAGGCAGCGCTGGAACTGGAGCTGCACTTGCTGGGGCAGGAGCAACTGCCAGAGGTGTTGGAGGTTGAGGAAGCATAGCTTGAGGTGGGGGAGAAGGGGATTGCACCATGACCACATGCGCTGATGCCTGTGGCAGAGCTTCCTTCTTCCGAATTATGAGCTCACAATCTGATTGCTTTAGTTGAAGCTCCACAATATCTCTCGAGTCCACAAGCCTGTCAATTGAATCCAAATTTCAACTTCAAAGTAAAAGAATCCCAAATACGACCAAGGAATTAAGCTGTTTGACACTTACTTAACAAGGTCTGCCACTCGATTCATGAACGCTGAGATGGTTGCATCATCTGAAGCAACCATTTTTACAACAGCTTCTTCTTCCTTTTCATGCTTTTCCCCAGAAGATGGAAATTCAAGTTTTTCTTGGAGCAGACTAGAATTTGACGATTTCTCAGCAACCTTGGATACGTAGAAAAGGTTCAATTGAAGCCAAGCCAAGACAAATGATTTAATAAAGTGAGATGAAAAGAAAAGAGAATCATGACATAAATTCACCTCATTAAGCTGAGCCTTTACCTTCCAAATACCAGATTGCTTCCAAGTAGGCCCCTGGAGAATATATAACAAAATCATATCGTAAAATAGCTAAACAAACTCACTAAAAGCACTCGCTTTAAAGGGCAGGATCCTGGCTGTAAATGACCTCAAAGCAGAACAAACTACCAAATAGAGTCCCTCATTGTCAAAAAAACAAAATATATTTAATGATAATCAACTAGCAAAAAACTAACGCGCCATCTTTGAAGCCAACCTACTTCTTCTTTTAAAGCAGCAACACTCATTTTCCGCAATGTACCGACCAAAAACTTATTAAATATGCATACATTATTCAAGGTACTCTTCACTCCTTTTTCATTATAAGAAACTAAGGAGAATAAACAGCTCATCTTCGCAATCATAAACAGTAATAATCTTTTTCAAACAAATCATGACATCCTTCTCCTTTTCGATAATATGGATGCAACAATGCAATTCATTCTCTATTTACAGCCATATCACATTCCGTAATCCAACGAAACGAGTATCTCGATGCAGAAACAAATTTTCTCAAAGAGAAGTTATAATGTACATTACCGATTATTATGAAAGAAATTAAGTAGGTTCCGAATGCAATCAATTTCAACTGAGAATCAACAAAAGTAGTTCGAAAGAACGGATCACATCTGCATTTCGCAATTAACAACAAAATCACCTGAAATCTCAACTCCGATCCAGCCAAAAACGAACAACTCCTCGATTTCAACGCCGACTGGAGCTGGATCTTCGAAGATCCGTTCAGCGGAGCTAGCGCGGACGACTTAGGGCACGGAACGGAGAACGAAGCCATTACAAGCTATTGCGAGAGAGAAATCGCACGAATTATGAGCAGTTCAAATTCTGAGCTGAAGATCAAAAGCCTCGCACGAATCGTCGGTTCTCTTTATAATCGGGACTTCGAAATGGCGATGAAATCGAAGAAGAAGACACAAAGAAGATTTGAGAACTCTGTTCTTCGATATCTACGAGAACGCAACAAGTTAACAACAACAACAACGCAAAACACATCGTCAGCCAACGCAGTCACTGTGGATGTGCTGTTCGTGTTAGGTATTTATTAATGGTGCGTTTTAAAGTGGAGCCGTTTTTGGAGCATTATGTGTGCATCAAGTGAGATGGACCGTCGGATGAGATGACTTGGTGATCGGGAGCCGTCGATTTGGGGCTGTCGGACCTACCAAATCTGAGATAAGTTTTTGGTGTTTAGACCTAGACAGGGGTCTTTGATGTTGTACCAACCTCCAACCTCCAACCAACACACACACTTGGGTGGGAAAGGAGGGGCAGGCGCTGGTAAAAGAGGAAGAAGGTTACCCACCACTGCGTTAGGGGTGAAATTTTTTGTCCTTAACTCCTAATCCATCGGTTCACCAGCACTATAGATGGAAGTGGGGCGGGTTTGGGGCGGGCATTCCCCATCCAACGAGGATCTCCACCCCACTCATTACTTTTTCGCACAATATCTAAAAAAAGAGATCAAATGCATTATAGATTCAAGATTAAAATCATTAAAAGTTTTTTCTTCGCAACTATAAGTTGTTTTTCAAATTTCATGGGAAGCATTCATTGTACAAAAAAGAAAAATATAAGATCTAATGATTTTAATGCAATTTTTATAGGAAATATTCGAGAGCCTTGTGGGGGAAATCCCTACAAGGCGGGGGCGAGAAATCCTCATGGATTGGGGAGGGGTAATACCTCCCCACCCCGCCCCGAATGGTAGGAATGAAATTCCCCTCGTCCCCCGCTCTGTGAGAGCTACTTGGTGGAGAATCTCCACCCCATCATGGTGGATCCCCGTGAGGAATGGAGAGTTTTCGCCCCACCTTCATCCCTAACCAACACCCACACATAGGCACTTTGGCGGTGTATGTGCATATACACATCCGGACCTGCATCCTGATGCGAAAATAGATGGACACTAACATGTGTGTGTCGTGAGCGCATGTCCATTCTGAAGCATACTAGCATTTTTCTATAGTTTTAGCATTTAGTCAATTCAAGTTATGTATTTTATCAAAAAGGAAATTAGATTTTGTATAGATAAAATATCTTTTATTTGCCCCCAATGTAGTGATAAAAAAAGAGCACTTTCCTACCAAAGAAAAAAAAGAGTACTTTAATTGTGACTGAGGCAGAGATCCCGAGTTCGATTCTTGACAGCAATATTATATTTTTTTGGCTTCTCTCAAGATATTGAGTTGGAGTGCCTAACTCACTCATATGGGATTAGTCAACCAAAGTAAAGAGGGGCTGAAAAAGGTTGGAACACTCATGGTTATTAAAAAAAAATTATCTTTTATTTGAGTTAAAAATCATATTAGATTTTGGACAACACTCTGGAGTCTGGAGGCTTGAAATCAACTTAGATTTCAAGTGTAGCATAAATTGATTTTTGTGTTAAATGTGAAGACAAAATTTTTTAATTTACATAGAAATGTGATATCTCCCAAGATCTCTTTAATTTTAGAATGAAATAATTTTGACTTATTGTAATAGACTTCGATTTTATTTTATTTTTTAATGTAAAATGTTAAGGTACTTGAGTTGTTGCGTTGACATTATATTACGTAACTTTTTGCGGTAAATGTTTTTCTACACATTATTATATAACTTTTTTTATGACCGTGCACCTCGGCCCTTTTTGATTAAGGTCCGACTAATTCCACAGAGGTAGGAGAGCGCCGCTACCACTAATCCAAATATTGAAGGAAAATGATGCAATTGCCAAATAGAAAGATATCATTTAGTCATTCCATTTATTTTGTGGGCTTGAGATGAAAAATAAATGATACTCTTATTCTTTCTTTTTTTTTTAAGCCATCTTTTACTCTCTTTTTTTGAGGTGAAACTATACTCTTTTATTAGTAAAGCACTGAAGTTAAAATAGATTTTACTCCATGTGAAACAAATTAGCTAAATGCCAAGTGCTAATTGTCGTTGCGTTACCAACCATCCAGGTGGCCCAATGGTTTAGTATGTTGCAATGTTGTAAGATGGGTGGGGTTTGAGTCTTAAAGGAGGGCAAGATATATAAGTTGGTTAATTTCTTTCTTATCAAAAAAAAAAAAATTGCTGTTGCGTTGAAAATGAAATGCAATTGACATTAATTGCTTGAATTGATACAAAAAATAGAGAAAAAAAATGAATCAATGATCTTCAACGACCAATGAAGATAAAAGCAAAGGTATACAAGTCTTCTTATTATGTTGCCCCCATCAACCTATGTCCATACCATTCACTCTCCTCCCAAGGAACTCTTCAGTGTTGGTTGGTGGCACACATGTTAAGCTCATTCCATGGCATGCACTTGATTTTTTTGTGCTGGGGATGATTGTGGAACTTTGGCTCTTTGGGAATTGTCAAATTCCTTGATGACCTACAGAGATTGGCAACATAAGCACAATTCACCAAATAAGCATGTGAAAGACATCAACAACAAAGTGAACTGATAAGCTGAATTATTAATTTGAGTATATATGAAGCATTACCTTTGTGGTATGAAAGGTCTGTCAAAGTATGGCATGGGTTGTGCTCTAGGAACAAGCTCCTTCCTCAGCCTCTTTATTTCTTCCTCTTCTTCTAACTGAAAGGACCAAAATGAATTTAAAGAAGAATAACTTTCAAGAGTATTACTGTTCCACTTCCATGTTTCTAAACAAACAATACCACATACCTTTTGCTGTCTCTCCTTCTCCATTCTGTACTGCTCAATGAAGCTCAACTTCTCGACAACCTGCAGCGTCACCAAAACAAATATAAACTCTTGTAATAACGTAGGAAGCCAATTTATATGTAAGTTCGAGCTGCTCCTAAATAGTGATTGATCGATCCCACTTACAGTAACTCATGAGCGAGATGGAAAATCAAACGTGTCAAAGAGCTAGACAATGTATGCTTGAGGGAGATACAGAAGGAGAAAAAAAAAGAAAAGAAAACAACAACAACAGCAGCACAAGGAATGAACCATGCTTGTGATAGTTGATCAAAAAAACTTCTTTGCCCAAGGGAATGGAAGTTCACTGGAATTTTCTTATTTTTTGAAACAAATGATAGGAAACTCATATTTACTCTTGTTGAGTTGCAGAATTAACAAAAGCTTCACTTACATAATGGTCAAACTCAGCACGCTCCACCGCCCTTATGTCGCTATGAAGCTTTAAATCAAGTGGTCTTGTGCTTTCCTTCACTGGAGGCTTTGCTGGGTACTGAGTTAATAGAACCAAAAATTGAAGTCAGCAAGTATACATACACGGATAAGTTCCTACAAATCTAAGCAATATTACTCCACTT
Source organism: Stephania japonica (assembly GCA_039657345.1). Lineage (NCBI taxonomy): Eukaryota > Viridiplantae > Streptophyta > Magnoliopsida > Ranunculales > Menispermaceae > Stephania > Stephania japonica. The sequence continues at coordinate 31,883,949 of CM077561.1, forward strand.
TCGAGACAAGGATATATAGTAATTTGTTTACTCAAAGAGAGACACTAAGGAAATCATGACAATAAAACTTGGAAATAGAGTAGCAACTTGTGCACAAAAAAGTGAATTACGGTTTTTGGTCCTAGGTTATGGATGTCAAACTCAACTGACTTATTGTTGAAAACTTTAAATAACAAGAAATTTCAATGTTCACTTGATAACCTAGATATGTAAATAACATCATGACACCAAAATTTCATAGAGAACCCCAACCATTATTGTTGGAGAAAAGGGGATAATCCCACATGGACTAGTTGAAAAAGAAATACAAAGGTTATAAGTTTGGGAGTGGAAACTCCAACTTGCCTTAGCATTTTGGAGAACTCTCACACTTCCAAACTAAAAGCCCACAAATTAAACTAGACACTCCTACACTCTCTAATCATCTAATCACTTAGACTTGGGCCTATTACAAAAAATAACATGGTATCAGAGCCCAAAGCCCAAAGCGGCCTAAGAGCCCTATTAAAAACCCCAATGTCCCAAAAAAAAAAATGAATTGAAAGGGCTAGGAATGATGAAGCTACCTAAGTTGAAAGACTTGAGGCCTCAGAGGATTGAAAAGAACACAAGTCTAGGCTTACCAAATGTTGGAAAACCTGAGGCCTCTGATGTTAAAAAAGAACACAAGCCCAGGCTTACCAAATTGAAAACGAATCACAATTGGTTAGACCACTTGGACTTGAGGGAGAGTGTTGGAGATAAGGGAATAATCCCACATGGACTAGATGAACAAGAAATAAAAAGGTTATAAGTTTGGGAGTGGGAACTCCAACTTGCCTTGACATTTTGGAGAACTCTCCCACTTCCAAACTAAAACCAACACTTTAAACTAGTCACTCCTACACTCTCTAATGACTTGGACTTGCGCCTATTACAAAAAATAACACTTATGTTTCCTAATTTATTTATTGCTTGCAACCATATTTTTTGATCTAGTCACTCCTACACTCTCTAATGACTTGGACTTGGGCCTATTACAAAAAAATAACACTTATGTTTCCTAATTTATTTATTGCTTGCAACCATATTTTTCTCCCATGCCAAAAGGCATGTGCTTTCAGACATGCATAATATAGTTTTTTTCACTTTGTCGAAAAAAGAATTTAGAACACTATGACACTGCAGATATAAGAATAATCCAACAAGGTTAGCCTTTTTTATCTGAAATCCTATGGAAGAATATCAGTGTGTTGGATTCCAAATTTGATAACAAGATCCTCCAGTTTGTTCTTCATTTAAAATGCTTCTGGCAGCTGTACAATTATAAATAAAACAGCCTGACCTCTGCCTCATCTGTTGTCCAGGGAAGGCCTTGTGCAATGGGTATCCGCAATTTCTCTTCCTCAACAAACATCTCCTGCACCTTCTTCAGGAATTCCTCCTCCTTGGATTTCCCTCTTTGCTGAAATAAATAATAGATTGGTTAGAAGCTAATTACTTCAATTTCCATGCTTTGAGGTTTTAAGTCACCAGCAACAAAACAAATTGATTGATCAAATTAACTTAAAGAAAGTATCATTAGACTAATACAAATATCATGTTAATGACTTGCATAAATAATAAAGACCAGGTTGTTTTTAAATTTTCAACAACAAACACAATGAGAAGCTAAATGGCCTGTAAAGTGTAACCTCTCAAGTATCATTAGACTAATACAAATATCATGTTAATGACTTGCATAAATAATAAAGACCAGGTTGTTTTTAAATTTTCGACAACAAACACAATGAGAAGCTAGATGGCCTGTAAAGTGTAACCTATCAAGTACACAAACAATTTATAGTCTCTTCTTTATGCAAACAATATTGGTATTCGCTTTGGTTAAATGCAAATAATGTACCTCAGTTCTTAGCTTAAATGGCTGTTGGCGGGTGACCCTTTGTTGCTTCTTCTTCTTCCATTTGCTTCCGCCAAACGTCCCTGTTGACTCGGAGCTCTGAAGTTGCCAAATTAAAGAAAATCTTATCTTAAATGAAACACAAATATATGTTGCTGAATTGCGGAAAGAAATTCTTAAGTATGTCCTCAATGTCCAGCCTAGAACAAGACACTAAAGAACAATCAAATCCTTACGTTTCTTCGGCTGCGGCGGCCTCCTCCAGAAGTCTTGCTTGTGATACTAAACCAAAAAAAGAGAGAGTAAAGAATGCAGTCACACATAAAGTCAATAAAAATTAGTAGCATTACTTCATTCTGTATATGTCTAACAAAAATTGAATCCAATCTAACCTTCCTCGGCCGCTGTCCAGCGAAGATGAAACCCTTGAATCCATACCAAAGTTGTCAGATGTGAAGAACAATTCCGAAGGAGAAAACGAACACAAGGAACTCTCGCTCTCCGTAGCTGTAGGCTGCTGCATTCCCGGCAATGCCCATTTCATTCCCTTCTTACAGTCCTCCTCTACGTCGCCACCGCCTTCTTTCTCCTTCTTTTCCTTCGCATTCTGAATCAGACGAAGCTTCTCAAAGACCTCAACCAAATGCTTCACTTGTCCTGACCCAGTTTCAGGAATACTACTCCTGGCTTCTTCAAGCAGTCTGTCCCTCCTCCTCTTGATCGTTCCACCACCGATTTCAATCGGCGGCGACTCGCATTCGCCATCGACTCCATCGCTCGGTCCATTCAAACCACCCTCCTTCCCTTCCATGACACTCTTATCCTCCAAACCCTTTTCAGGGTTTCCCAAATTAGGGCTTCTTTGTTCCTCTTCACTCTCAACTCTCACGCAGTCGTTCGCATCCTCCGGATCCTGCCCACTCCCGCCCTGAGCTTTCTCGACGCTGCCTCGACTCTTAAAGAAATCCTCTTGAGACGCCCTCAAGTTCTGGTATGCAATGCAAGGGCACTTCTTGCGATCTCCCTCAATCTTGTCCTTACACTTGCAGGTGGCGGTGGCGGTGGCAGTGGCACTTGTCCCCGCCGCCGCGGCCTTGGCCTTGGCCTTCGGGTTCTTCTTGGCGATTATGAACTTCCTCTCCCGGATCTTGTTCCGGGGAGACACCATCTGATTGAGGCTCTTCTGCGCCGATGCCGGTTTCTTCGCCGATTTGGTCACAGGGGAACTGCTGATCTTCTTCATTGGGCTCCAAGCGGAGTGGTGATTAGGGTTCTGATTCTCGGAGATCTGAGGTCGGGATTGGTTTGGGTCTTTCACGGGAGTTGCCATCTCCGCGAGAAATAGATTTGGGAATCACTGGAAATTTTAGAAAGATTGCCGAAATTGGAATGAATTCGGTATTCTTTGGAGGGGTTGGAGAGGTTTTGTGGGCGTGAATGATGGGATTTTTTTGGGGATTTGAGTGCGGCGTGCTCTGTTTCTTGAGGGAGTGTGAGAGACAAAGAGGAGCGCACGCAACAAGGGGGAGAAATCGGAACGTTGGGCGATCTGTAACGGCTAGTTTTTTTGTTGGGCAGGCGAATTTGGATCGTTGGATGAGTAATTCGAATTTTGGTTTTGTCTTCACCGTTGGATGAATGGGCCGAGTTGATGATGGGCCTTGGACCATTAACTTGCTGACCGTTGGTTTTTACATCTTATATTTCTTTTTGTTTTGTTGTTGATTAAGTTTCATTTCTAATGATACAGAAAAATTCTGCACTTAAAAAAAAAAAAAAATTGCAAAAACTAAGTTTGAATGATTGCCTCATATCAAAATCAACGTCTGAGGGTGGTTTAGAGCATCTTTAGTGGTAAATATGGATTTAGTCCGTAGATTGCTGCCACATCAACATCCAAAATCTTTTCTAATGGGTAATGTGGATTGTATCTTAAATGTATGAGGTGGCAACTTTTTTCTTATTAATTTATTAAATTAAATAATTACCAAATGATTATACATAAAAATAGGCACCAGATATTCAGACCCATTTTTTGTGCTTCTTTTACCCCACCTTTATAAAATGGTTCAACTACCCCTCCTTATAAAAGGTTTTCACTCACGCATACCCCAGTCACCCCACTCACGCATACCCCAGTCACCCCTTTCTCCAACCGCACTCTCACGACTACTCCAAATCTGACGAAATCCGAGCGAAACACCATCAATTCGATGTCGTAGGTGCATTCTTCATCTCCTTTAATGTCGATTGTGTGGCTTTAGGGTTTTTTTTCCATTTTTAAGTCGGTATTATTTGTGGCTTTGTTGTTGGATTTAAGGCTTCAACTTGGGGTTTGAATCTTGCATTTTGGGTACAAATTCTCGATGGAATCGAAAATATTAAGCGATTCAGAGCAAAACCAAATATTTTTTGTTATATTCATGTATTTTTTAGTAGTTTTTGAAAAAAAAAAGTTTGTTTGTTCTTGTTGCCCATAGGGTTCAGATGCACATGGCCGACACCTTTAAAGAGGTCTCGGTTAGATTTCTCTGTCACCCATTGAGTTTGAGTTTTCTTCACAATCTCAGTCGGATTTGACCATTACCCCTTTAAAGGTCGCGGTAAGTGTGACTGCCCCAGTTCCACAATCCTACATTGGACCTTGCCCGATCTAGACTAACATGGACCCTTGAGTTAGTCTCATTGAGTCACGCAAGCCTAGTCAGCTTTCCTTTACCATTTACCATTTAAAAGCAATTAAAAGTTGAGTTGATCAATTAGTGAGTTATCATAGTTATAGTGGAAGCAATTAAACATGAAACTAATCAATTAACCTCAAAGACACACAAGTTAAGACAACCTAGAGTGTGAAAACCTTGCATACGTATATCATCATCAATGAATAGTCAGAGGAGAGTACTATAGAGATATTGTGACGACCCTGCCCCGACCTAGGATCGGGTCGCCCGGCCCAAACCGTTACTTAGACCCGATACCTGAACCAGGCCCAAATAACGACTTGGCACGCCTAAATAACCTGCGGAATAATTATTCTAAACAATATATATAATAATAAGTGTGTGAAAAGTAATCATAACTAAACCATATAAACCTGTATATCATGATAATATCTATCATCTCTAGTGTTTAAATGTCTCATAGAACCTCATAATAATATCAAAAGGATCAAAACTACCCATTACTAATTCTCGAGCTATAACCCACGTACGATTACAAAACAATTTAATAATAATAATAACCTAGTATTATATGAGTCTCACAGATGAAAGCACTTCAAGATAAATCCTTTCCCTTGCCTTTCTTGTCTATCGTATTTGGTAGAAGGACACTGTGGGTAGAGTGGGGTGAGCTAAAGAACCAACGATGCTCAATAAGAGGAAAGACTCGCTCAAACATTAAATATGCAAGTACTACCTAGTACTCATGCAAATTCTACATGACATTCAATCCATACGCATAACACAACATGTAATAACTGAATACATGTAAATCAAAACAAACTTATAAGCATAATCATTTAGTACATAATTCGATCCAATTTAAATATATGGTTTATGCTCATCGTAGTTATGAAAGATGGAATTATATTCTAAGAAGAAATATCTAAATATTATTTCCACATCTAATTTAGATATGCAATAATTTTATATATCAATATTTCAATTTCAAATTTCAATCACCATACTAGACATAAAAGCCTAACAGTTTCACAACACATTTGATAAACCTTCATATATGTCAAGCATAATAATATTCATCACATTTCATTTATAAATTAAAACATGACATATAAATAAAATCACACGAAAGATTTAAATAAAATGCGATGAATATAAATATTAATATAAGCCGTTGTTCCATTCAATGCGAACTAGATATTGGTAAGGATCCGGTGACCGAATCATCTATTTTCGTATTGGTACAATAATCAGTGGAATCGTAATGGCCGTTACGCCTCTAGATAATCGCACCAAAACGAAGATAAATTCATCCAAGCCGTCACCGCTACACGTCTCAAAGAATCATCAAGTAGCAAAGGATGGAACTCCAAACCCTTACACTCAAATAATTCACCTTATGCATTCAATTAGTCAAGCAAACCCTCGGTGGTTAACTACCACACACTCTGGGGTGTCTTTGGCCCTCGGTGGTTAACTACCACACACTCGGGGCACCGAATAACATAACAGGCAAGACAATGTATTCACAATTCCATAGATAATAGAGATCCAAACCAATATCACGACGCAACCCATTCCCAAGTCTTTAAATTCAAAACATGCATTCCTAATTATCTAATAATCAAGCCATATTTAATGCATGAGCGAAGCTCCCCACTTACTGGACCGTCGCGACGCCTATACTGACTCCTCGTACGTTTGGGGTCCCACGTGAACCGTCGCGTGTCACTAAAACAATTCATACAACAACCTATCAATGCATATTCTATTACAAAGTCATTAATTATTTAACTCATTTACTTTTAAGGACCCATTTGTGCTTGTCCCGTAGTTTTCGTGTCGTTTGGAGTCCTTGTCGGGTTCCCGATGTCACATTGTCGAGGGTGGGACCCGTCGTCGAGTCCCTCGGAGTGTGCGTGTGCGCCCCTGATGAAGTCATAGAGGGGTGGGACATTCCAGCCCCTTAAATCACACCGCAGGCCAACCGGTCCCTGGTTGAGTCCGGGGGCCGTTTGGCCCCCGGTCAACCGGTCAAAGGGTCAATTGACCCTGGTCAACCTGGTCCAGGGTCAATCGACCCTTGACCGCTAACTGGTTGGGGGGGAAGTTCATCTTCCCCCCATCGACTGCCGTGGAGGGGAGCACAAGCTCCCCTCCTCGACCCCGACCACCACCACCCTCCGTCGCTTCACGTGACGGAGGGGGATCTCCGGCGGCTGGCCAGGAGGTCGCCGCCTCTCTGGCCGGCCGCCGTGGAGGAAGGTGAGAGCGGAGGGATGGCAAAGCCCACCCCTCCCAACCTTCTCTGGTGGCGCGCCGCTGCTCCTCGGCGCGCGCGCCCATATCTCGCGCGCCATTGCCCATCTCCGGTGGCGCGCGCCTCCACTGACCCAAAAATCAAACAAGAAGAAGAAGACAAGAACGGAAAGAGAAAGAAAGAAAAGAAAAGAAAGATCGAAAGAAAGAAAAAGAAATAGAAAATCACCACAAGATTTTCTCTCCTTGATTGTTCAATGATTCCTCTTCTTCTCCTCCTCTCCAACTTGTTGAATCAACAAAAGGGGTGACTAGGGTTTACAACTTATCCTTATATAGTTAGGGTTTTTCACCAATTTAACCCAAAATTACGTAAATACCCCTATGGGCCCAATTTCCTCGTTAAGCCCAATCAAAACCATTTTCACTTAATCCCAGTCTTGTTAAGATCAATTTTGTGTAACAATCTCATTTGTTCGCATATTTTAATATAAAATTAATAAAATACTTTGCAAATGGGTCGGAGAATGTTTAGGTCGTTACAGATATACATGCCCAAGATCTCGCAAAATTCAAATCCCAGTGTTTCAAAACAAGTATAAATAATACAAAAAGAATCACATATATCAGACAAGTGGAAAGAACTACTCTGGTATCCTCAGATGATATCTTCTAGCTGTGGAGCCTTCCCCTTGTTGGATTGTGGATCGGCACTTCGTCAAACATAAGAATGACGAGCTCAGATAAATAATGTCAAGCAGGACATAAATACAACATTTCGAAATAAAACAACCGTTCTATATTCATGTCGATAGAAAGAAAGGTACAGAGAATGCATAAGTAAGACTGTAAATAAACAACTGAGCAATCACATATGTGTGTCTTGGAAAACAAACAAATAGGCACAAGTGGTCCCGACCAAACAGTCGTTGAGTCGACGAAAAACACTTACAAGACTCGGAGTTTATGACGTGGTACACTCACACTATCCTAAAGTCCATGCGGATGAGATTCCCTGGTAATCCAAATAAGAACTCTCACCCCGTATAGAAGCAGAGACCTATCGTGCATCCCGAGTTCATGGTTCTGACATATTATCTTAGATAACCCGTCCTACCAAAGGATCACATTGACTCACTTGCCCTTGGACAACTCAAAGGAATGGAATTTCCAAAACAGGAATAGGGCAATAACAATAACAATTTAAAGCTCAAGAAATAACTGTAAAATTTTTCACTAATTTACTTTCTTGTATCCAAGCTGCACTACACGAACTCCAACTCACCTCCTACGAATCCCCACATGACTCGTCAATAACTATAACTCTTAATAATCTAATTAATCACAATTTATCGTTAATTTTCTTCCAATTTACCCAATTTTCTATAATTATTTCATTAGTGTAATTGGGTCGATTTTTGGGGTATTGGTTCGTATTCGGACTCATTTGAATACCAAAGAAATCCCCGAGATTTTTCAAAATTTTCTCAAATTTGTTCACTGTGAACAGTGTCACGCCGCAGGTGGCGCTGTGGGGTCAGACCCTTACGATGTCACATAAAGCGTGATATTATGAGTTCTTTGCCTTAGACGTCGCAAGTAATGGCTTGGGGTTTTTCTCTCCACGACATCACTTAACGCATGACTTCACCCGGAGCCTCTGCTCTGGGCGTCGTGATTGACGTCGTGGGCATAAATGCTCCACGTTGTCCGTCATGGCGTGTAACTTTGCACTTGAATTTGGGGTTTTCTAAAACCTCAACTCGCGTTGCCGCATTCTGAGTTTATCCCAAACTCTTAAGGATGTCCAATACAACACCAATCCACCTTCGTTTTGCGTTGAAACCTCGACAAAACCCTAATTTCAAAAATCATAACAAAAATTCCAAAATTCACAGAAAATCCAAGAAATCCACAAATCACCAAAACCACCATTAAAACACCAAAAATCCATCCCATTGACATCAAATCCATCAAACTAATCCATCAAACACGAAATCCTAAAATCATCTTACTAATCCATCACGACGAAAACGCTCAAAACTATCGCCAAAACATAGATACACACGAGGGGAGCCGGGATCTCACTTTAGAATTCGTAATTGGTCGATCCCTTAGCCTCAATCCGCGTCGAAAACTCCGGAAACCCCACTCAAACAGCTCTCGTTTGATCGTGAAGAAGATAAGAAAAAGTGAGAAAAGAGAGAAAAGTTGGTGAGGTAGTTTTATACCTCCCCCCTCTCATTCACACTCACATACGTATCTCGAGGCACATCCCTTGGCCCTCCTTTAATCTATCAAACCAACTTGACACAATATTATGACTTCAATGGATGACTCTCACCTCCCTCCTTTAATCCATCCAACCAACTTGACACAATATTATGACTTCAATGGATGACTCTCACCTCACACTTAGCCATTTTCCTGTATAAACCTTGCGTTCCAGGACCCGTTCAGCACCATTGCGTGCTCCCGGATATACCAACATACTAAACACGATATACAAATTTTTTTATTATTTATTTTATATTTTTGTCAGTGTTTTTAATTAAATTAATCCCCTGACTGATAATTACCTAACAACTGTTCGCCCAAAACTTGTTATTCACATTCTCCTCGAACTGAACCCGTTTCCCAACACCAACGCTCACACACAAATGTCCTCACTTGTTTAGGGCATTGAAATTTACATTTGGATAATAAAATGTAATACAAAATACTGAACAAAAATATAATACCTCTGCGTCGACGACCGAGAATTGGACAATTGTATCACGTCAAAGGGTTCACGTATGACCTAAATTGACATGTGACACGAGTTAGATTTTTATGGTCGTTACAGTAAGAGTCGATCGATGTTGGGTTTTGGGGTTTATATGCAGTGAAAAAACTCAAAACAATTTAAAAAAATCTCAACAGGATCGCAAATAAGTTTCATTAAACAATATCTACAAAAGTAAATCATACCTTAATGCGTTATTTCCTTCTCTGATTGTTTGATCTCCAAGACGTTCAAGCATGCGTCCTCTATCAGAAATCTATACACGAATGGTGACCACAATTTGGAGTGCTAACCTCAAGAGAGAGAAAACATTTTTCTCTCTCCCAAAATCCAGATAACTCTAAAAATAGCAAAACGAAATTCTTAATTTGTTTTAGGGTATGAACCTATATTTATGTGTAGATAAGCCCTAACTTAAATCCTATTTGTAATACAACTACTGTATTTAGGTAGTTTAAGCAAATTACACATATACCTTTAATTATTAATGAGTTTTTTTATCAGAATCTTATTAATAAATTATCATATAACAAATCATAAGGACTTTTATGTCATGAATTTTATCATATAAAATTCATTACTCTAGACTAATTGAAATTGTGCAAAGCTATTCTTTGTGTGCGACTCAATAGGTTTATGCAACATTGGTAGTGAACTAAAAACTATTTTGGTACATAAGTCATAAACAGTGTCTAACAAGGCATTATGACTACCCAAGTAGCATTGATATCAAAATCGATACAACCTAATGAATAACGTATATATCCTTTTGTCGTGCGATATGCTTTGATTAAACATAGGGCATGGAAAGTCACCCTTAATGTTCAATCATACTAGTCTCGATTTTTAGGTAGACTGAAAACATCCAAGTGACATTGATCATATCAATTCACTTGGACTTGGTCATTTAGCAATCTATCATACTGAAAGATCCACTGATAATTATCTCTCTCTTTACAAGAGGGACAAATTCTCTCTTGATCACACACCTTTACATATTGCTCACATGATAACCAATCACAATCTTTATAATCGTCTGGTTAAAGACAACGTTTAATTATGTCAAATTACCATGCTCCTAATATTGAAGTATATGATAATCTCAAGTCGAATGACTAAATGATATACCTATCAAGAGTAACACATATGACTTAATCCATGTGGTGTTCTCATAGTGGGTCAGTTCAATAACTTGTTTCCTAACAAATACTCATGATCTCGATTCGTATCCATATACAAATGATCATCACATGACCATCAATCAAAACTCACACTAGTTTTAATTCATTATAGCTCCCAGTATAATGACCGACTAGGGACATTTAGAATATTTCAACACCTACAAATGGATCTTATTATAAGGTAAACATGCAATAACTTATAATAAAATAACAAATGAAAAACTTCCATTTTATTAACTAAAAATTACAAGATAAATAATGTTTGTAGATTGACGTAGGGCACATGCCCTAACAGTCGATATCTCTTCAGAGGTGTCGACCCTATGCGACCGAACCCCACGAATGATACTATTTCGCTTCTAGGACACATCACGACCCATCCGACCTTATTCAACGAAAAAAAAACTCCTACGACACTTAGTGACCTAGTACAAGTACTTTACAATGACTAAAATCGAGGAACAGAGAGGATTGAGGGTGTTGGGGTGAGGATGAAGATGATGAGGTGAGCAACGGTATTTTTGAAATTTTGAAAAAAAATGGTGTAAATTACGTAAAAAGTGGAGTAAATGAAGTAAAAATAATTCAAAAATAGAGTACAAGAAGCAAAAGGTAGGGTCTGAATAGCAGTTGCCAATAAAATTATTATTATTATTATTATATGTCAACTATATAAAAGCACAAATCTTCAATTTTTGTGTGGTAAACAAAAAAAACTTTTTTGCCCTTATTTTTATGTTATTTTACATACATCCCTGAATCACGTTTTTGTGAATTGAATCGCCCCAATCTCTCTCTATCTCTCTCTATTGGTCTCCTTTTGCTCGCACTCGCTTTGTTTTCTCCATTTGCTCGCACTCACCCTGTTTTCTTCGTTTTTCATGTTTTGATTTTGCCTAGATTCAAGTCCTTTGTATCTTCAACCTACTTTCTCTGTTTGCTTGCACTTACCCTGCTTTATCCCCTTTTCATGTTTTAATTTTTTTTGCCTAAGTTCAATTCCTTTATATCTTCAATTCATAAATTGTTTCGTTATGTCTTCTTTCTTTGATTTATGTACTATATGATTCACATTATAAATTGCATACTTGTAACCTTACACTGTTCTAAAACCTTATAGTATAAACTTAATAAGGTCCGGTCATGAATTCCCGTGAGCGTAGTGAGCGGGCTCATTCGTGCGAAGCATGTAACGAAACTAGTATATATATACCAATTTCATAACGTGCTTCGCACGATTAAGCTCGCTCGCTACGCTCGCGAGAATTTTAATTGAAGAAATAAATAATTTTAATTACGTACAAAACTATAAATAAAAGACAAGATAAATATAAAATTTAGTATAAATATATTATACTAAGGCATCCAATCAATGATAGATATATTGATATATATATATATATATATCTTTTAAAATAGTGTTTAATAGTATATGAACCGTTTTAAGAAAAAAAAATAGTATATGAACCATGTATTAATCACAACCATGTATTTTTAATACACAATTGAATATAAAATTGAAATTAAAATGTATATATATATATATATATATATATATATATATATATATATATATATGAGTTTGAAAAACTATCTAACAAACTATGAAATACCTATTGTTAAACATTAGAATTATTTACTTAAAAAAATAAAAAATAAAAAGTCTATTTTTCTTCTCTTTTAAATATTGCGTTACATAGAACATTCATGATGATGTTGACTAAACTTCCTTATTGTCATCATTGCAAAAGCAATAGATAATATTAGTTTCTTTATAATTATTATTACTAACTAATTAGTAATATGTTAGTCCAAATAACTTACTCAATAAAGTATTTTGTTCTTGGACGCTTTTTCATTTTCAAATCACTATCAATGCATTATCTCTTCATGTTGACTTCCTTGTCACTATCAACTTTACATTCTTTAGTTGAAATGTCATTTGAGAAGTTTCTATGTCATTTTCAAGAATAAAAGAATATGTAACATGAAATAAAATTACAAACGTAATCTTGTAAGTTACTGTAAAATAAAAGAAATACCTCATTATGATGAAATTCATCTCCATTTTCTTCATCACAGATAGTGGAAACGGTGAAATTCTCATTTCCATTGGTTAAATTATAATCAATAAGTTTTAGTTTTAAAGTAAAACTTAATCCTACAATTTGAGAAAGTTCTATTGGAATCACATTCTTTTCCGATGTCTGGCAATGTAAGCAGAAAATAAATTAGAATAAAATACGCATAAAAATGAATAAAAATATAAATTATATAAAATATTGTTTGCGCATTGAATTAATTTTATATTTTGAATTAAGAAAAGATATACTGGAGATGTTCCATTCAAGATTCTTTGACCATCCTCATCACCTATAATAGTTTTCTCTATGCTGTCAAATAGAGTTAAAGTTGTGGAACCTGAATTGTCTTCGGCGCGCACATGCACTTTGAACCTAAGAATATATGCAATGGTCATCAATTAGAGTTTTGACAAGATATATTTATACAATACATGAGCAAAGAATTTGCAAATTGAATAATAATAATATATATAGTTTTAATGTAAGGCAGATAAGTGTCAAAGACGAACTTTAAGGAGATATACATAATTTGTAAAATTAACATGCATATGTATAATATACTTTTAACGTACCTCCGATGTGGCGTTGTAACAAATCCTTTGCACTTACTACAATAATATTTTGATCCATCTTTTTCTAACTTGACATAATGTGAATGACAAGTTTCGTAATGCCAAGAACCACTTGAATCGATCGATGTGATTTTCACTTTATAAATTACGTAGCATTCCTGCATGAAAAATCATCATTTAGTTTAATAACGTGAACCAAATCATATACTATTATTTTGAATATAATTAATAATGTCCTACTTTAGCTGTTGTTGATCTTTGGCGTTTAACCTCCTCTACAGTTATAGTTTCTGCCTTGATACCAAAAATTTTATTTTCTTCTCGAATCAATTGAACTTTCTTACTCGGTGGTTCTCTGCAATTAAAAAAGATACGGAAAAGAATTTGTAATGCAAGGTAATTTAATCATTAGTAAACAACACATATGGTTATAAGAAGTTCTATACCCTTTTATGAATGACGCGATTTCTTCAATATCTGGACTTGTGTAAATCTTTGTAGCATTTATAGAGGAAAATGATAGTTCACCTGTTGATAAAAGTTTTAATATTTGCGTGTATCAAAAGATTATAAATAAAGTGAGCATTAAAGTTAAATTGTATGTAGAAATTAAGCGGCATTGTTTGTGTATATTATAAATATATAAGCTTGCAGCAATTACCTCTATAAGTCTTGACTTAATTTGAAGTAATGACAATCACCAATGAGTCAGATGATTTGCAATTGATAAACTTACTACTCGTTTCGATTGCATTTTGACCCCGAAATGTTGCGTTCAATTCTTTGTTTCTGTAGACGAAACGTAGGATTAAGTTGCATAACACAGTGGATTTTTTTTTTCTAAAAAATAATTTTGACAAAAAAATATATATCTGGTGATTTGAATACGCAAAACAATTTTTTTAACCTTTCTTTGTTTTGCTTGAACTTCTTGATCTACAAGCGTGCCTATTCCAATTAGACGTCCAGGTACATCGGAAGATAATAAAATAATTAATAATATTGAAAGTTATATATATATGAACAAATGTAATTCATATATTTTAGCTATTGATTCAGTTTTTTTCATACCTGATGATTGTACGAAATTGTCTTTTCGTTTTGTCAATTCTTCGAATGAAACTATTTCGAATTTGTGGTTTGGAATTTGTACGCAGCCGTTGTGTTCTTATACAGAGGTATCACCTGTAAAGCGTATATTGTACTCATGGCTTACAACATTGTGCATATGTATTCTTTCTACTTTGAATTACGAAATGTTGTAGACCTTCTATTCTGTAAGGTGTTAAAAATCATCAACTAAATAGATGGGTATAGTTGCAGGTATATGGTCACCCTACCAAAAGTTTGTTATATGTTGTTAGTGCAAGTCATATTTTAGAAGAAATAACTACATTTTAAAGAACTGAAATAGAAATTCACAATCGCATCAAGCAAAATGATATCCATTAACATGAGTGCATCTATTTTGAGATGTCTTGAATATCACTTCCTTGTTATTTTCGCTCTCACCTCAATTGTATCTTATGTTGTGCAGATATCTTTTATTGGAGTCAATGATATTGACATTGTCGAGAATCTTTAATAAATAAGTAAAAAGGAATTATCATAAAAGTGAAAGGAAAAATTTATTAGATAGAATTAATGAGATTTTATTGGTAATACAACGTTAAAACTATAAAGATGTAAACTACGTGAAATCATTACGTCCATCTAATCGTTTATGTATAGTTAAAAAAATACCTTTAAAACACATTGTATCATCTCAGTCATTACAATATGCATACATTATACATTCAATAAGCCATGTTAGAAACATACTTTTCATAAAATCAATCAAAAGAAGCATTTAAAAAATAGAAACTAAAATTTTAAAATTACACTCTTTAACTATAGGCTGAGAAACAAATAGAATCAAAAGTGAACGCCTACTTTCCATAAGAAGTTAATGGTATCTCATTGAAGGAGGAAAAAAAGAAGTATTTAAAAAAATGGTGTAAGAAGTAGGTTTGGATACATTAACTGACTTTTTATTTCCTCTTTCATTTTTAGATTAGTTTTTTAAAGCCAATTCATAGGTTAGTGTTCAATCTTTATAATAAAGGGCCCAATTCGAGGTGAGGAAAGTGTGGTAACTTAAGTAGTCGATGTGGGACTATCCCAACATCTCCAACAGTTAGTTTATTTGTATAAAGTAACATTTTTTCCTTCAACATGATTAATCAACAACTGAGAAATCAAACCATAAATATAACAAAACCAAATAAAAGGGGATTTATGATAACAAAACATGTAAAACCCAATCACAAAATAAAAACCCTTTAGAAATTATAGAATAGAAGTGATTCAGACCTAAGTGAAACTCAAAAAGCCTGCAATGGAGATCGAGCAATTTGGATGAGATAAAACGGTAAGAGAATGTGATTATGATTGAGAATAGAGAGAGCTTTGAGAGATACAAAGTAGCGAGATGCATATGGCATATATATACACTGCAATTAGAGTCCTCCAAGTTGTTCTTAAAGAGGCAAAAAGAGAAGTTAAAATTGATGGAGTTGTTGAAGAAGATCAATGTCTGTTGGAGTTGTTGTCGAAGTTAGAGAATGCACAGGTTGAAGAATCGAATAAGTGGGTTATTGGAGTAGTCGTCCAATTTTGAGAACTCAGAGTTATGTGAGAGAAGTTTCGGATGAGGGGTGTCGACTTGTTGTCGAATCTAGATATTAGGGCAAAATTGATGGCAAAGCAAGAAGAAATTAGGCAAAAAGGGCAAAACTGTAACTTTCAGCCTTGTGGTTTGGTGGCAGATCTCATGAGCGGGCTATGGGAGCGTGAACTTAAGTTTGAATGTTTTTTTTAGGAAAATGATAAAATTACTCACTTTCAATGCACACTTTGAGCACACATCCTTGTATTTTAGTCATTTATGGCTCTTTTTTGTCTCCCCATATGTGGGCCCCACATCTAACAAAATACTATAAACGACTATAAGACAAGGGTATATACCCAAAATGTGCGTTGAGAGTGTGTTAGATTATCATATTCTTTTTTTAAAACGACTTTAGTTTAAGCTTCTTTTTTTTTAAAAACTGGGTTTTGAGGGGTCGTTTACGGTTGCGAATTCACTTGATGATTTCTATTTAAGGAAAGAAAGTCATTGTTGTTGTGGTAATGTGGGGGAAGGCTCATTGGAAAATGAGAATTTGAGTGATGCCTATATGGTAGCAAAATATAATCAAGTTCTTTCTGCTATTTTTCATACAGAGCACATCTCCATTGGATCAAACATGTGATGCACCTTGAAGTATGCAATCAAATCAATATGAAATCAATTCAATGTTTAGATGGTAATTTGATATGTAACAACTTCAAAGTAGTCACACCAAAAAATACATCTACTAAATAGACAATTCAATCAATCAAAAAAGTCAATCCCTATTTATTGGCTTGGCCCTAAAGTTGAATTACATACGAAGAAACTGAAAATACTTAATTATAGATCATTGTAAGTTTAGAAGCATGTACCTTGCTTTTATTTTTAGAGCATCTCTTAGTTCAATACAATATTTATCTGCAAAAGATCATTCTCTTCTAAATGGGTGAATTGAATGCATACCAACGTACTTGAAAAATAGCACCGACAAAGAAGGCCAAACTGAGCATTAATAGACCTTAGACATTCAACCAACCCAAGTGTACCCAAGTGTATTGAAGCAATGACTACCATAAAAAGTTTACATAAACATATGAAACAGAGTAAATAAATTCCTATGTTGGTCAAGAGACTGGATCAACAATGAACATATATTAGGTAGAAGGTGTTTAGCAAAATGAACGTATGCGATCAACATTACCTAATAAACGTATTATGCAACCTACCATAAACTAATAAACGTATGCGATCTTAAACAATATATAAAGAAAATTACCTGCATAGGACTTAGACAATCTGATTCCACCCCTGAACTAATATCAAATAAAGCATAATAGATGCAATTTCTACGCCTATAGGACTTCTTAGTCTTTACAATAAGAGTTCGACCACCATTGCCAACCTAATTAATTAGGAAATCGGATTACGGAAAGTTTTGAAATCGGATTATGGACAACGGTGTCGAAATCAGGTCGAGGGAGTGCGAGTCGAGAACGAAATCAAAATCAAGGGAGTGCAAATTGAGAATGTACGTGCAAATCAGGAACGAAATCGAAACGAAGAGGTTTTCAAGGGAGTTCAAGTCGAAACCGAAATCGAAATCAAAGCAGGAACGAAATTGAAATCGAAACGAAGAGGTTTCAAGGGAGTTCAAGTCGATCGGTTTATAGAATTAGGGAAAGGTAAAATAGGGAGTTTAAGTAACAAAGGAAATGAGAAGTATTATCACTTTTATTATAGGGTGGGGCTATTCCGACCCCATATTTTGCTTCTTTACCTCGTTTTTGAATTTTTACTTTGTTTACCCCACCTTTTACTTAATTTACCCCAATTTTTTTCAAATTTCCAACAATACCCCTGCTCACCCACTACCCCATCACCCTCAACCCAACACCCCTCAATCCTTTACATTTATCAGTTTTAGTCATTGTAGAACATTTGTGCTAGATTACCATTTTTGTAGGAGTATTTTTTCGTTGAACAAGGTCGGATGTGGTCGCGATGTGTCCTAGAAATGAAAAAGTGTCGCCCGCAAAATTCGATAGCACTAGGCTGACACCTATGAAGAGGTGCCAGCCAACTCTGACCACAATCTCTAAAGGGGTAACGGTCGGATTCAACCGAGATTGTGAAGAAAACTCAGTTTCAGTTGATGACGGAGGGATCTAACGGAGACCTCTTTAGAGGTATCAACCCTGTGTGGCCGACACCTCTTAAGAGTTGTCGGTCCTGTGTGTTCGAATACCGGGTGCAATAAGAGCAAACAGTTTTTTTTTTCAAAACTCCTAAAAAAATACATGAAAATGACAAAAAAGTGGGTTTTGCTCAAAATCGCTTGATATTTTTGATTATATCAAAACTTTGTACCAAAAATATAAGATTCAAGCTCCAAATCGAAGCCATAAACCCAACAACAAAACCACAAACAGTACCGACTTAAAAAGGAAAAAAGAATCCAAAAAAACTACAAAATCAACACTAAACGAGATGAAGAATGCACCCATGACCACTACAAAAAAACAGCAGATCAGAAACGGAAATTTCCGTCTCTGATTTGCATAAATTCCGTCTCTAATTAAAATCTGCAACGGAATAGAGACGAAATTTATTCCGTCTCTAAAATCGTCGTCGCTGATTCAATCAGAAACGCAAATGTGATTCCGTTTCTGATTTAGAGACGGATCAGAGACGGAATAAATTCCGTTTCTGATCAGAGACTGAATTTATTCCGTCTCTAATTCCGTTTCTGATTATTTCCGTCTCTGATCCGTTGCTAATCGAGACGGATCATAAACGGAATTTGATCCATTTCGATTCATGTATCTGTTCTCGAAAATTAGATACGGAAATAGCAACGGAATCTCGAATTCGTTGCTAATTCCGTCTCTCGAATTCAAATCCATCTCAATTAGTCTCGAATTCATATATATATATATAGGTCTCGGTCAAGCACATTTAACTCCGCCAATATATAATACAAATCATAGCTAAATAATATATTGATATTGCACAGTTTATATAAACTTAACATATCCTTAAAATTATCTTTTCTCAATGTCTTGTACACGAAACAACAAAAACAATCTAAAAAGTTTATATATCGTATCTTTCTACAAAAGTAAAAGCAAAAATTGTTCTAAATGAAAAAAAAAATGAAGAAGTGTTCCGAGATTATATATAGTTGATTGTGCTTCAAATAATACTTGACTTCGTACAAAAACACCGAAAAAAGATCAAAAAGAAAAAAATCACTAAATTATACAAACAATAATAGGAATATAAACAATATTATGGGAGAACTACGTATCATCGCAAGCACAAGTGTATGAGCCAAACACAACATAAATAAAGTAATAAAGAAAAATAAATTCATCATTATCGGAAGGAACATGGTGTTAATTAGCAAATTATCTCTCGCTCCAAACAATGACACAAAATTTAGTTCTAGATTAACACAAACAAAAGTCAATTGTCCTCGATGCTCCAAAAAATTAAGAAGACACTATACAAAATGAAATTAAAGTAAAATGAAACAAAGGATAGAACACAAATTAAAAGTAAAGAAAACTAAAATAAAAGACTCAATAAGATAAACAATGTGTAATGGAAGTATTAAATAAATGATACAAGACAAGTACCAATTTTCATAAGTACTTCAATATTAATAACTATTTCTTTTTAGAGACAAGTGATGTTCATGATCTTCAACACATTATTACAATGAATGCATTTAAAAAAAAATTCTAACTCTTAATTTCCTACAAAATACTTAGCAAAGTTTCTCCTACAACTAGGGGTTCCCAAAAATTACAAAACATGGAAGAACCCTATAGTAATTACTAGGGTTCTTTCATTGATGAGTTCAATAGAAACTTTAGTATATATTCTTCTTAGCAAACAAAATATAATTAAATCAATGTTAAGAAACTTAGTCACCCAAAAGATATGTAGGATCTAAAAGCAAGTTATTTGTATCAAGAAATGAAGTAGTACCTTTCTCATAGCCCTTTTTTCAATGACACAAAAGATATGATGTCGAATCTCTTACATTCCATTTGCACCTAAAATTACAAATAACAAAAAGAAAAAGTAAACCAATTAATACTATTATAATGTTGTGCATCACAAGAAAAATCTTCATATATTCATCATCATTATTGATATTGACTATCGTAAAGTAACACGAAGTTTGGAATACGAAGAGAAATTTTCAAGCAATTGAAGTTTTTTCTTTGAAGTGGTAAGTGTCAAATTCTCCTTAACCTTCTCTCGATTTACTTCAATGAAAGAGCATGTAATTTACGAAGATTAACATGACAGGCTAATCTTTTCAATCTTTATCCCCTAGTAGTCATACTAACTATTACTACTAGTATGGAGTTTTTCGAAATTTAGAGAAGGAATGAAAATCCATGTGCATGACATGCTAATCTATTCAAAGAAAAAGAATAAAGATAAAGAAAACAAAGACAGAAACAGAGAACTTTTTGTTTTTGTTAATGCATTAGTAACCTAAAAATGTCACTGGAGTAGACTGTCTCATCACAATAATGGTCATGCATTGAACGATTTAATCAACAAACAAGTGCCAGTCTTATCATGTTTTTTTTTTTTTGGAGAAAAAACTCACCATTGCACCAGATGAGGCAAGATACCATATAGAGCAAATATGACAATGCAATAGGCAGCGTTTGAACCAGTGTCTTAAATGGAACAAGATATGTTGAATCGTCAGATTCGTTCAAAGAATAAGCAGCTGAAAAAGATATGATCTTCCAACGTCTCAATATATATAGAAATGTGCAAGAACATATTATCTGCAACAAATGCATAAGAAAAGTGCTTAAGTTAATAATATTAACCTTACTTTCCAACTTAATTCCTAAGAAGGGACATACAAAATGAGAAGGAAAGATAAAATTAAAAAAAAATGAAAATGAAAACCCAAAAATATAGTGCACAGCCGCAGTAGCAACTTGGCTGCAGAGGAATTGCATTTAAAATCCTTCCACTACCAATATATATATTTTTTTAGAAGAGTTCCACTACCAATACTGGATATATTAATTGAGTGCACACGCCTATATGTATATTTTACCAATGTAAATCATCGCCAGTGCTAATGTACATAAAAAACTCACCATTGCACCAGATAAGGCCAAAGCTATTAAGTCCTAAGGATTTCCCTGTAAAGATACCAAAATAAAGAACTTAGGATCTTGTTGATGATAAGTAATGTAAAGGTAGTACAAAGTGGCACTTGCAATTTAAGTAGAAACATGAGAAACAAACATAATTATAGGTAGAGCTAGTCTTCGTCGAGAATTGTTCTACTTCAACCCACGTGAGTCGACAAAGAATTAAAGAGAACAATATCATATTATCATTGCAAGATTATATGGATGCTATAGTGAGCAAACGATGCAAAGCAATAAATGTATTAACCATATAGTTCGGGTTAATGAGACAATGATACTTGGAATGGAATGAGTTGCTAGCACACCGATTTTACTATTGGTTTATCCAAAAGGTTGCTTTGTGTATGATGATATATATAAAGATATGTAAAGCGAGAAAATGTTGGCATAAATGAGTAAAGAAAATCCATGCAGTTCATGCAAAAGAGGCAATGGCTTTATTAAGTAAATGGAAAAAACTTCTACTACGATGCACATTCAATCCAAAAAAAATCGTGCGAAAGAAAGAAGGAAAGTCATGATAAAATTAATGGCACGACCTTGTATAAGTACTTCTTTTGAAGTTTAATAGCTGTGCTTATGCATTTTCTTACATTGATCTTCAATATCTTATCATTGAACATCTACAACATTTGAAGAAAAGTGAGAAACCAATCTTTCCAATTAAACCAAAAAAATTGCTACCAATAGAAAGTGTTGTATAATGCGTATTGCACTAATTGTCGGAAAAAAATACATTGCACTTAGAACTGTCAATAAGAACAACTATACAACATGAAGAAAAAGAAAGATATGTAAATGTGATAAAATTATATAAGGTTTTCGACCCTTCCATATGTTTGCTAATTTTTTAATCAAACTGTATGGTAAATGAGTCCTCCATATTCCAATTGGTAAGGACATAACCGAACCACCCCATTTAAGACTGGTTCACCAAAGTAATGTCTTGAATGTTAAAGTTTTTTGGCACCTCAAACCTAGTTGGCAATTGCTAGTCTTGATTACAACAATACGGGAAGCTAGTAGTAATCGGTTTCTTTATTTTTATTTCAATTAGCAAAGCTGACCATTGTGATTTGCTACTTATAAACATTTCGGTTTGTCATCCAAGTCAATGCGACTTTTCTTGAGAAAACTAAATCAATAAAATATAAAGACATGTGCATCAACTATGAATTAATCACAAACCGTCCGAAGCAAGGTAGAAATCATAAGGGTCAAACATACACCATATGCAAAAAAATATTCAACCTTCATTAAACCTATCATATAAGCCCAAAAAATAATAATACAATCGGGAAAAATGAAATAACCCTATAAAAGAGATAAGATAACGAGATCATTGCAAGCCTTGCAAAGACTTCATATATTGAGATAGACCCAAACTAGATGTGGAAGAAAAAGAAAACTAATGCAGGATAATGCCTTACCTTTATTAAATCATCAATTGAATTGGTTTCTTTGATGATCTTTTGACGATTGAGAATAAGAATTGCTCCTACACGAAAGTTGATAGTTCATCATCTCGCATTCCATGACGAAACAACACTAGAAATATGCATTCAATCATTCCTTGACCAAAAGCTTGTCGCCAAACCACAAAAGGGATAACTTGAAGCCTGTTTATTTACAACATTATCGAATTTTTTCCGCTATATATGCCCATTCGAGTCGCGCTTCACCACCGGATATCCATCGTACGGGCAAGCTCGAGTAGTGCTAACGACATAAGTTAGGCATCGCTTGTAGTATAAATGAGTACACTGCGATCGTAATGCTTCATTTGGATGAACAAGCAAACGACACACCGACGTAAATACTCCCCAGCAAGTGATTGTATGTTTAAAATACACTCGTTGTCAAAACCCATTTCAATTCACACATAATTCACCACTCTGCATTAAAGACCAATCCTTTCATCAACATTAACAGCCCTCAAATCATAAACCCCAAAAAAAAAAAAAAAACCCATAACACAAAATCAACTCCACCAACTAAAATCACAATCAAGCATCAAACTTTACAAATGAATCAAACGAATTAGACATTATTGATGATTTGATAGAGCAAAAACGCAACACATGAGAACCACAAACCCCAGCATCAACAAAACCTCTAACAAATTTCAAGGTTCGACATTCAACCTAACATCTATCCAAAAAACCTAATCGCATGAACAATCAAACAACACAAATGATCGGAAACGCTAGAAATTGAAACCCTAAAAAAAGGCACAAACAACTAGCTAGGACATCGACAAAGCAATCTCAATAGAAGCATCGATTGAATATGCTTACAGAAATTTCATCAACGCGAAGGTTCGAGACGAATCGGAAACGGAATCCCCGGACGAAGAGAGGAATTTGAGACGGAGAGAGTGAGAGAGCGAGCAGAGAGCTGCGAGAGTGAGAGAGAGAGAGCGGCGACGGTGAGAGAGAGAGAGAGAGCGGTGACGAGAGAGAGAGGAGAGAGCGGTGACGGTGAGAGAGATCGGTGAGAGCGGTGACGGTGAGGTTTGTCGAGAAAGGGAGAGCGGTGAGGGAGAGAGGTTTGTCGAGAGAGAGAGAGCGGTGAGGTGAGGGAGAGAGATTTTAGGGAGAGAGAGTTTTGTGTTTGGTCACCTTTTTGGGTATCTAGATCAAAGAACGCACGAATCTCGAGACGTAATGGACGGTTGTAAAAAAAGAAAGTTTTGGTGGGAATGTTGGCGCCATTATTTAGAGACGGAATTAAATTCCGTCTCTATTTCCGTCTCTGATCTCTCTCTATTCCGTCTCTGAATTATCCGTTTCAATTCCGTCTCTAACCATTTTTTCTTAGCAACGGAACTTAATTCCGTTGCTAATTCCGTTTCTAAATATCATTTTTCTTGTAGTGGACGTTGAATCGATGATGGTTTCGCTCGAATTTCGTCGAATTTGAATTTTTGGTGAGTGTGACTGGGGTATGCGTGAGTGGGGTGACTAGGGTATTTGTGAGTAAAAACCCTTTATATGAAGGAATAGTTGAGTCATTTCACAAGGGTGAGGTAAAAGAAGTAAAAAATGGAGTTCGAATAGCCGCATCCTTATTATATTGATAGATATATAAAGTCGGTAACTCATGATGCTATTGTTTGTATTTATTTTTTTCTAAAAGTTATTAGCTAGTAATTATCGTAAATCATGATAAATAGTAATACAAAAAGTTATACGCTGACTATTATATCATGATAACTACAAAGAAAAAAACTTATGAAAATAAGAAAAGTAATAGAGTATATGTATAAAAAAATAAATGCAAAGTTTTCTCAAATAAATAAATAAACACAAAGTATACATAGAGGTAAAAAATGCACGTCTTTTACAAAAGAAAATTCGGGTAATTCCCACCACAATCACTTTGCACACCTGGGGAGGGAAGGAGTAACTTTGTTGGCATGCCCCCGGGTGCAGGAGATTAATTAGGACCCACAAAGTGGACCTGGATACCTCTAGAATTGTCACGGCCCGAATTTCTAACTCTTGAATAATTTTCTTAATCAGGATCACCGACCCGTGACGTGGGACCCACGTGAGATACGCACACCGACCGAAGTATGTGGCAGAGGTATATTTTATATTTGTTGTGATGTATTCATAGTGTTATGTATATGTATAGATTTATTATGTTAGTAATCGCAGTTATAGGCATCGAGACGCAAGCAGAGACGCACCTCGAGTTACGTGTGATTCGGGACACCACAGTAACTAGCCATATGGTAGGTCCCAATTTATTTTAATATGGTTTAAATGACTTATCTCATATGCTATGGTATGCTTGTTAATTGATTTAAATTAGAAATCCTATAGTTGAATAAAAAAATCAATACGCATATATGTGTCTCAAGATACGTGCTAGCACACACTCCCACTAAAGCTTGTGTCTAACCTTGTGTTACTTGGCTGATTTAGTGGAGTGTTAGGAGCCATTTGAGACCCTTGAATTCCCTAGTGATGTGTGAACACACACTTGATGAAGTTGAAAACCATATATAAAGAACACTTAGCTCCGTATATGCTCATTCATGCATGTTTCAAGAAAAAGAAAATCAGGGCTGAACCTTTTGGGGCTGGATTCTTAATGATTCAAGGGTGCAAATTGGAGATTTAAGCTATTCAAGGGAGGTGTTAGGAAACTAATATTATGTAACGTCTACACTGATTATGTAACGTCTACATTAATCGTGTGATGCCTCCATTGATTATGTAACATCTACATTGATTATGTAGCGTCTACACTGATTTAGTTCTGTACCATTCTATAAATAGGGAATTATACTGTACATTCGAGATATACAATAAACTTATTATATTATGAAACTATTATGGTATCAGAGCTTGGTTTCTAATCCAAGGTCAACCGACTTTTGAGTCAACGACCGATCCTTGATACATCTTAGTGCTTGTTCATGTGTTCAATTATGCTCTTGTTTTGATTTCCTCTTATTTCTCTTATGCGTCTTCACACATGTTTGTTAGTTGTACCAGTTCGTTTACCTCTTCTGCGTCGCTCAGTCAGCCCATCCGCCTATCATGTTAGCACAAATTTGATGCCTTCTAACTCGCATAACCATATGCCTATCTCGAGATCTCCACTTCTTGTCCTGCCTGCCGTCGACTCTGGTGTCGATCTATTGTCGACTCTGTCAACTTTGCCATCCGTCTGCTTCGTTGTCTTGTCATCGACTCCACTGTCCGATAGTCGCTCCGCTGACTCAACTCCTTAGTCGTTCCGTCGACTCCGTTGTTCCGTTGTTCAATTAGTTTCAGAATAGAATAAGTTTATTGTATATCAGAATGTACAGTATGGTGCCCTATTTATAGAACTAATTTACACAATCAGTTTAGACGTTACAAAATTAGTGGAGGCGTTATACAATTAATATAGACATTACACAATCAGTGTAGACGTTACAGAAATAGTGTAGACGTTACAGAATATAGTTTCCTATCATCCCCCCTCAAACTCAAGGTGGTGGCGACGGAACCACTTGAGTTTGCAAACAAATAAGATGAGGATACACAAAGTCGACGACAATTCTGCGTGGGGCACTAGATCGCAGTATGATCATGGACATAATCTTCAGATAGGTAGGCGGGACAGATAAATCTGCAACAGTTTTGCAACTAACAGGTATGAAGGATATTGCGAACTACTCTTGACAACGTACAGTACGCGGATAATGGGCGTGACAGGCATCGTGGACTGCACTCGAATCAGCAAACAGTGCATGGACAGAACAACGGAGTCGACAGAACAACTAACAGAGCAAAGTCGGTGGAATGACTAACGGACAACGGAGTTGATGGCAGGTAACAGAGCAGACAGACAGCAGAGTTGACAACAGATCAACACTAGAGTCGATGGCAGGTAGAACAAGAAGTGGGGATCTCGAGATAGGTATATGGTTATGCGAGTTGGAAGGCATCAAATTTGTGCGAACATGGTAGACGAATTGGCTGAGTGACGTGGAAAAGTCAAACGAACTGGTACAACAGACAGACGTGTGTGAATACGCATAAGAGAAACAAGTGGAAATCAAACACAAAAACAAGCACTAAGATGTATCAAGGACGGTTGTCGACTCAAAAGTCGACCAAACTTGGATTAGAATCCAAGCTCTGATACCATGATAGTTTCATAATAGAATAAGTTTATTGTATATCAGAATATACAGTATGGTGCCCTATTTATAGAACTAATTTACACAATCAGTGTAGACGTTACATAATCAACGGAGGCATTACATAATTAATGTAGATGTTACACAATCATTGTAGAAGTTACATAATTAGTGTAGATATTACAAAATAATAGTTTCCTAAAAGGAGGTGCTTAAGCTTGGGTGTAGAGAAAACCAAAACCTAGGTACAATCATATGCTTGCATGCTTTAAATTCAAGAGTTGTAGTTAGGTTCATGGGGCTTTTGCATATATAAGACCATTTTCAAAGTGTTTTAATGTTGTTTTGAATCAAAACCGAAGCCTTGATATGTCTTTCAAACTCCAATTCTTCGAATTTTTTAAAGTTGCTCAAATTGGGGTTTTCATGAAGAACTGAATTTCTGATTTTCAGGTCTTAAAACAAATTTGTTTGTAAAATCCAATGTCATTTTCGTATTCCTTGTTGAATTTCACATGGAATCACAGCAAGGGTTCTCAAGAAAACATCAGTTTTTGGTTGGGTTAAAATGAATCATTAAGTGTTCATCATGTTCTTCCTCCTTTCCCACAAAAATGCATGTTTAATCCATATAAATTGATGAATGAATGTTTATATATGAAGTGTCTGGTGCTTGTTGTTGTTGGGGGATGATTCTAGGCCCTTGGTGGAGGAGAACAAGGGTCTAATGATTGTCAGAGGGGAATGACTGAGTGCAGGAAACCCAAAAAACTATTGCAGGTTTTCTAGGTTAATGCACCCAGCGCGCTGGACAAACCAGCAAGTTTTCCTACATTTCTTTCAACAACTAAATACCTTAACCACTATTTTAAACCTCAATCAACCGACCCTAAACCATCCTAATACATGTCTAAACACCCTAGGAGCCTAAGTGGGTGTTCCAGGAGTCTGGGTGTGTCGGAGCGTCAAAAGAATTAGTTAGAAAATTGCTTAAGTGTGAGTAATCTCATTTGATATATTTATTTACCTTTCAATTCTACTTTACTACAGTTTGATAGTCTATTTGACTATATATTTGCATTTGTATCCTGAATATCACGAGTTATTGTGGAATCATCTCTTATTGAGCCTCGCTATCATGATATTGCCTTGTGGATATATTCATTTATTCTTTCCATGTGTGACGACCCGTCCCCGACTTAAGGTCAGGTCGTCCGGTCCAGATCACTGCTTGGACTTGGAACGCCTCTCAAATAAATCTGTGGAATACACATTGGCTAAACAAAGGATAATAATTGCGAAATAAATATAAAGAGATATCCTTAAGCCAATAGATTGAAGTTCATAGAACATTAATAAAACTATATATGGCATGCTCATTAAAACTAAACAAGTTTATTAAATCTCTGAAGTGGATCAACTGAAGGTAACTAGGATTCAAGCTACCCAAAGATCTATTTTCATTTTAACCCCAACTTGAATAGTTTCAAAATCAAATATACATAATATATATATCAACAAAAACTCATATCAAGAGGAGATTTCAAGCTCGTCTCTCCCTTGCCTTAACTTAACACTGTCGTGGATACCTGAGATGTAAGTAGGGTGAGCTAAAAGAACCAACGAAGCTCAATAATGCAGAAAACCCGCTCAACCATCAAATATGCAAGTAATACCTAATAAGCATGTAAAGTCTAGCATGTACTTGGAAACAAACAAGGATTCATTGAATAGTAGCATGGTAGCAGGATTTCATAAGAGATAGACATATAATGAACTATCAAGTACTATCATGGACATAAGGTTTGTAAGCCACAAATAGATAAGAATTCATCATTTCATAGCAAATACGACATATTCATAAGCCTTCAGGTTGTAACAACAATAATCATGCATAACATTAAAAGCTTATACCAAAATTCAACAATACATAGCATAATTTTACATCAATAACATGCAGGTTATATATCACGATTCTTTATTTATGGCAAAAAAGAGCTTGACAAATCATTACATAGATTCAAGCTTTCATGCAAAGGAGGGGTCACGCGAGAGTTTATACTATAAGATATAGTAATACGTATAATTCGTCGTTCCATTCAATGCATACTAGGTATTGGCAAGAATCCAGTAACCTATTCTCCTACTCTCGAGGTGATGGAAACTACTAGCTAGCACATAGGCCTTACGTGCCCTCTCGTTCGTCCCATCAAATCAACAGCAGATTCGTTCAAGCCATCCCCGATGCACTTCATTATGTCTCAAGAGTACAAGAGAAGGAATTTCAACCCATGTCCCTATGCGACACACTTATGAATTCAATTAATCAAGTAAAGCCCTCGGTGGTGAACTCCATAAACATCCTGGGGCGTTAAATACCCTCGATGGTACCACAACATCCTGGGGTATTCATATAGATTTACTTGCTAATAAGGCCCTCGGTGGAACTCCACAAATATCCTGGGACCCTGAATAACATAGATGAGAAAAAACAATGCATTCATATTCCATAGATACGTAGGTTCGAGCCAATATCACGACGCAACCCATGAATCCCAAATCTTTAATTCAAATTGTGAATCCTAAACATAACTAGTAATCATGCCATATTTGATAATTGAGCAAACTCCCCACTTACCTGCACTTGGCGTGCCTAAGACAACTCCTTGCGCACCCGGGGCTTGATGTGAACCGTCGCGTGCACTAAGACAATTCATACAACAACATATCAATGCATATTCTATTACAAAGTCATTAATTATTTAACTCATTTACCTTTAGGGACTCATTAGTGCGGGTTCCACGGGTTTCGTGTCATCTGGAGCCCTTGTCGAGGTCCCGATGTCGCATTGTCGAGGATGTGACCCGTCGTCGAGTCCCCCGGAGTGCGCGTGTGCGCCCTCGATGAAGCCATAGACGGGTTTGGACATTCCAGCCCCTTATTTTACTATTTTAGGGACATTTTGGTCCCTGGTCAACTAGTCTGGTTAACCGGTCAACTGGTCCAGCTGACCAGTAAACCAAACAGAGGGGGAGCTTGTGCTTGTTGTGTTTTGGGGTTCATGCGCAGCGGAGATTACAAAACAATTTTGAGAAAAACCCCAACAGGATCCGAATCTGATTCCATTAAAACATATTTAAACTATGAAAACATAATCATACCTTAGTCACAATACCTCTCTGAAGGTTAATCGATCTCTAAGGCGCTGCCAATGACGAACGCCCTCTACTAGCTGTCCACACACGAACGACGGCCGAGATTCAAAGTGCTAGCTTCGAGAGAATACCAAACCTTTTTGTTTCTCTCCAAAACGATCCAGAGCATACCAAAAACCTCTAAGTCGTTTCTAAAACGAAATAGAGTTTCGGCCTTTTAATAATTCTTTCGTACTTGTATTCTAACTCAAAGTGTCTATTTATACAACCCTTGTATATAGATGGTTAAGTAAATTACACATATACCCCTACTTAAAGAAGTATAAGTGTAATACACTATAAGGACGTTTCTGTCATGAATTTTATCATATAAAATTCATTTTTCTGAACCATCTTAAAATCTCGCAAAACCATTCTCAGTGTGCGACCCAATAGGCTCATACAACGTTGGCAGTGTACCAAAACACATTTTGGTATACAAGTCATAAGCGGCCTCTAGCAAAACATTATGACTGCCCAAGTTGTACTAATATCAAATCGATATAACCTAATCAATAGTGTATATAACATCCTTTTGTCACACGATATCCTTTTGATCAAACATAAGGCATGGAATTGTCATCCAACATGTTCAATCGTACTAGTCTCGATTTCTAGGTAGATCGAAAACATCTAAGTGACATTGATCAATATCAATTCACTTAGACTAGGCCTTTTAATGATCTAACACATCGAGGGATCCTTTGGATATCTCTCTTTATATGAGAGGGACAAATTCTATCTCGATTACACAACTTCACCACATTATACACACAGTAACCAATCACAACCTTTATAATCGTCTGGTTAAAGACAATGTTTGATTGCGTCAAATCACTGTATTCTTAATGTTGAAGTCTCTGGTAATCTCAAGTCAGAGGACTGAAAAATATACCTATCATGAGAAACAACTATGACTTAATCCATGTGATGTTCTCATAGCAGGTCGGTCTAGTACTTTGTTCCCTAACAAGTACTCATGATCTTGATTCGTATTCCTATACGTATGATCATCGTATGATCATCAATCAAGACTCACACTAGTCTTAATTCATTATAGTTCCCAGTATAATAATCGACTAGGGACATTTAAGATATTTCTGTAAATACCCATGGATCCTATTATAATGTAAACATGCAAATCAATTATAATAAACAACAAATGAAATCCTCTATTTTATTAACTAAAATGTATTCCTAAAGACTGTTAATGGATTGACCTAGGGCACATTTCCCAACATCTCCCACTTGCTCTAGGGCCAATCATTCATGCATCTAATGCCTAATGATCTAACATGACCATCATGTTTCGCTTGTGGAAGCGCCTTTGTCAATGGATCCACAACGTACTCTTTAGTAGGTACTCTGCAAATCTTTACGTCTCCCCTCTCAATAATTTCTCTGATGAGATAAAAACACCTGAGTATATGTTTGGATCTGTGGTGTGATCTAGGTTCCTTGGCCTGTGCTATTGCCCCATTATTGTCACAATACAGACAAACAGGTTTAGCAATACTTGGAACCACACCTAGTTCATAAATGAACTTTTTGATCCAAACTGCCTCCTTTGCTGCATCGGACGCTTCGAACTTTTCCAGCTTACTGTACCCCCATTCAAAATAAACACATATCCAGACTGCGATCTAAAATCATCTATATCAGTTTGAAAACTTGCATATTTGTAACCATTTACAACTAGATCATTTTCAAAACCTCCATAGACCAAGAACACTTCCTTAGTCCTTCTTAAGTACTTAAGGATGTTCTTTACTGCTATCCAGCGACTCTCACCTGGATCTGATTGATATCTGCTTGTAGTGCTCAAAGCATATGATACATCAGGCCGAGTGCATAGCATGGCGTACATGATAGATCCAATAGCAGATGCATATGGAATCTTATTCATACGGTCTCGCTCATCATTTGTCTTAGGACATTGAGTCTTGCTGAGACTTATGCCATGAGACATTGGCAACAATCCTCTTTTAGAGTCTGGCAACCGAACCCATTCCAGTACCTTGTCTATGTAAGTACTCTGACTTAGACTGATTAGCCTCTTAGATCTATCCCTATAGATCCTTATCCCTAGGATATAGGCTGCATCTCCTAAGTCTTTCATTGAGAAACACTTCCCTAACCAAGACTTGACACTCTACAATGTTGGGATGTCATTTCCAATGAGTAATATATCATCAACATACAGTACCAGAAAAACAACTACACTCCCACTGACCTTCTTGTATACACAAGGCTTATCTTCGTTCTTAATAGAACCAAAATCCTTGATTGCTTCGTGAAAACAAAGATTCCAACTCTGAGAAGCATGCTTTAATCTATAAATGGATCTTTGAAGCTTGCATACCTTCCTAGAATTCTCAGGATGTACAAAACCTTCAGGTTGTGTCATATACACGTCCTCAAGCAGCTTTCCATTAAGAAATGTTGTTTTTACATCCTTTTGCCATATCTCATAGTCATAATATGCAGCAATGGCAATTAAAATTCTTATGGATTTAAGCATGGCCACTAGCAAAAAAGTTTCATCATAATCAACACCTTGAGTCTGCCTGAAACCTTTTGCAACGAGTCTTGCTTTGAAAGTATGCACTTTGCCATCCATGTCAGTTTTCTTCTTGAAAAACCATTTACATCCAATGGCCTTACCACCTTCAGGTAAATTAACCAAGTTCCAAACTTGGTTATCATACATGGATTGCATCTCAGAGTTCATGGCACTTAGCCATTTATTTGAGTCTGGTCCAGACATAGCCTCCTGATAAGTGGTGGGCTCATTTTGATCCATAAGCAACACATCACGACTATCAGTAATGAGAAATCCGAATCTCTCTGGCTCATGTCTTACCCTACCAGATTTACGTGGGCCTTGTGTCACTTGCGGAGGTTCAACTGGTTCAGAACGTTGTTGAACTTCCATTAGCGGTTCAGTGTTTATCTGTGATTCTTGAATTTCTTCAAGATTTATTTCTCTCTTTCTAGTTTCTTTTGAAATAAACTATTTTTCCATAAAGGCACCATACCGAACAACAAACACTTTGTTCTCAGTGGGATTATAAAAGTAATATCCTTTTGTTTCCTTAGGATACCCCACAAATAGACACTTGTCAGATTTAGGTGCTAGTTTTCCTGAGACTTGTCGTTTTACGTAAGCCTCACAACCCAAATCTTAAGAAAAGACAAACTAGATCTCTTCCTGTATCATATCTCATATGGTGTTTTATCAACCGCTTTAGAAGAAACTCGATTTAGAGTGAAAGTTGCAGTTTGTAATGCAACTCCAAAAGGATATAGGAAGATCTGCATGACTCATCATAGATCGAACCATATCTAATAAGGTTCGATTTCTCCTTTCAGAAACTCCATTCCTTTTCTTTTGGGTGTTTTAAAGCAGGAACAGGCTGGGGCTTGACTTGTTCCACAGGCTTTGCGACAAGTGCAGCAGCAGCCTTGGCAACTTTAGACTTGCCTTTGCCTTTCTTCTTCATTCCCTTTCCCTTTTGGACCATCAGCACATTACTATAGGGTTTCTTGATATTTTGTTCAGTAGTTTTGAGCATCAAATGCAACTCTGAAATTGATTTCTCCATATTATTCATATTGTAGTTCATCACAAATTGTAGTAACTTTTCGGTAATGAATTTAGGATCAAATCCGTAGCCAACTCTTGGCTTATGGGAAATCCAAGTCTATCAAGTTGGTCAACATAGCCCTTCATCTTCAGAACATGAGGACTAACTGACGCACCCTCAGTCATCTTACAAAAATGCAGGTTGTTGACTGTCTCGAACTTTTCTTGCCTAGCTTGCTGTTGGAACATTTCCTTCAGTGTTACAGCCATGTCGTAGGCTTCCATTAGTTCCATGTCCTTCTGAAGTTCAGAAACCATAGTTGCCAACATAATCCATGCAACATCAGTAGAATCGTTGACATGCTTATTATGCGCATCCTTCACAGCTTTCGTAGCATTGGTTGGTGGGTCATCAGGGATTGGAGCATCCAGGACATACAACTTGCGTTCATGCTTGAGAACGATTCTTAAGTTTCTGAACCAGTCAAGAAAGTTAGTCCCAGATAGCTTATCCTTCTCAAGGATAGATCGCAGTGACAGGGGATTATTGTTACTTGAAGAGGCCATTGATCTACAATAAAAATTATGCAGAGTTTATTTTAGTATAGAGGAACAGACTCCCACTAAATTAACAACCCTCCTAAAACATACTGTTTATTTAGGAGACTAAAATCCATATTTCACCTAATTCTATGACAGCTATGGCATGAAACACAAAACTAGATTATTTAGGTAGGTAATAGTTACCAATTACATCTTATGTAATTTTTAGATCCTTTTATGAGATATGAGACATATTATGTATTAGCATGTTTTTATCTCATCGTATGCCTAAAGCCCAAAACTATTTTGATAGCTTTATTAAGTCGGACCAATTTAAACATTTAGGTAACTCTTACCCAACTTATCTCACCAAGATAACACAATATACCCAACTATGGCTGAAACTATATTAGTGCGATCGAGGCCTTGATAAGTGTTTAAAATTGGATGGCACAAAACTTAAGATTTAATAGAGGGATTTTATTCAGTTTTAGTGATTTTTAAGTAAGCAAAGAAATATCATATATTTTATTGATTTATAGAACCACTAAACAATTTAGGAAATTTTATGCTATTCAGTAATAGAAGAATTTTCGTGCGTTAGGATTAGTTAGGCAACGATCCATTGTGCCGATCGGCGGGTGGGGGAACAGGAGCAGCGCCTTTTTTTTTTTTTTTTAGAAGACAAATCTCAATTCTGAAAATTGAAATTTGCTATAGAAAATCATATTTTTCGCTGATTTTGCTATACTAAATTTACCCCTTAAATTATCCAAAATTAAGTCAATTAAAACATTTTTAATTAACCCGGGCCCACATCTAACTAATCATCTTATCGTAATCCAATTAGGACTTTAGATATTTGAATCCTAGCATATCACCAATAACAAACTTCTCCATATTTATCTCCTATTCTAATTTGTTATCTATCTTTATCAAATAGAGACTTCATAACAAAATAGATATAACAAGATAAATAAATAATTTCAAAAAATTAATTATTTATAAATAAATTTCAGATATTTGAATCCTAGTATATCACCAATAACAAGATTCTTGATATTTATCTCCTATTCTAATTTGTTATCTATCTTTATCAAATAGAGACTTCATAACAAAATAGATATAACAAGATAAATAAGTAATTTCGAAAATTAATTATTTATAAATAAATAATTTTGAAAATTAATTATTTGTTTTGGATTTAAGATATTTGAATCCTAGTATATCACTAATAACAAGATTCTTGATATTTATCTCCTATTCTAATTTGTTATCTATCTTTATCAAATAGAGACTTCATAACAAAATAGATATAACAAGATAAATAAATAATTTCGAAAATTAATTATTTATAAATAAATAATTTCGAAAATTAATTATTTGCAATTTCGATCTTCATCCAAATAACCACAAACATGTAATTGAATCATGAACTACTATCCCAATCGAACCTAATTGTGTCATGGATCATAGAACACGAATCTCAATTCATTAAAATTATTCAAATTAACCTAACATGGTTACTAGCATGTACGAAACTAATTTCAATTAAATCACAAATATATGTATCATATACACAAAACATGATAATAAATCTCACAGAAAACTTATGTATATCACATATACATCAACTATTAACATGCTTTCAATCATATCTCATAAGAAAACATGCAATGAGTTTAATGGAATCAAACTCGAAGGCTCTGATACCACTGTTGTGTTTTGGGGTTCATGCACAACGGAGATTACAAAACAATTTTGAGAAAAACCCCAACAGGATCCGAATCTGATTCCATTAAAACATATTTAAACTGTGAAAACATAATCATACCTTAGTCACAATACCTCTCTGAAGGTTAATCGATCTCTAAGGCGCTGTCAATGACGAACGCCCTCTACTAGCTGTCCACACATGAACAGCGACCGAGATTCAAAGTGCTAGCTTCGAGAGAATACCAAACCTTTTTGTTTCTCTCAAAAATGATCCAGAGCATACCAAAAACCTCTAAGTCGTTTCTAAAACGAAATAGAGTTTCGGCCTTTTAATAATTCTTTCGTACTTGTATTCTAACTCAAAGCGTCTATTTATACAACCCTTGTATATAGACGGTTAAGTAAATTACACATATACCCCTACTTAAAGAAGTATAAGTGTAATACATTATAAGGACGTTTCTGTCATGAATTTTATCATATAAAATTCATTTTTCTGAACCATCTTAAAATCTCGCAAAACCATTCTCAGTGTGCAACCCACCCAATAGGCTCATACAATGTTGGCAGTGTACCAAAACACATATTGGTATACAAGTCATAAGCGGCCTCTAGCAAAACATTATGACTACCCAAGTTGTACGAATATCAAATCGATATAACCTAATCAATAGTGTATATAACATCCTTTTGTCACACGATATCCTTTTAATCAAACATAAGGCATGGAATTGTTATCCAACATGTTCAATCGTACTAGTCTCGATTTCTAGGTAGACTGAAAACATCTAAGTGACATTGATCAATATCAATTCATTTAGACTAGGCCTTTTAACAGTCTAACACATCGAGGGATCCACTGGATATCTCTCTTTATATGAGAGGGACAAATTCTATCTTGATTACACAACTTCACCACATTATTCACACAAGTAACCAATCACAACCTTTATAATCGTCGGTTAAAGACAATGTTTGATTGCGTCAAATCCTGTATTCTTAATGTTGAAGTCTCTGGTAATCTCAAGTCAGAGGACTGAAAAATATACCTATCATGAGAAACAACTATGACTTAATCCATGTGATGTTCTCATAGCAAGGTCGGTCCAGTACTTTGTTCCCTAACAAGTACTCATGATCTTGATTCGTATTCTATACGTATGATCATCGTATGATCATCAATCAAGACTCACACTAGTCTTAATTCATTATAGTTCCCAGTATAATAATCGACTAGGGACATTTAGGATATTTCTGTAAATACCCATGGATCCTATTATAATGTAAACATGCAAATCAATTATAATAAACAACAAATGAAATCCTCTATTTTATTAACTAAAATGTATTCCTAAAGACTGTTAATGGATTGACCTAGGGCACATTTCCCAACAGTGCTCCCCCTTGTTGGAGCTGTGGAGGGGAGCTTAAGCTCCCTTTATTGGGCCCCTCTGCCTCCGGCGTTGACTACGCTAGGGGGCCTGTGGCGGCTGGCCAGTGGGCCACCGCCTCCCCTGTTCGGCCGCCGTCGAAGAGGAGGATGGGTGGTGAACCACCCCTTCCCTCCCCGCTCTATGGTTCATATGGGTGTTGGGAAATGTGCCCTAGGTCAATCCATTAATAGTCTTTATGAATACATTTTAGTTAATAAAAAATAGAGGATTTCATTTGTTGTTTATTATAATTGATTTGCATGTTTACATTATAATAAGATCCATGAGTATTTACAAAAATATCCTAAATGTCCCTAGTCAATTATTATACTTGAACTATAATGAATTAAGACTAGTGTGAGTCTTGATTGATGATCATACGATGATCATACGTATAGGAATACGAATCAAGATCATGAGTACTTGTTAGGGAGCAAAGTACTGGACCGACCCGCTATGAGAACATCACATGGATTAAGTCATAGTTGTTTCTCATGATAGGTATATTTTTTAGTCCTCTGACTTGAGATTACCAAAGACTTCAATATTAGGAATACAGTGATTTGACGCAATCAAACATTATATTTAATCAGACGATTATAAAGGTTATGATTGGTTACTGTGTGAATAATGTGGTGAAGTTGTGTAATCGAGATAGAATTTTTTCCTCTCATATAAAGAGAGATATCCAGTGGATCCCTCGATGTGTTAGACTGTTAAAAGGCCTAGTCTAAGTGAATTGATATTTATCAATGTCACTTAGATGTTTTCAGTCCACCTAGAAATCGAGACTAGTACGATTGAACATGTTGGATGACAATTCCATGCCTTATGTTTGATCAAAAGGATATCGTGTGACAAAGGGATGTTATATACACTATTGATTAGGTTGTATCGATTTGATATTCGTATAACTTGGGTAGTCATAATGTCTTGCTAGAGGCCGCTTATGACTTGTATACCAAAATGTGTTTTGGTACACTGCCAACGTTGTATGACTCTATTGGGTCGCACACTGAGAATGGTTTTGCGAGATTTTAAGATGGTTCAGAAAAACGAATTTTATATGATAAAATTCATGACAGAAACGTCCTTGCAGTGTGTTACACTTATACTTCTTTAAGTAGGGGTATATGTGTAATTTACTTAACCGTCTATATACAAGGGCTGTATAAATAGACGCTTTAAGTTAGAATACAAGAAAAAAAAGATTTAAAAAGGGTTGAAACTCTATTTTCGTTTTAAGAAATGACTTAGGGTTTTTGGTATGCTCTGAATCGTTTTGGAGAGAAACAAAAAAGTTTGGTATTCTCTCGAAGCTAGCACTTCAAATCTTGGCCGCCGTTCATGTGTGGACTGCTGATAGAGGGCGTTCGTTGTTGGCAGCACCTTAGAGATCGATTAACCTTCAAAAAGGTACATTGCGACTGAGGTATGATTAAGTTTTCATAGTTTAAACATTTTTAATGGAATTAGATTCGGACCCTGTTGGGGTTTTTGTCAAAATTGTTTTGTAATCTCCACTGCGCATTAACCCCAAAATCCAACAGTGGTATCAGAGCCTTCGAGTTTGATTCCATTAAAGTCATTGCATGTTTTTTTTATGATATATGATTGAAAACATGTTAATAGTTGATGTATATATGATATACATAAGTTTTCTGTGAGATTTATTATCATGTTTTGTGTATATGATACATATATTCGTGATTTAATTGAAATTAGTTTCGTACATGCTAGTAACCATGTTAGGTTAATTTGAATAATTTTAATGAATTGAGTTTTGTGTTATATGATCCATGACACCATTAGGTTCGATTGGGATAATAGTTCATGATTCAATTACATGTTTGTGATTATTTGGATGAAGATCGAAATTGCAAATAATTAATTTTCAAAATTATTTATTTATCTTGTTATATCTATTTTGTTATGAAGTTTCTATTTGATAAAGATAGATAACAATTAGATTAGGAGACATGCAAAATCGGTTTCATTATCCCTATTGGATAGGAGATAAATATGGAGAAGTTTGTTATTGGTGATATGCTAAGATTCAAATATCTAAAGTCCTAATTGGATTAGGATAAGATGATTAGTTAGATGTGGGCCCGGGATAATTAAAAATGTTTTAATTGACTTAATTTTAGATAAATTAAGGGGTAAATTTAGTATAGTAAAATCAGCAAAAAATATGATTTTCTATAGCGAATTTCAACTTTCGGAATTGAGATTCGTCTTCTAAAAAAAAACAACGGGGGCGCTGCCCCCTGTACCCCCCATCCGCTGACTGGTCAGCGGAACCACCACCCACTGACCGGCCAGCGGGACCGCCGTCTAACTAACCTTAGCGTACAGAAATTCTTTCATTAGTGAACAATATAAAAATCTCCAAATTGTTTAGTGATTTAACAAATTAATAAAATATATGATATTTCACTGTTTACATAAAATCACTAAAATTGAATAAAATCCCTCTATTAAATTTTAAGTCTCATGCCATCCATTTTAAACACTTGTCAAGGCCTCGATCACACTAATACAGTTTCAACCATAGCTGGGTGTATTGTGTTATCTTGGTGAGACAAGTTAGGTAAGAGTTGCCTAAATGCTTAAAATGGTCCGACTTAATACAGCCATCAAAATAGTTTTGAGCTTTAGGCAAATGATTAGATAAAAACATGCTAAGACATAAG
Organism: Stephania japonica; assembly: GCA_039657345.1. NCBI lineage: Eukaryota > Viridiplantae > Streptophyta > Magnoliopsida > Ranunculales > Menispermaceae > Stephania > Stephania japonica. The sequence goes on from CM077561.1 coordinate 31,924,054, forward strand.
ATGTCCCATATCTCATAAGAAGGATCTAAAATTACATAAGATGTAATTGGTAATTGTTACCTACCTAAATAATCTAGTTCTGTGTGTCATGCCATAGCTGTCATAGAATTAGGTGAAATATGGATTTTAGTCCCCTAAATAAACAATGTGTTTTAGGAGGGTTGTTAATTTAGTGGGAGTTTATTCCTCTATGCTAAAATAAACTTTGCATAATCTTTATTGTAGATCAATGGCCTCTTCAAGTAACAATAATCCCCTGTCACTGCGATCTATCCATGAGAAGGATAAGCTATCTGAGACTAACTTTCTTGACTGGTTCAGAAACTTGAGAATCATTCTCAAGCATGAACGCAAGTTGTATGTTCTGGATACTCCAATCCCTGAGGACCCACCAGCCAATGCTACGAAAGCTGTGAAGGATGCGCATAATAAGCATATCAATGATTCTACTGATGTTGCATGTATTATGCAAGCAACTATGGTTCCTGAACTTCAGAAGGACATGGAACTAATGGAAGCCTACGACATTGCTATAACGCTGAAGGAAATTTTCCAACAGCAAGCTAGGCATGAAAGGTTCGAGACAGTCAAAAACCTACATTCTTGCAAGATGACCGAGGGTGCGTCAATTAGTCCTCATGTTATGAAGATGAAGGGCTATGTTGACCAGCTTGATAGACTCAGATTTCCCATAAGCCAAGAGTTGGCTACGGATTTGATCCTAAATTCATTACCAGAAAGTTACTCACAATTTGTGATGAACTACAATATGAATAATATGGAGAAATCAATTTCAGAGTTGCATTTGATGCTCAAAACTGCTGAACAAAATATCAAGAAACCCTCTAGTAATGTGTTGATGGTCCAAATGGGAAAGGGAATGAAGAAGAAAGGCAAATGCAAGGCTAAAGTTGCCAAGCCTGCTGCTGCACCTGTCGCAAAGCCTGTGGAACAAGTCAAGCCCCAGCCTGTTCCTGCTTCAAAGCACCAAAAGGAAAAGGAAGGAAATTGTCATTTCTGCCATGCATCTGGACATTGATTCAGAAATTGCAAACTCTATCTGGAATATCTAAAGAAGAAAAAGGGTAGTGCGACTACTACCTCAGGTATTTATATTATTGAAATTAATTTATCTACTAGTGATTGCTGGGTATTGGATACCGGATGTGGATATCACATTTGTATAAATGTGTAGGGACTCACCAGAAGTAGAAAGTTGAAGAAAGGAGAAGTCATCCTCCGCTTAAGGAATGGAGCAAGAGTTTCTGGCCTGGCTGTTGGATCATATGACTTAGTCTTACCTAGTGGACTGATCTTAACTTTAAATAATTGTTATTTTGTGCCTGCCTTGAGCAGAAACATCATTTCTGTTTCATGCTTGGATATGGATGGTTTTGATTTTATTATTGCGAATAATAGATGTTCCTTTTCTCGTAAAGGAATATTTTATGCAAATGCTGATTTGTGTGATGGTCTTTATATTCTAAGCATGAAAAGGTCCACTGATACTCCAGTCTTTAACATAAATACAAAGAGTTTTAAGTCAAATGATTTGAATCAAACCTATCATTGGCATTGTCGTCTCAGGCACATAAATGAGAAACGTATAACGAAGCTCCATAAAGATGGACTTCTAGATTCATTTGATTTAGAAACATATGAAACGTGAGTATCTTGTTTACGAGGCAAGATAACTAAAAGTCCCTTTACTAGACACAGTGAAAGGGCAAGTGATTTATTAGGTCTAATACATACTGATGTATGCGGTCCTATAAACACAATGGCTAGAGGAGGTTATCACTACTTCGTTATGTAACGACCCGTTATAAATTAACGTCGTTATTTTAATTATTCAGATTAGAACGCCAGCTCAGATGACACGTGGAAACTGTGGAGAGACTAGACCTGAGATTGACTTAGGTAATTGATTCTGTTTTGATGGTTGACCGGTTCTGCAATGTATGTTTATATCATTATGTAAAATCTATCATAGGTGTGTATTTACATTTATTGTCGGGCAAGTTGTGAGTTGGGGTTTGTGTCGTTAGGCAGGTCAACGCGGGGGTTCGAGAGCTGTGAGACCGGGCGTTGGGGTTGATTAGATTAAGTTATTAAGCATGACTAAGGTTGAGGAGTTAATTTAATGGAAAGTTAAAATAACCTTAGGCTATAATTCAATTAGTTACACTAAGTGTGGGACCGCCTTGGGGTGTATGTCAGACGCGGGGCATGGGGTACCGGGTAGTCGGGAAACTAGTGTGATCTTATTTACAATTTATAGAATTTATTTGAGAATTTAAGAAATTTATAGGAGTTAAATCAAATGATAGCAAAAAGGTGCTATAGTTGTAGCTGGAAAATTAGAAATCCTTATATAGTTCTCGAGATGCACATTTAAGGTGGACTATATCATGATAAGGTATTCAAAATTAGGAGTGACATAGGGTGGTTAGTGACCCTAGGATTATCCTTAGGATTTGTGCACACACTTGATCAAAACCAAGTATATATACATGGTTGATGGGTCAAATGGGTGAGAAAAGAGAGATTGGAATAGAGGGATCGGTGGAGAAGAAAAAGAAGAAGAAGAAGAAGAAGAAGAAGAAGAAGAAGAAGAAGAAGAAGAGGAAGATTATCAGCTAAGGTGAAGGGAGTGAATCAAGGTCATCCTAACAAGATTTAAGGTATGGATTCATTATAAGTGAGATTTTATGAAATTTTGGGTTGTGGTTGGAAAGTTTATGGAATTTGAATCTAGAAGAATCAAACTCTGTATTTTGTTGAGATTTCATGTGCATAAGTTTGGTTCTATGTGGTTGTTGTAGTTGATCAAGTTTGAGAGAGATTGGATAATTTTGTGGAAATGGGTTTTGAAACATGATTTTTATGATTTGTTGATTTTGAGGTTTGAGCTCGATAAATTTGTGTTTAATGGTGTTTTTGGTGTTAATGAGCCATGTAGGAGGTGTGGAAATCGAATATATGGATTTGAGTGGTGTTTGGAATCCAGAAATTTGAATCTAGAAAAGCTGGACAGAGCGTCATTAGCGCGCTAATAGGAGGACCTAGCACGCTAATTACCCTATGGAAAATGATGATGAACAGTGACGAAGATCAATTAGCACGCTAATTGATCTCATTAGCGCGCTAATTGTCCACTGGAACTTAAAATTTTGAAAATGAAGAAATGAGTCTAAATAACATTATAAACCCATTAATTGACCTTAAACCCTCACAAATGAATCCCAGGAATCCCAAGATAGTAAAATCGAGTCGGGGAAATTAGTGGAGGATCAGACCGCGGGTATTCGGAGTTTTTGAGCGCGGATTGAGGTATGTAAAACCCAATTGAACACCACTATTGCATTTACTTGTTTGTTCATTGAGCTTTAATTCCTTGTTAATCTGAGTCTATTATTGATGGGAACGGTGGAGTTCCGGTGTTTCTTCGGGTGTGTGGGTCGCTTGAGAGAAATTGTGACTTGGGACAGTTTGCGGGGTCATTGGAGTACGGTATGACCGGGCCACTGGTTCTAAGTTCACTTCTTATGTAGCTGTTTCACACCCATTTGTTTTCTTAGTGTTGATATTCATGCAATCCATTTTGAGCAGTTGACTGCATTATTTTTCTTTTATGCTAATTGCATGATTATTCCACACTATTTACTGACTTCTATTCATGTTTTTTCAATTAAATGCCTGGTGGTTTTCCCTGGGATTTTACTTACTAGACTCGTTATCTGATTTTTGTGATAACTGAGTGCAGATCCTAGTACCAGCTTAGGTAAGGAGATTCTTGGCGATTATATCTGACTTGCCTACGCCGAGGCCTGTTAGTACGTGCGTTGTTAATTATTGTTTTTGATATTTTGTATTATTAGGACGGGAGACCAAAATCACTATCGTACTTGTATATATTACTGTTGTAGTTGATCGCCTATATGCATGTACAGCCGGGTTTTCCACTATAGGAGGAATAATGAAAACTAATATAACACATTTTTGGTAATTCACAAGACTTCCCCTGTTACTTATGGATTTACATAATAAATTGTGAGATTATTAGATAATAGGATAGAGAAGTGACGTGGCAGTTACTTCTGTTGCATGAGTTGGAGAAGTGACTGTTGCACGGGGTGACCCTGGATTTTGGGGCTGCCACAGTTGGTATCAGAGTGAGGTTTCGAGGAACCTCGAAATAAAAATTTGGCAAGAACATAAAAATTAAGTCAAATTAGATTTGGAAACCTGATGAAATTGCCTAGAACTTTTAGTTGGGAAGCAATAGAAACGGGTAGAGTAAGGATGTTATGTGATATATGTATTTGTTGTATATATACATACTATACGCATGCGTATATTGGGAACTTATTCGGATACGCAAATCGATGCAGACCACTATGGACGGGCAGACTCCTACCACCTCGCCTGCTATACAGCATGAGGTTAGGGAGATGAGTGATCATACTAGTAGAGAGGTAGCCGATCTACGAGCTATGATGCAGAGAGTCATAAATCAGCAGTTATTGCAGCAGACCCAGATGGCTGAGCTCATGGAGTACATACGGAGCTCGAGGATACCAGTAGTAGCACCGACTGCTGAGTTAGCTGCACCTACCCCTTCGGTTGTGATTGCATCAGCAGCTAACACACAGGCAGCGGTGTTAGAGCCATTGATAGAGAGGGCTAAGTCCAGTGAGACACCAGCAGAGACTACTGAGGTGACGCCTGCTACTACAGAGCAGCAGTTAGTTGTTTCGACTGGCAGGAGTAACATGTCAAAAGCAGCCAAGATGGTGAAAGATTTTATGAGATTCAACACCACTTACTTCACTGGAGTCAGTGATCCTGAAATTGCCGGCCGGTGGTTGATGACACATCAACGACTACACCAGTTGTTAGAGGTACCCGAGGCGGATCAGGCACGTATCTCGGGATATTGCTTGAGAGGTCAGGTAGCGGTATGATGGACCACCTACACTGACACACATTCTACACCATCAACGTGGGCAGAGTTTCGACAGTTATTTCTCGATGAGTATATTCCTACTGAGGTGCAGTTTAGATTGAGGGAACAGTTCTTGAGTTTGAGACAGGGTACCATGTCGGTGTCACAGTACATGGATCGGTTCAAGTATCTTATGATGTATGCCATGGATGTGACAAACACTGAGAGACTCTAGATTTATTATTTCATTAGGGGTCTGGATGAGAGGATTGGTGGGGTTATTGTTGCGACTGGTGTGGAGACGCTACATATTGTTTATGATAGGGCATTGGCTCGTAAGAAATACCTACGACACAGAGGCGAGCTTATGGATAGGTCTGGACAGAGTTCTCGATCTAATCAAAGGCCCAAGAGACAGAGGGATCAATCTAATCGGTAGAGACATGATCAGGGGCGACGAGATAGGCGTCCAGAGCAGCGGAGAGGTAATGATAGGCAGTTGGTGTATGCTACTATATCTGCACCTGCTGAGCAGCAATGACGACAGCCTCCGCCACAGCACCAGTATAGACATCAGGGTGACCGGGACAGGGGTCAGAGGGACCGGGGTCAGGGTCAGAGATCTGATGACAGGTATACTGGGAGGTGAAAGACACGCAGATGTTTTAGATGCGGTCAGCGAGGACACTTGCGATATGAGTGTAGAGCACCATCACCTCGACGGGATCAGGATGCAGATAGGGACAGAGTGCACGCGGTAGCACAGCCAGATTTAGCAGCTACTAGACAGCTAGTTGAGGGTACGTTATACATTCATAGTAGACTTATTCATGCTATGTTTGATTCTGGTAGTACACTATATTTTATTGTTGGACGGTTAGTAGGGGAGTTAGGGTTACACACACGCATACTAGAGACCCATCTTGTCCTCAACACGGCTGCTGGGGATAATATTTACCCTAACCGGATAGTTCGGAACGTCATGATTGAGGTTTTCGGACATCAGTTACCAGCTGATCTATGAGTATTGGAGTACTTAGAGTTTGACGCACTCTTTGGAATGGATTGGCTGTCAGCTTACCATGCACATATAGATTGTTATGAGAAGAGGGTAGATTTTAGTATTCCGAGTTTACCAGAGTTTCATTTGACTGGGACTGCGTCAGTGTTACCTATTACGAGGGGTAGATTAGCGACTACTCAGGAGATGGAGGAGTTTGCAGCTATCGTTGAGCCTGAGACTCGAGTATCTACCAGGATTGAGGATGTACCGGTAGTTAGAGATTTTGCTAACGTTTTTCCTGATGATTTACCCAGATTGCCACCTCCTAGAGCGATAGAGTTTATTATAGATTTGATACCTGGGACACAACCTATATCTAGCAGACCCTATCGGATGTCACCGGTGGAGCAGGAGGAGGTCAGGAGACAGTTAGAGGACTTGCTGGCGAAGGGATTTATTCACCCTAGTATGTCACCATGGGCCCGCCAGTGTTATTTGTGAGGAAGAAGGATGGATCGATGAGGATGTGTATAGACTACCAGAAGCTGAATCAGGTAACGATCAAGAATTGTTACCCACTTCCGAGAATTGATGATCTATTTGATCAACTGAAGGGTGCCCAGTTCTTCTCGAAGATTGATTTACACTCAGGATATCATCAGTTGCGGATTCGAGAAGAGGACATTAAGAAGACCGCTTTCAGTACCAGATACAGATTATTCGAGTTTAGAGTGTCATCGTTTGGGTTGACGAACGCTCCGACAGTTTTCATGGATTTGATGCATAGGGTGCTGAGACCTTACTTGGATAGATATGTGATAGTCTTCATTGACGATATTTTGATATGCAGTCGGACTCGAGAGGATCATGAGAGTCATTTTCGATCAGTACTGACGACGTTGAGGGAGCATCGACTGTATGCTAAATGTATTAAGTGTGAATTTTGGATGAAGGAGGTGAAATTTTTGGGACATGTCATTAGCAGTCAGGGCATATCTGTTGAGGGAGACAAGGTTAGAACGGTGATTGACTGGAAGAGACCAGAAAATGTTTTTGAGATACGGAGTTTCTTAGGCCTAGCAGGTTATTACTGTTGATTTGTACCGGATTTCTCCATGATTGCAGCACCAATGACGAGACTAACGAAGAATGATGTTTCTTTTGACTGGTTTGAGGAGTGCGAACAGGCATTCCTGGAGTTGAAGAAGAGATTGACTTCTGCACCAGTATTGACTTTACCTGAGCCAGGTAAGGAGTTATCAGTTTACACGGATGCTTCAAGGACTGGACTGGGATGTGTGCTGATGCAGGAGGGACGATCAGTGGCGTACTTATCCAGGAAGTTGAGACCATATGAGTGTAACTATCCCGTACATGATTTGGAGCTTGCAACAGTTGTTTTTACGCTCAAGGCTTGGAGGCATTATCTCTATGGAGAGAAGTTTGTGTTGTACACCGACCATCAGAGTCTACGTTATATTTTCACGCAGAGGGATCTTAATATGCATCAGAGGAGATGGTTAAAGTTGCTGAAAGATTATGATTTCACGATCGAGTATCATCCTGGCAAAGCCAACGTGGTAGCGGATGCTTTAAGTAGATGCGGAGTCGACAGTCAGGATAATAAGCGACATATGGGACTGTTAGAGGCAGCATCATTGATGAGCATGTCAGACGTTGTAGCTACGCACAATGTTCAGATGTGTGGTCAGATAAGAGTTTCGACAGTGTCACTAGAGCGGGTATCGGAGTGTCAGAGGGCTGATGGGCTCTATGAGAGGTTCAGTGGTTTGGCACGGTATCCCGAGTGCATTGATTGGGAGGAGACATCTGACGGATGTTTACGGCACCAAGGTCGACTATGGGTACCAGCAGAGCCAGAGATACGTAATAGTATACTAGAAGATGCTCACCGATCGTGATACACAGTTCATCCAGGCAGAACCAAAATGTCATGATTTGCGGAGATTATTTTGGTGGCAGGGGATGAAGGCTGATGTCGGCGAGTATGTTCGATGATGTCATATATGTCAGCAGGTGAAGGTTGAGCATAGGCGACTTGGAGGATTGTTGCAACCGTTACCCATTCCTCAGTGGAAATGGGAACACATTACCATGGATTTTGTCAGTGGATTACCGTAGACTACCAGGCAACATGATGCAATTTGGGTGGTGATAGATAGACTGACGAAATTGGCGCATTTTATACAAGTTTCCATGAGATACACGTTTCCTCAGTTGAGCAAACTGTTCGAACAGGAGATTATCAGACTGCATAGGGTACCAGTTTCCATAGTATCTGATCGAGATCCCAGGTTCACCTCGAGGTTTTGGAAGGCGGTGCAGGATTAGTTTGGTATTAGATTGCAGTTCAGGCCTATCATCCGTAGACAGATGGCCAGTCTGAGAGATTGATACAGATTTTAGAGGATATGCTCCGAGCTTGCATTTTACAGTTTGGAGGTTTATGGGAGGATTATTTACCCTTGTGTGAGTTTGCCTACAACAACAGCTATCAGGCTAGTATCGGGATGCCACCATTTGAGGCATTGTGTGGGAGGCCCTGCAGATCACCCGCGTGTTGGGCAGAGCCGGAGGATACAGTTACCGTGGGGCCGAAGATAGTTGTTGATCACACAGAGAAGATTAGACAGATTCGGCAAAGGCTTCGAGCAGCACAAGATAGACAAGAAGTATGCTGATAGATACCACGACAGTCTGAGCTATAAAGTTGATGATATGGTTTATCTGAAAGTTTCTCCTTGGAAGGACCAGCAGAGGTTCGGAATTAAGGGGAAACTTGCGCCGAGATTTATTGGGCCATATCGAGTTGCAGAGAGAGTTGACAATGTGGCGTACTGGTTAGATTTACCGGTGGAGTTAGCAGGGATTCATCCTACCTTCCACATTTCGATGTTACGATTGGCTAGGACAGGGCCACGACCCATGGTTGATGTGCGACAGGTTGATGTGCAGCCTAACGCAACTTATAAGGAGCGACCGTTAGCGGTATTAGATCGTAAGGTTCAGACTCTCAGGAATAGGGAGATATCCAAGGTACTCATACGATGGCAGCATCATGGTACGGAGGGACTTACCTAGGAGTTGGAGTCGACTATGTGGGAGCATTATCCTCAGCTATTTCCATGGTAAGTTTCAATTATAACCTAAATTTCGGGACGAAATTTCTTTTAGTTGGGAAGAATTGTAATGGCCTATTATAAATTAACGTCGTTATTTTAATTATTCAGATTAGAACGCCAGCTCATATGACACGTGGAAGCTGTAGAGAGACTAGACCTGAGATTGACTTAGGTAATTGATTCTGTTTTGATGGTTGACCGGTTCTGTGATGTATGTTTATATCATTATCTAAAATTCATCACAGGTGTGTATTTACATTTGTTGTCGGGCAAGTTATGAGCTGGGGTTTGTGTCGTGAGGCAGGTCAACGCGGTGGTTCGAGAGCTATGAGACCGGGCGTTGGGGATTGATTAGATTAAGTTATTAAGCATGACTAAGGTTAAGGAGTTAATTTAATGGAAAGTTAATATAACCTTAGGCTATAATTCAATTAGTTACACTAAGTGTGGGACCGCCTTGGGGTGTGTGTCGGACGCGGGGCATGGGGTGCCGGGTAGTCGAGAAACTAGTGTGATCTTATTTACAATTTATGGAATTTATTTGAGAATTTAAGAAATTTATAGGAGTTAAATCAAATGATAGAAAAAAGGTGTTATATTGTAGCTGAAAAATTAGAAATCCTTAGATGGTTCTCGAGATGCACATTTAAGGTGGACTGTGTCATGATAAGGTGTTCAAAAGTGGGAGTGACACAGGGTGGTTAGTGACCCTAGGATTATCCTCGAGATTTGTGCACACACTTGATCAAAACTAAGTATATATACATGGTTGATGGGTCAAATGGGTGAGAAAAGAGAGATTGGAACAGAGGGATCGGTGGAGAAGAAGAAGAAGAGGAAGATCATCAGCTAAGGTGAAGGGAGTGAATCAAGGTCATCCTTAACAAGATCTAAGGTGTGGATTCATTATAAGTGAGTTTTTATGAAATTTTGGGTTGTGGTTGGAAAGTTTAGGGAATTTGAATCTAGAAGAATCAAACTCTGTATTTTGTTGAGATTCATGTGCATAAGTTTGGTTCTATGTGGTTGTTGTCGTTGATCAAGTTTGAGAGAGATTGGATAATTTTGTGGAAATGGGTTTTGAAACATGATTTTTATGATTTGTTGATTTTGAGGTTTGAACTCGATAAATTTGTGTTTAATGGTGTTTTTGGTGTCAATGAGGCATGTGGGAGGTGTGGAAATCGAATATATGGGTTTGAGTGGTATTTGGAATCCAAAAATTTGAATCTGGAAAAGCTGGACTGAGCGTCATTAGCGTGCTAATAGGAGGACCTAGCGCGCTAATTACCCTCTGGAAAATAATGATGAACAGTGACGAAGATCAATTTGCGCGCTAATTGATCTAATTAGCGCGCTAATTGTCCACTGGAACTTAAAATTTTGAAAATGAAGAAATGAGCCTAAATAACATTATAAACCCATTAATTGATCTTAAACCCTCACAAATGAATCCCAGGAATCCCAAGACAGTAAAATCGAGTCGGGGAAATAAGTGGAGGATCAGACTGTGGGCATTCGGAGTTTTTGAGCGCGGATTGAGGTATGTAAAACCCAATTGAACACCACTATTGCATTTGCTTGTTTGTTCATTGAGCTTTAATTCCTTATTAATCTGAGTCTATTATTGATGGGAACGGTGGAGTTCCGGTGTTTATTCGGGTGTATGGGTCGCTTGAGAGAAATTGTGACTTGGGACACAGTTTGCGGGGTCATTGGAGTAGGGTATGACCAGGCCACTGGTTCTAAGTTCACTTCTTATGTAGCTGTTTCACACGCATTTGTTTTCTTAGTGTTGATATGTTGGGAAATGTGCCCTAGGTCAATCCATTAACAGTCTTTATGAATACATTTTAGTTAATAAAATAGAGGATTTCATTTACTGTTTATTATAATTGATTTGCATGTTTACATTATAATAAGATCCATGGGTATTTACAGAAATATCCTAAATGTCCCTAGTCGATTATTATACTGGGAACTATAATGAATTAAGACTAGTGTAAGTCTTGATTGATGATCATACAATGATCATTCGTATAGGAATACGAATAAAGATCATGAGTACTTGTTAGGGAACAAAGTACTGGACCGACCCGCTATGAGAACATCACATGGATTAAGTCATAGTTGTTTCTCATGATATGTATATTTTTCAGTCCTCTGACTTGAGATTACCAAAGACTTCAATATTAGGAATACAGTGATTTAACGCAATCAAACGTTGTCTTTAACCGGACGATTATAAAGGTTGTGATTGGTTACTGTGTGAATAATGTGGTGAAGTTGTGTAATCGAGATAGAATTTGTCCCTCTCATATAAAGAGAGATATCCAGTGGATCCCTCGATGTGTTAGACTGTTAAAAAGCTTAGTCTAAGTGAATTGATATTGATCAATGTTACTTAGATGTTTTCAGTCTACCTAGAAATCGAGACTAGTACGATTGAACATGTTGGATGACAATTCCATGCCTTATGTTTGATCAAAAGGATATCGTGTAACAAAAAGGATGTTATATACACTATTGATTAGGTTATATCGATTTGATATTCGTACAACTTGAGTAGTCATAATGTCTTGCTAGAGGTCGCTTATGACTTGTATACCAAAATGTGTTTTGGTACACTGCCAACGTTGTATGAGCCTATTGGGTCGCACACTTAGAATGGTTTTGCGAGATTTTAAAATGGCTCAGAAAAATGAATTTTATATGATAAAATTCATGACAGAAACGTCCTTGTAGTGTATTACACTTATACTTCTTTAAGTAGGGGTATATGTGTAATTTACTTAACCGTCTATATACAAGGGTTGTATAAATAGACGCTTTGAGTTAAAATACAAGTACGAAAGATTTTAAAAGGGCCGAAACTCTATTTTCGTTTTAAGAAACGACTTAGAGTTTTTGATATCCTCTGGATCGTTTTGGAGAGAAACAAAAAGGTTTGGTATTCTCTCGAAGCTAGCACTTTGAATCTCGTCCGCCGTTCGTGTGTGGACAGCTAGTAGAGGACGTTCGTCATTGGCAGCGCCTTAGAGATCGATTAACCTTCAGAAAGGTATTGCGATTGAGGTATGATTAAGTTTTCATAGTTTAAATATGTTTTAATGGAATCAGATTCGGATCCTGTTTTGGGGTTTTTCTCAAAATTGTTTTGTAATCTCCGCTGCGCATGAACCCCAAAACCCAACAGTGGTATCAGAGCCTTCGAGTTTGATTCCATTAAACTCATTGCATTTTTCTTATGATATATAATTGAAAGCATGTTAATAGTTGATGTATATGTGATATACATAAGTTTTCTATGAGATTTATTATCATGTTTTGTGTATATGATACATATATTCGTGATTTAATTGAAATCAGTTTCATACATGCAAGTAATCATGTTAGGTTCGAATAATTTTAATGAATTGAATTTCGTATTCTGTGATCCATGACACCATTAGGTATAATCTTTATTTTTGTGTATTGATGCATGGATGAAATCTCTGTAATTCAGTATGCATATTTAGGTTACATTAATTTAAGTTTATTAAATTGTAAAGTCTAAATATTAATTCGAAACTAATATGATTAGGTTCGATTGAGATAGTAATTCATGATCCAACTACATATTTGTGATTATTTGGATGAAGATCGAAATTGCAAATAATTAATTTTCGAAATTATTTATTTATCTTGTTATATCTATGTTGTTATGAAGTTTTTTATTTGATAAAGATAGATAACAATTAGATTAGGAGATATATGCAAAATCGGTTTATTTATCCCTATTGGATAGGAGATAAATATGGAGAAGTTTGTTATTTGTGATATGCTAAGATTCAAATATCTAAAGTCCTAATTGGATTAGGATAAGATGATTAGTTAGATGTGGGCCCGAGTTAATTAAAACGTTTTAATTGACTTCATTTTGGATAAACTAAGGGGTAAACTTGGTATAGTAAAATTAGCGAAAAATATGATTTTTTATAGCGAACGGGACCGCCGTCTAACTAATCCTAGCGCACGGAAATTCTTCTATTAGTGAATAGCATAAAAATTTCCTAAATTGTTTAGTGGTTCTACAAATCAATAAAATATATGATATTTCATTGTTTAATTAAAATCACTAAAACTGAATAAAATCCCTCTATTAAATCTTAAGTCTTGTGCCATTCAATTTTAAACACTTGTCAAGGCCTCGATCGCACTAATATAGTTTCAGCCATAGTTGAGTGTATTATGTTATCTTGGTGAGATAAGTTGGGTAAGAGTTACCTAAATGTTTAAATTGGTCCGACTTAATAAAGCTATCAAAATAGTTTTGGACTTTAGGCATATGATGAGATAAAAACATGCTAAGACATAAGATGTCCTGTATCTCATAAAAGTATCTAAAATTACATAAGATGTAATTGGTAACTGTTACCTACCTAAATAATCTAGTTCTGTGTTTCATGCCATAGCTGTCATAGAATTAGGTGAAATATGGATTTAGTCCCCTAAATAAACAAGTATGTTTTAGGAGGGTTGTTAATTTAGTGGGAGCCTATTCCTCTATACTAAAATAAACTCGCATAATCTTTATTGTAGATCAATGGCCTCTTCAAGTAACAATAATCCGCTGTCACTGCGATCTATCCTTGAGAAGGATAAGCTATCTGGGACTAACTTTCTTGATTGGTTCAGAAACTTGAGAATCGTTCTTGTAACGACCTAAATATTCTCCGACCCATTTTCAAGGTATTTTATTAATTTATATTAAAGTATTGTGAACGAATGAAATTGTTACACAAAATTAATCTTAACAAGACTTGGATTTAATGAAAATAGATGGAATGAGCTCCACAAGGAAATTGGGCCCATAGGGGTATTTACGTAATTTTGGGTTAAATTGGTGAAAAACCCTAACTATATAAGGATAAGTTGTAAACCCTAGTCACCCTATTTGTTGTTTCAACAAACTTGGAGAGGGAGGAGAAGAAGAGGAGGTTTGAACATCCAAGGAGAGGTAATCTTTTGGTGGTTTTCTTTCTTTTTCTTTTCTCTCTTCTTTTCTTCTTTTCTTATTTTCTTATTTTCTTCTTCTTTGGTTTGGTGATTTGGAGGAAGAGGGAAAGGGGGGTGGCGGCGCCACCAGGCGCCGCTGGAGGAGACAGCGGCGCCACAGCGCCGCTGAGGAGGAGAGACAATGGCGCGCCACCAAAAAGGGGGTGTGCTTGGCCACCCCATGAAGCCGTAAGGAAGAAGGGGGTGGCATTGCCCCCCTTCTTCCATCACCACCACCACCACCGCCACCACGACAGGTCAGCCGCGGTGGTGGGGTCCCCAGTGCCGGCGAGCACTGGGGACCACCCTCGGATCTCGATCCGAGGGTTGGGGTGGGTGGGGGGAAACCCCCACCCCGTAGAGCCGAAACGACAGGGGCGTCTACTCCTGCGTTTCGGTCCCGGGCGACAGGCCCCTGGGGGGCCGATCGGCCCCCTGGGGGGTTTGGACCCGGTTGACCAGCGGCTGGAACGTCCCTGGCCAACCAAACAGGGACCATTTGGTCCCTGTTCAACTAAACAGGGACCTGACCAAAATAAATAGAAAAAAATTAAAAAAAAAATTAAAATAAAATAGGAAAACTTACGGTGGGCGTCGACAACCTCGACAAAGCCCTTAATGGCACATCACGTGGGACCCACACCATTTGGGTTCCCAAATATGAATTTAAAAATTAGAATATACAACTTTAAATTTAGTAAAATTCTCATATAAAAATTGTATAAATTGCGTAGATTCGCGAGGCGGTTCACGTGGGACCCCAAACGTGCGAGGAGTCGGTATAGGCGTCGCGACGGGTCCAGGTAAGTGGGGAGCTTCGCTTATGCATTAAATATGGCTTGATTATTAGATAATTAGGAATGCATGTTTTGAATTTAACGACTTGGGAATGGGTTGCGTCGTGATATTGGTTTGGATCTCTATTATCTATGGAATTGTGAATACATTGTCTTGCCTTTTATGTTATTCGGTGCCCAGAGAGTGTGTGGTAGTTAACCACCGAGGGCCAAATTAGCAAGTGGTCTATATCTTGGACGCCCCAGAGTGTGTGGTAGTTAACCACCGAGGGTTTGCTTGACTAATTGAATGCATAAAGTGAATTATTCGAGGGTAAAGGTTTGGAGTTACCATCCTTTGCTATTTGATGATTCTTTGAGACGTGTAGCGGTGACGGCTTGGATGAATCTATCTTTGTTTTGGTGCGATTATCTAGAGGGCGTAATGGCCATTGCGTTTCCACTGATCTTTGTACCAATTCGAAAATAGATGATTCGGTCACCGGATCCTTACCAATATCTAGTTCGCATTGAATGGAACAACGACTTATATTAATATTTATATCTATCGCATTTTATTTAAATATTTCATTTAACTTTATTTGTATGTCATGTGTAAATTTATAAATGAAAAGTGATGAATATTATTATGCATGACATATATGAATGTTTATCAAATGTGTTGTAAAACTGTTAGGCTTTTATGTTTAGTATGGTGATTGGAATACGAATTGAAATATTGATATATAGAATTATTGAATATCTAAAGTAGATATGGAAATAATATTTAGACATTTCTTATTAGAATATAATTCCATTTTTCATAACTACGATGAGCATAAACCGTATATTTAATTGTATCGAATTATGTGCTAAATTATTATGCTTATAAGTTTGTTTTGATTTACATGTATTCAGTTATTACATGTTGTGTTATGCGTATGGATTGGATGTCATGTAGAATTTGCATGAGTATTAGGTAGTACTTGCATATTTGATGTTTGAGCGAATCTTTCCCCTTATTGAGCATCGTTGGTTCTTTAGCTCACCCCACTCTACCCCACAGGTCCCTCTACCAGCGCGATAGACAAGAAAGGCAAGGGAAAGGATTTATCTTGAAGTGCCTTCATATGTGAGACCCATATAATACTAGTTTATTATTAATATTAATCTTTTTGTAAATCTCGTACGTGGGTTATAGTTTGCGAATTAGTTAATGGGTAGTTTTGAACCTTTATAATATTATTCTGAGGTTGTATGAGATATTTAATATTAAAGATGATTGATATTAGTATGATATACAGGTTATATGGTTTTGTTGTGATTATTTATCACACACTTATTATATATATATATTGTTTAGAATGATTATTCCGCAGGTTATTTAGGCGTGCCAAGTCGTTATTTGGGCCTGGTTCAGGTATCGGGTCTAAGTAACGGTTTGGGCCGGGCGACCCGACCCTAGGTCGGGGGAGGGTCGTCACAGTTGGTATCAGAGCCTAGGGATTAGAACCTAGGGAAACATTAGGTTAGGGAAACCTAAGGTTTAGAGCCTTAAATTTAAAAAGGTTGAGTTTAAGTCGAGCAAATCTATGGTATGGGACATCGATTTGAGTCGACTTAATGTGCACAAATATCCAAATTTTAGATTGGGAAGGGATCGGAAATCCAAGATGAAATGTTAATATATTGTTATATGTTGATGAATGTAATATATTTATAACGTTAGATATATATTTTTTTTTACAAAATTCCTCAAATTATTGGACTAACCATTTGTTGCTCTACAGTGCACTATGAGTAACCATGGGGGAAGTTCTCATAATTTGAGGGATGCTCTCAGACGAGATGATAGACATTGGCGTAGGGAAATGGAGCAGCGCATCTCTTCTCGACGGAGTCACATCAAAAAGCTCTGCAAGAAATGGCGTCTGCTCAAGAAAGGAATATGGCTCGTATTATGGAACTTATTCAAACACAAGGAAATGGTAGAACAGCCGAGCAAGTGCAAGTAGGACAAGGGCCTAATCCTCCACAAGAACATGTTCATGAGCATCATATAGCAGGAAGGTGCCGATTCCGTTACAAATACGGTTGCAACACCGTACTGGAGGAGATAGGGATACGAGGCGTATCGGCGAGGCAAATTACGAAAGAGTTTATGAAATATGACATACCTCGTTTTTATGGGGATAGGGATCCCGTAGAGGCTGAAGCATGGATCTTGCACATGGATAAGAGGATGAAGACACTAAGTATTGATGAGTGGACTATGGTACCTCTAGTATCATTCTTGTTGGAGCATCGAGCCCACAAATGGTGGTTGTCCATTGAAAGAGCTCAAGGAACAAATATGTCTTGGACACAATTCAAGAAATTGTTTTATGATGAGTGGATTCCTGAATCAGTAAAGGCAGCTAAGATTTGAGAATTTCTTGACTTAGTGCAAGGCAGTATGAGTGTAGCAGATTATGCAGCGAAGTACAATGAATTAGCAGAGTTTGCGCATGAGTACGTTCCATCTGAGACGACGCGGAGGAGACATTTCGTTGATGGGTTGATAGAGGAGATTCACTCCCTAGTGGCAGCATCAGGGGCAGAGACATTTCAGAAGCATATAACAGGGCACTCGACTGTGAAGATGCACTCCGCATTGATGAGACACGTTCTAGTCGGTATGGTCAAGGCAAAAGAAATTTTGACAGTTATCAGAGGGGATCTGAGAAAAATTCAAAGAAATTTCGTTTTGGAGGAGCATCAAGTGTGCCGACACACTCGTGGTAGCATCGAAGGCCACACACATTTTGACGGGGACCACCACACCTTCCCATGTTTCCGTACCTTCGACTAACCAGGGTGTGACATTCAGACAGCCACGTCCACCACAACAGAGTAAGAATAGTGGCAGGGGATCGGTAGGGCCAAGGCCGAGTGTATCAGGAAGTGTCGCACAGCCACATTCGAATGCGCAGAAGCCACATGTTGTATGTTTTCGGTGCAAGACGCCGGGGCATTACAGAAGTCAATGTCCACACCCACCATCGTCTGAGGAGAGTGCAGCCCCAGTTGCTCGAGGAAGAGTTCATGCTATGGCGGAACAGGAACAGAGAGCCGCGCGATAGTTAGTCGCAGGTACGGTTTCAATTAATGGTCGTAACATGCATACATTATTTGATTCTGGTTCTACTATTTCTCTTATCTCGGGGGCTATGGTACATGCTTTGGGATTGACACCAATTAGAGCACACGCATACTTGATTTTGAGCACAGTCTCCACCGAAAAGATTTACCCTAATATGACATGTGAGGGGTGCATAATTAAAATTGGGGATCACATTATGCCGTTTGATTTGCGAGTGTTAGAATGTTTAGAATATGATGCACTATTGGGAATGGACTGGTTAGAGACGTATTACGCTAAGATTGATTGTTTCAATAAGACGGTGATCTTTCAGATTTCGGGCACTACTCCATTTAAGTTTAGAGGTTGTTCTTTGGCTAATGTTATCAGCCGAAGTAGAGTTGCGACTTTTGATGAGATAGAGACTATTGCGAGTCTAACTTCTATGGGAGAGAGGGACAAGAAGTCATAATTGAGAAGATTCCTGTTGTTAGGGACTTTCCGAGATGTTTTTCCTTCGATCTTCGGGACTTCCTCCACATCGAGACGTTGACTTTGTGATTGACCTCATTCCGGCACTGAGACAGTTTCTAAGGCACCTTACTGCGTGTGGCGGCTACCGAGTTGAAAGAGTTGAAGAAGCAATTAGAGGAGTTGACTCAGAAAGGCTTAATTTCCCCAAGTGTTTCGCCATGGGGAGCACCAGTGTTATTCGTGAAGAAGAAAGACGGTAGTTTGAGAATGTGTATTGACTACCGACAATTGAATAAGGTGACTATTCGGAACAAGTATCCGCTTCCCAAGATCGATGATTTATTTGACCAACTAAGGGGAGCAAGATTCTTTTCGAAAATAGATTTGAGATCGGGGTACCATCAGTTGCGCATACGAGAAGAAGACATACCAAAGACAACATTTAGTATACGATATGGTCATTTTCAGTTCACAGTGATGCCGTTTGGACTTACCAATGCACCAGCTATGTTCATGGATTTGATGCACCGTGTTTTCAAACCTTTCCTCGACCAGTTTGTGATTGTATTTATCGATGACATCATGATATATTCTAAGACTGAGTCGGACCATAGAAAGCATCTAAGGAAAGTGTTGCAGACATTAAGGGAACACAAACTTTATGCTAAGTTGAGCAAGTGTGAGTTTTGGGTTTCCGAAGTGAATTTTTTAGGCCATGTGGTGAATGTAGAGGGTGTGACAGTTGATCCTACAAAGATTGAGGCGATACTTAGATGGCCACAACCTAAAAATGCTTCGTAAATACGAAGTTTCTTGGGATTAGCAGTGGTATTATCGGCGCTTTGTACAAAATTTCTCGTCGATTGCTTCACCGCTTACTGAGTTGACGCGGAAGGATGTTACTTATGTTTGGAGTGATGCATGCAAAAAAGCTTTCCAATTGTTGAAAGAGCGTTTGACCACCGCACCTATTTTGGTACTACCGAGTCCGTAAGGAATTGTCGGTGTACACCGACGCTTCAGGGATTGGATTGGGAGGAGTACTAATGCAAGACAAGAAGGTAATCGCCTATGCTTCACGCCAACTGAAGATTCACGAGAAGAATTATCCAGTGCATGATTTAGAGTTAGCAGCAGTGGTGTTTGCTTTGAAACTGTGGAGACATTATTTGTACGGGGAAAAGTTTATTATTTACTCAGATCATAAAAGTTTGAAGTACCTGTTTACTCAGAGTGATTTGAACATGAGACAGAGGAGGTGGTTGGAATTCTTGAAAGACTACGACTTCACACTTGAGTATCACCCGGGGAAAGCGAATGTAGTGGCGGATGCTTTGAGCCGTATACGATTGGAGTCAGAGTCCGAGGTTGTAATGCAAATACATGAAGTACCTATAGAAGACTCAGATGTCATAAGGAGTCAAGAGCATGTTCAGATGAGAGCGGAGCCAGTGGCATTGTTTAGAGTGATTGATTGTCAGAGGGCCGATTCTGAGTATGGACGGTACAGGTCATTGGCAGATAACGGTGATGACAAAGATTGGAGACTGTCAGGTGATGGGGCGTTGAGGTTTCGAGATAGAGTATGGATACCATCTCATAGACAATTGAGAGATGATTTACTCAAAGAAGCGCATAGATCATGGTTTACAGTGCATCCGGGAGGCAACAAAATGTACCAAGATATGAAACGAATGTATTGGTGGCCGGGGATGAAAGTTGACATCGCTACTTACATTCAGAACTGCGAGATCTGTCAGCTAGTAAAAGCAGATCACCAAAAGCCGGGAGGATTATTGCAACCATTGCTTATTCCACAATGGAAGTGGGAACACATAGCTATGGATTTTGTTTCGGGGCTGCCGAACACACAAAAGGGACATGATGCGGTTTGGGTGGTTGTAGATCGTTTGACTAAGTCAGCACACTTTATTCCTATCTCCATGGGATATTCAGCATACAGACTTGGAGGCATGTACGTCAATGAAATTGTCAGATTACATGGAGTTCCGGTGACTATAGTGTCGGATCGTGATCCGAGATTTACCTCTCAGTTTTGGAGAGGGTTTCAGCGCCAGATGGGAACTCAATTCAATCTCAGGACGGCCTTTCACCCTCAGACTGATGGGCAGACCGAGAGATTGATTCAGATACTTGAGGACATGCTTCGAGCCTGTGTATTGGATTTCGGTGGAAGTTGGGAAAAGTACATTTCGTTGTGCGAGTTCGCATACAATAACAGTTTTCCAGCAAGTATTGGCATGGCACCTTTTGAGGCTCTTTATGGGAGACCGTGTAGATCTCCAGTTTGTTGGACCGAGGTCGGCGACGTGGTGTTGCTTGGACCAGAAATGGTTCATGATCAGACAGAAAGAATTAAGATTATTAGGCAACGACTAGAAACCGCCCAAAGCGTCGTCGAAAAAGTATGCCGATAAGAACCATCAAGATGTTGTATTCAAGGAAGGGGAATTCGTACTTTTGAAAGTTTCTCCTATGAAAGGGCATCACCGATTCGGGTTAAAAGGAAAGTTATCTCCAAGATTCATCGGACCATTCGAGATCAAGAAAAGGTGGGACCGTAGCCTTTCGTCTCAAGTTACCACCACACGGTTAGCGGGAGTACATGACGTTTTTCATATCTCCATGTTGAGGAAGGCACATAATAAACACGCACCGAGGATTGATTGGGGGCAAGTTGATCTAAGGGAGGACGTGTCCTATGATGAGCAGCCGATCCAGATAGTGGATAGGAAAATAAGAAAACTACGTAATAAGGAATACACAATAGTGCAAGTCCGATGGCAATTTCATGGGGAACAAGAGTTGACTTGGGAGCGGGAGGATTACATGATAGAGAATTTTCCATTTCTCTTTGAATCTTGAGGTATGACTTTGATTTAATTTCGATGACGAAATTCTTTTAAATTGGGGATATTGTAACGACCTAAATATTCTCCGACCCATTTTCAAGGTATTTTATTAATTTTATATTAAAGTATTGTGAACAAATGAAATTGTTACACAAAATTAATCTTAACAAGACTTGGATTTAATGAAAATAGATGGAATGGGCTCCACAAGGAAATTGGGCCCATAGGGGTATTTACGTAATTTTGGGTTAAATTGGTGAAAAACCCTAACTATATAAGGATAAGTTGTAAACCCTAGTCACCCTATTTGTTGTCTCAAGCATGAACGTAAGTTGTATGTCCTGGATGCTCCGATCCCTGAGGACCCACCAATCAATGCTACGAAAGCTGTGAAGGATGCGCATAATAAGCATGTCAACGATTCTACTGATGTTGCATGCATTATGTTGGCAACTATGGTTCCTGAACTTCGAAGGACATGGAACTAATGGAAGCCTACGACATGGCTGTAACGCTGAAGGAAATGTTCCAACCAGCAAGCTAGGCAAGAAAGGTTCGAGACAGTCAAGAACCTGCATTCTTGTAAGATGACTGAGGTGCGTCAGTTAGTCCTCATGTTCTGAAGATGAAGGGCTATGTTGACCAACTTGATAGACTTGGATTTCCCATAAGCCAAGAGTTGGCTACGGATTTGATCTTAAATTCATTACCAGAGAGTTACTCACAATTTGTGATGAACTACAATATGAATAATATGGAGAAATCAATTTCAGAGTTGCATTTGATGCTCAAAACCGCTGAACAAAATATCAAGAAACCCTCTAGTAATGTGCCTGATGGTCCAAAAGGGAAAGGGAATGAAGAAGAAAGGCAAAGGCAAGGCTAAAGTTGCCAAGGCGTTTCTTGCACCTATTGCAAAGCCTCGTGGAACAAGTCAAGCCCCAGCCTGTTCCTGCTTCAAAGCACCAAAAGGAAAAGGAAGGAAATTGTCATTTCTGCCATGCACCTGGAAATTGATTCAGAAATTGCAAACTCTATCTGGAAGATTTAAAGAAGAAAAAGGGTAGTGCAACTACCACCACAGGTATTTATGTTATTGAAATTAATTTATCTACTAGTGATTCCTGGGTATTGGATACCAGATGTGGATCTCACATTTGTATAAATGTGCAGGGACTCACCAGAAGTAGAAAGTTGAAGAAAGGAGAAGTCATCCTCCGCGTAGGGAATGGAGCAAGAGTTGCTGCCCCTAGCTGTTGGATCATATGACTTAGTTTTATCTAGTGGACTTATTTTAACTTTAAATAATTGTTATTATGTGCCTGCCTTGAGCAGAAACATCATTTCTGTTTCATGTTTGGATATGGATGGTTTTGATTTTATTATTGCGAATAATAGATGTTCAATTTCTCGTAAAGGCATTTTTTATGCAAATGCTGATTTGTGTGATGGTCTTTATATTCTAAGCATGAAAAAGTCCACAGATACTCCAGTCTTTAACATAAATACAAAGAGATCCAAGTCAAATGATTTGAATCAAACCTATCTTTGGCATTGTCGTCTTGGCCACATAAATGAAAAATGCATAACGAAGCTCCATAAAGATGGACTTCTAGATTCATTTGATTTGGAATCATATGAAACGTGCGTATCTTGTTTACTAGGCAAGATGACTAAAATTCCCTTTACTGGACACAGTGAAAGGGCAAGTGATTTATTGGGTCTAATACATACTGATGTATGCGGTCCTATAAACACAATAGCTAGAGGAGGTTACCAGTACTTTATTACATTTACTGATGATTTCAGCAGATATGGTTATGTATATCTTATGAAACATAAAGCTGAATCATTTGAGATGTTTCGAACATTTCAAAATGAAGTGCAGAATCAACTTGGTAAAACTATTAAAGCACTTCAATCAAATCGAGGTGGTGAATATTTGAGCCAAGAATTTGATGATCATCTTAGAAATTGTGGGATTGTCTCACAATTAACTCCACCAGCAACTCCACAATGGAATGGAGTTTCTGAAAGGAGAAATCGAACCTTATTAGATATGGTTTGATCTATGATGAGTTATGCGGATCTTCCATTATCCTTTTGGGGTTATGCATTACAAACTGCAGCTTTCACTCTAAATCGAATTCCTTTTAAAGCGGTTGATAAAACACCATATGAGATATGGTACGGTAAGAGACCTAGTTTGTCTTTTCTTAAGATTTAGGGTTGTGAGGCTTACGTAAAACGACAAGTCTCAGAAAAACTAGCACCTAAATCTGATAAGTGTTTATTTGTGGGGTATCCTAAGGAAACAAAAGGATATTACTTTTATAATCCCGCTGAGAACAAAGTGTTTGTTGCTCGATATGGTGTCTTTATGGAAAAACAGTTTATTTCAAAAGACACTAGTGGGAGAGAAATAAATCTTGAAGAAGTTCAAGAATCACAAATAAAAACTGAACCGCCACTGGAAGTTCAACAACGTTCTGAACCTGTTGAATCTCCACAAGTGACACAAGGCCCACGTAAATCTGGTAGGGTAAGACATGAGCCAGAGAGATTCGGATTTCTCATTACTAATAGTCGTGATGTGTTGCTTATAGATTAAAATGAGCCCACCACTTATCAGGAGGCTATGTCTGGACCAGACTCAGATAAATGGCTAAATGCCATGAACTCTGAGATGCAATCCATGTATGATAACCAAGTTTGGAACTTGGTTGATTTACCTGAAGGTGGTAAGACCATTGGATGTAAATGGATTTTCAAGAAGAAAACTGACATGGATGGCAAAGTGCATACTTTCAAAGCAAGACTTGTAGCAAAAGGTTTCAGCAGACTCAAGGTGTTGATTATGATGAAACTTTTTCGCCCAGTAGCCATGCTTAAATCCATAAGAATTTTAATTGTCATTGCTGCATATTATGACTATGAGATATGGCAAATGGATGTAAAAACAACATTTCTTAATGGAAAGCTGCTTGAGGACGTGTATATGACAAAACCTGAATGTTTTGTACATCCTGAGAATTCTAGGAAGGTATGCAAGCTTCAAAGATCTATTTATGGATTAAAGCAAGCTTTTCGGAGTTGGAATCATCGTTTTGATGAAGCAATCAATGATTTTGGTTTAATTAAGAACGAAGATGAGCCTTGTGTATACAAGAAGGTCAGTGGGAGTGTAGTTGTTTTTCTGGTATTGTATGTTGATGATATATTACTCATTGGAAATGACATCCCAACATTGCAGAGTGTCAAGTCTTGGTTAGGGAAGTGTTTCTCGATGAAAGACTTAGGAGATGCAGCCTATATCCTAGGGATACGGATCTATAGGGATAGATCTAAGAGGTTAATCGGTCTAAGTCAGAGTGCTTACATAGACAAGGTACTGAATAGGTTTAGTTTGCAAGACTCTAAAAGAGGATTGTTGCCAATGTCTCATGGCATAAGTCTCAGCAAGAATCAATGTCCTAGAACAAATGATGAGCGAGACAGTATGAATAAGATTCCATATGAATCTGCTATTGGATCTATCATGTACGCCATGCTATGCACTCGGCCTGATGTATCATATGCTTTGAGCACTACAAGCGAGATATCGATCGGATCCAGGTGATAGTCATTGGATAGCAAGTAAAGAACATCCTTAAGTACTTAAGAAGGACTAAAGAAGTGTTCTTGGTCTATGGAGGTTTTGAAAATGATCTAGTTGTAAATGGTTACACAGATGCAAGTTTTCAAACTGATATAGATGATTTTAGATCGCAATCTGGATATGTGTTTACTTTAAATGGGGGTGCGAGTAAGTTGGAAAAGTTCAAAGCAAGAGATCGTGGCGCAGATTCTACAACAGAGTTCGAGTATATTGCGTCCGATGCAAAGAAAGGAGGCAGTTTGGATCAAAAAGTTCATTTCTGAACTAGGTGTGGTTCCAAGTATTGCTAACCCTGTTTGTTTGTATTGTGACAATAACGGGGCAATAGCACAAGCCAAGGAACCTAGATCACACCACAGATCCAAACATATACTCAGGCGTTTTCATCTCATCAGAGAAATTATTGAGAGGGGAGACGTAAAGATTTGTAGAGTACCTACTTAAGACAACGTTGCGGATCCATTGACAAAGGCTCTTCCACAAGCGAAACATGATGGTCATGTTAGATCATTAGGCATTAGATGCATGAATGATTGGCCCTAGAGCAAGTGGGAGATGTTGGGAAATGTGCCCTATGTCAATCCATTAACAGTCTTTATGAATACATTTTAGTTAATAAAATAGAGGATTTCATTTGCTGTTTATTATAATTGATTTGCATGTTTACATTATAATAAGATCCATGGGTATTTACAGAAATATCCTAAATGTCCCTAGTCGATTATTATACTGGGAACTATAATGAATTAAGACTAGTGTGAGTCTTGATTGATGATCATACGATGATCATTCGTATAGGAATACGAATAAAGATCATGAGTACTTGTTAGGGAACAAAGTACTGGACCGACCCGCTATGAGAACATCACATGGATTAAGTCATAGTTGTTTCTCATGATATGTATATTTTTCAGTCCTCTGCCTGAGATTACCAGAGACTTCAATATTAGGAATACCAGTGATTTGACGCAATCAAACGTTGTCTTTAACCGGACGATTATAAAGGTTGTGATTGGTTACTGTGTGAATAATGTGGTGAAGTTGTGTAATCGAGATAGAATTTGTCCCTTTCATATAAAGAGAGACATCCAGTGGATCCCTCGATGTGTTAGACTGTTAAAAGGCCTAGTCTAAGTGAATTGATATTGATCAATGTTACTTAGATGTTTTCAGTCTACCTAGAAATCGAGACTAGTACGATTGAACATGTTGGATGACAATTCCATGCCTTATGTTTGATCAAAAGGATATCGTGTGACAAAAAGGATGTTATATACACTATTGATTAGGTTATATCGATTTGATATTCGTACAACTTGGGTAGTCATAATGTCTTGCTAGAGGCCGCTTATGACTTGTATACCAAAATGTGTTTTGGTACACTGCCAACGTTGTATGAGCCTATTGGGTCGCACACTGAGAATGGTTTTGCGAGATTTTAAAATGGTTCAGAAAAATGAATTTTATATGATAAAATTCATGACAGAAACGTCCTTGTAGTGTATTACACTTATACTTCTTTAAGTAGGAATATATGTGTAATTTAATTAACCGTCTATATACAAGGGTTGTATAAATAGACGCTTTGAGTTAGAATACAAGTACGAAAGATTTTAAAAGGGCCGAAACTCTATTTTCGTTTTAAGAAATGACTTAGAGTTTTTGGTATCCTCTGGATCGTTTTGGAGAGAAACAAAAAGGTTTGGTATTCTCTCGAAGCTAGCACTTTGAATCTCGTCCGCCGTTCGTGTGTGGACAGCTAGTAGAGGGGCGTTCGTAATTGGCAGCGCCTTAGAGATCGATTAACCTTCAGAAAGGTATTGCGATTGAGGTATGATTAAGTTTTCATAGTTTAAATATGTTTTAATGGAATCAGATTCGGATCCTGTTTTGGGGTTTTTCTCAAAATTGTTTTGTAATCTCCGCTGCGCATGAACCCCAAAACCCAACATGATATTCATGCAATCCATTTTGAGCAGTTGACTGCATTATTTTTCTTTTACACTAATTGCATGATTATTCTACAATATTTACTGACTTCTATTCATGTTTCTTCAATTAAATGCCTGGTGGTTTTCCTTGGGATTTTACTTACTGGATTCATTATCTGATTTTTGTGATAACTGAGTGCAGATCCTAGTACCAGCAGGGGTAAGGAGATTCTTGGCGATTATATCTGACTAGCCTACGCCGAGGCTTGCTAGTATGTGCGTTGTTAATTATTGTTTTTGATATTTTGTATTATTGGGATGGGAGACCAAAATCACCATCGTACTTGTATATATTACTGTTGTAGTTGATCGCCTATATGCATGTACAGCTGGGTTTTCCACTATAGGAGGAACAATGAAAACTAATATAACACATTTTTGGTAATTCACAAGACTTCTGCTGTTACTTATGGATTTACATCATAAATTGTGAGATTATTAGATAATGGGATAGAGAAGTGACGTGGCAGTTACTTCTGTTGCATGAGCTGGAGAAGTGACTGTTGCACGGGGTGACCCCGGATTCTGGGGCCGCCACACATTACATTTACTGATGATTTCAGCAGATTTGGTTATGTATATCTTATGAAACATAAAGCTGAATCATTTGAGATGTTTCGAACGTTTCAAAATGAAGTGCAGAATCAGCTTGGTAAAACTATCAAAACACTTTGATCAGATCGAGGTGGTTAGTATTTAAGCCAAGAATTTGATGATCATCTTAGAAATTATGGGATTGTCTCCCAATTGACTCCACCAACAACTCCACAATGGAATGGAGTTTCTGAAAGGAGAAATCGAACCTTATTAGATATGGTTCGATCTATGATAAGTCATGCGGATCTTCCATTATCCTTTTAGGGTTATGCATTACAAACTGCAGCTTTCACTCTAAATCGAGTTCCTTCTAAAGCGGTTGATAAAACACCATATGGGATATGTCACGGGAAGAGGCCTAGTTTGTCTTTTCTTAAGATTTGGGGTTGTGAGGCTTACGTAAAGCGACAAGTCTCAGAAAAACTAGCACCTAAATCTGATAAGTGTTTATTTGTCGGGTATCCTAAGGAAACAAAAGGTTATTACTTTTATAATCCCGCTGAGAACAAAGTGTTTGTTGCTCGGTATGGTGCCTTTATGGAAAAACAGTTTATTTCAAAAGATACTAGTGGGAGAGAAATAAATCTTGAAGAAGTTCAAGAATCACATATAAACACTGAACCGCTACTGGAAGTTCAACAACGTTCTGAACCAGTTGAACTTTCGCAAGTGACACAAGGCCCACGTAAATCTGGTAGGGTAAGACATGAGCCAGAGAGATTCGGATTTCTCATTACTGATAGTCGTGATGTGTTGCTTATGGATCAAAATGAGCCCACCACTTATCAGGAGGCTATGTCTGGAACAGACTCAGATAAATGGCTAAGTGCCATAAACTTTGAGATGCAATCCATGTATGATAACCAAGTTTGGAACTTGGTTAATTTACCTGAAGGTGGTAAGACCATTGGATGTAAATGGGTTTTCAAGAAGAAAGCTGACATGGATAGCAAAGTGCATACTTTCAAAGCAAGACTTGTAGCAAAAGGTTTCAGGCAAACTCAAGGTGTTGATTATAATGAAACTTTTTCGCCAGTAGCCATGCTTAAATCCATAAGAATTTTAATTGCCATTGCTGCATATTATGACTATGAGATATGGAAAATGGATGTAAAAACAACATTTCTTAATGGAAAGTTGCTTGAGGATGTGTATATGACACAACCTGAAGGTTTTGTACATCCTGAGAATTCTAGGAAGGTATGCAAGCTTCAAAGATCCATTTATAGATTAAAGCAAGATACTCGGAGTTGGAATATTCGTTTTGATGAAGCAATCAAGGATTTTGGTTTTATTAAGAACGAAGATGAGCCTAATGTATACAAGAAGGTCGGTGGGAGTGTAGTTGTTTTTCTGGTACTGTATGTTGATGATATATTACTCATTGGAAATGACATCCCAACATTGCAGAGTGTCAAGTCTTGGTTAGGGAAGTGTTTCTCAACGAAAGACTTATGAGATGTAGCCTATATCTTGGGGATAAGGATCTATAGGGATAGATCTAAGAGGTTAAAGCGTGCTTGTGAGTTGTGATGTTACAACAGCTTACCAGGACACTGCCAAAATAGTGTAATGAAATGTATATTCCAAAAATTATCAAACAATTACCCTTGCCATGTAAAAAATTTCTAAAAAAAGTTATATCATCTGTAAAATTATCGAAACTATTTCATTAATTCATTTTTTCTAGTTTTGTTGGGATTTCATGAGTATTATTATCATGATTTGGGATCGACATTGGGACCGCATCGATGTTCGATGCATTCAAGGCTCTTTTAGAAATGATGATCTTAGTGAGGAGACAATGTTCAAACTTATTTATTTATTTACTTGAAATAAAATTTGTAGATTGCTCTGTCATTTCACCCTTGCCTATTACTCTTTATGGAGTCTATTTCCAACTGTTAAATTTGTATTGCAACAATTACAGGTATTATTACATAATTTTACTTATTGTATATTGTAGAGGAAATTTGCTCCTAATATTAGATTTACCTTAGAATTAAAAAAAAAAATTCCATAAAAGTCTTGGTGTTCTTTAAGGGTCAATATTTTTCGAGAGAAAATTGTTAGCCTCTAGAGTTTCTTAGCAGATGCAAGAGTCCTTACTGTTTCTATTTTTGTGCGCTTGCAAATTGATGTGTATCTAAAGGACACTAAGGAGTGAGCCTCCATATTTGGCGTGTTTAAAGTGGCTCACACTAGCATCAGGAAATCCTAAGTAACCAAGCTTTGTTAGATAGGAAATGTCAACTAACTCTATTTCAGGAATAACAACATTAGGTTGTTTGATAGCAATGTGGAGACCTCGACGAGTGAGAAAGATATGGCATTTTAG
This sequence comes from Stephania japonica, assembly GCA_039657345.1. Lineage (NCBI taxonomy): Eukaryota > Viridiplantae > Streptophyta > Magnoliopsida > Ranunculales > Menispermaceae > Stephania > Stephania japonica. The sequence goes on from CM077561.1 coordinate 31,954,013, forward strand.
TGCTAGGGATATATATATGTTGAGTATGAGATGTTGTAAATGGGATTTGCACTAATGTTGTGTTGTTTCTTCACCCATCTATGAACACTAACATACTATTGGAAATTTGATAATGATAAGACCCCATCAACCAAGAGTCAAATGAATATTAAGAGTCTTTGCAGACTTGATGTGCCTTGACAAAGAAGTTGTTGATATTTTTCTTGCTAAACAATGGGAGGTTTGTGTTCTTCTTAAGCAAGGTCTCGAGTTCGATTATTGTGAGAAAACTAGGTTGGGAGGGCCGCCTAAATGGGGCTGACAATGCGTGTACATGGATTAGTAGGGATATTGATGTATCACGGTATCTCCACTGGTGTCGATCTCTGCAAACGTGACATTTCTCCAAATCAGAGGCATTCCTTATGTGGTGTTTCAGATTCTTCTATTCATGTTCTCATTCATGCCTTTTCACTGGGTGAGCTTGGGCGGGCTCGAGCCGGGCCTAGTTAATTTTTTGATTAATTTTTTATATTTTTAGTATTGAAAATATAATTAATAAATGTTTAAAAATAAATATAAAGTAGTAGTTGGTCTAGTGGTATAAGTTGTACTATATTAATCTTGATGTTTAAGGTTCAAACTTTACTAAAAGTACGAGTCTAGGTCTGGGCAATATTTTCAAAAAGCGGGTACCTGTTTCGCAATTAATTCACATGATTATCTTGTTATTTTACTAGTATATACTAGTAAGAAAAGTAGCATGACTTCTATTTATCTAAATAAATGGTATGTTTTTTTTAAATACGTTCACATTTTGTTATACACTAGTAATTCTCTTTAGTAATTGAATGTAAGTTATATGAAGTTTTGTTTATCTTTTATGAAAAACTATGACTAAGAATAAAATTACTTAATTATATTTAAAATCGAACACAAACGAGTCTCGTACGTTTTATAAAAAATATGGGTCTGAACAAAAAAAGGGTGTCCGTTTCAAAAACGGGTCTGGGTCCGGGTCCAGGTCCGAACACCATTTTTAGTCGTTATTAGGGGGTATGTTCGAACTTGCTTCTATCCGGACCCTTTTTTTTGCCAGTCCTAGATAAATACACGAGCAAATTGAAATGGGGCGGAATTAAATGATATAAGGTGCATGCGTGGATGAGAGACTAGTTGTATCACTGATGAATCTGACAATTAATACAGGCCGATTGAAACTGAACATATCAGATCTAACTTTTATTGAATGAATAAAAAATAAAGTAGTTATTGGAACCAAATCAAAAGAGAAGATCGGCAGTGGTTCAAACTCAAGAATCGTAAAAAAGCAACTAGACTTGATCATGGGCTCGAGTGCCCTACCCAAAGACGCCTAAGCCCGTGAACAAATAATCAGGCTTGGGTAGACATTTTCAAGAAAAGCACGGCCCAACCGAGCCTGGTTTGAATACAAGCTAGTAACTAATATATTTTAAAATAATTAGTTTTAGAGGTGGGATTTGATCCTAGGACCAATGCTCTCATTAGTTTTTTTTTTTTTTTGACTTCAATAGAAATCGAACCACGATTTCCCGAGGTATTGCCTTTTTGGCAAGTCATGTCTTTACCATCTCGCCTAAAAGGCTTTGACCACATGCTCACATTAGTTGATATTTAGCATTTGAGTTAGTTATCCTTTTTGCACAATAATTGAATGCATAATATATACATAGAAACACACATGCTATCGAAAAAGTTCATAAAAATAAATGTAAATGAATAAATAATTCATTTTTTTTATATTTTTAATATTAAAATATTTATAAATGGGCTAGCTGAGCCAGGCTTGGGCTTTATATTTTTTACATGGGTCAGAATTGGGCTTATATATAGGCCCGCATGTATATAATGGGTTGGATTTGGGCTAAGGTTCTTAGGCCCTAGTTTGGCCCGAGCCCAGCCCATGATCAGGTCTAAAAGCAACCAATGCTCCAAACCCTAGCCGCCGCTCACCCCTCTTTTTTCTTCTCCGCAACCCGCTAATACATTGACCGATAATTTTTTTTTATATCACTTAAGAGACCGTTTTTATCTTTCAAACAGTAAACACAATTAGAAACTTTCTAACAAACTGAACTTTTTAATTAATGATACACTAAAATAAAAATTAACAATATAATGTAATCACTTCCAATTTCGAATACTTGCCATGTTTTCTATTAAAAAAAATTAGGAGTTGATCCATAATATTGAACTATCTATTTTTACGAAGAAAAAAAAAGTGTTTTTTCATTGGATTTCATTTTGGTATGATATGTAACCTTATTTTAAAAATCTTTTTTTTTTAGAAACATTGTTTTTCTAAATGGAAATTCTAAACCTTCTCACCCTAACTAATGTAGGGCGGTAGTAATAAATAAAATAAATTACCATATTTTTATAGAATTTCCGATTTCACACTCTCTGGAAAGTGTAAAGCGGAAAGTGGAAAGTGGAACTCATTACTATAAATGATCTCCCCCCGCCTAATTACTCCAAACGCATCTCTTTCTATTTTTGTTTTCTCTTCTTCGATTCTTATTAAACCCATTACTATTTATTAATGTCGCTTTCATTGCTGAACTCAAACAACACCAACAAGTGAAAGAGAGAAGATATATTCCTTCATGGCCTCTTCTTCTTCTTCTTCATTGCTTCTGCTTTTCCTCTCACTCTCCCTCTTCTTCTCCGTCTCTACTTCCACCACTACAAGTACAGGTACGCTACTCCCATAACTTCAACTATATATAGACTTACTAGCAATACATGATCAAAATTAATATTTATTGTTTTTTAGTCTTAGATGTTGTCGATTTGGAACACCCAATTTTGGAAGTTATGCCTGTTGGGTTTTGGGGTTCATGCGCAGAGGAGATTTCAAAACAATTTTGAGAAAAACCCCAACAGGATCCGAATCTGATTCCATTAAAACATGTTTAAACTATGAAAACTTAATCATACCTCAGTCGCAATACCTCTCTAAAGGTTAATCGATCTCTAAGGCACTGCCAATGATGAACGCCCACTACTAGCCATCCACACACAAACGGCGGCCGAGATTCAAAGTGCTAGCTTCGAGAGAATACCAAACTTTTTGTTTTTCTCCAAAACGATCCAGAGGATACCAAAAACTCTAAGTCATTTCTTAAAATGAAAATAGAGTTTCGACCTTTTTAAAATCTTTCGTCCTTGTATTCTAACTCAAAGCGTCTATTTATACAACCTTTGTATATAGACGGTTAAGTAAATTACACATATACCCCTACTTAAAGAAGTATAAGTGTAATACACTACAAGGACGTTTCTGTCATGAATTTTATATGATAAAATTCATTTTCTGAACCATCTTAAAATCTCACAAAACCATTCTGAGTGTGCGACCCAATAGGCTCATAAAACGTTGGCAGTGTACCAAAACACATTTTGGTATACAAGTCATAAGCGGCCTCTAGCAAGACATTATGACTACCCAAGTTGTACGAATATCAAATCGATACAACCTAATCAATAGTGTATATAACATCCTTTTGTCACACGATATCCTTTTGATCAAACATAAGGCATGGAATTGTCATCCAACATGTTCAATCGTACTAGTCTCGATCTCTAGGTGAACTGAAAACATCCAAGTAACATTGATCAATATCAATTGACTTAGACTAGGCCTTTTAACAGTCTAACACATCGATGGATCCACTGGATATCTCTCTTTATATGAGAGGGACAAATTCTATCTCGATTACACAACTTCACCATATTATTCACACAGTAACCAATCACAACCTTTATAATCATCCGGTTAAAAACAATGTTTGATTGCGTCAAATCACTGTATTCCTAATGTTGAAGTCTCTGGTAATCTCAAGTCAGAGGATTGAATAATATACATATCATGAGAAACAACTATGACTTAATCCATGTGATGTTCTCATAGCGGGTCGGGTCCAGTACTTTGTTCCCTAACAAGTACTCATGATCTTGATTCGTATTCCTATACGTATGATCATCGTATGATCATCAATCAAGACTCACACTAGTCTTAATTTATTATAGTTCCAAAGTATAATAATCGACTAGGGACATTTAGGATATTTCAGTAAATACCCATGGATCTTATTATAATGTAAACTTGCAAATCAATTATAATAAACAACAAATGAAATCCTCTATTTTATTAACTAAAATGTATTCATAAAGACTGTTAATGGATTGACCTAGGGCACATTTCCCAACATCTCCCACTTGCTCTAGGGCCAATCATTCATGCATCTAATGCCTAATGATCTAACATGACCATCATGTTTCTCTTGTGGAAGAGCCTTTGTCAATGGATCCACAACGTTGTCTTCAGTAGGTACTCTGCAAATCTTTACGTCTCCCCTCTCAATAATTTCTCTGATGAGATGAAAACGCCTGAGTATATGTTTGGATCTGTGGTGTGATCTAAGTTCCTTTGCCTGTGCTATTGCCCCGTTATTGTCACAATACAAACAAACAGGGCTAGCAATACTTGGAACTACACCTAGTTCAGAAATGAACTTTTTGATCCAAACTGCCTCCTTTTTTCAGACGGACGCCGCAATATACTCGGCTTCTGTTGTAAAATCTGCCACAGTCTCTTGCTTCGAACTTTTCTAGCTTACTGCACCCCCATTCAAAGTAAACATATATCCGGACTGAGATCTAAAATCATCTATATCAGTTTGAAAACTTGCATCTGTGTAACCATTTACAACTAGATCATTTTCAAAACCTCCATAGACCAAGAACACTTCCTTAGTCCTTCTTAAGTACTTAAGGATGTTCTTTACTGCTATCCTGTGACTCTCACCTGGATCTGACTGATATCTGCTTGTAGTGCTCAAAGCATATGATACATCAGGCCGAGTGCATAGCATGTCGTACATGATAGATCCAATAGCAGATGCATATGGAATCTTATTCATACGGTCTCGCTCATCATTTGTCCTAGGACATTGATTCTTGCTGAGACTTATGCCATGAGACATTGGCAACAATCCTATTTTAGAGTCTTGCAAACTGAACCTATTCAGTACCTTGTCTATGTAAGCACTCTGACTTAGACCAATCAGCCTCTTAGATCTATCCCTATAGATCCTTATCCTTAGGATATAGGCTGCATCTCCTAAGTCTTTCATCGAGAAACACTTCCCTAACCAAGACTTGACACTCTGCAATGTTGGGATGTTATTTCCAATGAGTAATATATCATCAACATACAATACCAGAAAAACAACTACACTCCCACTGACCTTCTTGTATACACAAGGCTCATATTCGTTCTTAATAAAACCAAAATCCTTGATTGATTCATCAAAACGAAGATTCCAACTCCGAGAAGCTTCCTTTAATCCATAAATGGATCTTTGAAACTTGCATACCTTCCTAGAATTCTCAGGATATACAAAACCTTCAGGTTGTGTCATATACACGTCCTCAAGCAGCTTTTCATTAAGAAATGTTGTTTTTACATCCATTTGCCATATCTCATAGTCATAATATGCAGCAATGACAATTAAAATTCTTATGGATTTAAGCATGGCTACTGGCGAAAAAGTTTCATCATAATCAACACCTTGAGTCTGCCTGAAACCTTTTGCTACAAGTCTTGCTTTGAAAGTATGCACTTTGCCATCCATGTCAGTTTTCTTCTTGAAAACCCATTTACATCCAATGGTCTTACCACCTTCAGGTAAATCAACCAAGTTCCAAACTTGGTTATCATACATGGATTGCATCTCAGAGTTCATGGCACTTAGCCATTTATCTGAGTCTGGTCCAGACATAGCCTCCTGATAAGTAGTGGGCTCATTTTGATCCATAAGCAACACATCACGACTATCAGTAATGAGAAATCCGAATCTCTCTGGCTCATGTCTTACCCTTCAAGATTTACGTGGACCTTGTATCACTTGCAGAGGTTCAACTGGTTCAGAACGTTGTTGAACTTCCAGTAGCGGTTCAGTGTTTATTTATGATTCTTGAACTTCTTTAAGATTTATTTCTCTCCCACTAGTGTCTTTTGAAATAAACTGTTTTTCCATAAAGGCACCATACCGAGCAACAAACACTTTGTTCTCAGCAGGATTATAAAAGTAATATCCTTTTGTTTCCTTAGGATACCCCACAAATAAACACTTATCAGATTTAGGTGCTAGTTTTTCTGAGGCTTGTCGCTTTACGTAAGCCTCACAACCCCAAATCTTAAGAAAAGACAAAGTAGGTCTCTTCCTGTACCATATCTCATATGGTGTTTTATCAACCGCTTTAGAAGGAACTCGATTTAGAGTGAAAGCTGCAGTTTGTAATGCATAACCCCAAAAGGATAATGGAAGATCTGCATGACTCATCATAGATCGAACCATATCTATTAAGGTTTGATTTCTCCTTTCAGAAACTCCATTCCATTGTGGAGTTGCTGGTGGAGTCAATTGGGAGACAATCCCACACTTTCTAAGATGATCATCAAATTCTTGGCTCAAATATTCACCACCTCGATCTGATCGAAGTGCTTTGATAGTTTTACCAAGTTGATTCTGTACTTCATTTTGAAATGTTCGAAACATCTCAAATGATTCAGCTTTATGTTTCATAAGATATACATAACCATATCTGCTGAAATCATCACTAAATGTAACGAAGTACTGGTAACCTCCTCTAGCCATTGTGTTTATAGGACCGCATACATCAGTATGTATTAGACCCAATAAATCACTTGCCCTTTCACTGTGTCCAGTAAAGGGAATTTTATTCATCTTGCCTAGTAAACAAGATACGCACGTTTCATATGATTCCAAATCAAATGAATCTAGAAGTCCATCTTTATGGAGCTTCGTTATGCGTTTCTCATTTATGTGGCCAAGACGACAATGCCAAAGATAGGTTTGATTCAAATCATTTGACTTGGATCTCTTTGTATTTATGTTAAAGACTGGAGTATCTGTGGACTTTTTCATGCTTAGAATATAAAGACCATCACACAAATCAGTATTTGCATAAAAAATGCCTTTACGAGAAATTGAACATCTATTATTCGCAATAATAAAATCAAAACCATCCATATCCAAACATGAAACAGAAATGATGTTTCTGCACAAGGCAGGCACATAATAACAATTATTTAAAGTTAAAATAAGTCCACTAGATAAAACTAAGTCATATGATCCAACAGCTAGGGCAGCAACTCTTGTTCCATTCCCTACGCGGAAGATAACTTATCCTTTCTTCAACTTTCTACTTCTGGTGAGTCCTTGCACATTTATACAAATGTGAGATCCACATCTGGTATCCAATACCCAGGAATCACTAGTAGATAAATTAATTTCAATAACATAAATACCTGAGGTGGTAGTCGCACTACCCTTTTTCTTCTTTAGATCTTCTAGACAGAGTTTGCAATTTCTGAACCAATGTCCAGGTGCATGGTAGAAATGACAATTTCCTTCCTTTTCCTTTTGGTGCTTTGAAGCAGGAACAGGCTGGGGCTTGACTTGTTCCACAGGCTTTGCGATAGTTGCAGCAGCAGCCTTGGCAACTTTAGCCTTGCCTTTGCCTTTCTTCTTCATTCCCTTTCCCTTTTGGACCATTAGCACATTACTAGAGGGTTTCTTGATATTTTGTTCAGCAAGTTTTGAGCATCAAATGCAACTCGAAATTGATTTCTCCATATTATTCATATTGTAGTTCATCACAAATTGTGAGTAACTCTCGGTAATGAATTTAAGATCAAATCCGTAGCCAACTCTTGGCTTATGGGAAATCCAAGTCTATCAAGTTGGTAAACATAGCCCTTCATCTTCAGAACATGAGGACTAACTGACGCACCCTCAGTCATCTTACAAGAATGCAGGTTCTTGACTGTCTCGAATCTTTCTTGCCTAGCTTGCTGTTGGAACATTTCCTTCAGCGTTACAGCCATGTCGTAGGCTTCCATTAGTTCCATGTCCTTCTGAAGTTCATGAACCATAGTTGCCAACATAATGCATGCAACATCAGTAGAATCGTTGACATGCTTATTATGCGCATCCTTCACAGCTTTCGTAGCATTGACTGGTGGGTCCTTAGGGATCGGAGCATCCAGGACATACAACTTGCATTCATGCTTGAGAACGATTCTCAAGTTTTTGAACCAATCAAGAAAGTTAGTCCCAGATAGCTTATCCTTCTCAAGGATAGATCGCAGTGACAGGGGATTATTGTTACTTGAAGAGGTCATTGATCTACAATAAAGATTATGCAGAGTTTATTTAGTATAGAGGAATAGACTCCCATTAAATTAACAACCCTCCTAAAACATATTGTTTATTTAGGGGACTAAATCCATATTTCACCTAATTCTATGACAGCTATGGCATGAAACACAGAACTAGATTATTTAGGTAGGTAACAGTTACCAATTACATCTTATGTAATTTTAGAAACTTTTATGAGATACAGGACATCTTATGTCTTAGCATGTTTTTATCTCATCATATGCCTAAAGTCCAAAACTATTTTGATAGCTTTATTAAGTCGGACCAATTTAAACATTTAGGTAACTCTTACCCAACTTATCTCACCAAGATAACACAATACACCCAATTATGGCTGAAACTATATTAGTACGATCGAGGCCTTGACAAGTGTTTAAAATTGGATGGCACAAGACTTAAGATTTAATAGATGGATTTTATTCAGTTTTAGTGATTTTAATTAAACAATGAAATATCATATATTTTATTGATTTGTAGAACCACTAAACAATTTAGGAAATTTTTATGCTATTCACTAATATAAGAATTTACGTGCGTTAGGATTAGTTAGACGGCGATCCCATGGCCGGTCAATGTAAGCCTTGTCCCGTCCGATTAGCCGGTCAATGGCGTCTCATTGCTGGCAATCAATGGTGGACTGGTCAATGGACGGGGAACAATGGCAGCGCCCTCCCTTTTTTTTTTTTTTTTTTTTTTTAGAAGACAAATCTCAATTCTGAAAATTGAAATTCACTATAGAAAATCATATTTTTCGCTGATTTTACTATACCAAATTTACCCCTTAGTTTATCCAAAATTAAGTCAATTAAAACGTTTTAATTAACTCAGGCCCACATCTAACTAATCATCTTATCCTAATCCAATTAGGACTTTAGATATTTGAATCCTAGCATATCACAAATAACAAACTTCACCATATTTATCTCCTATCCAATAGGGATAATTAAGCCGATTTTGCATATATCTCCTAATCTAATTGTTATCTATCTTTATCAAATAGAAACTTCATAACAACATAGATATAATGAGATAAATAAATAATTTTGAAAATTAATTATTTCCAATTTCGATCTTCATCCAAATAATCACAAATATGTAGATGGATCATGAATTACTATCTCAATCGAATCTAATCATATTAGTTTCGAATTAACATTCAGACTTATACAATTTAAGAAACTTAAATTAATGTAACCTAAATATGCATACTGAATTACAAAGATTTCATCCATGCATCAATACACAAAAATAAAGATTATACCTAATGGTGTCATGGATCACAGAATACGAAATTCAATTCATTAAAATTATTCGAACCTAACATGGTTACTTGCATGTATGAAACTGATTTAAATTAAATGACGAATATATGTATCATATACACAAAACATGATAATAAATCTCATAGAAAACTTATGTATATCACATATACATCAACTATTGACATGCTTTCAATCATATATCATAAAAAACATGCAATGAGTTTAATGGAATCAAACTCGAAGGCTCTGATACCACTGTTGGGTTTTGGGGTTCATGCGCAGCGAAGATTTCAAAATAATTTTGAGAAAAACCCCAACAGGATCCGAATCTGATTCCATTAAAACATGTTTAAACTATGAAAACTTAATCATACCTCAGTCGCAATACCTCTCTGAAGGTTAATCGATCTCTAAGGCGCTGCCAATGACGAACGCCCTCTACTAGCGGTCCGCACACGAACGGCGGCCGAGATTCAAAGTGCTAGCTTCGAGAGAATACCAAACTTTTTGTTTCTCTCCAAAACGATCCAGAGGATACCAAAAACTCTAAGTCGTTTCTTAAAACGAAAATAGAGTTTCGGCCCTTTTAAAATCTTTCGTCCTTGTATTCTAACTCAAAGCGTCTATTTATACAACCCTTGTATATAGACGGTTAAGTAAATTACACATATATCCCTACTTAAAGAAGTATAAGTGTAATACACTACAAGGACGTTTCTGTCATGAATTTTATTATATAAAATTCATTTTCTGAACCATCTTAAAATCTCACAAAACCATTCTTAGTGTGCGACCCAATAGGCTCATACAACGTTGGCAGTGTACCAAAACACATTTTGGTATACAAGTCATAAGCGGCCTCTAGCAAGACATTATGACTACCCAAGTTGTACGAATATCAAATCGATACAACCTAATCAATAGTGTATATAACATCCTTTTGTCACACAATATCCTTTTGATCAAACATAAGGCATGGAATTGTCATCCAACATGTTCAATCGTGCTAGTCTCGATCTCTAGGTAGACTGAAAACATCCAAGTGACATTGATCAATATCAATTGACTTAGACTAGGCCTTTTAACAATCTAACACATCGATGGATCCACTGGATATCTCTCTTTATATGAGAGGGACAAATTCTATCTCGATTACACAACTTCACCACATTATTCACACAGTAACCAATCACAACCTTTATAATCATCCGGTTAAAAACAATGTTTGATTGCGTCAAATCACTGTATTCCTAATGTTGAAGTCTCTGGTAATCTCAAGTCAGAGGATTGAATAATATACATATCATGAGAAACAACTATGACTTAATCCATGTGATGTTCTCATAACGGGTCGGTCCAGTACTTTGTTCCCTAACAAGTACTCATGATCTTGATTCGTATTCCTATACGTATGATCATCGTATGATCATCAATCAAGACTCACATTAGTCTTAATTTATTATAGTTCCCAGTATAATAATCGACTAGGGACATTTAGGATATTTCTGTAAATACCCATGAATCTTATTATATTGTAAACATGAAAATCAATTATAATAAACAGCAAATGAAATACTCTATTTTATTAACTAAAATGTATTCATAAAGACTGTTAATGGATTGACCTAGGGCACATTTCCCAACAAGGCCATCTCCTCATGTGGGTTATCCATCAAGAGATGGCGTCAAAGATATTCTCTCTTGTTCTCGTGTTCGAGTGGCTGGTCTGTCAAGGGTGAATATAAGGAGTTACTTCAACTCGATTCGGGTTACTGTGATGCCGTCTGGTGTAATTCCTGATAGACTTCACAATAAAATTGCAATTTGTTTCCACCGGTGAGTAGAATGTCTTTGCTTTTGATAATGCCTTTTTCTTCATTAACTTTAATATGAATATATGATTGAAATATGGTTAAGACTTGGAATTTTTTTTTTCTTTTTGACTTCAGTGGGAATTGAACCACAATCTCCCGACGTCTTGCCTTTTTGGCAAGTGATGTATTTACCATCTCACCGAGAGTCTTTGACGGACTTGGGAGTTTTTCATTCCCATCTTTATTTTTATTTTTTTATTTTTTTGCAAAGTGACGCTTCTCTTGCTTCGTGCCAATGTGGAAAGGATGACTGGGAACTCGCAAAAGGGGAATTGGAGTGCTTTCATGTCACCTTATGAGGATAAATACTTAGATTTGAAATTTTCGAATGAATTATCCAGGGACCCTCACAGTTTCCATTGAAGAAGGTGTTTTTTTTTTGAAGGATAGCTCTAATTTTTTCTTGTTACTTTATGTCCTTCGTTTAGACGTCGATTTTTTAGCATTAACTCGTGGTTGTAGTGTTTCATCAATGGCGCCTCATTGTTCTCATTTTGGGGTTCGGGTTCTTGCTTTTGGCCCCAATTTTGAGTACATCGATACCATTTTACTACAAAGCAGTTCAATGGCTATTGGAGTCTTGCTTCTTGTTTTGATTATCCTCTTTCAGGTATTTCTTTATTGAAGTTTCTTATTTCTCAGTTGAAAAAATTAATATCACAATGTAATCAAGAATTTTGAACTTACCCTTTTCACTATTGGTTAATGAGTTTCGTGTCGTTGGCACTCACCTCCTATCGGTTATCACAACACCTAAACAAAGTTAAATTCATTGTGAGATGTACAAACTTATCACAAAAGACTTGCTTGTTTGAACAAACAAAAATGGGACTCGTAGGAAATTACCGCATTTAAACCTAATAAAAAGTGGCCTGCTTAAAATAAGGTTCTAAAGAAGGGGAAAAAATTTTAAACCATGCAAGTACAAAGTGAACTCCATGGCGAAGAGTAATGAAAAGTACCTAACATCAATTCTTAGTCATCAAAATATTTATTGAAGATTCCATATTAATAATGAATGTTGTTTTGAATATTTTGATATCAACATCATGCTCGTTCACTTATATTCAATACAAGAGTCATATAGTTGAGACACCAACTAGCTCTAGAAATACTTAGCCACAATTAAAATGACTGACTTTCTGATGAAAATACAAGTCTGTCTTTGCCCATGCTTCTTTAATTGGATGGATAATTCTTCTTTGCCCTCATGATATAGAAAAGAAAGGTGTAAGGTTCCGCCATAGGAACTACAAGGTCACCACAAGGACTTCTTCAACAACTTGGGATTACATACCGACCATAAAACCCTTTTCAATAAGTGGAATGCATTAGCTGTCCGCACTTATGTTGGGAAGTAAGATCGAGAGAAGGGCAATCTCTCAAGTGGTTTTAAGACCAAACATCGGACGAGAAAGTGGGCAAAGCTCTCCATATATTCCTGGTTTTCCTTTTTCATTTCCCTTATAAGAAAAAGAAGTAAAATGGTTAGTATGATCCACGGTTGAATTTTATATGTATTATAAAGTAACACAAATTATGAGAATGTTATATTATAATTTTAACTTATTTGGCAATGGTATATTATCATTTCTAGCGGGTACTTACGATCTAAGTGTATTGGGTTTTGCATTTGTTTTTTATTTCGGTGTAAGAATTTGCATATCTAAGGTTAACTAACTCATCAATGACTTATTTATCTAACTTTGAGTGGAAACTCACTATTTTACCCGACATTTTTTTTTTTTTTTTTTTGTTTAGGCCCTACATTTCCGATTTAGCTATGTTCCATTAACATGATTTTTACATTTTGTCCCTCATCTCGATATTCTCTTGGATATGTACATAGGGTATGAAGTTACTTCCAACATGCGGGAAGAATATATTCTTCCTCACAATTTTTGTTTCGGTGGTATGTTTTATATTAACTGTCAAGACAAGTACATTGTTCTCTTGTGTCCATTTGTAGTAATGTATTAGGCATTGACTTGCTATTACAGTGTGGGCCAGGTGGGGGTTGGATCTTTCATATTACACTATTTTTCAATGATGGTTGACTCCATTCTTCAAAACATGGGGGTGAGTGAAGATGTGTATAACCCCTGTAAGTTGTTTTCCTTTTTTCCATATTTCAAAATCTTCGTGCATTTGTTTTCTCAAAGTTATTATGTTATTGACGAGATATCTGTTTTTCATGCATTAGAGGATTATTTATTTATTTATTTTTGGATACCTAAGGAAGGACCGAAGGATTTTGGTTCCTTCCAACTTTTTATAGTTGTATAACCTTTTCACATCTATATGATGCTTTCATTTCCTATCAAACAACCATAAAAACAGTAGCTAGAGTTCCATCAACATAAGTTATTATAGGACTTACTAAAAATCCTGTGCACATAAAGTAAAAAAAAATTCCAAAAATTTAGGACTGACTGATGTGGTCACCTAATTAAAAAAATAAATAACGAATAATAAAAAGTTGAGTAGACATCCTAAAGCACTAATTTTAACAGTTGTGGGATATCTCGGAATTTGAATTGTAATTGGGCACTCGTTTGAGTGATTTAGGAGAGAGTGAGGTCTTCCTTCCTCTAGTTTTTTGTTTGTAAGTTTTTAATAAGATCTCCAATTTGTGTTTCTTGATTCAATTTGAGATAGTTGAAATAGGATATTATCAAAACCATAGTTGTGTATTTTAATAAATCAACTTTATATAATTCTTTTTTTTTCTTGTTGATAATGGCTTTGGTGGTAGGTTTTTGTTTTTTTACTCGCATAGAATCATTCTAGCGGGAGTAGCTTTAGGTTATTGGATTGTTCGGGAATTTATAATTTCGAGAAGATGGAAGTGTTGATATCAAGTATATCCCAATTTGTGAAGTGTGCTATGCGTTCGGTGGCAATGACATTCATTTATCAGGTGTAGCTCTTCTTCCTATCTTTTTCGGTTGAAACTCGATTATTGAGCAAAAAGAATCGATTTACATGTTAAGGTCTTTTTGGAAATAGAAGTAATTGATGCTTACATGAATTTTATCAGCACTAGACCTATAGGCTATAGTCATTTGTATATTCGAACATCATGGGAGGGGATTTTTTGGGCCGTATATATCTATCCATCTTATGTACCTTGACCGATATCAATACCATCTCTAGAAGTGTTAATTAGTCGAGCTTGATTATCGTACATCAATGGAGGTAGTTAGGTTCTCTCGTCATTTAAGTCCTTCATTACTCATGAGTGGTACCTGGCTAATGATTGGTAACAAAGGAAAACATTAGTCTCAAAAAATACAAGTGTTTATGAAACTATAGTGTCTCGTATTTTACTTATGGATCTCTAAGCTAGAGCTAATAATTTTCAATATTAAGTAACTTTTGAACTAATTTCTATTTTGATGATATAATCATTGTCCATTTCCAAATGCCCATCATATTTTGCTAAACAATTGGAAAAACAAGTTCAATATGAATATAGATAATGAGGACCTTAATCGATCATATTTTGTTGTGTTGTGCCAAAGCGCTAACCATTGTGTAGAAGTGGCATCATAGATGGGTTTTCTGTTTGGTTCTTAAGATGAATTTTGGAGGAAAACAAAGAAGTTGCTCTTCTTTTCGATTCGTATTTTATTTTATTTTTTTCAGAGCGAGTCGGGACACTTTTATGGCATTGCATGCTGCATGCATTGCAGCTGCGGCATTGACTTCTTGTTGGGGCATTAACTTTCTTATAAGTTCAAGATGGCGATCCCAAAGGTCAATGTAAGCTTCCACTTTCAGCTTTCAAATTTGGTTCGCTTTTTGTAAATCTGTATCCTGGCGTGTTACTAAGTTCCATATATGTTGTGATATACTTGTGTATCTTGAATATGATGGTGCAACTCGCTAAATGAGAATATGGATCACATGATAGGTTGTGAAATAGTTGAATTATAAACTCAACATTTTTTATTTTTTTATTTTTTTTGGTAGGATAAACTCAACATTTAAATTAAAGTTGTTTGCTTGAAAAGTTGGAGCATAGTAAATCTATGTATTTTAATAAACCAAACATTTCAAATTTAAGAGAAAGGATCCAGATTTTTACCACTAAATCGAGTACTTATTAGCATTGAAACCCTAAAGACTTGTATTCATATTCACGAATGCATTATTTGGTGACATTGGTGCAGCACCTATACCAAGGAAATGAAAGTTCATGGCTACGAAGGGCTACCGTGGGTCGATAATCCATAACCGTATTGAATTTCTAAGCAGATCAACCGCGATATCCGCAAGACGAAAGATGTGGAACAACCATGAGAGGTCATCGCTTGGAGTGTTTCCCCCACTAAAGGTCCGCTCTATTTTATACTCTCTTCTTTGTTTCACTTTGAGTAGTTACTATGCGTATTTTGCATGGGTGAAATGAGTATATTAAGTTTGTATAATCGATAGAAAGTCTTGAGTTTCGATTAATACATGGTTACTTACATTGCATTGCTTTTCTTGTTTGTTTTCGCTCATCTTCTTGAAAACAGTGCGGTTCTGTCTTCACCAAGCAATGTAGCGACGGTTCAAAAAGACTACTATTCAACCTTCCACAAGACACCAACGCGGAAAAGGTTTTCTAAGAAAGAGTGGAATGAATTCACACGTGAATCAACTAGAGAAGCCTTGGTTGAATTGGCCTCTTCTCCCGAATTCACAATTCGGATAGTCAACAATGCCAATCATTTGAAGATTGGACCGAAGTAACTCGAGATGATAGTGTGGAGAGTGAATCCAATTCTTCGATTGAGACTGCGATGAGACAACGGAAAGCGGCGTAATTTCTTCAAGTGGTAATGACATATGGGAAATAGATGTCCGTGAACATGGTAGGATGTTAGTTTTTCTCGACCTCTTATATATGCTAACAACATTGTCCCATCAAATTGTGGCAAAGCATATTGATGTAAATTTAAGCTATACCTCATACAAATTTTGGGGACCTTTTACAAAACGAGTCCGATTATTAGAACACTTTCCCCTTCAATATTGAGCCTTTAAACGAACTCTTGAAACTTGCGAGATATGGGAACTCTAGAACAAAATTATTTTCTAAATGTAGAAAGTAGACAAGTTGTTTGAGCAAAGTGTTAATAATTGATGCATGTTGTTATCTTTTCTTGAGATTTTTTTATTTTCTATGGTTGACAACCTATCTTAGAACCGATACTACATTTGGGTATCATCACCAAATACACAGAGGTAACATAGTGGTATGTTAGTCCTTGGTTTTTTTTTTTAGGACACTTAGGCTCGATCTCTGGAGGTTGTTCGCCAAACGCTCCCAGGTGAAGGAACGTTGTCCTAAAAGCTGCGACCACGATGCCCATGCTTTCGGCGAAACTTGCACATGCAGATGCAACAATTTGGAGAAAAATCGATGGAAATATCAAAGAAAAAATTGCCACTTTGAAGCTAGAGAGTCGTCTTCGAAGACTTGGGCTTCTTTGCGAAAACAAAGACGATGGGGAACCGCATGGGAAATACAAATAGTCGCAAGGAGTTACTTCAAGTCTAATGTTGGAAAAGTATGCAACTCCTTTATCATATTTCTTATTTCCTTTGCATTTTTGTTGTTGGATTTCAATTTTTTTTTGTACTCAGTTTCATAATTCTGAAATGTTTCGTGGTTTGCCAAACACTTGGTTGTACTTGTGGATTTGGACTCATCACTCAAAGAACCCCACAATGACAAAGAACAATGTTTTCAATGAAGCTTCAAGTGGTTTGTCTCTCTTTTCTACAAACATTGAATAGCATTTCAAATTTTGCCTTCTTAAAATACAAAATAATTTCTATATTTTCATGATACGGAAAAACTTGGGGTCGGTTTATGATCTGCAAATTTTTATTAATACGATATGATATAGTACCAAAACAAGAATTTAATTGTGAGTTTTTTTCTGAGAAAATTTTTATAATAGTTTTTCTTCATGATGATAATATATTTCTTCTTTTATCAAGATTATCGAGATATAGATTCAGAGCATTCTTCCGGTGAAGAAACTTAACATCTTTGCCAAAGCAAAAGGCTTAATATGGTATTTATGCTACATCCGAAACTTTTGATGTCATGTATTTATTAAAATTCCTTGAGGAAGACTTTTATTTTATATTTATGGAAATTCATATTTTCTATATTTTAACCTTATCCAGGAGGCTTCAATAAATAAATGTGACAATGGACAAACAACCTATCTACTTATCTGTACTCCACTCTTTGGACAGTGCAAATGGGAAGACACCAAAAATCTATTGTTGCTTTCTTGTGAAATTGTCCACATTATGCACCTAACAAACCTCTTCTTGGCTTGATATAGGAATGTTGATCAGTGATTTTGAAATTCTGTGGTTTTGATATAGAACTGTTGTAGACTTGTAGCTGTCTTACATTGGCTAATTCAGCTCTGTTGAGCACTGTTGACATAGGAATGTTGTCATTAGTGAGTGCACTTTTGAAAAGGGATTCGGCTTGAAATCTTCTTTGGTACTCATTCTATATGTTTCACAAGGCATTAGTAAAAAGAGGAGAATTAGCAATACACCAAATTATATTTTACATGTGAAAAAAAAGGGTACGGCTCTGTGTACTCCACAAATTTGTAACGGCAAGCCATATATTTTTTGGTACTCCAAATCCAATTATGCTCTAAACCGAAATAACCTAATTACCCCTCTCAACCCCCATAGTCCCACTCTCTCTCTCTCACTCACTCATTATGCACTCCACTCAAATAGAGAATCCTTCAACTCTGACGACACGTCGCCCCTCTAACCACTGGCGACGCAAACTTACAATTTTGGATCCCACTACCATCGTAAGTGGTGATTCATTCATATTTTATGTTGAAAAATAGTGTATTTATTACTATTTATGTGTAAAATTATAGGGTTTGAACAATTTTTTTTAGTTTATTTGTTAGGGCATTGTTCATTGGGTAATTCGGTGGCTATTGACCTTACAAAATGGAGAATGAATGTGTAAGGGATGTGGTTGCGTAAGATAGAGAGATAATTCTTTAGTTTACCATTGATTTGTTGTTCCTTTTTGTGTTCAAAGCACGGGTTCTGCCTTTGGTTAGGCCACACGTAGGGTTGAACCACGTACTTGTAGGTCGGTTCCTATAAACCGGCCTCAAGAGGGAAAATGTTGGTACGAAGTGACCGGACCAAGGGTCGGTCATCAATGACCGACACAACATGGTTAGGTCGATCACAATTTAGTCAGTCGGTAATGACCAATACTGAAACCATTTGGTCGATCACCTTCAATCAAACCTTTTGAGGTTCGATCGGCCCCCTGCAAGACCGAACCAAACTCAACGATGAACAAATCACGAAACGACCCAACATATTAATTATGTAACGAACATCAAATTCAATCATAAACACAACAAACACATACAGAACAACCAAAATTGATCAATAACTAGACAAATACATAAAATCTCACTTTAGAATTGATCTAACTCGAAACCAAATTCGAACAACCACCATCGCCTTTTTTTTGTCGAAATCGAAGACCAATTTGAGTCTAACGGTCACCAACAACTAAGGGAATGTGACATGGAGATCAACCAAGGCCTAATTATTACTTATCCTTATCCCCGAATTAATCCATTTACTTATCCTTATCCCCAAATTAATATATTTATAAATGTATTAATCAAATAAAAAAATCCCATTATTCGGTTGCGTAGTAAGAACGCCAGTTTTGATCTCTGGGTTCTTGGGATTCGAGTTCTTCTTGTTCGAAACTCTTGATGTTAAGTTTCTTGGGATTTGAGTTCTCTCTCCTTCGAAGCTCTCTTCTTCGAATCTGATAATCGATGGTTAAGTTTAATAATTTCTTATCTTCCCATTGCACTATTTCTTCAATTAATTTGAACTTGTTTCCTCAAAAATGATGTATTGTTTTCTTCAACTAATATAATTATATATATATTGCACTCTGTTGTTGTTTGTTTGATCAATTTTGTTGGGCATGCAACGAGGTATACTTGGTACTAAATATAGGCGTGCCTAGGCGTTGAGAGTTCACTACAACATTTGTGGACATTAATTTTAATAACGGTTACAGTCATCTATAGTTCAAAGTATACTCACGACCATCTCCCTCCCTCACGACCCTCTCTCTCGACCTTCTCTTCTCGCCACCGATTGCTCGTCTCGCTCGATCTCTCTCGACCTTCTCTCTCGCCACCGATTGTTCGTCTCTCTTTGCATCTCTCGAGCTCGCCTCTCCCAAGGAGGGCTTCGATTTAAGGTTTGTTTGGATGTTCGAATTTGCCTCTCTCTCTTTCTCCGTTTTGATCTAGGGTTTCAAATGCGATTGGTTTCTCAAATGAATTCGTTCGCTTTTTCGATCGAATTTGTTGTTGTTGTTTTGAAGCATTGATTGATCGATTCGATTCCATTCCATTCCATTGTACATTGTGAAGAATCGGTTCGATTCGGTGGTTCGGTTGATCGTTCATTTGGGGATGAATGCTTTGGTTTGTTGATGATCATCTAAGCTCGACGAGTGGAGGAATCGGGAATGTCTTGAGATTTTCGATCAGGTTTTGTTTAGGCCTCTCTCTCTCTCTCTTCGTTTAATTTCGTTTCGTTGATTCGGTTCAGATTTTCGATCGAGGTTTGCATGTTATGCGAGACATGAGGATGAATTATTTGAGATTTGGTATTAGGTTTAGGTTATCGGCATTGTGTTTGTGTTGTTTAGATGTTGGATATCTTCTTTGGAGGTGACTCTCTATTTCTTGTATATGAATTTGCTCGAGATGGGTGCACTTAGTGATCATTTGCGTCTCCGCAATCAAAGCCCCAAACCCAAATTAGTGATCATTTGCATTGTCTCTGCTCCTCTGTTCAGTTCTCTGTTATTATTATTATTATTATTGCCAACATGTGTATTTAATGATCCATTTGATTGAACAATGGGGTTCTTTTAGAGCTTGAATTTTTGAAAATTGGGGTTGTGGTTTCAATGATAATTGTTTGAGGGTTTTTTGTTGTTGTTGAATTAGTTTCAGTTTTCAGTTATGTGTATTAGCTAATTGGGGTGCTAAAGGATCTGACTTGAATAATTTTGGATTGAGTTTTTATCTTTTCAGTGAAATGTTCATCAAGGGTGCTTATTGATGCATCTCATTTGTGCCAATAATTGGGCTCTTGTAGAGTTACTCAATCACTTTACTTGATGAAAGATCGAGTTAAGGCTCTTTAGTTTTTTTTTGGTTTGTCACTTTTTCTTATGCTTTATTAGTGTTTAATGTAAATGCCATCTTACACCAACTGCCCCCTTGCAAACTAAACATGACACAAATTCGTATCACTGACATACTACCCTTGAGAAGAATTGTGGCTGCAAAAAGATAACAATCCTTTGAAGTCTTCTTCACAACCAAGGGTTACTAAGCATGACACAAATTCGTATCACTGACATACTATTCTTTTCGTGATTTTAAGTCTTCCATATGTTTTTCCTGTTAGACGAATGCTTGTTTGGTGTGATAGGTCTCTCTGCTTTCGCCTTCTTGTAAATTTGGGTTTGTTTCAGCTTCGGACATGCACACATGTAAATTGCAACGACCATTCTAAATGACTAGAAAGTAACTCATTTTCCTTCTCCAATTTTTGTCAGATTCTTGTAAAAGTACAACGCAGTGGTCATCAAGTATTCAAGGAAATTCCAACTTGACCAAACCTGTGAATGAAACTAGAAACATGCCATCTGCTTCATCAGCACTATTTTTTGGTGGAGTGCTAGGCCTCCTTCAGGCCATATTCCTCATCACAGCAGCAAAACCTCTGTTGCAGTTCATGGGTGTGAAATCTGTAAGTGATTTCTCTGTTTTTGTTTATTTTTATTTTTTTCTTTTTCCTTTTTCCTTTTTTCTTCTTTGAAAGCAGGCCTATAATTTCTGTATGTGAGGTTTTTCACTTGTACCTGCAAGTTTCTAATCTCTATTTTTTGTTTTATAATAATCATATTACAAAGTAGGATATGTTTCTCATATACCTTGGGAAACATCAAGGACTGCTGTCAGAACGTCGAAAATGGGCTATCTATAGAATGCAGGTATTATTAGAAACTTATTGCCTTAAGAATTTTGTTTCTCTATTATTAGCAAAACTAATTAGTTTAGTGCCTTTCCTAGTTGTCTGACAACATGAATTTGATGGTCTTTCCAATTTGTGTGAGAATATGATGTTTCCTTTTCCACTGCCTTATTTTGGGTTAAAAAAGACCAATGGTAAATTAATTATGCCCTTTTCTTTTGAGAGAGAGCTTGACTCCTTGCTTAATATAATCCCTCTATCCTAAATTCTCTATTCAGGTCAGTTTATAGTGTTAGGGAAATTGCAGTTTTTGGGTAACATTAATTTTGCTTGTATCTTCAGAACTGGGAGGCCTATGACTATTATGCTACCTGCACTTATCTTGGTAATCCGGACGATGTACATACATATATGCACTTATCTTGGGAGGCCTATAACTATCACTACTATCAAATTATCAATATACATACATATATGCTCTGCTTAATTCTATCTGAATTTACCTTCTTTTGTCGATACAGATAGCACACAGCAGCAGAACTTCCATGTCTTGTATGATACAAAGAATTCGAGACTGAAGAGCCTGTAACAATGAAGGCCAGGGAATTGCTGGCTGCCCAATCAGGGTCAGGAATGTGCTGGAGAAGAGCAAATGGGCCAAACTCCTCTTGTTC
The DNA here is from genome assembly GCA_039657345.1 of Stephania japonica. Taxonomy (NCBI): domain Eukaryota; kingdom Viridiplantae; phylum Streptophyta; class Magnoliopsida; order Ranunculales; family Menispermaceae; genus Stephania; species Stephania japonica. Next base: position 31,976,191 of record CM077561.1, read on the forward strand.
TTGATCACCATATTTGGCACTCCATGGTCATTGGTGATGGTGTTCTAACTCCTTGCATCTCCGGTCAGCCTAATTCACTCGAATTCATCACTACTAATTAAACATATATATGCACTTCATTTCTAGCTAGGTAGTTTATCCTAATTAATTAAGTGTGGCATATACATATGTATGTTCAAAGTGCTTTCTGCGGTGAGTGGAATCAAGCAATCCACAAAGTCCTTAAACCAAGGTATATATGTACTAATTAACTATGTATTGAAGCATTAAGTATATATATATATATATATATATATATAGTGATGACCATATTTTAATTGATTTCGCATGTAGATGCCATTGTTGGAATTTCAGTTTGTGGCCATATTTTGACTACTCTTCTTTTGTTACCAGCTTCACTAGAGAATTCTCTTCATTGAACAGGTAATGGTATGATGGATAAAGTGAAAGCCTAGCTTATTATTGATTTTGTCGTTATTTTTAACATATTTGTGATTTTGGGCAACCGTTTTTGATGCATGGACATTTGGTGCGGTCAATCCTAACAGTGGAACTGCAACTCTACTCGAAGTAATTCTTTAATTCAGCATTTTATGTTACCTTTTTACCGCGTTTTTCCCCCTTAATGCATGACTGGTATTCATATGATTAAAGTTGAATTGGAAAGTGAGCAAATTTTTTCTTAATTTCCGTATTTGACTTGCATTTTGATGACAATTTTAAGATAGCTCGAAGGCTTGGAAAACTCCAAAAACGAGGATGGAAACCAAGAAGAACCATTATCTAATTGATATTACTATTACAATCAATTTGCAGATAGGTTCAACTGAGTGGGTGGAAGAAAATAGGGAGATGCTGGCATCAAGAGCTGTTGCTTATTTGAATGCAGACTGCCATTTCTGGAGCTGGATTCTATGCCTCTGCAACTCCTCAGCTCGATGATCTTCTCAAACATGTTGCTCAACAGGTCTTCTAAAAGTGGGGAAAATGCTCTTTAAAATTTGAAACTATGCAGTGTAATGCTAATGCCGACTGCATTAAACTTATTCGTTCAAAAGTTTCTCACTGTCCTAATTTTTTCCCTGTTGTCCTGTCTAACTGGTTTACTGCTGGCTGGTTTGAAGGTGCAAGAACCTGATAACTCCTCACAAACTGTATATGATTCCTGGATCGGCTCTGGTAGCACTCCCACAGTAAGTATCTTACGAGCAGTTCAAGTATGTCAATTAGCCAAAATTCACTATCACTTCATTTCCTATGAAATTGCATACTCGTTTAATTAATAGTACTAATTCATCTTTTTATTTTTGCTATTGATGAAACTGCAGATTAGTTTCTCCAACACAGTGTTCCCTGCCGTATTATGTGCCTATGCAGGACAAGCTGCATATCTCACCAAGTTCCCAGGCGACGTTAGGGACACCTTCTATAAGTCAATTCCTGGTATGTACGTAATAAGTCCTGGGAATACATTATGCATGCATAAGAGTGTGTGTGTGTATTGGGAATGCATGATTTTTACATTATGCATGCATAAGAGTGTGAGTGTGTGTGTGTGTGTGTATTGGGAATGCATGATTTTGTGTGTGTGTATGGGGTTTTTAGGGTTTTGTGTGATTTCCCAGGCGACGTTACGGACACCTTCTATAAGTCAATTCCTGGTATGTACGTAATAAGTTCTGGGAATACATTATGCATGCATAAGAGTGTGTGTGTGTGTATTGGGAATGCATGATTTTTACAGAAACTATGTATCATAGTTTGAAGCAAATTTATACAACCGGATGAAAACTTGGTTTTGGTGGGGATATGCAGATTCTTGAAATTTTCAAATTAAAATAATAACTGCAGAAGTTCATTGAAGCTTGTCTCTTGCAATGCAAAAAATTGGGAAATTAATCCGTGATATAAATAATGTGATTTTAAGAGAAAAAACTTCATTACTGCATTTTGGTTCATCCATGATATATATTGTAATTATGTTGCCAGAATTCGCCCTTCTACATTGAGATAAAGATTTATGATTATAAACTGATGATTATGTTGCAATGCTTTAGAGAAGAGCAGTGATGAACTAACCTGAGAGTTAAGCAGTTGAAAAAAGAAAACCTACAAAGGATTCTTCTATGTATTTCTGCTGATGATTGTTTGTGCATGCCATAAGAAATCAGTCACTTAGAGTTGATGATTGAAGAGCTACCTTCTGTGAGCCTATATACTAGAATTATGGTTTGGGAGGTGGATCAGGTTGTCATATTCGTCTATCAGAACATCCATTGATTGTGGTTTGTGGAAATATTTTCAAGATATTGGGATGGTGTGGAGATGTGGTGTATGAATTTATGATTGTTCGGATCGACTGGCTTTATTCTGGCAATATTTGTTTGGCTAAACAATGGCCAATTGAATGCAATAGTAAGTGTTTGATGTTAGCAAAAGGTGTTAGAAGGGAAAATTTGAAAATTGAGTGATATATAGTTAGAGAAGTGCAGAAATATGATTCTTAATCTATTTACTAGACAATTTTTGCCCATTTTCTTGTCTCAGGACTTGGTCATCAGAGAGTTTACATTTAATCAGTTAAATGCGAACTTGCCATGGCCTGGAACTTTTGCTTTTACAGAATGGCTAGTTCAACACAAACCCTGGTTGGAATGACTTTCTTCAACATGCAATATATCTTGTTTTCTTCAACATTGCAGGAACAAGAAGAAAAGCTTGTAAAGGAATTTGATGAACACAAAATCATGGATGCCCAAGAAACTACTGCTGATGAAGAAGAAATGTATGGTGAAGAGGAAGGACAACTGTCATGGTTCAATGAAGGTGTGAGAGTTGGGATTGGCTTGGGAGTTGGCTTAAGCATTGGAGTTGGAGTAAGTCTGGGGCTTCTCAGAAGACGAGCAGGGCCACAATGGATTGATTCCACCTCTCCAAGCACCTTCCTAACACTGCTACGCGAGCCTTCATCAAAAACCTAAAAAGGTCTAGGCACTGGTGCCATTGTTGCAATTGTGTTAGACAATGTGGTGGCTTTGTTAGTAGTGGTGTCCTTTGTGGTTGCTTACTATTGTGGATATATATGTATGCAATATTAGTGAAGTACTTTGATGCAACATTTTTTTTTTCAGAATTCTTGTAATTAATTTGATATACATTGGGTTGTCAGCACATAGTATAATAGACTCTTCAGCTAATTTGTTTGCAAAATGATTTTTTAAAAAAAAAAAAAAAATGCTTTAATACGGTTTAAAACCGTCATTAAAAGGTTTATCCAGATGTCATATTTATAACAGTCCAAAACCGCAATAAAATTGAGTTTTTATAACTCCTCATAACACGACACTTGGTTTTTATTAAAGGTCTTTAATGACGGTTTTAAACCGTCATTAAAGCCTTTTTATGTTGTAGTGACGTTCTTGTTTGTTTGGACTGAAAGTTGTGATTTTTAGGTCGGGTTGATGGGTTGCGGTTTGTTCGCACTATAACTTGTGATTTTTTAAGGGTGCAGGGTTTATAGACGAGTCTCGTGATTCTTAGGGTTTATGGATTTGTTGATTTTTCATGCCTGCGGCATACTATCCGTCAATTATATACTTCTTTATGAAGTATTCTTTAATCGATCGATGTGGGGATTAATTTCGGTCAACAATCTACCTTGGACTAAAATTCACCTGATCCAAGGGAGTTTTCTCCCATGTTCCATTCCAACCATAGGCTCTGATGTCATGTTAATTTTTCATGCCTGCGGCGGCACATTATCCGCAAGCGACGCTTCTCCACAAACTTATAATCCTTGTCAATATCAATATTATCCCCTACTTAATCATCTTGAATCCTTAGGTGTGGGGTTTTAAGTCAAAAGGCTTCGTAGCTAGTTGAGAGGGGACAGTCAATTTTATACTTCTTTATGAAGAATTCTTCAATCAATGTGGGGCTAATTTCGATCCACACATCTTCGAAATGATTCATGGTTGTTTTGAGAAATTGTGATTTTTTATGGTTTAAGGTTTTAAATTCATTGTGTTTTTTTAGGGTTTAGGCCTTGGGTAATAGAGCCCATTACCAAATGGCAATATGGACTTAGGGGGCGAAGCCACATGCAAGTTAACCTTGGGCAGTAGCCCATGGTAACTTGCATGTGACTCCCCTTGTATATACAGTTGATGTTTGATATTAATGAAGAAGAAAAAAATAAAAATAAAAAAAATGTATAGACTAGCCCATACATCAAAATAATGTTTAAGCTGCCCTTGGTCTATCTGAGAGGTAGACCAAGGGGAGCTTGAAATCCTTGCTCTCGATCTGCTTGCACTTGTCGGCTTCCCTTGATTTCTACATCGGGATGACGACACAAGTGTGTTGTTTCTACGAGTTCGTGCTAGGTTACGATAGCATGCTCCTAATTAAATATTATTAAAAAACACAAATTAAAAGTTAGCGAATTGGTTGGAGTTGAAACTATTTACCCATATATAAATATACCTAGAAAAATACAAACCTCTTATTGTGCCACAACATAAATACAACTTGATAATGTTGGTGCGATGTACATCGACAACATGTGCATGCGCGTTCTAATGCAAAAACAACGAACGACAACAAGTGCGTGTCCATCTTGGAGCACAATAATATTTTCCAAAAAAAAAAAAGAAAAAAAATCCCATACGGGTCGAGTCGAGTCGGGTTAGGTTAGGCTATCGAGTTCGACCGGGCTTAAGTTTGACTTGAGTTGACTCGACTGTTAGATTTTTTCTTGGCGGGTAACGAAACTTAATATTGCGTTGCTTTTACGCAAACTTAGCTTCGAATTTTCATTTCTGGTGGTAAGTTGTGATTTTTAGGGTTCATCGATCTGTGTTTGTTAATTTGGACTGGTTTTCTTAAATTTGACACAAGATAACGGTCCAAAACCGTCACAAAAGGCCTTGAGCTTTTATTACTCCTCATAACATGAAGGACTTGGCAACGCGATATTAAAGGTCTTTAATGACGGTTTAAAACCGTCATTAAAGCCTTTTTATGTTACAGTGAAAGTTCCTTTTTCAGCTAATGCTGTTGTGATGAGTTGTGATTTGGTGTATTTGATCAGTGTATCTGATAAATTATGATTTTTAAGGTTTAGGGTTTATGGATTTTTGTTTGTTTTGGAGGGAAAGTTGTGATTTTTAGGGTTTTAGAAGGGAAGAAACACAATTACCGCGTGATCGTCAAGAATTGAAACTAGGGTTCATCTGCGTTTACATAAAGTTCCCCTTTTAGGTAATGTTGTTGTTGTTGTGATCGTCAAGTATTGAAACTAGGGTTCATCTGCGTTCATCTGCGATTTGGTTCATCTGCGTTCATCCGCTTGCCGATTGAAAGTTTTTTTTATGATATTTATGTCTTTCTTTGATTGACATTCTTTTCTTTTCTTTTCTTTTTTTCCATCATTGATACAAACTAGAAGTGTCCAATTTGAAGCTGTCACTGTTTGTTAACAACCTCTGCTCAATGCTTATGTTTGATGGTCTTATGTTTTTTTGCAGTCTCTGCTGGTTATGTTGCTTGAAAATCATTCTCTAAACATGATGAAGAGAACCCCACTGAAGTTCATTAAAATCTCAACAATGCCTTGTGAAGAAAACATCAGTGTTAAGAAGAAGTTGAAGGTGAAGCTGGCACGAGTTGAAGGTTCATGTGAATTCAGCCAGCACTCATCATGGACAAGTGCCTATGCAACTAGCTTCCGTCAAGAACAGAAAGCCGATGGCACTGTTAAGTTAAGATGCAGTGGTAAGCGTGGTATGCCAGAATCAGGATTGTGTGGACAGAAGTTGAAGAAAGTTAAGATTGGAAGGCGTGTGATGCAACAGTGTGAAGCACTTGTTAAGAAGCTGATGGATCATCAGTATGGGTTTCTTTTCAATCAACCGGTTGACCCAGAGGCGCTGCAGATTCCCGATTACTTGGATATAATATCAGAGCCAATGGACCTTGGGACTATCAAGAAAAAGCTAGAGAATGGCGAATACTCAAGTGCCAGGGACTTTGCTGCAGATGTTAGGCTGACTTTTACCAATGCAATGAAATACAATCCTCCAACTAACTGGGTTCATGAACTTGCCGGTGAATTCAGTCGAGTTTTTACTTCGGGATGGAAGTCTCTCGAAGCAAAATGGAGTGAAGAAAACTCTGATGTGGTCTACAAGGATCGGGCTCTGATCTCCGAAGGAAATCCACCAAAGGCTGCCCAGTTGAAGGAACATTGTCTTAAAACTGCAACCACAATGCCCATGCTTTCGGCAAAATTTCCACAGATGCAACAGCTGGAGAAAAATCTCAAGGAAATATCAAAGAGAGAATTGCCACTTGAGCTGGAGGGTCGTCTTCGAAGACTTGGGCTTCTTTGCCAAAACAAAGAGGATGGGGAAACTGCATGGGAAATACAAATGGTAGTAAGGAGTTACTTCAACTCCAATGTTGGAAAAGTATGTCATTCTCAATTGTGTGGTGATTGTTTTTTTTTTGTACTCAGTTTTATAATTCTCAATTGTGTCTGCAGTTTGCCAACACTGGAAGTACTTGTGGACTGGACTCATCTTTCAAAGACCCCCACAATGAAAACAACAATCATAAATGTGACTCTGCTACTTCCAAAAGACTTGGGAATCCTGCAGCCTGTCCAAAAGGTTCATTTGGTGATATGAAATCTCGCTGCAGCCGTAACAACGATTTAACTGAAGCTTTAAGTGGTTTGTCTCTCTTTTCTACTGCCATTAAATAGCATTTCAAATTTTTCCTTCTTAAAATACCAAATAATTTCTATTTCCTCATGATACGAAAAAACTTGGTGTTACTTTTATCGATACGATATGATGTAGTACCAAAACTAGAATTTATTTATGAGTTTATAATAGTTTTTCTTCATGGTGATAATCTATTTCTTCTTTTATCCTGGATCAGATACAGATTCAAAGCATTCTTCTAGTGAAGAAACTTATCATCCATGCCAAAGCAAATTGCTAAATATGGTATTTATGCCACATCTTAAACTTTTTATGTTATGTATTTATTAATATTCCTTGAGGACGACTTTCATTTTATATTCCTGGGAATTCATATTTTTATCTATTTTGACCTTATCCAGGAGGCTTCAATAAATAGATGTGACAATGGACAAACAACCTCCTCTGATCTTTATTCTGCTGGTAAGATTCATTTTTCTTGAAGGTTTATTTCCTATTAGTTTGCAGGTCTTTATTTAGTGCACTTTCAGGGACAAAATCTTTTGTGATACTAATTCTAGGTGTATCATGGTGGATGGTATGAAAACTTTGTTAAGATCCTGTATTCTTATTGAGTTCGAATCAACAACAACAAGAATTACAGAACCAAAATGCTCTTTGTTATACTGAGTTTGCTAAATAATACGACAAAACAACAATAAAAATTAGAGAAGACAAGAACTAAGAGACTAACTGTAATCTCTTTCTAAACCTCCAGGGGTAGAAACCTTTTTAGAAATCAGAATCAGAACTTAGAGACCAACTGCACTCTATTATCCACAACAAAATGCACCAATTTCTTATCCAGTTTGACCTGGAATATCCTCTACTTCAACTTTCTTGAATAAGTTCAATTGCAGTACAAATGGGAAAGCTCTTGAACTTGCTCCTGACCTCTTACTGTCTTGAAAAATGTAATTGTTTCTTTCTAGCTGAACCGTTCACATTATGCAGCCAAAGAACCTATATTGAGTATATATATTTTTTCTTAAAATTGTTGGTGTAGTATTTTTGCGGTTTGGGCCTGCTGGATATGTTGTAGTTTTACTTCATACATGAGTTTCCAAGTTTCCCTATTTGAGTATTGTTATCGACTTTTCTTATATTATTTATTTTTAGGGTATATAGATCGTCCAAACAATACATGTAGCGTACAACTCTCGCCAAGCAAAGCTCTCCGTGCTGCGATGTTACGGAGTCGCTTTATGGACACAATCATGAAAGCGCAACAAGAAATCCTATTAAGCAATGTAAGGTTTCCCTTGTGATTTCATAATATGCTTTAGAATTACTTAATTGTAAACTTTGACTTACATGTTTATATTGTGACCATTAGGGTGAGAAAATCAATCCGATAATGATGAAGCAAGAGAAAGAGAGATTGGAAAAGCAGCAGCGTGAAGGTAATGAACTTGAGACTACTTGATTTTGCACACATTTGCATATAAATATTTGCTTGAAAATATATTTCCTTACACCTATCATAAAAACTGATTGGAATATGCATATTTTACCTCGTACATGCTCATGCTTTTCAGCTCAGGTCCTCGCAATGTTTCTCCCATTTAAGTTGTTATATTTACTCTTTTTAGCTAGATAACTTTTGTTGGTTAAATTTATAGTTTGACGATATAGAAATGTAAAATTTTGTTTTTTTGCTTGGTTTCCTTTTCTTTACTAGACTGTTAACATTGTTTGCTAGGTTGTTAAGGATCAGTACTTACTGTGTTTGTACCTTTTAATCAATTCAATATTGTTGAGGAGAGTAGGGTTATTGATCTCATATTCTTACGAGCTATGGTTTGCCAGAGGCTTCTTTCTTTTTTTGTTTGGTGCCTAAATTATTATTGTAGTTAGTTGTTTGTTTCTGTCAGTGAATTGTTAGGCCAGAGAAGATTACATAGATATTTAGATTTAATCTCAAGTTTTGGTTGGATATATTGAAGGAGTTTCAGTTTTAATTTACATTTGGTGTTGGTGGTATTTGCTTAGTTTTTCAATTGGTTTAACACATGATAATTTGTTTATTGTTCATCACACAATGAATTTTCTAACTGTTGACAAATTATGACAGAGAAAGCGAGAATTGAAGCACACATTAAAGCTGCCAAAGAGGAAGCTGAATTGAAGTTGCTGCGACGGAGACAAGCCGCCCGGCTAGCACTTGAGGAGGTATGACTTTCTTTCTTGTGTACCTTTTGATTTTCGCCACCCTGTTTGTTCAATCTATTCAATGTTTGTTGTTCCATTTTTCAGATGGAAAAGTCCGTTGACATCTATGATGGTTTAACCATCATTAAAGAGCTGGAGACGATGGGCATCGACACATATTTTGGACATGACAGAGTGCTAGAAGATTTGGGCTTATATTTAAGGAACGAGGTTCCTGAAGATTCCGATGAAGTTGAAGGCTGAAGCTGACGCCTTAGTAGTTTCTCTTTCGCATTTTGGCCTTTCTAACCATTCAAGATGAGGGTTGAAGAGATTGTGTACATAATTCAAGTTTTGTATGTTTCATTTTTTGCTTTCTAACCTCTCAATTTGAGGGTATAACTGTATAAGAGATCATGTAAAATTCAATTTTTTTTTTCTGTAATCCATTAGTAACGATTTCAATTTTTGTCTGTAGAGAGTTGCACGCGGACAGCTTTTTTATATGTTCGTCTGCAATGATCAGACTTGTATGTAATCCATTATATGTACATATAACACATGTAATATGCCATTTAATTGTATGATAAAATCTTCATTGATTAGCTGAATGGATGTGCAGTTACTGTTATCTTCAGGTTTGCAGCTTTCTAGTGTTTCTCTTTGTATTTATTCAGTTTCTTGAGTGGAGGGGCTTCTTGAACCATTCTTCACTGCAATTCTTCTACAGTGATTAAGAAAAAATATGGTGTTTGGTTAAACGACCACTAAATCAATAGACTTGCTAATGGATCTGTATGTATTGAGATACATATACATAATAAATGGATGAGGATTCTGGCCAGTATCTTAGGCTGTATTTATCATTGATAGTTGCTTGTAAATTATAATTCCTACTTTTCACATCATATAAATTTTGAAAATTCATGATTTCCTAATGAGAACTAGGTAGTCTAAGTGACTAGTTAACTCATAATGCCCAAGTAAATTATCTTTAATTATTGCAAATAAGGACTTAGGTTAAATTGTTATAAAATCTACCTAGTGATTTCCAACATCGGGGAATCCTAGGAGGTTAGTGGAGTAGTGGTGGAGACATAGTTGGACATGTGTTGTCCAAGGGAGTGGATTTGCTAAAGTTAAGAGGTGTAATGTTGGTAATGTTTACCATTTAGAAATGTGTCACGTGTACAATGTAGATATGTTTTTACACTTTTGTCCTCTCCACATTTACTCTTTTGTCCACGTGGCGTGTTGCTATTAGGAGATATTACCAACATCACCCTCCCAACATTAGCAAAACCCCTCCCGTTGTCCAAGTGCCATGCATTGTGGAACTAATGATACACATAACAAGTGATCAAAGGTCTTGATCTATTGAGACCACCTATATAAAAGCCTTTGCTCTCCATATATAATCACAACACTGGTTACAGGGTTGTGATTAATTCTAGCAATGCTTCCGAGCTCAGCCATTTTAATGGAGAAAAGCTATGGAATTAGTCTCTCTACCTGCAAAGACCAAGCATTTTCTTTAGTACTTATTATGGTGGTACTCACTCTCTCTAGGAGATGTTGATTCACAAAAGGCATGCAAATTTGACTTAGAACGTGCCTTGGCCCAAGCTCAGCCCAACAAGCTCATCTTAATCTTTTTATTTATAAATTAAAAAAATTTCGAAATAAATTTGAAAGATTTTTCAAACAAATTTAAAAATATGTATAAAGTATTGTCCACAAAAGGCTTTATCTAACTTGCATTGATTCTTATGCCATGGACTGTTTTTGTATGTTTTCTAAGTGATCTGCATTTGTCAGCTCAAAAAGAGATTCTCAATGTTTAACGCAATAGAGTAACTCCTTTATAATTCAACCCTTTATTATAGTTGTTAAGAAAACGTCTTGGTGGTCGGAGCACCATCTAAATATGCATTTGTGCTGATACTGATCAATTGCATCAACACTAAGCAATAACAAGTTTTCATCCCACTCAGTGGTAGTGACTGGTGAGTGCTATAGAAGTTTTGATCAATGTATTGGTATCTGCTAAGGTTACGAAGACCCAAGTCCCTTCTCTTTTAATTAGTCTAAGTTACTTCAAAAACTTTCTAAGGATCTCTTATTTCCTCCTTAATCTGATGTGCAATGTGTCTTCTTTCTCCCTTAATCAAGAAAGTCTTTAGGTTCTCTTATCCCCTTAGTATTAAGAATCAAGAGCTTGTTGAGATCCTTCAGGTCACCAATTTCTTTTCCTGAAAGGCTAAAACAGCAATTGTTGGAGGTTTTGCGTTGTGTTGTATATAACAAGATGAGAACTAAAACAATTTCTCAAGAAGTCATCAACATGTAGATGTATGCTCTCTTATTAAATGGCAGGAAGAAAGGAAAGAAGAAGAACGAGATGAAAAAGAGAAAATTGCCTGATTAAGTTTTCATCTTTTACTGACAATATAAATACTGTTTTGCAGAATTTCAAGGGGTAATAGAGGGAACTTATTTATCTGAAAAATGGTTGATCCATCGTACCAAGTTCCTGTCTAATGTTCAACTACTTGTAACGGTTGTTCCATGATCAACTGTCACGCCTCCTCAACTGAAAGCGTGCTTGTGAGTTGTGACGTTACAACAGCTTACCAGGACACTGCCAAAATAGTGTAATGAAATGTATATTCCAAAAATTATCAAACAATTACTCTTGCCATGTAAAAAATTTCTAAAAAAAGTTATATCACTGTAAAATTATCTGAAACTATTTCATTAATTCGTTTTTTCTAGTTTCTGTTGGGATTTCATGAGTATTATTATCATGATTTGGGACTGACATTGGGACTGCGTCTGATGTTCGATGCATTCAAGGCTCTTTTAGAAATGATGATCTTAGTGAGGAGACAATGTTCAAACTTATTATTTATTTACTTGAAATAAAATTTGTAGATTGCTCTGTCATTTCACCCTTGCCTATTACTCTTTATGGAGTCTATTTCCAACTGTTAAATTTGTATTGCAACAATTACAGGTATTATTACATAATTTTACTTATTGTATATTGTAGAGGAAATTTGCTCCTAATATTAGATTTACCTTAGAATTAGAAAAAAAATTCCATAAAAGTCTTGGTGTTCTTTAAGGGACAATATTTTTCGAGAGAAAATTGTTAGCCTCTAGAGTTTCTTAGCAGATGCAAGAGTCCTTACTGTTTATATTTTTGTGCGCTTGCAAATTGATGTGTATCTAAAGGACACTAAGGAGTGAGCCTCCATATTTGGCGTGTTTAAAGTGGCTCACACTAGCATCAGGAAATCCTAAGTAACCAAGCTTTGTTAGATAGGAAATGTCAACTAACTCTATTTCAGGAATAACAACATTCCGGTTGTTTGATAGCAATGTGGAGACCTCGACGAGTGAGAAAGATATGGCATTTTAGTGCTAGGGATATATATATGTTGAGTATGAGATGTTCTAAATGGGATTTGCACTAATGTTGTGTTGTTTCTTCAGCCCATCTATGAACACTAACATACTATTGGAAATTTGATAATGATAAGACCCCATCAACCAAGAGTCAAATGAATATTAAGAGTGTTGCAGCTTGATGTGCCTTGACAGCAGGTTGCTGATATTTTTCTTGCTAAACAATGGGAGGTTTGTGTTCTTCTTAAGCAAGGTCTCGAGTTCGATTATTGTGAGAAAACTAGGTTGGGAGGGCCGCCTAAATGGGGCTGACAATGCGTGTACATGGATTAGTAGGGATATTGATGTATCACGGTATCTCCACTGGTGTCGATCTCTGCAAACGTGACATTTCTCCAAATCAGAGGCATTCCTTATGTGGTGTTTCGGATTCTTCTATTCATGTTCTCTTTCATGCCTTTTCACTGGGTGAGCTTGGGCGGGCTCGAGCCGGGCCTAGTTAATTTTTTGATTAATTTTTTATATTTTTAGTATTGAAAATATAATTAATAAATGTTTAAAAATAAATATAAAGTATTAGTTGGTCTAGTGGTATAAGTTGTACTATATTAATCTTGATGTTTAAGGTTCAAACTTTACTAAAAGTACGAGTCTAGGTCTGGGCAATATTTTCAAAAAGCGGGTATCTGTTTCGCAATTAATTCACATGATTATCTTGTTATTTTACTAGTATATACTAGTAAGAAAAGTAGCATGACTTCTATTTATCTAAATAAATGGTATGTTTTTTTTAAATACGTTCACATTTTGTTATACACTAGTAATTCTCTTTAGTAATTGAATGTAAGTTATATGAAGTTTTGCTTATCTTTTTATGAAAAAATATGACTAAGAAATAAAATTACTTAATTATATTTAAAATCGAACACAAACGGGTCTCGTACGTTTTATAAAAAATATGGGTCTGAACAAAAAAAGGGTGTCCGTTTCAAAAACGGGTCTGGGTCTAGGTTCGGGTCCGGGTCCGGGTCCGGTATTAGGGGGTATGTTCGAACTTGCTTCTATCCGGACCCTTTTTTTTCCCAGTCCTAGATAAATACACGAGCAAATTGAAATGGGGTGGAATTAAATGATATAAGGTGCATGCGTGGATGAGAGACTAGTTGTATCACTGATGAATCTGACAATTAATACAGGCCGATTGAAACTGAACATATCAGATCTAACTTTTATTGAATGAATAAAAAATAAAGTAGTTATTGGAACCAAATCAAAAGAGAAGATCGGCAGTGGTTCAAACTCAAGAATCGTAAAAAAGCAACTAGACTTGATCATGGGCTCGGGTGCCCTACCCAAAGACGCCTAAGCCCGTGAACAAATAATCGAGCTTGGGTAGACATTTTCAAGAAAAGCACGCCCAACCGGGCCTGGTTTGAATACAGCTAGTAACTAATATATTTTAAAATAATTAGTTTTAGAGGTGGGATTTGATCCTAGGACCAATGCTCTCATTAGTTTTTTTTTTTTTTTTGACTTCAATACAAATCGAACCACGATTTCTCGAGATATTGCCTTTTTGGCAAGTCATGTCTTTACCATCTCACCTAAAAGGCTTTCACTACATGCTCACATTAGTTGATATTTAGCATTTGAGTTAGTTATCATTTTTGCACAATAATTGAATGCATAATATATACATAGAAACACACATGCTATCGAAAAAGTTCATAAAAATAAATGTAAATGAATAAATAATTCATTTTTTTATATTTTTAATATTAAAATATTTATAAATGGGCTAGCTAAGCCAGGCTTGGGCTTTATATTTTTTACATGGGTCGGAATTGGGCTTATATATAGGCCCGCATGTATATAATGGGTTGAATTTGGGCTAAGGTTCTCGTGTTCGAGTGGCTGGTCTGTCAAGGGTGAATATAAGGAGTTGCTTCAACTCGATTCGGGTTCCGTGACGCCTGCCGTCGGTGTAATTCCCGATAGACTTCACAATAAAATTGCAATTTGTTTCCAGGTGAGTAGAATGTCTTTCTTGCTTTTGATAATGCCTTTTTCTTCATTAACTTTAATATGAATATATGATTGAAATATGGTTAAGACTTGGAATTTTTTTTTCTTTTTGACTTCAGTGGGAATTAAACCACAATCTCCCGACGTCTTGCCTTTTTAGCAAGTGATATATTTACCATCTCACCTAAGAGTCTTTGACGGACTTGGGAGTTTTTCATTCCCATCTTTATTTTTATTTTTTTATTTTTTTTTTGCAGTGACGCTTCTCTTGCTTCGTGCCAATGTGGAAAGGATGACTGGGGAACTCTGCAAAAGGGGAATTGGAGTGCTTTCATGTCACCTTACGAGGATAAATACTTAGATTTGAAATTTTCGAATGAATTATCCGGGACCCTCACAGTTTCCATTGAAGAAGGTGTTTTTTTTTTGAAGGATAGCTCTAATTTTTTCTTGTTACTTTATGTCCTTCGTTTAGACGTCTGATTTTTTAGCATTAACTGTGGTTGTAGTGTTTCATCAATGGCGCCTCATTGTTCTCATTTTGGGGTTCGGGTTACTGCTTTTGGCCCCAATTTTGAGTACATCGATACCATTTTACTACAACAGTTCAATGGCTATTGGAGTCTTGCTTCTTGTTTTGATTATCCTCTTTCAGGTATTTCTTTATTGAAGTTTCTTATTTTTCAGTTGAAAAAATTAATATCTCAATGTAATCAAGAATTTTGAACTTACCTTTTTCACTATTGGTTAATGAGTTTCGTGTCGTTGGCACTCACTTCCTATCGGTTATCACAGCACCTAAACAAAGTTAAATTCATTGTGAGATGTACAAACTTATCACAAAAGACTTGCTTGTTTGAACAAACAAAAATGGGACTCGTAGGAAATTACCGCATTTAAACCTAATAAAAAGTGGCCTGCTTAAAATAAGGTTCTAAAGAAGGTGAAAAAATTTTAAACCATGCAAGTACAAAGTGAACTCCATGGAGAAGAGTAATGAAAAGTACCTAACATCAATTCTTAGTGATCAAAATATTTATTGAAGATTCCATATTAATAATGAATGTTGTTTTGAATATTTTGATATCAACATCATGCTCGTTCACTTATATTCAATACAAGAGTCATATAGTTGAGACACCAACTAGCTCTAGAAATACTTAGCCACAATTAAAATGACCGACTTTCTGATGAAAATACAAGTCTGTCTTTGCCCATGCTTCTTTAATTGGATGGATAATTCTTCTTTGCCCTCATGATAAAGAAAAGAAAGGTGTAAGGTTCCGCCATAGGAACTACAAGGTCACCACAAGGACTTCTTCAACAACTTGGGATTACATACCGACCATAAAACCCTTTTCAATAAGTGGAATGCATTAGCTGTCCGCACTTATGTTGGGAAGTAAGATCAGAGAAGGGCAATCTCTCAAGTGGTTTTAAGACCAAACATCGGACAGAAAGTGGGCAAAGCTCTCCATATATTCTTGGTTTTCCTTTTTCATTTCCCTTATAAGAAAAAGAAGTAAAATGGTTAGTATGATCCATGGTTGAATTTTATATGTATTATAAAGTAACACAAATTATGAGAATGTTATATTATAATTTTAACTTATTTGGCAATGGTATATTATCATTTCTAGCGGGTACTTACTGATCTAAGTGTATTGGGTTTTGCATTTGTTTTTTATTTCAGTGTAAGAATTTGCATATCTAAGGTTAACTAACTCATCAATGACTTATTTATCTAACTTTGAGTGGAAACTCACTATTTTACCCGACATTTCTTTTTTTTTTTTTTGTTTAGGCCCTACATTTCCGATTTAGCTATGTTCCATTAACATGATTTTTACATTTTGTCCCTCATCTGATATTCTCTTGGATATGTACATAGGGTATGAAGTTACTTCCAACATGCAGGAAGAATATATTCTTCCTCACAATTTTTGTTTCAGTGGTATGTTTTATATTAACCTGTCAAGACAGTACATTGTTCTCTTGTGTCCATTTGTAGTAATGTATTAGGCATTGACATGCTATTACAGGTGGGGCAGGTGGGGGTTGGATCTTTCATATTACACTATTTTTCAATGATGGTTGACTCCATTCTTCAAAACATGGGGCTGAGTGAAGATGTGTATAACCCTGTAAGTTGTTTTCCTTTTTCCCATATTTCAAAATCTTCGTGCATTTGTTTTCTCAAAGTTATTATGTTATTGACAAGATACTGTTTTTCATGCATTAGAGGATTATTTATTTATTTATTTTTGGATACCTAAGGAAGGACCGAAGGATTTTGGTTCCTTCCAGCTTTTTATAGTTGTATAACCTTTTCACATCTATATGATGCTTTCATTTCCTATCAAACGACTATAAAAACAGTAGCTAGAGTTCCATCAACAGAAGTTATTATAGGACTTACTAAAAATCCTGCGCACATAAAGTAAAAAAAAATTCCAAAAAATTTAGGACTGACTGATGTGGTCACCTAATGAAAAAAATAAATAACGAATAATAAAAAGTTGAGTAGACATCCTAAAGCACTAATTTTAACAGTTGTGGGATATCTCGGAATTTGAATTGTAATTGGGCACTCGTTTGAGTGATTTAGAAGAGAGTGAGGTCTTCCTTCCTCTAGTTTTTTGTTTGTAAGTTTTTAATAAGATCTCCAATTTGTGTTTCTTGATTCAATTTGAGATAGTTGAAATAGGATATTATCAAAACCATAGTTGTGTATTTTAATAAATTAACTTTATATAATTCTTTTTTTTTCTTGTTGATAATGGCTTTGGTGGTAGGTTTCTGTTTTTTTACTCGCAGGAATCATTCTAGCAGGAGTAGCTTTAGGTTATTGGATTGTTCGGGAATTTATAATTTCAGAAGATGGAAGTGTTGATATCAGTATAGCCCAATTTGTGAAGTGTGCTATGCATTCAGTGGCAATGACATTCATTTATCAGGTGTAGCTCTTCTTCCTATCTTTTCTGGTTGAAACTGATTATTGAGCAAAAAGAATCGATTTACATGTTAAGGTCATTTTGGAAATAGAAGTAATTGATGCTTACATGAATTTTATCAGCACTAGACCTATAGGCTATAGTCATTTGTACATTCAGAACATCATGGGAGGGGATTTTTGGGCCGTATATATCTATCCATCTTATGTACTGACCGATATCAATACCATCTCTAGAAGTGTTAATTGGTCAGAGCTTGATTACTGTACATCAATGGAGGTAGTTAGGTTCTCTCGTCATTTAAGTCCTTCATTACTCATGAGTGGTACCTGGCTAATGATTGGTAACAAAGGAAAACATTAGTCTCAAAAAATACAAGTGTTTATGAAACTATAGTGTCTCGTATTTTACTTATGGATCTCTAAGCTAAAGCTAATAATTTTCAATATTAAGTAACTTTTGAACTAATTTCTATTTTGATGATATAATCATTGTCCATTTCCAAATGCCCATCATATTTTGCTAAACAATTGGAAAACAAGTTCAATATGAATATAGATAATGAGGACCTTAATCGATCATATGTTGCTGTGTTGTGCCAAACTGCTAACCATTGTGTAGAAGTGGCATCATAGATGGGTTTTCCTGTTTGGTTCTTAAGATGAATTTTGGAGGAAAACAAAGAAGTTGCTCTTCTTTCTGATTCTGTATTTTATTTTATTTTTTTCAGAGCAGTCGGGACACTTTTTTGGAGGCTGCGGCTGCGGCATTGGCTTGCTGTTGGGGCATTAACTTTCTTATAAGTTCAAGATGGCGATCCCAAAAGTCAATGTAAGCTTTCCACTTTCAGGCTTTCAGCCCAATTCTGCTTTTTGTAAATCTGTATCCTGGCGTGTTACTAAGTTCCATATATGTTGTGATATACTGTGTATCTTGAATATGATGGTGCAACTGCTAAATGAGAATATGGATCACATGATAGGTTGTGAAATAGTTGAATTATAAACTCAACATTTTTTATTTTTTTATTTTTTTTGGTAGTATAAACTCAACATTTAAATTAAAGTTGTTTGCTTGAAAAGTTGGAGCATAGTAAATCTATGTATTTTAATAAACCAGGATTTCAAATTTAAGAGAAAGGATCCAGATTTTTACCACTAAATCAGAGTACTTATTAGCATTGAAACCCTGAAGACTTGTATTCATATTCACGAATGCATTATTTGGTGACATTGGTGCGGGCACCTATACCAAGGAAATGAAAGTCCATGGCTACGAAGGGCTAACCGTGGGTCGACAATCCATAACCGTATTGAATTTCTAAGCAGATCAACCGAGATATCTGCAAGACAAAAGATGTGGAACAACCATGAGAGGTCATCTGCTTGGAGTGTTTCCCCCACTAAAGGTCTGCTCTATTTTATACTCTATTCTTTGTTTCACTTTGAGTAGTTACTATGCGTATTTTGCATGGGTGAAATGAGTATATTAAGTTTGTATAATCTGATAGAAAGTCTTGAGTTTCGATTAATACATGGTTACTTACATTGCATTGCTTTTCTTGTCAGGTCTGGTTCTGTCTTCACCAAGCAATGTAGCGACGGTTCAAAAAGACTACTATTCAACCTTCCACAAGACACCAACGCGGAAAAGGTTTTCTAAGAAAGAGTGGAATGAATTCACACGTGAATCAACTAGAGAAGCCTTGGTTGAATTGGCCTCTTCTCCTGAATTCACAATTTGGATAGTCAGCAATGCCAATCGTTTGAAGATTGACCGAAGTAACTCAGATGATAGTGTGGAGAGTGAATCCAATTCTTCAGTTGAGATTGCAGTAGACAACGGAAACTGGCGTAATTTCTTCAAGTGGTACTGACATATAGGAAATAGATGTCCGTGAACATGGTAGGATGTTAGTTTTTCTGACCTCTTATATATGCTAGCAACATTGTCCCATCAAATTGTGGCAGCATATTGATGTAAATTTAAGCTATACCTCATACAAATTTTGGGGACCTTTTACAAAATGAGTCCGATTATTAGAACACTTTCCCCTTCAATATTGAGCCTTTAAACGAACTCTTGAAACTTGGCAGATATGAGAACTCTAGAACAAAATTATTTTCTATATGTAGAAAGTAGACAAGTTGTTTGAGCAATGTTAATAATTGATGCATGTTATTATCTTTTCTTGATATTTTTTTTTTATTTTCTATGGTTGACAACCTATCTTAGAACTGATACTACATTTGGGTATCATCAGCCAAATACACAGAGGTAACATAGTGGTATGTTAGTCCTTGGTTTTTTTTTTAGGACACTTAGGCTCTGATCTCCGGAGGTTGTTCGCCAAAGGCTCCCCAGGTGAAGGAACGTTGTCTTAAAACTGCAGCCATGATGCCCATGCTTTCGGCGAAACTTGCACATGCTTATGCAACAGCTGGAGAAAAATCTGATGGAAATATCAAAGAAAAAATTGCCACTGAAGCTAGAGAGTCGTCTTCGAAGACTTGGGCTTCTTTGCGAAAACAAAGACGATGGGGAAACTGCATGGGAAATACAAATAGTCGCAAGGAGTTACTTCAAGTCTAATGTTGGAAAACTATGCAACTCCTTTATCATATTTCTTATTTCCTTTGCATTTTTGTTGTTGGATTTCAGTTTTTTTTTGTACTCAGTTTCATAATTCTGAAATGTTTCTGTGGTTTGCCAACACTGGTTGTACTTGTGGACTGGACTCATCACTCAAAGACCCCCACAATGACAACAACAATGTTTTCAATGAAGCTTCAAGTGGTTTGTCTCTCTTTTCTACAAACATTGAATAACATTTCAAATTTTGCCTTCTTAAAATACAAAATAATTTCTATATTTTCATGATACGGAAAAACTTGGGGTCAGTTTTATGATCTGCAAATTTTTATTAATACGATATGATATAGTACCAAAACAAGAATTTACTTGTGAGTTTTTTTCTGAGAAAATTTTTATAATAGTTTTTCTTCATGATGATAATATATTTCTTCTTTTATCCAGTATCAGATATAGATTCAGAGCATTCTTCTGGTGAAGAAACTTAACAACTTTGCCAAAACAAAAGGCTTAATATGGTATTTATGCTACATCTGAAACTTTTGATGTCATGTATTTATTAAAATTCCTTGAGGAAGACTTTTATTTTATATTTATGGAAATTCATATTTTCTCTATTTTAACCTTATCCAGGAGGCTTCAATAAATAAATGTGACAATGGACAAACAACCTATCTACTTACTGTACTCCACTCTTTGGACATTGCAAATGGGAAGACACCAAAAATCTATTGTTGCTTTCTTGTGAAATTGTCCACATTATGCACCTAACAAACCTCTTCTTGGCTTGATATAGGAATGTTGATCAGTGATTTTGAAATTCTGTGGTTTTGATATAGAACTGTTGTAGACTTGTAGCTGTCTTACATTGGCTAATTCAGCTCTGTTGAGCTCTGTTGACATAGGAATGTTGTTTAGATGTTGGATATGCTGCTGGAGGTGACTCTCTATTTCTTGTATATGAATTTGCTCAGATGGGTGCACTTAGTGATCATTTGCGCTGTCCTGCAATCAAAGCCCCAAACCCAAATTAGTGATCATTTGCATTCTCTCTGCTCCTCTGTTCAGTTCTCTGTTATTATTATTATTATTGCCAACATGTGTATTTAATGATCCATTTGATTGAACAATGGGGTTCTTTTAGAGCTTGAATTTTTGAAAATTGGGGTTGTGGTTTC
The DNA here is from genome assembly GCA_039657345.1 of Stephania japonica. Lineage (NCBI taxonomy): Eukaryota > Viridiplantae > Streptophyta > Magnoliopsida > Ranunculales > Menispermaceae > Stephania > Stephania japonica. The sequence continues at coordinate 31,997,269 of CM077561.1, forward strand.
AATGATAATTGTTTGAGGGTTTTTTGTTGTTGTTGAATTAGTTTCAGTTTTCAGTTATGTGTATTAGCTAATTGGGGTGCTAAAGGATCTGACTTGAATAATTTTGTATTGAGTTTTTATCTTCTCAGTGAAATGTTCATCAAGGGTGCTTATTGATGCATCTCATTTGTGCCAATAATTGGGCGCTCGTAGACTTACTCAATCACTTTACTTGATGAAAGATCGAGTTAAGGCTCTTTAGTTTTTTTTTTTTTTTGGTTTGTTACTTTTTCTTATGCTTTATTAGTGTTTAATGTAAATGCCATCTTACACCAACTGCCCCCTTGCAAACTAAACATGACACAAATTCGTATCACTGACATACTACCCTTGAGAAGAATTGTGGCTGCAAAAAGATAACAATCCTTTGAAGTCTTCTTCACAACCAAGGGTTACTAAACATGACACAAATTCGTATCACTGACATACTACCCTTGAGAAGAATTGTGGCTGCAAAAAGATAACAATCCTTTGAAGTCTTCTTCACAACCAAGGGTTACTAAGCATGACACAAATTCGTATCACTGACATACTATTCTTTTCGTGATTTTAAGTCTTCCATATGTTTTTCCTGTTAGACGAATGCTTGTTTGGTGTGATAGGTCTCTCTGCTTTCGCCTTCTTGTAAATTTGGGTTTGTTTCAGCTTCGGACATGCACACATGTAAATTGCAACGACCATTCTAAATGACTAGAAAGTAACTCATTTTCCTTCTCCAATTTTTGTCAGATTCTTGTAAAAGTACAACGCAGTGGTCATCAAGTATTCAAGGAAATTCCAACTTGACCAAACCTGTGAATGAAACTAGAAACATGCCATCTGCTTCATCAGCACTATTTTTTGGTGGAGTGCTAGGCCTCCTTCAGGCCATATTCCTCATCACAGCAGCAAAACCTCTGTTGCAGTTCATGGGTGTGAAATCTGTAAGTGATTTCTCTGTTTTTGTTTATTTTTATTTTTTTCTTTTTCCTTTTTCCTTTTTTCTTCTTTGAAAGCAGGCCTATAATTTCTGTATGTGAGGTTTTTCACTTGTACCTGCAAGTTTCTAATCTCTATTTTTTGTTTTATAATAATCATATTACAAAGTAGGATATGTTTCTCATATACCTTGGGAAACATCAAGGACTCTGTCGAACGTCGAAAATGGGCTATCTATAGAATGCAGGTATTATTAGAAACTTATTGCCTTAAGAATTTTGTTTCTCTATTATTAGCAAAACTAATTAGTTTAGTGCCTTTCCTAGTTGTCTGACAACATGAATTTGATGGTCTTTCCAATTTGTGTGAGAATATGATGTTTCCTTTTCCACTGCCTTATTTTGGGTTAAAAAAGACCAATGGTAAATTAATTATGCCCTTTTCTTTTGAGAGAGAGCTTGACTCCTTGCTTAATATAATCCCTCTATCCTAAATTCTCTATTCAGGTCAGTTTATAGTGTTAGGGAAATTGCAGTTTTTGGGTAACATTAATTTTGCTTGTATCTTCAGAACTGGGAGGCCTATGACTATTATGCTACCTGCACTTATCTTGGTAATCCGGACGATGTACATACATATATGCACTTATCTTGGGAGGCCTATAACTATCACTACTATCAAATTATCAATATACATACATATATGCTCTGCTTAATTCTATCTGAATTTACCTTCTTTTGTCGATACAGATAGCACAAAGCAGCAGAACTTCCATGTCTTGTATGATACAAAGAATTCGAGACTGAAGAGCCTGTAACAATGAAGGCCAGGGAATTGCTGGCTGCCCAATCAGGGTCAGGAATGTGCTGGAGAAGAGCAAATGGGCCAAACTCCTCTTGTTCTTGATCACCATATTTGGCACTCCATGGTCATTGGTGATGGTGTTCTAACTCCTTGCATCTCCGGTCAGCCTAATTCACTCGAATTCATCACTACTAATTAAACATATATATGCACTTCATTTCTAGCTAGGTAGTTTATCCTAATTAATTAAGTGTGGCATATACATATGTATGTTCACAGTGCTTTCTGCGGTGAGTGGAATCAAGCAATCCGCAAAGTCCTTAAACCAAGGTATATATGTACTAATTAACTATGTATTGAAGCATTAAGTGTATATATATATATATAGTGATGACCATATTTTAATTGATTTCGCATGTAGATGCCATTGTTGGAATTTCAGTTTGTGGCCATATTTTGACTACTCTTCTTTTGTTACCAGCTTCACTAGAGAATTCTCTTCATTGAACAGGTAATGGTATGATAGATAAAGTGAAAGCCTAGCTTATTATTGATTTTGTCGTTATTTTTAACATATTTGTGATTTTGGGCAACAGTTTTTGATGCATGGACATTTGGTGCGGTCAATCCTAACAGTGGAACTGCAACTCTACTCGAAGTAATTCTTTAATTCAGCATTTTATGTTACCTTTTTACCGCGTTTTTCCCCCTTAATGCATGACTGGTATTCATATGATTAAAGTTGAATTGGAAAGTGAGCAAATTTTTTCTTAATTTCCGTATTTGACTTGCATTTTGATGACAATTTTAAGATAGCTCGAAGGCTTGGAAAACTCCAAAAACGAGGATGGAAACCAAGAAGAACCATTATCTAATTGATATTACTATTACAATCAATTTGCAGATAGGTTCAACTGAGTGGGTGGAAGAAAATAGGGAGATGCTGGCATCAAGAGCTGTTGCTTATTTGAATTGCAGACTGCCATTTCTGGAGCTGGATTCTATGCCTCTGCAACTCCTCAGCTCGATGATCTTCTCAAACATGTTGCTCAACAGGTCTTCTAAAAGTGGGGAAAATGCTCTTTAAAATTTGAAACTATGCAGTGTAATGCTAATGCCGACTGCATTAAACTTATTCGTTCAAAAGTTTCTCACTGTCCTAATTTTTTCCCTGTTGTCCTGTCTAACTGGTTTACTGCTGGCTGGTTTGAAGGTGCAAGAACCTGAAAACTCCTCACAAACTGTATATGATTCCTGGATCGGCTCCGGTAGCACTCCCACAATAAGTATCTTACGAGCAGTTCAAGTATGTCAATTAGCCAAAATTCACTATCACTTCATTTCCTATGAAATTGCATACTCGTTTAATTAATAGTACTAATTCATCTTTTTATTTTTGCTATTGATGAAACTGCAGATTAGTTTCTCCAACACAGTGTTCCCTGCCATATTATGTGCCTATGCAGGACAAGCTGCATATCTCACCAAGTTCCCAGGCGACGTTACGGACACCTTCTATAAGTCAATTCCTGGTATGTACGCAATAAGTCCTGGGAATACATTATGCATGCATAAGAGTGTGTGTGTGTATTGGGAATGCATGATTTTTACAATATGCATGCATAAGAGTGTGAGTGTGTGTGTGTGTGTGTGTGTATTGGGAATGCATGATTTTGTGTGTGTGTATGGGGTTTTTAGGGTTTTGTGTGATTTCCCAGGCGACGTTACGGACACCTTCTATAAGTCAATTCCTGGTATGTACGTAATAAGTTCTGGGAATACATTATGCATGCATAAGAGTGTGTGTGTGTGTATTGGGAATGCATGATTTTTACAGAAACTATGTATCATAGTTTGAAGCAAATTTATACAACCGGATGAAAACTTGGTTTTGGTGGGGATATGCAGATTCTTGAAATTTTCAAATTAAAATAATAACTGCAGAAGTTCATTGAAGCTTGTCTCTTGCAATGCAAAAAATTGGGAAATTAATCCGTGATATAAATAATGTGATTTTAAGAGAAAAAACTTCATTACTGCATTTTGGTTCATCCATGATATATATTGTAATTATGTTGCCAGAATTCGCCCTTCTACATTGAGATAAAGATTTATGATTATAAACTGATGATTATGTTGCAATGCTTTAGAGAAGAGCAGTGATGAACTAACCTGAGAGTTAAGCAGTTGAAAAAAGAAAACCTACAAAGGATTCTTCTATGTATTTCTGCTGATGATTGTTTGTGCATGCCATAAGAAATCAGTCACTTAGAGTTGATGATTGAAGAGCTACCTTCTGTGAGCCTATATACTAGAATTATGGTTTGGGAGGTGGATCAGGTTGTCATATTCGTCTATCAGAACATCCATTGATTGTGGTTTGTGGAAATATTTTCAAGATATTGGGATGGTGTGGAGATGTGGTGTATGAATTTATGATTGTTCGGATCGACTGGCTTTATTCTGGCAATATTTGTTTGGCTAAACAATGGCCAATTGAATGCAATAGTAAGTGTTTGATGTTAGCAAAAGGTGTTAGAAGGGAAAATTTGAAAATTGAGTGATATATAGTTAGAGAAGTGCAGAAATATGATTCTTAATCTATTTACTAGACAATTTTTGCCCATTTTCTTGTCTCAGGACTTGGTCATCAGAGAGTTTACATTTAATCAGTTAAATGCGAACTTGCCATGGCCTGGAACTTTTGCTTTTACAGAATGGCTAGTTCAACACAAACCCTGGTTGGAATGACTTTCTTCAACATGCAATATATCTTGTTTTCTTCAACATTGCAGGAACAAGAAGAAAAGCTTGTAAAGGAATTTGATGAACACAAAATCATGGATGCCCAAGAAACTACTGCTGATGAAGAAGAAATGTATGGTGAAGAGGAAGGACAACTGTCATGGTTCAATGAAGGTGTGAGAGTTGGGATTGGCTTGGGAGTTGGCTTAAGCATTGGAGTTGGAGTAAGTCTGGGGCTTCTCAGAAGACGAGCAGGGCCACAATGGATTGATTCCACCTCTCCAAGCACCTTCCTAACACTGCTACGCGAGCCTTCATCAAAAACCTAAAAAGGTCTAGGCACTGGTGCCATTGTTGCAATTGTGTTAGACAATGTGGTGGCTTTGTTAGTAGTGGTGTCCTTTGTGGTTGCTTACTATTGTGGATATATATGTATGCAACTATTAGTGAAGTACTTTGATGCAACATTTTTTTTTTTCAGAATTCTTGTAATTAATTTGATATACATTGGGTTGTCAGCACATAGTATAATAGACTCTTCAGCTAATTTGTTTGCAAAATGATTTTTTAAAAAAAAAAAAAAAAATGTACACCCTTTAATGACGGTTTAAAACCGTCATTAAAAGGTTTATCCAGATGTCATATTTGAGCAAAGATAACAGTCCAAAACCGTCATAAAAGGCCTTGAGTTTTTATAACTCCTCATAACACGACGGACTTGGTAACGGTGGATAACCGTTATTAAAGGTCTTTAATGACGGTTTTAAACCGTCATTAAAGCCTTTTTATGTTGTAGTGACGTTCTTGTTTGTTTGGACTGAAAGTTGTGATTTTTAGGTCGGGTTGATGGGTTGCGGTTTGTTCGCACTATAACTTGTGATTTTTTAAGGGTGCAGGGTTTATAGACGAGTCTCGTGATTCTTAGGGTTTATGGATTTGTTGATTTTTCATGCCTGCGGCATACTATCCGTCAATTATATACTTCTTTATGAAGTATTCTTTAATCGATCGATGTGGGGATTAATTTCGGTCAACAATCTACCTTGGACTAAAATTCACCTGATCCAAGGGATTTTTTCTCCCATGTTCCATTCCAACCATAGGCTCTGATGTCATGTTAATTTTTCATGCCTGCGGCGGCACATTATCCGCAAGCGACGCTTCTCCACAAACCTATAATCCTTGTCAATATCAATATTATCCCCTACTTAATCACCTTGAATCCTTAGGTGTGGGGTTTTAAGTCAAAAGGCTTCGTAGCTAGTTGAGAGGGGACAATCAATTATATACTTCTTTATGAAGAATTCTTCAATCAATGTGGGGCTAATTTCGATCCACACATCTTCGAAATGATTCATGGTTGTTTTGAGAAATTGTGATTTTTTATGGTTTAAGGTTTTAAATTCATTGTGTTTTTTTAGGGTTTAGGCCTTGGGTAATAGAGCCCATTACCAAATGGCAATATGCACTTAGGGGGCGAAGCCACATGCAAGTTAACCTTGGGCAGTAGCCCATGGTAACTTGCATGTGACTCCCCTTATATGTACAGTTGATGTTTGATATTAATGAAGAAGAAAAAAATTAAAAAAAAAATGTATAGATTAGCCCACACATCAAACTAATGTTTAAGCTGCCCTTGGTCTATCTGAGAGGTAGACCAAGGGGAGCTTGAAATCCTTGCTCTCGATCTGCTTGCACTTGTCGGCTTCCCTTGATTTCTGCATCGGGATGATGACACAAGTGTGTTGTTTCTACGAGTTCGTGCTAGGTTACGATAGCATGCTCCTAATTAAATATTATTAAAAAACACAATTTAGGAGTTAGCGAATTGGTTGGAGTTGAAACTATTTACCCATATATAAATATACCTAGAAAAATACAAACCTCTTATTGTGCCACAACATAAATACAACTTGATAATGTTGGTGCGATGTACATCGACAACATGTGCATGCGCGTTCTAATGCAAAAACAACGAACGACAACAAGTGCGTGTCCATCTTGGAGCACAATAATATTTTCCAAAAAAAAAAAGAAAAAAAATCCCATACGGGTCGAGTCGGGTCGGGTTAGGTTAGGCTGTCGAGTTCGACCGGGCTTAAGTTTGACTTGAGTTGACTCGACTGTTAGATTTTTTCTTGGCGGGTAACGAAACTTAATATTGCGTTGCTTTTACGCAAACTTAGCTTCGAATTTTCATTTCTGGTGGTAAGTTGTGATTTTTAGGGTTCATCGATCTGTGTTTGTTAATTTGGACTGGTTTTCTTAAATTTGACACAAGATAACGGTCCAAAACCGTCACAAAAGGCCTTGAGCTTTTATTACTCCTCATAACATGAAGGACTTGGCAACGCGATATTAAAGGTCTTTAATGACGGTTTAAAACCGTCATTAAAGCCTTTTTATGTTACAGTGAAAGTTCCTTTTTCAGCTAATGCTGTTGTGATGAGTTGTGATTTGGTGTATTTGATCAGTTTATCTGATAAATTATGATTTTTAAGGTTTAGGGTTTATGGATTTTTGTTTGTTTTGGAGGGAAAGTTGTGATTTTTAGGGTTTTAGAAGGGAAGAAACACAATTACCGCGTGATCGTCAAGAATTGAAACTAGGGTTCATCTGCGTTTACATAAAGTTCCCCTTTTAGGTAATGTTGTTGTTGTTGTGATCGTCAAGTATTGAAACTAGGGTTCATCTGCGTTCATCTGCGATTTGGTTCATCTGCGTTCATCCGCTTGCCGATTGAAAGTTTTTTTTATGATATTTATGTCTTTCTTTGATTGACATTCTTTTCTTTTCTTTTCTTTTTTTCCATCATTGATACAAACTAGAAGTGTCCAATTTGAAGCTGTCACTGTTTGTTAACAACCTCTGCTCAATGCTTATGTTTGATGGTCTTATGTTTTTTTGCAGTCTCTGCTGGTTATGTTGCTTGAAAATCATTCTCTAAACATGATGAAGAGAACCCCACTGAAGTTCATTAAAATCTCAACAATGCCTTGTGAAGAAAACATCAGTGTTAAGAAGAAGTTGAAGGTGAAGCTGGCACGAGTTGAAGGTTCATGTGAATTCAGCCAGCACTCATCATGGACAAGTGCCTATGCAACTAGCTTCCGTCAAGAACAGAAAGCCGATGGCACTGTTAAGTTAAGATGCAGTGGTAAGCGTGGTATGCCAGAATCAGGATTGTGTGGACAGAAGTTGAAGAAAGTTAAGATTGGAAGGCGTGTGATGCAACAGTGTGAAGCACTTGTTAAGAAGCTGATGGATCATCAGTATGGGTTTCTTTTCAATCAACCGGTTGACCCAGAGGCGCTGCAGATTCCCGATTACTTGGATATAATATCAGAGCCAATGGACCTTGGGACTATCAAGAAAAAGCTAGAGAATGGCGAATACTCAAGTGCCAGGGACTTTGCTGCAGATGTTAGGCTGACTTTTACCAATGCAATGAAATACAATCCTCCAACTAACTGGGTTCATGAACTTGCCGGTGAATTCAGTCGAGTTTTTACTTCGGGATGGAAGTCTCTCGAAGCAAAATGGAGTGAAGAAAACTCTGATGTGGTCTACAAGGATCGGGCTCTGATCTCCGAAGGAAATCCACCAAAGGCTGCCCAGTTGAAGGAACATTGTCTTAAAACTGCAACCACAATGCCCATGCTTTCGGCAAAATTTCCACAGATGCAACAGCTGGAGAAAAATCTCAAGGAAATATCAAAGAGAGAATTGCCACTTGAGCTGGAGGGTCGTCTTCGAAGACTTGGGCTTCTTTGCCAAAACAAAGAGGATGGGGAAACTGCATGGGAAATACAAATGGTAGTAAGGAGTTACTTCAACTCCAATGTTGGAAAAGTATGTCATTCTCAATTGTGTGGTGATTGTTTTTTTTTTGTACTCAGTTTTATAATTCTCAATTGTGTCTGCAGTTTGCCAACACTGGAAGTACTTGTGGACTGGACTCATCTTTCAAAGACCCCCACAATGAAAACAACAATCATAAATGTGACTCTGCTACTTCCAAAAGACTTGGGAATCCTGCAGCCTGTCCAAAAGGTTCATTTGGTGATATGAAATCTCGCTGCAGCCGTAACAACGATTTAACTGAAGCTTTAAGTGGTTTGACTCTCTTTTCTACTGCCATTAAATAGCATTTCAAATTTTTCCTTCTTAAAATACCAAATAATTTCTATTTCCTCATGATACGAAAAAACTTGGTGTTACTTTTATCGATACGATATGATGTAGTACCAAAACTAGAATTTATTTATGAGTTTATAATAGTTTTTCTTCATGGTGATAATCTATTTCTTCTTTTATCCTGGATCAGATACAGATTCAAAGCATTCTTCTAGTGAAGAAACTTATCATCCATGCCAAAGCAAATTGCTAAATATGGTATTTATGCCACATCTTAAACTTTTTATGTTATGTATTTATTAATATTCCTTGAGGACGACTTTCATTTTATATTCCTGGGAATTCATATTTTTATCTATTTTGACCTTATCCAGGAGGCTTCAATAAATAGATGTGACAATGGACAAACAACCTCCTCTGATCTTTATTCTGCTGGTAAGATTCATTTTTCTTGAAGGTTTATTTCCTATTAGTTTGCAGGTCTTTATTTAGTGCACTTTCAGGGACAAAATCTTTTGTGATACTAATTCTAGGTGTATCATGGTGGATGGTATGAAAACTTTGTTAAGATCCTGTATTCTTATTGAGTTCGAATCAACAACAACAAGAATTACAGAACCAAAATGCTCTTTGTTATACTGAGTTTGCTAAATAATACGACAAAACAACAATAAAAATTAGAGAAGACAAGAACTAAGAGACTAACTGTAATCTCTTTCTAAACCTCCAGGGGTAGAAACCTTTTTAGAATTCAGAATCAGAACTTAGAGACCAACTGCACTCTATTATCCACAACAAAATGCACCAATTTCTTATCCAGTTTGACCTGGAATATCCTCTACTTCAACTTTCTTGAATAAGTTCAATTGCAGTACAAATGGGAAAGCTCTTGAACTTGCTCCTGACCTCTTACTGTCTTGAAAAATGTAATTGTTTCTTTCTAGCTGAACCGTTCACATTATGCAGCCAAAGAACCTATATTGAGTATATATATTTTTTCTTAAAATTGTTGGTGTAGTATTTTTGTGGTTTGGGCCTGCTGGATATGTTGTAGTTTTACTTCATGCATGAGTTTCCAAGTTTCCCTATTTGAGTATTGTTATCGACTTTTCTTATATTATTTATTTTTATGGTATATAGATCGTCCAAACAATACATGTAGCGTACAACTCTCGCCAAGCAAAGCTCTCCGTGCTGCGATGTTACGGAGTCGCTTTATGGACACAATCATGAAAGCGCAACAAGAAATCCTATTAAGCAATGTAAGGTTTCCCTTGTGATTTCATAATATGCTTTAGAATTACTTAATTGTAAACTTTGACTTACATGTTTATATTGTGACCATTAGGGTGAGAAAATCAATCCGATAATGATGAAGCAAGAGAAAGAGAGATTGGAAAAGCAGCAGCGTGAAGGTAATGAACTTGAGACTACTTGATTTTGCACACATTTGCATATAAATATTTGCTTGAAAATATATTTCCTTACACCTATCATAAAAACTGATTGGAATATGCATATTTTACCTCGTACATGCTCATGCTTTTCAGCTCAGGTCGTCGCAATGTTTCTCCCATTTAAGTTGTTATATTTACTCTTTTTAGCTAGATAACTTTTGTTGGTTAAATTTATAGTTTGACGATATAGAAATGTAAAATTTTGTTTTTTTGCTTGGTTTCCTTTTCTTTACTAGACTGTTAACATTGTTTGCTAGGTTGTTAAGGATCAGTACTTACTGTGTTTGTACCTTTTAATCAATTCAATATTGTTGAAGAGAGTAGGGTTATTGATCTCATATTCTTACGAGCTATGGTTTGCCAGAGGCTTCTTTCTTTTTTTGTTTGGTGCCTAAATTATTATTGTAGTTAGTTGTTTTTTTCTGTCAGTGAATTGTTAGGCCAAAGAAGATTACATACATATTTAGATTTAATCTCAAGTTTTGGTTGGATATATTGAAGGAGTTTCAGTTTTAATTTACATTTGGTGTTGGTGGTATTTGCTTAGTTTTTCAATTGGTTTAACACATGATAATTTGTTTATTGTTCATCACACAATGAATTTTCTAACTGTTGACAAATTATGACAGAGAAAGCGAGAATTGAAGCACACATTAAAGCTGCCAAAGAGGAAGCTGAATTGAAGTTGCTGCGACGGAGACAAGCCGCCCGGCTAGCACTTGAGGAGGTATGACTTTCTTTCTTGTGTACCTTTTGATTTTCGCCACCCTGTTTGTTCAATCTATTCAATGTTTGTTGTTCCATTTTTCAGATGGAAAAGTCCGTTGACATCTATGATGGTTTAACCATCATTAAAGAGCTGGAGACGATGGGTATCGACACATATTTCGGACATGACAGAGTGCTAGAAGATTTGGGCTTATATTTAAGGAACGGGGTTCCTGAAGATTCCGATGAAGTTGAAGGCTGAAGCTGACGCCTTAGTAGTTTCTCTTTCGCATTTTGGCCTTTCTAACCATTCAAGATGAGGGTTGAAGAGATTGTGTACATAATTCAAGTTTTGTATGTTTCATTTTTTGCTTTCTAACCTCTCAATTTGAGGGTATAACTGTATAAGAGATCATGTAAAATTCAATTTTTTTTTTTTTCTGTAATCCATTAGTAACGATTTCAATTTTTGTCTGTAGAGAGTTGCACGCGGACAGCTTTTTTATATGTTCGTCTGCAATGATCAGACTTGTATGTAATCCATTATATGTACATATAACACATGTAATATGTCATTTAATTGTATGATAAAATCTTCATTGATTAGCTGAATGGATGTGCAGTTACTGTTATCTTCAGGTTTGCAGCTTTCTAGTGTTTCTCTTTGTATTTATTCAGTTTCTTGAGTGGAGGGACTTCTTGAACCATTCTTCACTGCAATTCTTCTACAGTGATTAAGAAAAAATATGGTGTTTGGTTGAACGACCACTAAATCAATAGACTTGCTAATGGATCTGTATGTATTGAGATACATATACATAATAAATGGATGAGGATTCTGGCCAATATCTTAGGCTGTATTTATCATTGATAGTTGCTTGTAAATTATAATTCCTACTTTTCACATCATATAAATTTTGAAAATTCATGATTTCCTAATGAGAACTAGGTAGTCTAAGTGACTAGTTAACTCATAATGCCCAAGTAAATTATCTTTAATTATTGCAAATAAGGACTTAGGTTAAATTGTTATAAAATCTACCTAGTGATTTCCAACATTGGGGAATCCTAGGAGGTTAGTGGAGTACTGGTGGAGACATAGTTGGACATGTGTTGTCCAAGGGAGTGGATTTGCTAAAGTTAAGAGGTGTAATGTTGGTAATGTTTACCATTTAGAAATGTGTCACGTGTACAATGTAGATATGTTTTTACACTTTTGTCCTCTCCACATTTACTCTTTTGTCCACGTGGCGTGTTGCTATTAGGAGATATTACCAACATCACCCTCCCAACATTAGCAAAACCCCTCCCGTTGTCCAAGTGCCATGCATTGTGGAACTAATGATACACATAACAAGTGATCAAAGGTCTTGATCTATTGAGACCACCTATATAAAAGCCTTTGCTCTCCATATATAATCACAACACGGTTACGGGGTTGTGATTAATTCTAGCAATGCTTCCGAGCTCACCATTTTAATGGAGAAAAGCTATGGAATTAGTCTCTCTACCTGCAAAGACCAAGCATTTTCTTTAGTACTTATTATGGTGGTACTCACTCTCTCTAGGAGATGTTGATTCACAAAAGGCATGCAAATTTGACTTAGAACGTGCCTTGGCCCAAGCTCAGCCCAACAAGCTCATCTTAATCTTTTTATTTATAAATTAAAAAAATTTCGAAATAAATTTGAAAGATTTTTCAAAAAAATTTAAAAATATGTATAAAGTATTGTCCACAAAAGGCTTTATCTAACTTGCATTGATTCTTATGCCATGGACTGTTTTTGTATGTTTTCTAAGTGATCTGCATTTGTCAGCTCAAAAAGAGATTCTCAATGTTTAACGCAATAGAGTAACTCCTTTATAATTCAACCCTTTATTATAGTTGTTAAGAAAACGTCTTGGTGGTCGGAGCACCATCTAAATATGCATTTGTGCTGATACTGATCAATTGCATCAACACTAAGCAATAACAAGTTTTCATCCCACTCAGTGGTAGTGACTGGTGAGTGCTATAGAAGTTTTGATCAATGTATTGGTATCTGCTAAGGTTACGAAGACCCAAGTCCCTTCTCTTTTAATTAGTCTAAGTTACTTCAAAAACTTTCTAAGGATCTCTTATTTCCTCCTTAATCTGATGTGCAATGTGTCTTCTTTCTCCCTTAATCAAGAAAGTCTTTAGGTTCTCTTATCCCCTTAGTATTAAGAATCAAGAGCTTGTTGAGATCCTTCAGGTCACCAATTTCTTTTCCTGAAAGGCTAAAACTACAATTGTTGGAGGTTTTGCGTTGTGTTGTATATAACAAGATGAGTACTAAAACAATTTCTCAAGAAGTCATCAACATGTAGATGTATGCTCTCTTATTAAATGGCAGGAAGAAAGGAAAAAAGAAGAACGAGATGAAAAAGAGAAAACTGCCTGATTAAGTTTTCATCTTTTACTGACAATATAAATACTGTTTTGCAGAATTTCAAGGGGTAATAGAGGGAACTTATTTATCTGAAAAATGGTTGATCCATCGTACCAAGTTCCTGTCTAATGTTCAACTACTTGTAACGGTTGTTCCATGATCAACTGTCACGCCTCCTCAACTGAAAGCGTGCTTGTGAGTTGTGACGTTACAACAGCTTACCAGGACACTGCCAAAATAGTGTAATGAAATGTATATTCCAAAAATTATCAAACAATTACCCTTGCCATGTAAAAAATTTCTAAAAAAAGTTATATCACTGTAAAATTATCTGAAACTATTTCATTAATTCGTTTTTTCTAGTTTCTGTTGGGATTTCATGAGTATTATTATCATGATTTGGGACTGACATTGGGACTGCGTCTGATGTTCGATGCATTCAAGGCTCTTTTAGAAATGATGATCTTAGTGAGGAGACAATGTTCAAACTTATTTATTTATTTACTTGAAATAAAATTTGTAGATTGCTCTGTCATTTCACCCTTGCCTATTACTCTTTATGGAGTCTATTTCCAACTGTTAAATTTGTATTGCAACAATTACAGGTATTATTACATAATTTTACTTATTGTATATTGTAGAGGAAATTTGCTCCTAATATTAGATTTACCTTAGAATTAGAAAAAAAATTCCATAAAAGTCTTGGTGTTCTTTAAGGGACAATATTTTTCGAGAGAAAATTGTTAGCCTCTAGAGTTTCTTAGCAGATGCAAGAGTCCTTACTGTTTATATTTTTGTGCGCTTGCAAATTGATGTGTATCTAAAGGACACTAAGGAGTGAGCCTCCATATTTGGCGTGTTTAAAGTGGCTCACACTAGCATCAGGAAAGCCCAAGTAACCAAGCTTTGTTAGATAGGAAATGTCAACTAACTCTATTGCAGGAATAACAACATTCCGGTTGTTTGATAGCAATGTGGAGACCTCGACGAGTGAGAAAGATATGGCATTTTAGTGCTAGGGATATATATATATATATATATATATATATATATATATATGTTGAGTATGAGATGTTCTAAATGGGATTTGCACTAATGTTGTGTTGTTTCTTCAGCCCATCTATGAACACTAACATACTATCGGAAATTTGATAATGATAAGACCCCATCAACCAAGAGTCAAATGAATATTAAGAAGTCTTTGCACTTGATGTGCCTTGACAAGAAGTTGCTTGATATTTTTCTTGCTAAACAATGGGAGGTTTGTGTTCTTTTTAAGCAAGGTCTCGAGTTCGATTATTGTGAGAAAACTAGGTTGGGAGGGCCGCTTAAATGGGGCTGACAATGCGTGTACATGGATTAGTAGGGATATTGATGTATCACGGTATCTCCACTGGTGTCGATCTCTGCAAACGTGACATTTCTCCAAATCAGAGGCATTCCTTATGTGGTGTTTCGGATTCTTCTATTCATGTTCTCTTTCATGCCTTTTCACTGGGTGAGCTTGGGCGGGCTCGAGCCGGGCCTAGTTAATTTTTTGATTAATTTTTTATATTTTTAGTATTGAAAATATAATTAATAAATGTTTAAAAATAAATATAAAGTAGTAGTTGGTCTAGTGGTATAAGTTGTACTATATTAATCTTGATGTTTAAGGTTCAAACTTTACTAAAAGTACGAGTCTAGGTCTGGGCAATATTTTCAAAAAGCGGGTACCTATTTCGCAATTAATTCACATGATTATCTTGTTATTTGACTAGTATATACTAGTAAGAAAAGTAGCATGACTTCTATTTATCTAAATAAATGGTATGTTTTTTTTAAATACGTTCACATTTTGTTATACACTAGTAATTCTCTTTAGTAATTGAATGTAAGTTATATGAAGTTTTGCTTATCTTTTATGAAAGTATGACTAAGAAATAAAATTACTTAATTATATTTAAAATCGAACACAACGGGTCTCGTACGTTTTATAAAAAATATGGGTCTAAACAAAAAAAGGGTGTCCGTTTCAAAAACGGGTCTGGGTCCGGGTTCGGGTCCAGGTCCGAACACCATTTTTAGTCGTTATTAGGGGGTATGTTCGAACTTGCTTCTAACCGGACCCTTTTTTTTGCCAGTCCTAGATAAATACACGAGCAAATTGAAATGGGGTGGAATTAAATGATATAAGGTGCATGCGTGGATGAGAGACTAGTTGTATCACTGATGAATCTGACAATTAATACAGGCCGATTGAAACTGAACATATCAGATCTAACTTTTATTGAATGAATAAAAAATAAAGTAGTTATTGGAACCAAATCAAAAGAGAAGATCGGCAGTGGTTCAAACTCAAGAATCGTAAAAAGCAACTAGACTTGATCATGGGCTCGGGTGCCCTACCCAAAGACGCCTAAGCCCGTGAACAAATAATCGAGCTTGGGTAGACATTTTCAAGAAAAGCACGCCCAACCGGGCCTGGTTTGAATACAAGCTAGTAACTAATATATTTTAAAATAATTAGTTTTAGAGGTGGGATTTGATCCTAGGACCAATGCTCTCATTAGTTTTTTTTTTTTTTTTTTTTGACTTCAATAGAAATCGAACCACGATTTCTCGAGGTATTGCCTTTTTGGCAAGTCATGTCTTTACCATCTCACCTAAAAGGCTTTGACCACATGCTCACATTAGTTGATATTTAGCATTTGAGTTAGTTATCATTTTTGCACAATAATTGAATGCATAATATATACATAGAAACACACATGCTATCGAAAAAGTTCATAAAAATAAATGTAAATGAATAAATAATTCATTTTTTTATATTTTTAATATTAAAATATTTATAAATGGGCTAATGTGAGCTGAGCTTGGGCTTTATATTTTTTACATGGGTCGGAATTGGGCTTATATATAGGCTCGCATGTATATAATGGGTTGGATTTGGGCTAAGGTTCTTAGGCCCTAGTTTGGCCCGAGCCCACCCATGATCAGTCTAAAAGCAACCAATGCTCCAAACCCTAGCCGCCGCTCACCCCTCTTTTTTCTTCTCCGCAACCCGCTAATACATTGACCGATAATTTTTTTTATATCACTTAAGAGACCGTTTTTATCTTTCAAACAGTAAACACAATTAGAAACTTTCTAACAAACTAAACTTTTTAATTAATGATACACCAAAAAAAAATAACAATATAATGTAATCACTTCCAATTTCGAATACTTGCCATGTTTTCTATTAAAAAAAATTAGGAGTTGATCCATGGTATTGAACTATCTATTTTTACGAAGAAAAAAAAAGTGTTTTTTCATTGGATTACATTTTGGTATGATATGTAACCTTATTTTAAAAATCTTTTTTTTTTAGAAACATTGTTTTTCTAATTGGAAATTCTAAACCTTGTCACCCTAACTAATGTAGGGCGGTAGTAATAAATAAAATAAATTACCATATTTTTATAGAATTTCCGATTTCACACTCTCTGGAAAGTGTAAAGTGGAAAGTGGAAAGTGGAACTCATTACTATAAATGATCTCCCCCCACCTAATTACTCCAAACGCAGCTCTTTCTATTTTTGTTTTCTCTTCTTCGATTCTTATTAAACCCATTACTATTTATTAATGCCGCTTTCATTGTTGAACTCAAACAACACCAACAAGTGAAAGACAGAAGATATATTCCTTCATGGCCTCTTCTTCTTCTTCATTGCTTCTGCTTTTCCTCTCACTCTCCCTCTTCTTCTCCGTCTCTACTTCCACCACTACAAGTACGGGTACGCTACTCCCATAACTTCAACTATATATAGACTTACTAGCAATACATGATCAAAATTAATATTTATTGTTTTTTAGTCTTAGATGTTGTCGATTTGAAACACCCAGTTTTGGAAGTTAGGCCATCTCCTCATGTGGGTTATCCATCAAGAGATGGCGTCAAAGATATTCTCTCTTGTTCTCGTGTTCGAGTGGCTGGTCTGTCAAGGGTGAATATAAGGAGTTACTTCAACTCGATTCGGGTTACTGTGACGCCGTCTGGTGTAATTCCTGATAGACTTCACAATAAAATTGCAATTTGTTTCCACCGGTGAGTAGAATGTCTTTGCTTTTGATAATGCCTTTTTCTTCATTAACTTTAATATGAATATATGATTGAAATATGGTTAAGACTTGGAATTTTTTTTTTCTTTTTGACTTCAGTGGGAATTGAACCACAATCTCCCGACGTCTTGCCTTTTTGGCAAGTGATGTATTTACCATCTCACCTGAGAGTCTTTGACGGACTTGGGAGTTTTTCATTCCCATCTTTATTTTTATTTTTTTTTATTTTTTTGCAGTGACGCTTCTCTTGCTTCGTGCCAATGTGGAAAGGATGACTGGGAACTCGCAAAAGGGAATTGGAGTGCTTTCATGTCACCTTATGAGGATAAATACTTAGATTTGAAATTTTCGAATGAATTATCCGGGACCCTCACAGTTTCCATTGAAGAAGGTGTTTTTTTTTTGAAGGATAGCTCTAATTTTTTCTTGTTACTTTATGTCCTTCGTTTAGACATCTGATTTTTTTAGCATTAACTGTGGTTGTAGTGTTTCATCAATGGCGCCTCATTGTTCTCATTTTGGGGTTCGGGTTCTATCGCTTTTGGCCCCAATTTTGAGTACATCGATACCATTTTACTACAGAGTTCAATGGCTATTGGAGTCTTGCTTCTTGTTTTGATTATCCTCTTTCAGGTATTTCTTTATTGAAGTTTCTTATTTTTCAGTTGAAAAAATTAATATCTCAATGTAATCAAGAATTTTGAACTTACCCTTTTCACTATTGGTTAATGAGTTTCGTGTCGTTGGCACTCACTTCCTATCGGTTATCACAAAGCACCTAAACAAAGTTAAATTCATTGTGAGATGTACAAACTTATCACAAAAGACTTACTTGTTTGAACAAACAAAAATGGGACTCGTAGGAAATTACCGCATTTAAACCTAATAAAAAGTGGCCTGCTTAAAATAAGGTTCTAAAGAAGGGGAAAAAATTTTAAACCATGCAAGTACAAAGTAAACTCCATGGAGAAGAGTAATGAAAAGTACCTAACATCAATTCTTAGTCATCAAAATATTTATTGAAGATTCCATATTAATAATGAATGTTGTTTTGAATATTTTGATATCAACATCATGCTCTTTCACTTATATTCAATACAAGAGTCATATAGTTGAGACGCCAACTAGCTCTAGAAATACTTAGCCACAATTAAAATGACTGACTTTTCGATGAAAATACAAGTCTGTCTTTGCCCATGCTTCTTTAATTGGATGGATAATTCTTCTTTGCCCTCATGATAAAGAAAAGAAAGGTGTAAGGTTCCGCCATAGGAACTACAAGGTCACCACAAGGACTTCTTCAACAACTTGGGATTACAAACCGACCATAAAACCCTTTTCAATAAGTGGAATGCATTAGCTGTCCGCACTTATGTTGGGAAGTAAGATCGAGAGAAGGGCAAACTCTCAAGTGGTTTTAAGACCAAACATCGGACAGAAAGTGGGCAAAGCTCTCCATATATTTCTGGTTTTCCTTTTTCATTTCCCTTATAAGAAAAAGAAGTAAAATGGTTAGTATGATCCACGGTTGAATTTTATATGTATTATAAAGTAACACAAATTATGAGAATGTTATATTATAATTTTAACTTATTTGGCAATGGTATATTATCATTTCTAGCGGGTACTTACTGATCTAAGTGTATTGGGTTTTGCATTTGTTTTTTATTTCAGTGTAAGAATTTGCATATCTAAGGTTAACTAACTCATCAATGACTTATTTATCTAACTTTGAGTGGAAACTCACTATTTTACCCGACATTTCTTTTTTTTTTTTTTGTTTAGGCCCTACATTTCCGATTTAGCTATGTTCCATTAACATGATTTTTACATTTTGTCCCTCATCTCGATATTCTCTTGGATATGTACATAGGGTATGAAGTTACTTCCAACATGCAGGAAGAATATATTCTTCCTCACAATTTTTGTTTCAAAGTGGTATGTTTTATATTAACTGTCAAGACAAGTACATTGTTCTCTTGTGTCCATTTGTAGTAATGTATTAGGCATTGACTTGCTATTACAGTGGGGCAGGTGGGGGTTGGATCTTTCATATTACACTATTTTTCAATGATGGTTGACTCCATTCTTCAAAACATGGGGCTGAGTGAAGATGTGTATAACCCCTGTAAGTTGTTTTCCTTTTTTCCATATTTCAAAATCTTCGTGCATTTGTTTTCTCAAAGTTATTATGTTATTGACGAGATACTGTTTTTCATGCATTAGAGGATTATTTATTTATTTATTTTTGGATACCTAAGGAAGGACCGAAGGATTTTGGTTCCTTCCAGCTTTTTATAGTTGTATAACCTTTTCACATCTATATGATGCTTTCATTTCCTATCAAACAACCATAAAAACAGTAGCTAGAGTTCCATCAACATAAGTTATTATAGGACTTACTAAAAATCCTGTGCACATAAAGTAAAAAAAAAATTCCAAAAATTTAGGACTGACTGATGTGGTCACCTAATGAAAAAAATAAATAACGAATAATAAAAAGTTGAGTAGACATCCTAAAGCACTAATTTTAACAGTTGTGGGATATCTCGGAATTTGAATTGTAATTGGGCACTCGTTTGAATGATTTAGGAGAGAGTGAGGTCTTCCTTCCTCTAGTTTTTTGTTTGTAAGTTTTTAATAAGATCTCCAATTTGTGTTTCTTGATTCAATTTGAGATAGTTGAAATAGGATATTATCAAAACCATAGTTGTGTATTTTAATAAATCAACTTTATATAATTTTTTTTCTTGTTGATAATGGCTTTGGTGGTAGGTTTCTGTTTTTTTACTCGCATAGGAATCATTCTAGCGAGAGAGACTTTAGGTTATTGGATTGTTCGGAAATTTATAATTTGAGAAGATGGAAGTGTTGATATCAAGTATAGCCCAATTTGTGAAGTGTGCTACGCGTTTGCTGGCAATGACATTCATTTATCAGGTGTAGCTCTTCTTCCTATCTTTTCGGTTGAAACTGGTTATTGAGCAAAAAGAATCGATTTACATGTTAAGGTCTTTTTGGAAATAGAAGTAATTGATGCTTACATGAATTTTATCAGCACTAGACCTGTAGGCTATAGTCATTTGTATATTCGAACATCATGGGAGGGGATTTTTGGGCCGTATATATCTATCCATCTTATGTACTTGACCGATATCAATACCATCTCTAGAAGTGTTAATTAGTCGAGCTTGATTCTTGTACATCAATGGAGGTAGTTAGGTTCTCTCGTCATTTAAGTCCTTCATTACTCATGAGTGGTACCTGGCTAATGATTGGTAACAAAGGAAAACATTGGTCTCAAAAAATACAAGTGTTTGTGAAACTATAGTGTCTCGTATTTTACTTATGGATCTCTAAGCTAGAGCTAATAATTTTCAATATTAAGTAACTTTTGAACTAATTTCTATTTTGATGATATAATCATTGTCCATTTCCAAATGCCCATCATATTTTGCTAAACAATTGGAAAAACAAGTTCAATATGAATATAGATAATGAGGACATTAATCGATCATATTTTGTTGTGTTGTGCCAAACTGCTAACCATTGTGTAGAAGTGGCATCATAGATGGGTTTTCCTGTTTGGTTCTTAAGATGAATTTTGGAGGAAAACAAAGAAGTTGCTCTTCTTTCTGATTCTGTATTTTATTTTATTTTTTTCAGAGCAGTCGGGACACTTTTATGGCGGCTGCGGCTGCGGCTGCGGCATTGACTTGCTGTTGGGGCATTAACTTTCTTATAAGTTCAAGATGGCGATCCCAAAGGTCAATGTAAGCTTCCACTTTCAGGCTTTCAGCCCAGTTCTGCTTTTTGTAAATCTGTATCCTGGCGTGTTACTAAGTTCCATATATGTTGTGATATACTGTGTATCTTGAATATGATGGTGCAACTGCTAAATGCGAATATGGATCACATGATAGGTTTTGAAATAGTTGAATTATAAACTCAACATTTTTTATTTTTTTATTTTTTTTGGTAGGATAAACTCAACATTTAAATTAAAGTTGTTTGCTTGAAAAGTTGGAGCATAGTAAATCTATGTATTTTAATAAACCAGGATTTCAGATTTAAGAGAAAGGATCCAGATTTTTACCACTAAATCAGAGTACTTATTAGCATTGAAACCCTGAAGACTTGTATTCATATTCACGAATGCATTATTTGGTGACATCGGTGCAGGCACCTATACCAAGGAAATGAAAGTCCATGGCTACGAAGGGCTAACCGTGGGTCGACAATCCATAACCGTATTGAATTTCTAAGCAGATCAACCGCGATATCCGCAAGATGAAAGATGTGGAACAACCATTAGAGGTCATCTGCTTGGAGTGTTTCCCCCACTAAAGGTCTGCTCTATTTTATACTCTCTTCTTTGTTTCACTTTGAGTAGTTACTATGCGTATTTTGCATGGGTGAAATGAGTATATTAAGTTTGTATAATCTGATAGAAAGTCTTGAGTTTCGATTAATACATGGTTACTTACATTGCATTGCTTTTCTTGTTTGTTTTCGCTCATCTTCTTGAAAACAGGTCTGGTTCTGTCTTCACCAAGCAATGTAGCGACGGTTCAAAAAGACTACTATTCAACCTTCCACAAGACACCAACGCGGAAAAGGTTTTCTAAGAAAGAGTGGAATGAATTCACACGTGAATCAACTAGAGAAGCCTTGGTTGAATTGGCCTCTTCTCCTGAATTCACAATTTGGATAGTCAACAATGCCAATCATTTGAAGATTGACCGAAGTAACTCAGATGATAGTGTGGAGAGTGAATCCAATTCTTCAGTTGAGACTGCAGTAGACAACGGAAACTGGCGTAATTTCTTCAAGTGGTAATGACATATGGGAAATAGATGTCCGTGAACATGGTAGGATGTTAGTTTTTCTGACCTCTTATATATGCTAACAACATTGTCCCATCAAATTGTGGCAGCATATTGATGTAAATTTAAGCTATACCTCATACAAATTTTGGGGACCTTTTACAAAACGAGTCCGATTATTAGAACACTTTCCCCTTCAATATTGAGCCTTTAAACGAACTCTTGAAACTTGGCAGATATGGGAACTCTAGAACAAAATTATTTTCTAAATGTAGAAAGTAGACAAGTTGTTTGAGCAGTGTTAATAATTGATGCATGTTGTTATCTTTTCTTGAGATTTTTTTTATTTTCTATGGTTGACAACCTATCTTAGAACTGATACTACATTTGGGTATCATCAGCCAAATACACAGAGGTAACATAGTGGTATGTTAGTCCTTGGTTTTTTTTTTTAGGACACTTAGGCTCTGATCTCTGGAGGTTGTTCGCCAAAGGCTCCCCAGGTGAAGGAACGTTGTCCTAAAACTGCAGCCACGATGCCCATGCTTTCGGCGAAACTTGCACATGCAGATGCAACAGCTGGAGAAAAATCTGATGGAAATATCAAAGAAAAAATTGCCACTGAAGCTAGAGAGTCGTCTTCCAAGACTTGGGCTTCTTTGCGAAAACAAAGACGATGGGGAAACTGCATGGGAAATACAAATAGTCGCAAGGAGTTACTTCAAGTCTAATGTTGGAAAAGTATGCAACTCCTTTATCATATTTCTTATTCCTTTGCATTTTTGTTGTTGGATTTCAGTTTTTTTTTGTACTCAGTTTCATAATTCTGAAATGTTTCTGTGGTTTGCCAACACTGGTTGTACTTGTGGACTGGACTCATCACTCAAAGAACCCCACAATGACAGCAACAATGTTTTCAATGAAGCTTCAAGTGGTTTGTTTCTCTTTTCTACAAACATTGAATAGCATTTCAAATTTTGCCTTCTTTAAATACAAAATAATTTCTATATTTTCATGATACGGAAAAACTTGGGGTCAGTTTTATGATGTGCAAATTTTTATTAATACGATATGATATAGTACCAAAACAAGAATTTAATTGTGAGTTTTTTTCTGAGAAAATTTTTTTAATAGTTTTTCTTCATGATGATAATATATTTCTTCTTTTAT
Organism: Stephania japonica; assembly: GCA_039657345.1. NCBI lineage: Eukaryota > Viridiplantae > Streptophyta > Magnoliopsida > Ranunculales > Menispermaceae > Stephania > Stephania japonica. The sequence goes on from CM077561.1 coordinate 32,020,567, forward strand.
CCAGTATCAGATATAGATTCAGAGCATTCTTTTGGTGAAGAAACTTAACATCTTTGCCAAAGCAAAAGGCTTAATATGGTATTTATGCTACATCTGAAACTTTTGATGTCATGTATTTATTAAAATTCCTTGAGGAAGACTTTTATTTTATATTTATGGAAATTCATATTTTCTCTATTTTAACCTTATCCAGGAGGCTTCAATAAATAAATGTGACAATGGACAAACAACCTATCTACTTACTGTACTCCACTCTTTGGACAGTGCAAATGGGAAGACACCAAAAATCTATTGTTGCTTTCTTGTGAAATTGTCCACATTATGCACCTAACAAACCTCTTCTTGGCTTGATATAGGAATGTTGATCAGTGATTTTGAAATTCTGTGGTTTTGATATAGAACTGTTGTAGACTTGTAGCTGTCTTACATTGGCTAATTCAACTCTGTTGAGCTCTGTTGACATAAGAATGTTGTCATTAGTGAGTGCACTTTTGAAAAGGGATTCGGCTTGAAATCTTCTTTGGTACTCATTCTATATGTTTCACAAGGCATTAGTAAAAAGAGGAGAATTAGCAATACACCAAATTATATTTTACATGTGAAAAAAAAGGGCACGGCTATGTGTACTCCACAAATTTGTAACGGCAAGCCATATATTTTTTGGTACTCCAAATCCAATTATGCTCTGAACCGAAATAACCTAATTACCCCTCTCAACCCCCATAGTCCCACTCTCTCTCTCTCACTCACTCATTATGCACTCCACTCAAATAGAGAATCCTTCAACTCTGACGACACGCCGCCCCTCTAACCACTGTCGACGCAAACTTACAATTTTGGATCCCACTACCATCGTAAGTGGTGATTCATTCATATTTTATGTTGAAAAATAGTGTATTTATTACTATTTATGTGTAAAATTATAGGGTTTGAACAATTTTTTTTAGTTTATTTGTTAGGGCATTGTTCATTGGGTAATTCGGTGGCTATTGACCTTACAAAATGGAGAATGAATGTGTAAGGGATGTGGTTGCGTAAGATAGAGAGATAATTCTTTAGTTTACCATTGATTTGTTGTTCCTTTTTGTGTTCAAAGCACGGGTTCTGCCTTTGGTTAGGCCACACGTAGGGTTGAACCACGTACTTGTAGGTCAGTTCCTATAAACCAGCCTCAAGAGGAAAATGTTGGTACGAAGTGACCGGATGGGACCAAGGGTCGGTCATCAATGACCGACACAACATGGTTAGGTCGATCACAATTTAGTCAGTCGGTAATGACCAATACTGAAACCATTTGGTCGATCACCTTCAATCAAACCTTTTGAGGTTCGATCGGCCCTGCAAGACTGAACCAAACTCAACGATGAACAAATTACGAAACGACCCAACATATTAATTATGTAACGAACATCAAATTCAATCAAAAACACAACAAACACATACAGAACAACCAAAATTGATCAATAACTAGACAAATACATAAAATCTCACTTTAGAATTGATCTAACTCGAAACCAAATTCGAACAACCACCATCGCCTTTTTTTTGTCGAAATCGAAGACCAATTTGAGTCTAACGGTCACCAACAACTAAGGGAATGTGACATGGAGATCAACCAAGGCCTAATTATTACTTATCCTTATCCCCGAATTAATCCACTTACTTATCCTTATCCCCAAATTAATATATTTATAAATGTATTAATCAAATAAAAAAATCCCATTATTCGGTTGCGTAGTAAGAACGCCAGTTTTGATCTCTGGGTTCTTGGGATTCGAGTTCTTCTTGTTCGAAGCTCTTGATGTTAAGTTTCTTGGGATTTGAGTTCTCTCTCCTTCGAAGCTCTCTTCTTCGAATCTGATAATCGATGGTTAAGTTTAATAATTTCTTATCTTCCCATTGCACTATTTCTTCAATTAATTTGAACTTGTTTTCTCAAAAATGATGTATTGTTTTCTTCAACTAATATAATTATATATATATTGCACTCTGTTGTTGTTTGTTTGATCAATTTTGTTGGGCATGCAACGAGGTATACTTGGTACTAAATATAGGCGTGCCTAGGTGTTGAGAGTTCACTACAACATTTGTGGACATTAATTTTAATAACGGTTACAGTCATCTATAGTTCAAAGTATACTCACGACCATCTCCCTCCCTCACGACCCTCTCTCTCGACCTTCTCTCTCGCCACCGATTGCTCGTCTCGCTCGATCTCTCTCGACCTTCTCTCTCGCCACCGATTGTTCGTCTCTCTTTGCATCTCTCGAGCTCGCCTCTCCCAAGGAGGGCTTCGATTTAAGGTTTGTTTGGATGTTCGAATTTGCCTCTCTCTCTTTCTCCGTTTTGATCTAGGGTTTCAAATGCGATTGGTTTCTCAAATGAATTCGTTCAGTTTTTCAGATCCGAATTTGTTGTTGTTGTTTTGAAGCATTGATTGATCGATTCGATTCCATTCCATTCCATTCCATTGTACATTGTGAAGAATCGGTTCCTGATTCGGTGGTTCGGTTGATCGTTCATTTGGGGATAAATGCTGGTTTGTTGATGATCATCTAAGCTCGACGAGTGGAGGAATCGGGAATGTGCTGAGATTTTCGATCAGGTTTTGTTTAGGCCTCTCTCTCTCTCTCTCTTCGTTTAATTTCTGTTTCGTTGATTCAGTTCAGATTTTCGATCAGTTCAGATTTTCGATCAGGTTTGCATGTTATGCAGACATGAGGATGAATTATTTGAGATTTGGTATTAGGTTTAGGTTATCGGCATTGTGTTTGTGTTGTTTAGATGTTGGATATGCTGCTGGAGGTGACTCTCTATTTCTTGTATATGAATTTGCTCAGATGGGTGCACTTAGTGATCATTTGCGCTGTCCTGCAATCAAAGCCCCAAACCCAAATTAGTGATCATTTGCATTGTCTCTGCTCCTCTGTTCAGTTCTCTGTTATTATTATTATTATTGCCAACATGTGTATTTAATGATCCATTTGATTGAACAATGGGGTTCTTTTAGAGCTTGAATTTTTGAAAATTGGGGTTGTGGTTTCAATGATAATTGTTTGAGGGTTTTTTGTTGTTGTTGAATTAGTTTCAGTTTTCAGTTATGTGTATTAGCTAATTGGGGTGCTAAAGGATCTGACTTGAATAATTTTGGATTGAGTTTTTATCTTTTCAGTGAAATGTTCATCAAGGGTGCTTATTGATGCATCTCATTTGTGCCAATAATTGGGCGCTCGTAGAGTTACTCAATCACTTTACTTGATGAAAGATCGAGTTAAGGCTCTTTTTTTTTTTTGGTTTGTCACTTTTTCTTATGCTTTATTAGTGTTTAATGTAAATGCCATCTTACACCAACTGCCCCCTTGCAAACTAAACATGACACAAATTCGTATCACTGACATACTACCCTTGAGAAGAATTGTGGCTGCAAAAAGATAACAATCCTTTGAAGTCTTCTTCACAACCAAGGGTTACTAAGCATGACACAAATTCGTATCACTGACATACTATTCTTTTCGTGATTTTAAGTCTTCCATATGTTTTTCCTGTTAGACGAATGCTTGTTTGGTGTGATAGGTCTCTCTGCTTTCGCCTTCTTGTAAATTTGGGTTTGTTTCAGCTTCGGACATGCACACATGTAAATTGCAACGACCATTCTAAATGACTAGAAAGTAACTCATTTTCCTTCTCCAATTTTTGTCAGATTCTTGTAAAAGTACAACGCAGTGGTCATCAAGTATTCAAGGAAATTCCAACTTGACCAAACCTGTGAATGAAACTAGAAACATGCCATCTGCTTCATCAGCACTATTTTTTGGTGGAGTGCTAGGCCTCCTTCAGGCCATATTCCTCATCACAGCAGCAAAACCACTGTTGCAGTTCATGGGTGTGAAATCTGTAAGTGATTTCTCTGTTTTTGTTTATTTTTATTTTTTTCTTTTCCTTTTTTCCTTTTTTCTTCTTTGAAAGCAGGCCTATAATTTCTGTATGTAAGGTTTTTCACTTGTACCTGCAAGTTTCTAATCTCTATTTTTTGTTTTATAATAATCATATTACAAAGTAGGATATGTTTCTCATATACCTTGGGAAACATCAAGGACTGCTGTCAGAACGTCGAAAATGGGCTATCTATAGAATGCAGGTATTATTAGAAACTTATTGCCTTAAGAATTTTGTTTCTCTATTATTAGCAAAACTAATTAGTTTAGTGCCTTTCCTAGTTGTCTGACAACATGAATTTGATGGTCTTTCCAATTTGTGTGAGAATATGATGTTTCCTTTTCCACTGCCTTATTTTGGGTTAAAAAAGACCAATGGTAAATTAATTATGCCCTTTTCTTTTGAGAGAGAGCTTGACTCCTTGCTTAATATAATCCCTCTATCCTAAATTCTCTATTCAGGTCAGTTTATAGTGTTAGGGAAATTGCAGTTTTTGGGTAACATTAATTTTGCTTGTATCTTCAGAACTGGGAGGGCTATGACTATTATGCTACCTGCACTTATCTTGGTAATCCGGACAATGTACATACATTTATGCACTTATCTTGGGAGGCCTATAACTATCACTACTATCAAATTATCAATATACATACATATATGCTCTGCTTAATTCTATCTGAATTTACCTTCTTTTGTCGACACAGGTAGCACACAGCAGCAGAACTTCCATGTCTTGTATGATACAAAGAATTCGAGACTGAAGAGCCTGTAACAATGAAGGCCAGGGAATTGCTGGCTGCCCAATCAGGGTCAGGAATGTGCTGGAGAAGAGCAAATGGGCCAAACTCCTCTTGTTCTTGATCACCATATTTGGCACTCCATGGTCATTGGTGATGGTGTTCTAACTCCTTGCATCTCCGGTCAGCCTAATTCACTCTAATTCATCACTACTAATTAAACATATATATGCACTTCATTTCTAGCTAGGTAGTTTATCCTAATTAATTAAGTGTGGCATATACATATGTCTGTTCACAGTGCTTTCTGCGGTGAGTGGAATCAAGCAATCCGCAAAGTCCTTAAACCAAGGTATATATGTACTAATTAACTATGTATTGAAGCATTAAGTGTGTATATATATATATAGTGATGACCATATTTTAATTGATTTCGCATGTAGATGCCATTGTTGGAATTTCAGTTTGTGGCCATATTTTGACTACTCTTCTTTTGTTACCAGCTTCACTAGAGAATTCTCTTCATTGAACAGGTAATGGTATGATAGATAAAGTGAAAGCCTAGCTTATTATTGATTTTGTCGTTATTTTTAACATATTTGTGATTTTGGGCAACCGTTTTTGATGCATGGACATTTGGTGCGGTCAATCCTAACAGTGGAACTGCAACTCTACTCGAAGTAATTCTTTAATTCAGCATTTTATGTTACCTTTTTACCGCGTTTTTCCCCCTTAATGCATGACTGGTATTCATATGATTAAAGTTGAATTGGAAAGTGAGCAAATTTTTTCTTAATTTCCGTATTTGACTTGCATTTTGATGACAATTTTAAGATAGCTCGAAGGCTTGGAAAACTCCAAAAACAAGGATGGAAACCAAGAAGAACCATTATCTAATTGATATTACTATTGCAATCAATTTGCAGATAGGTTCAACTGAGTGGGTGGAAGAAAATAGGGAGATGCTGGCATCAAGAGCTGTTGCTTATTTGAATGCAGACCGCCATTTCTGGAGCTGGATTCTATGCCTCTGCAACTCCTCAGCTCGATGATCTTCTCAAACATGTTGCTCAACAGGTCTTCTAAAAGTGGGGAAAATGCTCTTTAAAATTTGAAACTATGCAGTGTAATGCTAATGCCGACTGCATTAAACTTATTCGTTCAAAAGTTTCTCACTGTCCTAATTTTTTCCCTGTTGTCCTGTCTAACTGGTTTACTGCTGGCTGGTTTGAAGGTGCAAGAACCTGATAACTCCTCACAAACTGTATATGATTCCTGGATCGGCTCTGGTAGCACTCCCACAGTAAGTATCTTACGAGCAGTTCAAGTATGTCAATTAGCCAAAATTCACTATCACTTCATTTCCTATGAAATTGCATACTCGTTTAATTAATAGTACTAATTCATCTTTTTATTTTTGCTATTGATGAAACTGCAGATTAGTTTCTCCAACACAGTGTTCCCTGCCGTATTATGTGCCTATGCAGGACAAGCTGCATATCTCACCAAGTTCCCAGGCGACGTTAGGGACACCTTCTATAAGTCAATTCCTGGTATGTACGTAATAAGTCCTGGGAATACATTATGCATGCATAAGAGTGTGTGTGTGTATTGGGAATGCATGATTTTTACATTATGCATGCATAAGAGTGTGAGTGTGTGTGTGTGTGTGTGTGTGTATTGGGAATGCATGATTTTGTGTGTGTGTATGGGGTTTTTAGGGTTTTGTGTGATTTCCCAGGCAACGTTACGGACACCTTCTATAAGTCAATTCCTGGTATGTACGTAATAAGTTCTGGGAATACATTATGCATGCATAAGAGTGTGTGTGTGTGTATTGGGAATGCATGATTTTTACAGAAACTATGTATCATAGTTTGAAGCAAATTTATACAACCGGATGAAAACTTGGTTTTGGTGGGGATATGCAGATTCTTGAAATTTTCAAATTAAAATAATAACTGCAGAAGTTCATTGAAGCTTGTCTCTTGCAATGCAAAAAATTGGGAAATTAATCCGTGATATAAATAATGTGATTTTAAGAGAAAAAACTTCATTACTGCATTTTGGTTCATCCATGATATATATTGTAATTATGTTGCCAGAATTCGCCCACTTGAGCAAATCAGTGGAAGCAACATACTGCTAGTGGATCCTTATTTTGCTGGGAGAAGTGCAGGAAAGCCAGTTTTGTTGAATTGTTTTGCAGAACTGAATAAGAAGACTCATTGGAGAGGAACAAAACAGGTAAGCTTTGCTATTTGTGAAATCTTTGTTGAATTCCTGTTTTAAAACATGCTATGATTAATTAAACATGCAATATATCTTGTTTTCTTCAACATTGCAGGAAGAAGAAGAAAAGCTTGTAAAGGAATTTGATGAACACAAAATCATGGATGCCCAAGAAACTACTGCTGATGAAGAAGAAATGTATGGTGAAGAGGAAGGACAACTGTCATGGTTCAATGAAGGTGTGAGAGTTGGGATTGGCTTGGGAGTTGGCTTAAGCATTGGAGTTGGAGTAAGTCTGGGGCTTCTCAGAAGACGAGCAGGGCCACAATGGATTGATTCCACCTCTCCAAGCACCTTCCTAACACTGCTACGCGAGCCTTCATCAAAAACCTAAAAAGGTCTAGGCACTGGTGCCATTGTTGCAATTGTGTTAGACAATGTGGTGGCTTTGTTAGTAGTGGTGTCCTTTGTGGTTGCTTACTATTGTGGATATATATGTATGCAACTATTAGTGAAGTACTTTGATGCAACATTTTTTATTAAAGGTCTTTAATGACGGTTTTAAACCGTCATTAAAGCCTTTTTATGTTGTAGTGACGTTCTTGTTTGTTTGGACTGAAAGTTGTGATTTTTAGGTTGGGTTGATGGGTTGCGGTTTGTTCGCACTATAACTTGTGATTTTTTAAGGGTGCAGGGTTTATAGACGAGTCTCGTGATTCTTAGGGTTTATGGATTTGTTGATTTTTCATGCCTGCGGCATATTATCCGTCAATTATATACTTCTTTATGAAGTATTCTTTAATCGATCGATGTGGGGATTAATTTCGGTCAACAATCTACCTTGGACTAAAATTCACCTGATCCAAGGGATTTTTTCTCCCATGTTCCATTCCAACCATAGGCTCTGATGTCATGTTAATTTTTCATGCCTGCGGAGGCACATTATCCGCAAGCGACGCTTCTCCACAAACCTATAATCCTTGTCAATATCAATATTATCCCCTACTTAATCACCTTGAATCCTTAGGTGTGGGGTTTTAAGTCAAAAGGCTTCGTAGCTAGTTGAGAGGGGACAATCAATTATATACTTCTTTATGAAGAATTCTTCAATCAATGTGGGGCTAATTTCGATCCACACATCTTCGAAATGATTCATGGTTGTTTTGAGAAATTGTGATTTTTTATGGTTTAAGGTTTTAAATTCATTGTGTTTTTTTAGGGTTTAGGCCTTGGGTAATAGAGCCCATTACCAAATGGCAATATGCACTTAGGGGCGAAGCCACATGCAAGTTAACCTTGGGCGGTAGCCCATGGTAACTTGCATGTGACTCCCCCTTATATACACGATTGATGTTTGATATTAATGAAGAAGAAAAAAATTAAAAAAAAAAAATGTATAGATTAGCCCACACATCAAAATAATGTTTAAGTATGCCCTTGGTCTATCGAGAGGTAGACGAGGGGAGCTTGAAATCCTTGCTCTCGATCTGCGCTTGCACTTGTCGGCTTCCCTTGATTTCTGCATCGGGATGACGACACAAGTGTGTTGTTTCTACGAGTTCGTGCTAGGTTACGATAGCATGCTCCTAATTAAATATTATTAAAAAACACAAATTAGGAGTTAGCGAATTGGTTGGAGTTGAAACTATTTACCCATATATAAATATACCTAGAAAAATACAAACCTCTTATTGTGCCACAACATAAATACAACTTGATAATGTTGGTGCGATGTACATCGACAACATGTGCATGCGCGTTCTAATGCAAAAACAACGAACGACAACAAGTGCGTGTCCATCTTGGAGCACAATAATATTTTCCAAAAAAAAAAAAGAAAAAAAATCCCATACGGGTCGAGTCGGGTCGGGTTAGGTTAGGCTGTCGAGTTCGACCGGGCTTAAGTTTGACTTGAGTTGACTCGACTGTTAGTTTTTTTCTTGGCGGGTAACGAAACTTAATATTGCGTTGTTTTTACACAAACTTAGCTTCGAATTTTCATTTCTGGTGGTAAGTTGTGATTTTTAGGGTTCATCGATCTGTGTTTGTTAATTTGGACTGGTTTTCTTAAATTTGACACAAGATAACGGTCCAAAACCGTCACAAAAGGCCTTGAGCTTTTATTACTCCTCATAACATGATGGACTTGGCAACGCGATATTAAAGATCTTTAATGACGGTTTAAAACCGTCATTAAAGCCTTTTTTTGTTGCAGTGAAAGTTCCTTTTTTCAGCTAATGCTGTTGTGATGAGTTGTGATTTGGTGTATTTGATCAGTGTATCTGATAAATTATGATTTTTAAGGTTTAGGGTTTATGGATTTTTGTTTGTTTTGGAGGGAAAGTTGTGATTTTTAGGGTTTTAGAAGGGAAGAAACACAATTACCGCGTGATCGTCAAGAATTGAAACTAGGGTTCATCTGCGTTTACATAAAGTTCCCCTTTTAGGTAATGTTGTTGTTGTTGTGATCGTCAAGTATTGAAACTAGGGTTCATCTGCGTTCATCTGCGATTTGGTTCATCTGCGTTCATCCGCTTGCCGATTGAAAGTTTTTTTATGATATTTATGTCTTTCTTTGATTGACATTCTTTTCTTTTCTTTTCTTTTTTTCCATCATTGATACAAACTAGAAGTGTCCAATTTGAAGCTGTCACTGTTTGTTAACAACCTCTGCTCAATGCTTATGTTTGATGGTCTTATGTTTTTTTGCAGTCTCTGCTGGTTATGTTGCTTGAAAATCATTCTCTAAACATGATGAAGAGAACCCCACTGAAGTTCATTAAAATCTCAACAATGCCTTGTGAAGAAAACATCAGTGTTAAGAAGAAGTTGAAGGTGAAGCTGGCACGAGTTGAAGGTTCAAGTGAATTCAGCCAGCACTCATCATGGACAAGTGCCTATGCAACTAGCTTCCGTCAAGAACAGAAAGCCGATGGCACTGTTAAGTTAAGATGCAGTGGTAAGCGTGGTATGCCAGAATCAGGATTCTGTGGACAGAAGTTGAAGAAAGTTAAGATTGGAAGGCGTGTGATGCAACAGTGTGAAGCACTTGTTAAGAAGCTGATGGATCATCAGTATGGGTTTCTTTTCAATCAACCGGTTGACCCAGAGGCGCTGCAGATTCCCGATTACTTGGATATAATATCAGAGCCAATGGACCTTGGGACTATCAAGAAAAAGCTAGAGAATGGCGAATACTCAAGTGCCAGGGACTTTGCTGCAGATGTTAGGCTGACTTTTACCAATGCAATGAAATACAATCCTCCAACTAACTGGGTTCATGAACTTGCCGGTGAATTCAGTCGAGTTTTTACTTCGGGATGGAAGTCTCTCGAAGCAAAATGGAGTGTAGAAAACTCTGATGTGGTCTACAAGGATCGGGCTCTAATCTCCGAAGGAAATCCACCAAAGGCTGCCCAGTTGAAGGAACATTGTCTTAAAACTGCAACCACAATGCCCATGCTTTCGGCAAAATTTTCACAGATGCAACAGCTGGAGAAAAATCTCAAGGAAATATCAAAGAGAGAATTGCCACTTGAGCTGGAGGGTCGTCTTCGAAGACTTGGGCTTCTTTGCCAAAACAAAGAGGATGGGGAAACTGCATGGGAAATACAAATGGTCGTAAGGAGTTACTTCAACTCCAATGTTGGAAAAGTATGTAATTCTCAATTGTGTGGTGATTGTTTTTTTTTTTTTTTTTTTTTTTGTACTCAGTTTTATAATTCTCAATTGTGTCTGCAGTTTGCCAACACTGGAGGTACTTGTGGACTGGACTCATCATTCAAAGACCCCCACAATGAAAACAACAATCATAAATGTGACTCTGCTACTTCCAAAAGACTTGGGAATCCTGCAGCCTGTCCAAAAGGTTCATTTGGTGATATGAAATCTCGCTGCAGCCGTAACAACGATTTAACTGAAGCTTTAAGTGGTTTGTCTCTCTTTTCTACTGCCATTAAATAGCATTTCAAATTTTTCCTTCTTAAAATACCAAATAATTTCTATTTCCTCATGATACGAAAAAACTTGGTGTTACTTTTATCGATACGATATGATGTAGTACCAAAACTAGAATTTATTTATGAGTTTATAATAGTTTTTCTTCATGATGATAATCTATTTCTTCTTTTATCCTGGATCAGATACAGATTCAAAGCATTCTTCTAGTGAAGAAACTTATCATCCATGCCAAAGCAAATTGCTAAATATGGTATTTATGCCACATCTTAAACTTTTTATGTTATGTATTTATTAATATTCCTTGAGGACGACTTTCATTTTATATTCCTGGGAATTCATATTTTTATCTATTTTGACCTTATCCAGGAGGCTTCAATAAATAGATGTGACAATGGACAAACAACCTCCTCTGATCTTTATTCTGCTGGTAAGATTCATTTTTCTTGAAGGTTTATTTCCTATTAGTTTGCAGGTCTTTATTTAGTGCACTTTCAGGGACAAAATCTTTTGTGATACTAATTCTAGGTGTATCATGGTGGATGGTATGAAAACTTTGTTAAGATCCTGTATTCTTATTGAGTTCGAATCAACAACAACAAGAATTACAGAACCAAAATGCTCTTTGTTATACTGAGTTTGCTAAATAATACGACAAAACAACAATAAAAATTAGAGAAGACAAGAACTAAGAGACTAACTGTAATCTCTTTCTAAACCTCCAGGGGTAGAAACCTTTTTAGAATTCAGAATCAGAACTTAGAGACCAACTGCACTCTATTATCCACAACAAAATGCACCAATTTCTTATCCAGTTTGACCTGGAATATCCTCTACTTCAACTTTCTTGAATAAGTTCAATTGCAGTACAAATGGGAAAGCTCTTGAACTTGCTCCTGACCTCTTACTGTCTTGAAAAATGTAATTGTTTCTTTCTAGCTGAACCGTTCACATTATGCAGCCAAAGAACCTATATTGAGTATATATATTTTTTCTTAAAATTGTTGGTGTAGTATTTTTGTGGTTTGGGCCTGCTGGATATGTTGTAGTTTTACTTCATACATGAGTTTCCAAGTTTCCCTATTTGAGTATTGTTATCCACTTTTCTTATATTATTTATTTTTATGGTATATAGATCGTCCAAACAATACATGTAGCGTACAAACTCGCCAAGCAAAGCTCTCCGTGCTGCGATGTTACGGAGTCGCTTTATGGACACAATCATGAAAGCGCAACAAGAAATCCTATTAAGCAATGTAAGGTTTCCCTTGTGATTTCATAATATGCTTTAGAATTACTTAATTGTAAACTTTGACTTACATGTTTATATTGTGACCATTAGGGTGAGAAAATCAATCCGATAATGATGAAGCAAGAGAAAGAGAGATTGGAAAAGCAGCAGCGTGAAGGTAATGAACTTGAGACTACTTGATTTTGCACACATTTGCATATAAATATTTGCTTGAAAATATATTTCCTTACACCTATCATAAAAACTGATTGGAATATGCATATTTTACCTCGTACATGCTCATGCTTTTCAGCTCAGGTCCTCGCAATGTTTCTCCCATTTAAGTTGTTATATTTACTCTTTTTAGCTAGATAACTTTTGTTGGTTAAATTTATAGTTTGACGATATAGAAATGTAAAATTTTGTTTTTTTGCTTGGTTTCCTTTTCTTTACTAGACTGTTAACATTGTTTGCTAGGTTGTTAAGGATCAGTACTTACTGTGTTTGTACCTTTTAATCAATTCAATATTGTTGAAGAGAGTAGGGTTATTGATCTCATATTCTTACGAGCTATGGTTTGCCAGAGGCTTCTTTCTTTTTTTGTTTGGTGCCTAAATTATTATTGTAGTTAGTTGTTTGTTTCTGTCAGTGAATTGTTAGGCCAAAGAAGATTACATAGATATTTAGATTTAATCTCAAGTTTTGGTTGGATATATTGAAGGAGTTTCAGTTTTAATTTACATTTGGTGTTGGTGGTATTTGCTTAGTTTTTCAATTGGTTTAACACATGATAATTTGTTTATTGTTCATCACACAATGAATTTTCTAACTGTTGACAAATTATGACAGAGAAAGCGAGAATTGAAGCACACATTAAAGCTGCCAAAGAGGAAGCTGAATTGAAGTTGCTGCGACGGAGACAAGCCGCCCGGCTAGCACTTGAGGAGGTATGACTTTCTTTCTTGTGTACCTTTTGATTTTCGCCACCCTGTTTGTTCAATCTATTCAATGTTTGTTGTTCCATTTTTCAGATGGAAAAGTCCGTTGACATCTATGATGGTTTAACCATCATTAAAGAGCTGGAGACGATGGGCATCGACACATATTTTGGACATGACAGAGTGCTAGAAGATTTGGGCTTATATTTAAGGAACGAGGTTCCTGAAGATTCCGATGAAGTTGAAGGCTGAAGCTGACGCCTTAGTAGTTTCTCTTTCGCATTTTGGCCTTTCTAACCATTCAAGATGAGGGTTGAAGAGATTGTGTACATAATTCAAGTTTTGTATGTTTCATTGTTTGCTTTCTAACCTCTCAATTTGAGGGTATAACTGTATAAGAGATCTTGTAAAATTCAAATTTTTTTTTCTGTAATCCATTAGTAACGATTTCAATTTTTGTCTGTAGAGAGTTGCACGCGGACAGCTTTTTTATATGTTCGTCTGCAATGATCAGACTTGTATGTAATCCATTATATGTACATATAACACATGTAATATGTCATTTAATTGTCTGTATAGAGGGAACTTATTTATCTGAAAAATGGTTGATCCATCCTACCAAGTTCCTATCTAATGTTCAACTACTTGTAACGGTTGTTCCATGATCAACTGTCACGCCTCCTCAACTGAAAGCGTGCTTGTGAGTTGTGACGTTACAACAGCTTACCAGGACACTGCCAAAATAGTGTAATGAAATGTATATTCCAAAAATTATCAAACAATTACTCTTGCCATGTAAAAAATTTCTAAAAAAAGTTATATCACTGTAAAATTATCTGAAACTATTTCATTAATTCGTTTTTTCTAGTTTCTGTTGGGATTTCATGAGTATTATTATCATGATTTGGGACTGACATTGGGACTGCGTCTGATGTTCGATGCATTCAAGGCTCTTTTAGAAATGATGATCTTAGTGAGGAGACAATGTTCAAACTTATTTATTTATTTACTTGAAATAAAATTTGTAGATTGCTCTGTCATTTCACCCTTGCCTATTACTCTTTATGGAGTCTATTTCCAACTGTTAAATTTGTATTGCAACAATTACAGGTATTATTACATAATTTTACTTATTGTATATTGTAGAGGAAATTTGCTCCTAATATTAGATTTACCTTAGAATTAGAAAAAAATTCCATAAAAGTCTTGGTGTTCTTTAAGGGACAATATTTTTCGAGAGAAAATTGTTAGCCTCTAGAGTTTCTTAGCAGATGCAAGAGTCCTTACTGTTTATATTTTTGTGCGCTTGCAAATTGATGTGTATCTAAAGGACACTAAGGAGTGAGCCTCCATATTTGGCGTGTTTAAAGTGGCTCACACTAGCATCAGGAAATCCTAAGTAACCAAGCTTTGTTAGATAGGAAATGTCAACTAACTCTATTTCAGGAATAACAACATTCCGGTTGTTTGATAGCAATGTGGAGACCTCGACGAGTGAGAAAGATATGGCATTTTAGTGCTAGGGATATATATATATATATATATGTTGAGTATGAGATGTTCTAAATGGGATTTGCACTAATGTTGTGTTGTTTCTTCAGCCCATCTATGAACACTAACATACTATTGGAAATTTGATAATGATAAGACCCCATCAACCAAGAGTCAAATGAATATTAAGAGTGCTGCAGCTTGATGTGCCTTGACAGCAGGTTGCTGATATTTTTCTTGCTAAACAATGGGAGGTTTGTGTTCTTTTTAAGCAAGGTCTCGAGTTCGATTATTGTGAGAAAACTAGGTTGGGAGGGCCGCTTAAATGGGGCTGACAATGCGTGTACATGGATTAGTAGGGATATTGATGTATCACGGTATCTCCACTGGTGTCGATCTCTGCAAACGTGACATTTCTCCAAATCAGAGGCATTCCTTATGTGGTGTTTCGGATTCTTCTATTCATGTTCTCTTTCATGCCTTTTCACTGGGTGAGCTTGGGCGGGCTCGAGCCGGGCCTAGTTAATTTTTTGATTAATTTTTTATATTTTTAGTATTGAAAATATAATTAATAAATGTTTAAAAATAAATATAAAGTAGTAGTTGGTCTAGTGGTATAAGTTGTACTATATTAATCTTGATGTTTAAGGTTCAAACTTTACTAAAAGTACGAGTCTAGGTCTGGGCAATATTTTCAAAAAGCGAATTTTTGTTTTCGCAATTAATTCACATGATTATCTTGTTATTTGACTAGTATATACTAGTAAGAAAAGTAGCATGACTTCTATTTATCTAAATAAATGGTATGTTTTTTTTAAATACGTTCACATTTTGTTATACACTAGTAATTCTCTTTAGTAATTGAATGTAAGTTATATGAAGTTTTGCTTATCTTTTATGAAAAAATATGACTAAGAAATAAAATTACTTAATTATATTTAAAATCGAACACAACGGGTCTCGTACGTTTTATAAAAAATATGGGTCTAAACAAAAAAAGGGTGTCCGTTTCAAAAACGGATCTGGGTCCGGTCCGGTCGGGTCCAGGTCCGAACACCATTTTTAGTCGTTATTAGGGTGTATGTTCGAACTTGCTTCTAACCGGACCCTTTTTTTTGCCAGTCCTAGATAAATACACGAGCAAATTGAAATGGGGCAGAATTAAATGATATAAGGTGCATGCGTGGATGAGAGACTAGTTGTATCACTGATGAATCTGACAATTAATACAGGCCGATTGAAACTGAACATATCAGATCTAACTTTTATTGAATGAATAAAAAATAAAGTAGTTATTGGAACCAAATCAAAAGAGAAGATCGGCAGTGGTTCAAACTCAAGAATCGTAAAAAAGCAACTAGACTTGATCATGGGCTCGGGTGCCCTACCCAAAGACGCCTAAGCCCGTGAACAAATAATCGAGCTTGGGTAGACATTTTCAAGAAAAGCACGGCCCAACCGAGCCTGGTTTGAATACAAGCTAGTAACTAATATATTTTAAAATAATTAGTTTTAGAGGTGGGATTTGATCCTAGGACCAATGCTCTCATTAGTTTTTTTTTTTTTTTTTGACTTCAATAGAAATCGAACCACGATTTCTCGAGGTATTGCCTTTTTGGCAAGTCATGTCTTTACCATCTCACCTAAAAGGCTTTGACCACATGCTCACATTAGTTGATATTTAGCATTTGAGTTAGTTATCATTTTTGCACAATAATTGAATGCATAATATATACATAGAAACACACATGCTATCGAAAAAGTTCATAAAAATAAATGTAAATGAATAAATAATTCATTTTTTTATATTTTTAATATTAAAATATTTATAAATGGGCTAGCTGAGCCAGGCTTGGGCTTTATATTTTTTACATGGGTCGGAATTGGGCTTATATATAGGCCCGCATGTATATAATGGGTTGGATTTGGGCTAAGGTTCTTAGGCCCTAGTTTGGCCCGAGCCCAGCCCATGATCAGGTCTAAAAGCAACCAATGCTCCAAACCCTAGCCGCCGCTCACCCCTCTTTTTTCTTCTCCGCAACCCGCTAATACATTGACCGATAATTTTTTTTTATATCACTTAAGAGACCGTTTTTATCTTTCAAACAGTAAACACAATTAGAAACTTTCTAACAAACTAAACTTTTTAATTAATGATACACCAAAAAAAAAATAACAATATAATGTAATCACTTCCAATTTCGAATACTTGCCATGTTTTCTATTAAAAAAAATTAGGAGTTGATCCATGGTATTGAACTATCTATTTTTACGAAGAAAAAAAAAGTGTTTTTTCATTGGATTACATTTTGGTATGATATGTAACCTTATTTTAAAAATCTTTTTTTTTTATAAACATTGTTTTTCTAATTGGAAATTCTAAACCTTGTCACCCTAACTAATGTAGGGCGGTAGTAATAAATAAAATAAATTACCATATTTTTATAGAATTTCCGATTTCACACTCTCTGGAAAGTGTAAAGTGGAAAGTGGAAAGTGGAAAGTGGAACTCATTACTATAAATGATCTCCCCCCGCCTAATTACTCCAAACGCAGCTCTTTCTATTTTTGTTTTCTCTTCTTCGATTCTTATTAAACCCATTACTATTTATTAATGCCGCTTTCATTGTTGAACTCAAACAACACCAACAAGTGAAAGACAGAAGATATATTCCTTCATGGCCTCTTCTTCTTCTTCATTGCTTCTGCTTTTCCTCTCACTCTCCCTCTTCTTCTCCGTCTCTACTTCCACCACTACAAGTACGGGTACGCTACTCCCATAACTTCAACTATATATAGACTTACTAGCAATACATGATCAAAATTAATATTTATTGTTTTTTAGTCTTAGATGTTGTCGATTTGAAACACCCAGTTTTGGAAGTTAGGCCATCTCCTCATGTGGGTTATCCATCAAGAGATGGCGTCAAAGATATTCTCTCTTGTTCTCATGTTCGAGTGGCTGGTCTGTCAAGGGTGAATATAAGGAGTTACTTCAACTCGATTCGGGTTACTGTGACGCCGTCTGGTGTAATTCCTGATAGACTTCACAATAAAATTGCAATTTGTTTCCACCGGTGAGTAGAATGTCTTTGCTTTTGATAATGCCTTTTTCTTCGTTAACTTTAATATGAATATATGACTGAAATATGGTTAAGACTTGGAATTTTTTTTTCTTTTTGACTTCAGTGGGAATTGAACCACAATCTCCCGACGTCTTGCCTTTTTGGCAAGTGATGTATTTACCATCTCACCTGAGAGTCTTTGACGGACTTGGGAGTTTTTCATTCCCATCTTTATTTTTATTTTTTTATTTTTTTGCAGTGACGCTTCTCTTGCTTCGTGCCAATGTGGAAAGGATGACTGGGGAACTCTGCAAAAGGGGAATTGGAGTGCTTTCATGTCACCTTATGAGGATAAATACTTAGATTTGAAATTTTCGAATGAATTATCCGGGACCCTCACAGTTTCCATTGAAGAAGGTGTTTTTTTTTTTGAAGGATAGCTCTAATTTTTTCTTGTTACTTTATGTCCTTCGTTTAGACATCTGATTTTTTTAGCATTAACTGTGGTTGTAGTGTTTCATCAATGGCGCCTCATTGTTCTCATTTTGGGGTTCGGGTTACTGCTTTTGGCCCCAATTTTGAGTACATCGATACCATTTTACTACAGCAGTTCAATGGCTATTGGAGTCTTGCTTCTTGTTTTGATTATCCTCTTTCAGGTATTTCTTTATTGAAGTTTCTTATTTTTCAGTTGAAAAAATTAATATCTCAATGTAATCAAGAATTTTGAACTTACCCTTTTCACTATTGGTTAATGAGTTTCGTGTCGTTGGCACTCACTTCCTATCGGTTATCACAGCACCTAAACAAAGTTAAATTCATTGTGAGATGTACAAACTTATCACAAAAGACTTACTTGTTTGAACAAACAAAAATGGGACTCGTAGGAAATTACCGCATTTAAACCTAATAAAAAGTGGCCTGCTTAAAATAAGGTTCTAAAGAAGGGGAAAAAATTTTAAACCATGCAAGTACAAAGTAAACTCCATGGAGAAGAGTAATGAAAAGTACCTAACATCAATTCTTAGTCATCAAAATATTTATTGAAGATTCCATATTAATAATGAATGTTGTTTTGAATATTTTGATATCAACATCATGCTCTTTCACTTATATTCAATACAAGAGTCATATAGTTGAGACGCCAACTAGCTCTAGAAATACTTAGCCACAATTAAAATGACTGACTTTCTGATGAAAATACAAGTCTGTCTTTGCCCATGCTTCTTTAATTGGATGGATAATTCTTCTTTGCCCTCATGATAAAGAAAAGAAAGGTGTAAGGTTCCGCCATAGGAACTACAAGGTCACCACAAGGACTTCTTCAACAACTTGGGATTACAAACCGACCATAAAACCCTTTTCAATAAGTGGAATGCATTAGCTGTCCGCACTTATGTTGGGAAGTAAGATCAGAGAAGGGCAAACTCTCAAGTGGTTTTAAGACCAAACATCGGACAGAAAGTGGGCAAAGCTCTCCATATATTTCTGGTTTTCCTTTTTCATTTCCCTTATAAGAAAAAGAAGTAAAATGGTTAGTATGATCCACGGTTGAATTTTATATGTATTATAAAGTAACACAAATTATGAGAATGTTATATTATAATTTTAACTTATTTGGCAATGGTATATTATCATTTCTAGCGGGTACTTACTGATCTAAGTGTATTGGGTTTTGCATTTGTTTTTTATTTCAGTGTAAGAATTTGCATATCTAAGGTTAACTAACTCATCAATGACTTATTTATCTAACTTTGAGTGGAAACTCACTATTTTACCGGACATTTCTTTTTTTTTTTTGTTTAGGCCCTACATTTCCGATTTAGCTATGTTCCATTAACATGATTTTTACATTTTGTCCCTCATCTGATATTCTCTTGGATATGTACATAGGGTATGAAGTTACTTCCAACATGCAGGAAGAATATATTCTTCCTCACAATTTTTGTTTCAGTGGTATGTTTTATATTAACCTGTCAAGACAGTACATTGTTCTCTTGTGTCCATTTGTAGTAATGTATTAGGCATTGACTTGCTATTACAGGTGGGGCAGGTGGGGGTTGGATCTTTCATATTACACTATTTTTCAATGATGGTTGACTCCATTCTTCAAAACATGGGGCTGAGTGAAGATGTGTATAACCCTGTAAGTTGTTTTCCTTTTTTCCATATTTCAAAATCTTCGTGCATTTGTTTTCTCAAAGTTATTATGTTATTGACGAGATACTGTTTTTCATGCATTAGAGGATTATTTATTTATTTATTTTTGGATACCTAAGGAAGGACCGAAGGATTTTGGTTCCTTCCAGCTTTTTATAGTTGTATAACCTTTTCACATCTATATGATGCTTTCATTTCCTATCAAACAACCATAAAAACAGTAGCTAGAGTTCCATCAACATAAGTTATTATAGGACTTACTAAAAATCCTGTGCACATAAAGTAAAAAAAAAATTCCAAAAATTTAGGACTGACTGATGTGGTCACCTAATGAAAAAAATAAATAACGAATAATAAAAAGTTGAGTAGACATCCTAAAGCACTAATTTTAACAGTTGTGGGATATCTCGGAATTTGAATTGTAATTGGGCACTCGTTTGAATGATTTAGGAGAGAGTGAGGTCTTCCTTCCTCTAGTTTTTTGTTTGTAAGTTTTTAATAAGATCTCCAATTTGTGTTTCTTGATTCAATTTGAGATAGTTGAAATAGGATATTATCAAAACCATAGTTGTGTATTTTAATAAATCAACTTTATATAATTCTTTTTTTTTCTTGTTGATAATGGCTTTGGTGGTAGGTTTCTGTTTTTTTACTCGCAGGAATCATTCTAGCAGGAGCAGCTTTAGGTTATTGGATTGTTCGGAAATTTATAATTTCAGAAGATGGAAGTGTTGATATCAGTATAGCCCAATTTGTGAAGTGTGCTACGCGTTCAGTGGCAATGACATTCATTTATCAGGTGTAGCTCTTCTTCCTATCTTTTCTGGTTGAAACTGGTTATTGAGCAAAAAGAATCGATTTACATGTTAAGGTCTTTTTGGAAATAGAAGTAATTGATGCTTACATGAATTTTATCAGCACTAGACCTGTAGGCTATAGTCATTTGTATATTCAGAACATCATGGGAGGGGATTTTTGGGCCGTATATATCTATCCATCTTATGTACTGACCGATATCAATACCATCTCTAGAAGTGTTAATTAGTCAGAGCTTGATTACTGTACATCAATGGAGGTAGTTAGGTTCTCTCGTCATTTAAGTCCTTCATTACTCATGAGTGGTACCTGGCTAATGATTGGTAACAAAGGAAAACATTGGTCTCAAAAAATACAAGTGTTTGTGAAACTATAGTGTCTCGTATTTTACTTATGGATCTCTAAGCTAGAGCTAATAATTTTCAATATTAAGTAACTTTTGAACTAATTTCTATTTTGATGATATAATCATTGTCCATTTCCAAATGCCCATCATATTTTGCTAAACAATTGGAAAAACAAGTTCAATATGAATATAGATAATGAGGACATTAATCGATCATATTTTGTTGTGTTGTGCCAAACTGCTAACCATTGTGTAGAAGTGGCATCATAGATGGGTTTTCCTGTTTGGTTCTTAAGATGAATTTTGGAGGAAAACAAAGAAGTTGCTCTTCTTTCTGATTCTGTATTTTATTTTATTTTTTTCAGAGCAGTCGGGACACTTTTATGGCGGCTGCGGCTGCGGCTGCGGCATTGACTTGCTGTTGGGGCATTAACTTTCTTATAAGTTCAAGATGGCGATCCCAAAGGTCAATGTAAGCTTCCACTTTCAGGCTTTCAGCCCAGTTCTGCTTTTTGTAAATCTGTATCCTGGCGTGTTACTAAGTTCCATATATGTTGTGATATACTGTGTATCTTGAATATGATGGTGCAACTGCTAAATGCGAATATGGATCACATGATAGGTTTTGAAATAGTTGAATTATAAACTCAACATTTTTTATTTTTTTATTTTTTTTGGTAGGATAAACTCAACATTTAAATTAAAGTTGTTTGCTTGAAAAGTTGGAGCATAGTAAATCTATGTATTTTAATAAACCAGGATTTCAGATTTAAGAGAAAGGATCCAGATTTTTACCACTAAATCAGAGTACTTATTAGCATTGAAACCCTGAAGACTTGTATTCATATTCACGAATGCATTATTTGGTGACATCGGTGCAGGCACCTATACCAAGGAAATGAAAGTCCATGGCTACGAAGGGCTAACCGTGGGTCGACAATCCATAACCGTATTGAATTTCTAAGCAGATCAACCGCGATATCCGCAAGATGAAAGATGTGGAACAACCATTAGAGGTCATCTGCTTGGAGTGTTTCCCCCACTAAAGGTCTGCTCTATTTTATACTCTCTTCTTTGTTTCACTTTGAGTAGTTACTATGCGTATTTTGCATGGGTGAAATGAGTATATTAAGTTTGTATAATCTGATAGAAAGTCTTGAGTTTCGATTAATACATGGTTACTTACATTGCATTGCTTTTCTTGTTTGTTTTCGCTCATCTTCTTGAAAACAGGTCTGGTTCTGTCTTCACCAAGCAATGTAGCGACGGTTCAAAAAGACTACTATTCAACCTTCCACAAGACACCAACGCGGAAAAGGTTTTCTAAGAAAGAGTGGAATGAATTCACACGTGAATCAACTAGAGAAGCCTTGGTTGAATTGGCCTCTTCTCCTGAATTCACAATTTGGATAGTCAACAATGCCAATCATTTGAAGATTGACCGAAGTAACTCAGATGATAGTGTGGAGAGTGAATCCAATTCTTCAGTTGAGACTGCAGTAGACAACGGAAACTGGCGTAATTTCTTCAAGTGGTAATGACATATGGGAAATAGATGTCCGTGAACATGGTAGGATGTTAGTTTTTCTGACCTCTTATATATGCTAACAACATTGTCCCATCAAATTGTGGCAGCATATTGATGTAAATTTAAGCTATACCTCATACAAATTTTGGGGACCTTTTACAAAACGAGTCCGATTATTAGAACACTTTCCCCTTCAATATTGAGCCTTTAAACGAACTCTTGAAACTTGGCAGATATGGGAACTCTAGAACAAAATTATTTTCTAAATGTAGAAAGTAGACAAGTTGTTTGAGCAGTGTTAATAATTGATGCATTTTATTATCTTTTCTTGAGATTTTTTTATTTTCTATGGTTGACAACCTATCTTAGAACTGATACTACATTTGGGTATCATCAGCCAAATACACAGAGGTAACATAGTGGTATGTTAGTCCTTGGTTTTTTTTTTTAGGACACTTAGGCTCTGATCTCTGGAGGTTGTTCGCCAAAGGCTCCCCAGGTGAAGGAACGTTGTCCTAAAACTGCAGCCACGATGCCCATGCTTTCGGCGAAACTTGCACATGCAGATGCAACAGCTGGAGAAAAATCTGATGGAAATATCAAAGAAAAAATTGCCACTGAAGCTAGAGAGTCGTCTTCCAAGACTTGGGCTTCTTTGCGAAAACAAAGACGATGGGGAAACTGCATGGGAAATACAAATAGTCGCAAGGAGTTACTTCAAGTCTAATGTTGGAAAAGTATGCAACTCCTTTATCATATTTCTTATTCCTTTGCATTTTTGTTGTTGGATTTCAGTTTTTTTTTGTACTCAGTTTCATAATTCTGAAATGTTTCTGTGGTTTGCCAACACTGGTTGTACTTGTGGACTGGACTCATCACTCAAAGAACCCCACAATGACAGCAACAATGTTTTCAATGAAGCTTCAAGTGGTTTGTTTCTCTTTTCTACAAACATTGAATAGCATTTCAAATTTTGCCTTCTTTAAATACAAAATAATTTCTATATTTTCATGATACGGAAAAACTTGGGGTCAGTTTTATGATGTGCAAATTTTTATTAATACGATATGATATAGTACCAAAACAAGAATTTAATTGTGAGTTTTTTTCTGAGAAAATTTTTTTAATAGTTTTTCTTCATGATGATAATATATTTCTTCTTTTATCCAGTATCAGATATAGATTCAGAGCATTCTTTTGGTGAAGAAACTTAACATCTTTGCCAAAGCAAAAGGCTTAATATGGTATTTATGCTACATCTGAAACTTTTGATGTCATGTATTTATTAAAATTCCTTGAGGAAGACTTTTATTTTATATTTATGGAAATTCATATTTTCTCTATTTTAACCTTATCCAGGAGGCTTCAATAAATAAATGTGACAATGGACAAACAACCTATCTACTTACTGTACTCCACTCTTTGGACAGTGCAAATGGGAAGACACCAAAAATCTATTGTTGCTTTCTTGTGAAATTGTCCACATTATGCACCTAACAAACCTCTTCTTGGCTTGATATAGGAATGTTGATCAGTGATTTTGAAATTCTGTGGTTTTGATATAGAACTGTTGTAGACTTGTAGCTGTCTTACATTGGCTAATTCAACTCTGTTGAGCTCTGTTGACATAAGAATGTTGTCATTAGTGAGTGCACTTTTGAAAAGGGATTCGGCTTGAAATCTTCTTTGGTACTCATTCTATATGTTTCACAAGGCATTAGTAAAAAGAGGAGAATTAGCAATACACCAAATTATATTTTACATGTGAAAAAAAAGGGCACGGCTATGTGTACTCCACAAATTTGTAACGGCAAGCCATATATTTTTTGGTACTCCAAATCCAATTATGCTCTGAACCGAAATAACCTAATTACCCCTCTCAACCCCCATAGTCCCACTCTCTCTCTCTCACTCACTCATTATGCACTCCACTCAAATAGAGAATCCTTCAACTCTGACGACACGCCGCCCCTCTAACCACTGTCGACGCAAACTTACAATTTTGGATCCCACTACCATCGTAAGTGGTGATTCATTCATATTTTATGTTGAAAAATAGTGTATTTATTACTATTTATGTGTAAAATTATAGGGTTTGAACAATTTTTTTTAGTTTATTTGTTAGGGCATTGTTCATTGGGTAATTCGGTGGCTATTGACCTTACAAAATGGAGAATGAATGTGTAAGGGATGTGGTTGCGTAAGATAGAGAGATAATTCTTTAGTTTACCATTGATTTGTTGTTCCTTTTTGTGTTCAAAGCACGGGTTCTGCCTTTGGTTAGGCCACACGTAGGGTTGAACCACGTACTTGTAGGTCAGTTCCTATAAACCAGCCTCAAGAGGAAAATGTTGGTACGAAGTGACCGGACCAAGGGTCGGTCATCAATGACCGACACAACATGGTTAGGTCGATCACAATTTAGTCAGTCGGTAATGACCAATACTGAAACCATTTGGTCGATCACCTTCAATCAAACCTTTTGAGGTTCGATCGGCCCTGCAAGACTGAACCAAACTCAACGATGAACAAATTACGAAACGACCCAACATATTAATTATGTAACGAACATCAAATTCAATCAAAAACACAACAAACACATACAGAACAACCAAAATTGATCAATAACTAGACAAATACATAAAATCTCACTTTAGAATTGATCTAACTCGAAACCAAATTCGAACAACCACCATCGCCTTTTTTTTGTCGAAATCGAAGACCAATTTGAGTCTAACGGTCACCAACAACTAAGGGAATGTGACATGGAGATCAACCAAGGCCTAATTATTACTTATCCTTATCCCCGAATTAATCCACTTACTTATCCTTATCCCCAAATTAATATATTTATAAATGTATTAATCAAATAAAAAAATCCCATTATTCGGTTGCGTAGTAAGAACGCCGTTTTGATCTCGGGTTCTTGGGATTCGAGTTCTTCTTGTTCGAAGCTCTTGATGTTAAGTTTCTTGGGATTTGAGTTCTCTCTCCTTGAAGCTCTCTTCTTCGAATCGATAATCGATGGTTAAGTTTAATAATTTCTTATCTTCCCATTGCACTATTTCTTCAATTAATTTGAACTTGTTTTCTCAAAAATGATGTATTGTTTTCTTCAACTAATATAATTATATATATATTGCACTCTGTTGTTGTTTGTTTGATCAATTTTGTTGGGCATGCAACGAGGTATACTTGGTACTAAATATAGGCGTGCCTAGGTGTTGAGAGTTCACTACAACATTTGTGGACATTAATTTTAATAACGGTTACAGTCATCTATAGTTCAAAGTATACTCACGACCATCTCCCTCCCTCACGACCCTCTCTCTCGACCTTCTCTCTCGCCACCGATTGCTCGTCTCGCTCGATCTCTCTCGACCTTCTCTCTCGCCACCGATTGTTCGTCTCTCTTTGCATCTCTCGAGCTCGCCTCTCCCAAGGAGGGCTTCGATTTAAGGTTTGTTTGGATGTTCGAATTTGCCTCTCTCTCTTTCTCCGTTTTGATCTAGGGTTTCAAATGCGATTGGTTTCTCAAATGAATTCGTTCAGTTTTTCAGATCCGAATTTGTTGTTGTTGTTTTGAAGCATTGATTGATCGATTCGATTCCATTCCATTCCATTCCATTGTACATTGTGAAGAATCGGTTCCTGATTCGGTGGTTCGGTTGATCGTTCATTTGGGGATAAATGCTGGTTTGTTGATGATCATCTAAGCTCGACGAGTGGAGGAATCGGGAATGTGCTGAGATTTTCGATCAGGTTTTGTTTAGGCCTCTCTCTCTCTCTCTCTTCGTTTAATTTCTGTTTCGTTGATTCAGTTCAGATTTTCGATCAGTTCAGATTTTCGATCAGGTTTGCATGTTATGCAGACATGAGGATGAATTATTTGAGATTTGGTATTAGGTTTAGGTTATCGGCATTGTGTTTGTGTTGTTTAGATGTTGGATATGCTGCTGGAGGTGACTCTCTATTTCTTGTATATGAATTTGCTCAGATGGGTGCACTTAGTGATCATTTGCGCTGTCCTGCAATCAAAGCCCCAAACCCAAATTAGTGATCATTTGCATTGTCTCTGCTCCTCTGTTCAGTTCTCTGTTATTATTATTATTATTGCCAACATGTGTATTTAATGATCCATTTGATTGAACAATGGGGTTCTTTTAGAGCTTGAATTTTTGAAAATTGGGGTTGTGGTTTCAATGATAATTGTTTGAGGGTTTTTTGTTGTTGTTGAATTAGTTTCAGTTTTCAGTTATGTGTATTAGCTAATTGGGGTGCTAAAGGATCTGACTTGAATAATTTTGGATTGAGTTTTTATCTTTTCAGTGAAATGTTCATCAAGGGTGCTTATTGATGCATCTCATTTGTGCCAATAATTGGGCGCTCGTAGAGTTACTCAATCACTTTACTTGATGAAAGATCGAGTTAAGGCTCTTTAGTTTTTTTTTGGTTTGTCACTTTTTCTTATGCTTTATTAGTGTTTAATGTAAATGCCATCTTACACCAACTGCCCCCTTGCAAACTAAACATGACACAAATTCGTATCACTGACATACTACCCTTGAGAAGAATTGTGGCTGCAAAAAGATAACAATCCTTTGAAGTCTTCTTCACAACCAAGGGTTACTAAGCATGACACAAATTCGTATCACTGACATACTATTCTTTTCGTGATTTTAAGTCTTCCATATGTTTTTCCTGTTAGACGAATGCTTGTTTGGTGTGATAGGTCTCTCTGCTTTCGCCTTCTTGTAAATTTGGGTTTGTTTCAGCTTCGGACATGCACACATGTAAATTGCAACGACCATTCTAAATGACTAGAAAGTAACTCATTTTCCTTCTCCAATTTTTGTCAGATTCTTGTAAAAGTACAACGCAGTGGTCATCAAGTATTCAAGGAAATTCCAACTTGACCAAACCTGTGAATGAAACTAGAAACATGCCATCTGCTTCATCAGCACTATTTTTTGGTGGAGTGCTAGGCCTCCTTCAGGCCATATTCCTCATCACAGCAGCAAAACCACTGTTGCAGTTCATGGGTGTGAAATCTGTAAGTGATTTCTCTGTTTTTGTTTATTTTTATTTTTTTCTTTTCCTTTTTTCCTTTTTTCTTCTTTGAAAGCAGGCCTATAATTTCTGTATGTAAGGTTTTTCACTTGTACCTGCAAGTTTCTAATCTCTATTTTTTGTTTTATAATAATCATATTACAAAGTAGGATATGTTTCTCATATACCTTGGGAAACATCAAGGACTCTTTGTCGAACGTCGAAAATGGGCTATCTATAGAATGCAGGTATTATTAGAAACTTATTGCCTTAAGAATTTTGTTTCTCTATTATTAGCAAAACTAATTAGTTTAGTGCCTTTCCTAGTTGTCTGACAACATGAATTTGATGGTCTTTCCAATTTGTGTGAGAATATGATGTTTCCTTTTCCACTGCCTTATTTTGGGTTAAAAAAGACCAATGGTAAATTAATTATGCCCTTTTCTTTTGAGAGAGAGCTTGACTCCTTGCTTAATATAATCCCTCTATCCTAAATTCTCTATTCAGGTCAGTTTATAGTGTTAGGGAAATTGCAGTTTTTGGGTAACATTAATTTTGCTTGTATCTTCAGAACTGGGAGGGCTATGACTATTATGCTACCTGCACTTATCTTGGTAATCCGGACAATGTACATACATTTATGCACTTATCTTGGGAGGCCTATAACTATCACTACTATCAAATTATCAATATACATACATATATGCTCTGCTTAATTCTATCTGAATTTACCTTCTTTTGTCGACACAGGTAGCACACAGCAGCAGAACTTCCATGTCTTGTATGATACAAAGAATTCGAGACTGAAGAGCCTGTAACAATGAAGGCCAGGGAATTGCTGGCTGCCCAATCAGGGTCAGGAATGTGCTGGAGAAGAGCAAATGGGCCAAACTCCTCTTGTTCTTGATCACCATATTTGGCACTCCATGGTCATTGGTGATGGTGTTCTAACTCCTTGCATCTCCGGTCAGCCTAATTCACTCTAATTCATCACTACTAATTAAACATATATATGCACTTCATTTCTAGCTAGGTAGTTTATCCTAATTAATTAAGTGTGGCATATACATATGTCTGTTCACAGTGCTTTCTGCGGTGAGTGGAATCAAGCAATCCGCAAAGTCCTTAAACCAAGGTATATATGTACTAATTAACTATGTATTGAAGCATTAAGTGTGTATATATATATATAGTGATGACCATATTTTAATTGATTTCGCATGTAGATGCCATTGTTGGAATTTCAGTTTGTGGCCATATTTTGACTACTCTTCTTTTGTTACCAGCTTCACTAGAGAATTCTCTTCATTGAACAGGTAATGGTATGATAGATAAAGTGAAAGCCTAGCTTATTATTGATTTTGTCGTTATTTTTAACATATTTGTGATTTTGGGCAACCGTTTTTGATGCATGGACATTTGGTGCGGTCAATCCTAACAGTGGAACTGCAACTCTACTCGAAGTAATTCTTTAATTCAGCATTTTATGTTACCTTTTTACCGCGTTTTTCCCCCTTAATGCATGACTGGTATTCATATGATTAAAGTTGAATTGGAAAGTGAGCAAATTTTTTCTTAATTTCCGTATTTGACTTGCATTTTGATGACAATTTTAAGATAGCTCGAAGGCTTGGAAAACTCCAAAAACAAGGATGGAAACCAAGAAGAACCATTATCTAATTGATATTACTATTGCAATCAATTTGCAGATAGGTTCAACTGAGTGGGTGGAAGAAAATAGGGAGATGCTGGCATCAAGAGCTGTTGCTTATTTGAATGCAGACCGCCATTTCTGGAGCTGGATTCTATGCCTCTGCAACTCCTCAGCTCGATGATCTTCTCAAACATGTTGCTCAACAGGTCTTCTAAAAGTGGGGAAAATGCTCTTTAAAATTTGAAACTATGCAGTGTAATGCTAATGCCGACTGCATTAAACTTATTCGTTCAAAAGTTTCTCACTGTCCTAATTTTTTCCCTGTTGTCCTGTCTAACTGGTTTACTGCTGGCTGGTTTGAAGGTGCAAGAACCTGATAACTCCTCACAAACTGTATATGATTCCTGGATCGGCTCTGGTAGCACTCCCACAGTAAGTATCTTACGAGCAGTTCAAGTATGTCAATTAGCCAAAATTCACTATCACTTCATTTCCTATGAAATTGCATACTCGTTTAATTAATAGTACTAATTCATCTTTTTATT
This sequence comes from Stephania japonica, assembly GCA_039657345.1. Taxonomy (NCBI): domain Eukaryota; kingdom Viridiplantae; phylum Streptophyta; class Magnoliopsida; order Ranunculales; family Menispermaceae; genus Stephania; species Stephania japonica. Next base: position 32,050,252 of record CM077561.1, read on the forward strand.
TTTGCTATTGATGAAACTGCAGATTAGTTTCTCCAACACAGTGTTCCCTGCCGTATTATGTGCCTATGCAGGACAAGCTGCATATCTCACCAAGTTCCCAGGCGACGTTAGGGACACCTTCTATAAGTCAATTCCTGGTATGTACGTAATAAGTCCTGGGAATACATTATGCATGCATAAGAGTGTGTGTGTGTATTGGGAATGCATGATTTTTACATTATGCATGCATAAGAGTGTGAGTGTGTGTGTGTGTGTGTGTGTGTATTGGGAATGCATGATTTTGTGTGTGTGTATGGGGTTTTTAGGGTTTTGTGTGATTTCCCAGGCAACGTTACGGACACCTTCTATAAGTCAATTCCTGGTATGTACGTAATAAGTTCTGGGAATACATTATGCATGCATAAGAGTGTGTGTGTGTGTATTGGGAATGCATGATTTTTACAGAAACTATGTATCATAGTTTGAAGCAAATTTATACAACCGGATGAAAACTTGGTTTTGGTGGGGATATGCAGATTCTTGAAATTTTCAAATTAAAATAATAACTGCAGAAGTTCATTGAAGCTTGTCTCTTGCAATGCAAAAAATTGGGAAATTAATCCGTGATATAAATAATGTGATTTTAAGAGAAAAAACTTCATTACTGCATTTTGGTTCATCCATGATATATATTGTAATTATGTTGCCAGAATTCGCCTTCTACATTGAGATAAAGATTTATGATTATAAACTGATGATTATGTTGCAATGCTTTAGAGAAGAGCAGTGATGAACTAACCTGAGAGTTAAGCAGTTGAAAAAAGAAAACCTACAAAGGATTCTTCTATGTATTTCTGCTGAGTTTTGTGATGATTGTTTGTGCATGCCATAAGAAATCAGTCACTTAGAGTTGATGATTGAAGAGCTACCTTCTGTGAGCCTATATACTAGAATTATGGTTTGGGAGGTGGATCAGGTTGTCATATTCGTCTATCAGAACATCCATTGATTGTGGTTTGTGGAAATATTTTCAAGATATTGGGATGGTGTGGAGATGTGGTGTATGAATTTATGATTGTTCGGATCGACTGGCTTTATTCTGGCAATATTTGTTTGGCTAAACAATGGCCAATTGAATGCAATAGTAAGTGTTTGATGTTAGCAAAAGGTGTTAGAAGGGAAAATTTGAAAATTGAGTGATATATAGTTAGAGAAGTGCAGAAATATGATTCTTAATCTATTTACTAGACAATTTTTGCCCATTTTCTTGTCTCAGGACTTGGTCATCAGAGAGTTTACATTTAATCAGTTAAATGCGAACTTGCCATGGCCTGGAACTTTTGCTTTTACAGAATGGCTAGTTCAACACAAACCCTGTTGGAATGATTTCTTAAACATGCAATATATCTTGTTTTCTTCAACATTGCAGGAAGAAGAAGAAAAGCTTGTAAAGGAATTTGATGAACACAAAATCATGGATGCCCAAGAAACTACTGCTGATGAAGAAGAAATGTATGGTGAAGAGGAAGGACAACTGTCATGGTTCAATGAAGGTGTGAGAGTTGGGATTGGCTTGGGAGTTGGCTTAAGCATTGGAGTTGGAGTAAGTCTGGGGCTTCTCAGAAGACGAGCAGGGCCACAATGGATTGATTCCACCTCTCCAAGCACCTTCCTAACACTGCTACGCGAGCCTTCATCAAAAACCTAAAAAGGTCTAGGCACTGGTGCCATTGTTGCAATTGTGTTAGACAATGTGGTGGCTTTGTTAGTAGTGGTGTCCTTTGTGGTTGCTTACTATTGTGGATATATATGTATGCAACTATTAGTGAAGTACTTTGATGCAACATTTTTTATTAAAGGTCTTTAATGACGGTTTTAAACCGTCATTAAAGCCTTTTTATGTTGTAGTGACGTTCTTGTTTGTTTGGACTGAAAGTTGTGATTTTTAGGTTGGGTTGATGGGTTGCGGTTTGTTCGCACTATAACTTGTGATTTTTTAAGGGTGCAGGGTTTATAGACGAGTCTCGTGATTCTTAGGGTTTATGGATTTGTTGATTTTTCATGCCTGCGGCATATTATCCGTCAATTATATACTTCTTTATGAAGTATTCTTTAATCGATCGATGTGGGGATTAATTTCGGTCAACAATCTACCTTGGACTAAAATTCACCTGATCCAAGGGATTTTTTCTCCCATGTTCCATTCCAACCATAGGCTCGATGTCATGTTAATTTTTCATGCTGCATGGCGACATTATCATAGCGACGCTTCTCCACAAACCTATAATCCTTGTCAATATCAATATTATCCCCTACTTAATCACCTTGAATCCTTAGGTGTGGGGTTTTAAGTCAAAAGGCTTCGTAGCTAGTTGAGAGGGGACAATCAATTATATACTTCTTTATGAAGAATTCTTCAATCAATGTGGGGCTAATTTCGATCCACACATCTTCGAAATGATTCATGGTTGTTTTGAGAAATTGTGATTTTTTATGGTTTAAGGTTTTAAATTCATTGTGTTTTTTAGGGTTTAGGCCTTGGGTAATAGAGCCCATTACCAAATGGCAATATGCACTTAGGGGGCGAAGCCACATGCAAGTTAACCTTGGGCGGTAGCCCATGGTAACTTGCATGTGACTCCCTTATATACACGATTGATGTTTGATATTAATGAAGAAGAAAAAATTAAAAAAAAAATGTATAGATTAGCCCACACATCAAAATAATGTTTAAGCCGCCCTTGGTCTATATCGAGAGGTAGACCGAGGGGAGCTTGAAATCCTTGCTCTCGATCTGCTTGCACTTGTCGGCTTCCCTTGATTTCTGCATCGGGATGACGACACAAGTGTGTTGTTTCTACGAGTTCGTGCTAGGTTACGATAGCATGCTCCTAATTAAATATTATTAAAAAACACAAATTAGGAGTTAGCGAATTGGTTGGAGTTGAAACTATTTACCCATATATAAATATACCTAGAAAAATACAAACCTCTTATTGTGCCACAACATAAATACAACTTGATAATGTTGGTGCGATGTACATCGACAACATGTGCATGCGCGTTCTAATGCAAAAACAACGAACGACAACAAGTGCGTGTCCATCTTGGAGCACAATAATATTTTCAAAAAAAAAAAAAAAGAAAAAAATCCCATACGGGTCGAGTCGGGTCGGGTTAGGTTAGGTGTCGAGTTCGGCCAGGGCTTAAGTTTGACTTGAGTTGACTCGATTGTTAGTTTTTTCTTGGCGGGTAACGAAACTTAATATTGCGTTGTTTTTACACAAACTTAGCTTCGAATTTTCATTTCGGTGGTAAGTTGTGATTTTTAGGGTTCATCGATCTGTGTTTGTTAATTTGGACTGGTTTTCTTAAATTTGACACAAGATAACGGTCCAAAACCGTCACAAAAGGCCTTGAGCTTTTATTACTCCTCATAACATGATGGACTTGGCAACGCGATATTAAAGATCTTTAATGACGGTTTAAAACCGTCATTAAAGCCTTTTTTGTTGCAGTGAAAGTTCCTTTTTTCAGCTAATGCTGTTGTGATGAGTTGTGATTTGGTGTATTTGATCAGTGTATCTGATAAATTATGATTTTTAAGGTTTAGGGTTTATGGATTTTTGTTTGTTTTGGAGGGAAAGTTGTGATTTTTAGGGTTTTAGAAGGGAAGAAACACAATTACCGCGTGATCGTCAAGAATTGAAACTAGGGTTCATCTGCGTTTACATAAAGTTCCCCTTTTAGGTAATGTTGTTGTTGTTGTGATCGTCAAGTATTGAAACTAGGGTTCATCTGCGTTCATCTGCGATTTGGTTCATCTGCGTTCATCCGCTTGCCGATTGAAAGTTTTTTTATGATATTTATGTCTTTCTTTGATTGACATTCTTTTCTTTTCTTTTCTTTTTTTCCATCATTGATACAAACTAGAAGTGTCCAATTTGAAGCTGTCACTGTTTGTTAACAACCTCTGCTCAATGCTTATGTTTGATGGTCTTATGTTTTTTTGCAGTCTCTGCTGGTTATGTTGCTTGAAAATCATTCTCTAAACATGATGAAGAGAACCCCACTGAAGTTCATTAAAATCTCAACAATGCCTTGTGAAGAAAACATCAGTGTTAAGAAGAAGTTGAAGGTGAAGCTGGCACGAGTTGAAGGTTCAAGTGAATTCAGCCAGCACTCATCATGGACAAGTGCCTATGCAACTAGCTTCCGTCAAGAACAGAAAGCCGATGGCACTGTTAAGTTAAGATGCAGTGGTAAGCGTGGTATGCCAGAATCAGGATTCTGTGGACAGAAGTTGAAGAAAGTTAAGATTGGAAGGCGTGTGATGCAACAGTGTGAAGCACTTGTTAAGAAGCTGATGGATCATCAGTATGGGTTTCTTTTCAATCAACCGGTTGACCCAGAGGCGCTGCAGATTCCCGATTACTTGGATATAATATCAGAGCCAATGGACCTTGGGACTATCAAGAAAAAGCTAGAGAATGGCGAATACTCAAGTGCCAGGGACTTTGCTGCAGATGTTAGGCTGACTTTTACCAATGCAATGAAATACAATCCTCCAACTAACTGGGTTCATGAACTTGCCGGTGAATTCAGTCGAGTTTTTACTTCGGGATGGAAGTCTCTCGAAGCAAAATGGAGTGTAGAAAACTCTGATGTGGTCTACAAGGATCGGGCTCTAATCTCCGAAGGAAATCCACCAAAGGCTGCCCAGTTGAAGGAACATTGTCTTAAAACTGCAACCACAATGCCCATGCTTTCGGCAAAATTTTCACAGATGCAACAGCTGGAGAAAAATCTCAAGGAAATATCAAAGAGAGAATTGCCACTTGAGCTGGAGGGTCGTCTTCGAAGACTTGGGCTTCTTTGCCAAAACAAAGAGGATGGGGAAACTGCATGGGAAATACAAATGGTCGTAAGGAGTTACTTCAACTCCAATGTTGGAAAAGTATGTAATTCTCAATTGTGTGGTGATTGTTTTTTTTTTTTTTTTTTTTTTTTTTTGTACTCAGTTTTATAATTCTCAATTGTGTCTGCAGTTTGCCAACACTGGAGGTACTTGTGGACTGGACTCATCATTCAAAGACCCCCACAATGAAAACAACAATCATAAATGTGACTCTGCTACTTCCAAAAGACTTGGGAATCCTGCAGCCTGTCCAAAAGGTTCATTTGGTGATATGAAATCTCGCTGCAGCCGTAACAACGATTTAACTGAAGCTTTAAGTGGTTTGTCTCTCTTTTCTACTGCCATTAAATAGCATTTCAAATTTTTCCTTCTTAAAATACCAAATAATTTCTATTTCCTCATGATACGAAAAAACTTGGTGTTACTTTTATCGATACGATATGATGTAGTACCAAAACTAGAATTTATTTATGAGTTTATAATAGTTTTTCTTCATGATGATAATCTATTTCTTCTTTTATCCTGGATCAGATACAGATTCAAAGCATTCTTCTAGTGAAGAAACTTATCATCCATGCCAAAGCAAATTGCTAAATATGGTATTTATGCCACATCTTAAACTTTTTATGTTATGTATTTATTAATATTCCTTGAGGACGACTTTCATTTTATATTCCTGGGAATTCATATTTTTATCTATTTTGACCTTATCCAGGAGGCTTCAATAAATAGATGTGACAATGGACAAACAACCTCCTCTGATCTTTATTCTGCTGGTAAGATTCATTTTTCTTGAAGGTTTATTTCCTATTAGTTTGCAGGTCTTTATTTAGTGCACTTTCAGGGACAAAATCTTTTGTGATACTAATTCTAGGTGTATCATGGTGGATGGTATGAAAACTTTGTTAAGATCCTGTATTCTTATTGAGTTCGAATCAACAACAACAAGAATTACAGAACCAAAATGCTCTTTGTTATACTGAGTTTGCTAAATAATACGACAAAACAACAATAAAAATTAGAGAAGACAAGAACTAAGAGACTAACTGTAATCTCTTTCTAAACCTCCAGGGGTAGAAACCTTTTTAGAATTCAGAATCAGAACTTAGAGACCAACTGCACTCTATTATCCACAACAAAATGCACCAATTTCTTATCCAGTTTGACCTGGAATATCCTCTACTTCAACTTTCTTGAATAAGTTCAATTGCAGTACAAATGGGAAAGCTCTTGAACTTGCTCCTGACCTCTTACTGTCTTGAAAAATGTAATTGTTTCTTTCTAGCTGAACCGTTCACATTATGCAGCCAAAGAACCTATATTGAGTATATATATTTTTTCTTAAAATTGTTGGTGTAGTATTTTTGTGGTTTGGGCCTGCTGGATATGTTGTAGTTTTACTTCATACATGAGTTTCCAAGTTTCCCTATTTGAGTATTGTTATCCACTTTTCTTATATTATTTATTTTTATGGTATATAGATCGTCCAAACAATACATGTAGCGTACAACTCTCGCCAAGCAAAGCTCTCCGTGCTGCGATGTTACGGAGTCGCTTTATGGACACAATCATGAAAGCGCAACAAGAAATCCTATTAAGCAATGTAAGGTTTCCCTTGTGATTTCATAATATGCTTTAGAATTACTTAATTGTAAACTTTGACTTACATGTTTATATTGTGACCATTAGGGTGAGAAAATCAATCCGATAATGATGAAGCAAGAGAAAGAGAGATTGGAAAAGCAGCAGCGTGAAGGTAATGAACTTGAGACTACTTGATTTTGCACACATTTGCATATAAATATTTGCTTGAAAATATATTTCCTTACACCTATCATAAAAACTGATTGGAATATGCATATTTTACCTCGTACATGCTCATGCTTTTCAGCTCAGGTCCTCACAATGTTTCTCCCATTTAAGTTGTTATATTTACTCTTTTTAGCTAGATAACTTTTGTTGGTTAAATTTATAGTTTGACGATATAGAAATGTAAAATTTTGTTTTTTTGCTTGGTTTCCTTTTCTTTACTAGACTGTTAACATTGTTTGCTAGGTTGTTAAGGATCAGTACTTACTGTGTTTGTACCTTTTAATCAATTCAATATTGTTGAAGAGAGTAGGGTTATTGATCTCATATTCTTACGAGCTATGGTTTGCCAGAGGCTTCTTTCTTTTTTTGTTTGGTGCCTAAATTATTATTGTAGTTAGTTGTTTGTTTCTGTCAGTGAATTGTTAGGCCAAAGAAGATTACATAGATATTTAGATTTAATCTCAAGTTTTGGTTGGATATATTGAAGGAGTTTCAGTTTTAATTTACATTTGGTGTTGGTGGTATTTGCTTAGTTTTTCAATTGGTTTAACACATGATAATTTGTTTATTGTTCATCACACAATGAATTTTCTAACTGTTGACAAATTATGACAGAGAAAGCGAGAATTGAAGCACACATTAAAGCTGCCAAAGAGGAAGCTGAATTGAAGTTGCTGCGACGGAGACAAGCCGCCCGGCTAGCACTTGAGGAGGTATGACTTTCTTTCTTGTGTACCTTTTGATTTTCGCCACCCTGTTTGTTCAATCTATTCAATGTTTGTTGTTCCATTTTTCAGATGGAAAAGTCCGTTGACATCTATGATGGTTTAACCATCATTAAAGAGCTGGAGACGATGGGCATCGACACATATTTTGGACATGACAGAGTGCTAGAAGATTTGGGCTTATATTTAAGGAACGAGGTTCCTGAAGATTCCGATGAAGTTGAAGGCTGAAGCTGACGCCTTAGTAGTTTCTCTTTCGCATTTTGGCCTTTCTAACCATTCAAGATGAGGGTTGAAGAGATTGTGTACATAATTCAAGTTTTGTATGTTTCATTGTTTGCTTTCTAACCTCTCAATTTGAGGGTATAACTGTATAAGAGATCTTGTAAAATTCAAATTTTTTTTTTCTGTAATCCATTAGTAACGATTTCAATTTTTGTCTGTAGAGAGTTGCACGCGGACAGCTTTTTTATATGTTCGTCTGCAATGATCAGACTTGTATGTAATCCATTATATGTACATATAACACATGTAATATGTCATTTAATTGTCTGTATAGAGGGAACTTATTTATCTGAAAAATGGTTGATCCATCCTACCAAGTTCCTATCTAATGTTCAACTACTTGTAACGGTTGTTCCATGATCAACTGTCACGCCTCCTCAACTGAAAGCGTGCTTGTGAGTTGTGACGTTACAACAGCTTACCAGGACACTGCCAAAATAGTGTAATGAAATGTATATTCCAAAAATTATCAAACAATTACTCTTGCCATGTAAAAAATTTCTAAAAAAAGTTATATCACTGTAAAATTATCTGAAACTATTTCATTAATTCGTTTTTTCTAGTTTCTGTTGGGATTTCATGAGTATTATTATCATGATTTGGGACTGACATTGGGACTGCGTCTGATGTTCGATGCATTCAAGGCTCTTTTAGAAATGATGATCTTAGTGAGGAGACAATGTTCAAACTTATTTATTTATTTACTTGAAATAAAATTTGTAGATTGCTCTGTCATTTCACCCTTGCCTATTACTCTTTATGGAGTCTATTTCCAACTGTTAAATTTGTATTGCAACAATTACAGGTATTATTACATAATTTTACTTATTGTATATTGTAGAGGAAATTTGCTCCTAATATTAGATTTACCTTAGAATTAGAAAAAAAATTCCATAAAAGTCTTGGTGTTCTTTAAGGGACAATATTTTTCGAGAGAAAATTGTTAGCCTCTAGAGTTTCTTAGCAGATGCAAGAGTCCTTACTGTTTATATTTTTGTGCGCTTGCAAATTGATGTGTATCTAAAGGACACTAAGGAGTGAGCCTCCATATTTGGCGTGTTTAAAGTGGCTCACACTAGCATCAGGAAATCCTAAGTAACCAAGCTTTGTTAGATAGGAAATGTCAACTAACTCTATTTCAGGAATAACAACATTCCGGTTGTTTGATAGCAATGTGGAGACCTCGACGAGTGAGAAAGATATGGCATTTTAGTGCTAGGGATATATATATATATATATATGTTGAGTATGAGATGTTCTAAATGGGATTTGCACTAATGTTGTGTTGTTTCTTCAGCCCATCTATGAACACTAACATACTATTGGAAATTTGATAATGATAAGACCCCATCAACCAAGAGTCAAATGAATATTAAGAGTCTTTGCAGCTTGATGTGCCTTAATGACAGAGTTGCTTGATATTTTTCTTGCTAAACAATGGGAGGTTTGTGTTCTTTTTAAGCAAGGTCTCGAGTTCGATTATTGTGAGAAAACTAGGTTGGGAGGGCCGCTTAAATGGGGCTGACAATGCGTGTACATGGATTAGTAGGGATATTGATGTATCACGGTATCTCCATTGGTGTCGATCTCTGCAAACGTGACATTTCTCCAAATCAGAGGCATTCCTTATGTGGTGTTTCGGATTCTTCTATTCATGTTCTCTTTCATGCCTTTTCACTGGGTGAGCTTGGGCGGGCTCGAGCCGGGCCTAGTTAATTTTTTGATTAATTTTTTATATTTTTAGTATTGAAAATATAATTAATAAATGTTTAAAAATAAATATAAAGTAGTAGTTGGTCTAGTGGTATAAGTTGTACTATATTAATCTTGATGTTTAAGGTTCAAACTTTACTAAAAGTACGAGTCTAGGTCTGGGCAATATTTTCAAAAAGCGAATTTTTGTTTCGCAATTAATTCACATGATTATCTTGTTATTTGACTAGTATATACTAGTAAGAAAAGTAGCATGACTTCTATTTATCTAAATAAATGGTATGTTTTTTTTAAATACGTTCACATTTTGTTATACACTAGTAATTCTCTTTAGTAATTGAATGTAAGTTATATGAAGTTTTGCTTATCTTTTATGAAAAAATATGACTAAGAAATAAAATTACTTAATTATATTTAAAATCGAACACAACGGGTCTCGTACGTTTTATAAAAAATATGGGTCTAAACAAAAAAAGGGTGTCCGTTTCAAAAACGGATCTGGGTCCGGGTCCGGGTCCGGGTCCAGGTCCGAACACCATTTTTAGTCGTTATTAGGGTGTATGTTCGAACTTGCTTCTAACCGGACCCTTTTTTTTGCCAGTCCTAGATAAATACACGAGCAAATTGAAATGGGGCAGAATTAAATGATATAAGGTGCATGCGTGGATGAGAGACTAGTTGTATCACTGATGAATCTGACAATTAATACAGGCCGATTGAAACTGAACATATCAGATCTAACTTTTATTGAATGAATAAAAAATAAAGTAGTTATTGGAACCAAATCAAAAGAGAAGATCGGCAGTGGTTCAAACTCAAGAATCGTAAAAAAGCAACTAGACTTGATCATGGGCTCGGGTGCCCTACCCAGCACGCCTAAGCCCGTGAACAAATAATCAGGCTTGGGTAGACATTTTCAAGAAAAGCACGGCCCAACCGAGCCTGGTTTGAATACAAGCTAGTAACTAATATATTTTAAAATAATTAGTTTTAGAGGTGGGATTTGATCCTAGGACCAATGCTCTCATTAGTTTTTTTTTTTTTTTTTTGACTTCAATAGAAATCGAACCACGATTTCTCGAGGTATTGCCTTTTTGGCAAGTCATGTCTTTACCATCTCACCTAAAAGGCTTTGACCACATGCTCACATTAGTTGATATTTAGCATTTGAGTTAGTTATCATTTTTGCACAATAATTGAATGCATAATATATACATAGAAACACACATGCTATCGAAAAAGTTCATAAAAATAAATGTAAATGAATAAATAATTCATTTTTTTATATTTTTAATATTAAAATATTTATAAATGGGCTAGCTGAGCCAGGCTTGGGCTTTATATTTTTTACATGGGTCGGAATTGGGCTTATATATAGGCCCGCATGTATATAATGGGTTGGATTTGGGCTAAGGTTCTTAGGCCCTAGTTTGGCCCGAGCCCAGCCCATGATCAGGTCTAAAAGCAACCAATGCTCCAAACCCTAGCCGCCGCTCACCCCTCTTTTTTCTTCTCCGCAACCCGCTAATACATTGACCGATAATTTTTTTTTATATCACTTAAGAGACCGTTTTTATCTTTCAAACAGTAAACACAATTAGAAACTTTCTAACAAACTAAACTTTTTAATTAATGATACACCAAAAAAAAAATAACAATATAATGTAATCACTTCCAATTTCGAATACTTGCCATGTTTTCTATTAAAAAAAATTAGGAGTTGATCCATGGTATTGAACTATCTATTTTTACGAAGAAAAAAAAAGTGTTTTTTCATTGGATTACATTTTGGTATGATATGTAACCTTATTTTAAAAATCTTTTTTTTTTATAAACATTGTTTTTCTAATTGGAAATTCTAAACCTTGTCACCCTAACTAATGTAGGGCGGTAGTAATAAATAAAATAAATTACCATATTTTTATAGAATTTCCGATTTCACACTCTCTGGAAAGTGTAAAGTGGAAAGTGGAAAGTGGAAAGTGGAACTCATTACTATAAATGATCTCCCCCCGCCTAATTACTCCAAACGCAGCTCTTTCTATTTTTGTTTTCTCTTCTTCGATTCTTATTAAACCCATTACTATTTATTAATGCCGCTTTCATTGTTGAACTCAAACAACACCAACAAGTGAAAGACAGAAGATATATTCCTTCATGGCCTCTTCTTCTTCTTCATTGCTTCTGCTTTTCCTCTCACTCTCCCTCTTCTTCTCCGTCTCTACTTCCACCACTACAAGTACGGGTACGCTACTCCCATAACTTCAACTATATATAGACTTACTAGCAATACATGATCAAAATTAATATTTATTGTTTTTTAGTCTTAGATGTTGTCGATTTGAAACACCCAATTTTGGAAGTTAGGCCATCTCCTCATGTGGGTTATCCATCAAGAGATGGCGTCAAAGATATTCTCTCTTGTTCTCATGTTCGAGTGGCTGGTCTGTCAAGGGTGAATATAAGGAGTTACTTCAACTCGATTCGGGTTACTGTGACGCCGTCTGGTGTAATTCCTGATAGACTTCACAATAAAATTGCAATTTGTTTCCACCGGTGAGTAGAATGTCTTTGCTTTTGATAATGCCTTTTTCTTCATTAACTTTAATATGAATATATGATTGAAATATGGTTAAGACTTGGAATTTTTTTTTTCTTTTTGACTTCAGTGGGAATTGAACCACAATCTCCCGACGTCTTGCTTTTTGGCAAGTGATGTATTTACCATCTCACCGAGAGTCTTTGACGGACTTGGGAGTTTTTCATTCCCATCTTTATTTTTATTTTTTTATTTTTTTGCAGTGACGCTTCTCTTGCTTCGTGCCAATGTGGAAAGGATGACTGGGGAACTCTGCAAAAGGGGAATTGGAGTGCTTTCATGTCACCTTATGAGGATAAATACTTAGATTTGAAATTTTCGAATGAATTATCCGGGACCCTCACAGTTTCCATTGAAGAAGGTGTTTTTTTTTTTTGAAGGATAGCTCTAATTTTTTCTTGTTACTTTATGTCCTTCGTTTAGACATCTAATTTTTTAGCATTAACTGTGGTTGTAGTGTTTCATCAATGGTGCCTCATTGTTCTCATTTTGGGGTTCGGGTTACTGCTTTTGGCCCCAATTTTGAGTACATCGATACCATTTTACTACAGCAGTTCAATGGCTATTGGAGTCTTGCTTCTTGTTTTGATTATCCTCTTTCAGGTATTTCTTTATTGAAGTTTCTTATTTTTCAGTTGAAAAAATTAATATCTCAATGTAATCAAGAATTTTGAACTTACCCTTTTCACTATTGGTTAATGAGTTTCGTGTCGTTGGCACTCACTTCCTATCGGTTATCACAGCACCTAAACAAAGTTAAATTCATTGTGAGATGTACAAACTTATCACAAAAGACTTACTTGTTTGAACAAACAAAAATGGGACTCGTAGGAAATTACCGCATTTAAACCTAATAAAAAGTGGCCTGCTTAAAATAAGGTTCTAAAGAAGGGGAAAAAATTTTAAACCATGCAAGTACAAAGTAAACTCCATGGAGAAGAGTAATGAAAAGTACCTAACATCAATTCTTAGTCATCAAAATATTTATTGAAGATTCCATATTAATAATGAATGTTGTTTTGAATATTTTGATATCAACATCATGCTCTTTCACTTATAATCAATACAAGAGTCATATAGTTGAGACGCCAACTAGCTCTAGAAATACTTAGCCACAATTAAAATGACTGACTTTCTGATGAAAATACAAGTCTGTCTTTGCCCATGCTTCTTTAATTGGATGGATAATTCTTCTTTGCCCTCATGATAAAGAAAAGAAAGGTGTAAGGTTCCGCCATAGGAACTACAAGGTCACCACAAGGACTTCTTCAACAACTTGGGATTACATACCGACCATAAAACCCTTTTCAATAAGTGGAATGCATTAGCTGTCCGCACTTATGTTGGGAAGTAAGATCAGAGAAGGGCAATCTCTCAAGTGGTTTTAAGACCAAACATCGGACAGAAAGTGGGCAAAGCTCTCCATATATTCCTGGTTTTCCTTTTTCATTTCCCTTATAAGAAAAAGAAGTAAAATGGTTAGTATGATCCACGGTTGAATTTTATATGTATTATAAAGTAACACAAATTATGAGAATGTTATATTATAATTTTAACTTATTTGGCAATGGTATATTATCATTTCTAGCGGGTACTTACTGATCTAAGTGTATTGGGTTTTGCATTTGTTTTTTATTTCAGTGTAAGAATTTGCATATCTAAGGTTAACTAACTCATCAATGACTTATTTATCTAACTTTGAGTGGAAACTCACTATTTTACCTGACATTTCTTTTTTTTTTTTTGTTTAGGCCCTACATTTCCGATTTAGCTATGTTCCATTAACATGATTTTTACATTTTGTCCCTCATCTGATATTCTCTTGGATATGTACATAGGGTATGAAGTTACTTCCAACATGCAGGAAGAATATATTCTTCCTCACAATTTTTGTTTCAGTGGTATGTTTTATATTAACCTGTCAAGACAGTACATTGTTCTCTTGTGTCCATTTGTAGTAATGTATTAGGCATTGACTTGCTATTACAGGTGGGGCAGGTGGGCGTTGGATCTTTCATATTACACTATTTTTCAATGATGGTTGACTCCATTCTTCAAAACATGGGGCTGAGTGAAGATGTGTATAACCCTGTAAGTTGTTTTCCTTTTTTCCATATTTCAAAATCTTCGTGCATTTGTTTTCTCAAAGTTATTATGTTATTGACGAGATACTGTTTTTCATGCATTAGAGGATTATTTATTTATTTATTTTTGGATACCTAAGGAAGGACCGAAGGATTTTGGTTCCTTCCAGCTTTTTATAGTTGTATAACCTTTTCACATCTATATGATGCTTTCATTTCCTATCAAACAACCATAAAAACAGTAGCTAGAGTTCCATCAACAGAAGTTATTATAGGACTTACTAAAAATCCTGTGCACATAAAGTAAAAAAAAATTCCAAAAATTTAGGACTGACTGATGTGGTCACCTAATGAAAAAAATAAATAACGAATAATAAAAAGTTGAGTAGACATCCTAAAGCACTAATTTTAACAGTTGTGGGATATCTCGGAATTTGAATTGTAATTGGGCACTCGTTTGAATGATTTAGGAGAGAGTGAGGTCTTCCTTCCTCTAGTTTTTTGTTTGTAAGTTTTTAATAAGATCTCCAATTTGTGTTTCTTGATTCAATTTGAGATAGTTGAAATAGGATATTATCAAAACCATAGTTGTGTATTTTAATAAATCAACTTTATATAATTCTTTTTTTTTCTTGTTGATAATGGCTTTGGTGGTAGGTTTCTGTTTTTTTACTCGCAGGAATCATTCTAGCAGGAGCAGCTTTAGGTTATTGGATTGTTCGGGAATTTATAATTTCAGAAGATGGAAGTGTTGATATCAGTATAGCCCAATTTGTGAAGTGTGCTATGCGTTCAGTGGCAATGACATTCATTTATCAGGTGTAGCTCTTCTTCCTATCTTTTCTGGTTGAAACTGATTATTTAGCAAAAAGAATCGATTTACATGTTAAGGTCTTTTTGGAAATAGAAGTAATTGATGCTTACATGAATTTTATCAGCACTAGACCTATAGGCTACAGTCATTTGTATATTCAGAATATCATGAGAGGGGATTTTTGGGCCGTATATATCTATCCATCTTATGTACTGACCGATATCAATACCATCTCTAGAAGTGTTAATTAGTCAGAGCTTGATTACTGTACATCAATGGAGGTAGTTAGGTTCTCTCGTCATTTAAGTCCTTCATTACTCATGAGTGGTACCTGGCTAATGATTGGTAACAAAGGAAAACATTAGTCTCAAAAAATACAAGTGTTTATGAAACTATAGTGTCTCGTATTTTACTTATGGATCTCTAAGCTAGAGCTAATAATTTTCAATATTAAGTAACTTTTGAACTAATTTCTATTTTGATGATATAATCATTGTCCATTTCCAAATGCCCATCATATTTTGCTAAACAATTGGAAAAACAAGTTCAATATGAATATAGATAATGAGGACCTTAATCGATCATATTTTGTTGTGTTGTGCCAAACTGCTAACCATTGTGTAGAAGTGGCATCATAGATGGGTTTTCCTGTTTGGTTCTTAAGATGAATTTTGGAGGAAAACAAAGAAGTTGCTCTTCTTTCTGATTCTGTATTTTATTTTATTTTTTTCAGAGCAGTCGGGACACTTTTATGGCGGCTACGGCTGCGGCATTGACTTGCTGTTGGGGCATTAACTTTCTTATAAGTTCAAGATGGCGATCCCAAAGGTCAATGTAAGCTTCCACTTTCAGGCTTTCAGCCCAGTTCTGCTTTTTGTAAATCTGTATCCTGGCGTGTTACTAAGTTCCATATATGTTGTGATATACTGTGTATCTTGAATATGATGGTGCAACTGCTAAATGAGAATATGGATCACATGATAGGTTGTGAAATAGTTGAATTATAAACTCAACATTTTTTATTTTTTTTATTTTTTTTGGTAGGATAAACTCAACATTTAAATTAAAGTTGTTTGCTTGAAAAGTTGGAGCATAGTAAATCTATGTATTTTAATAAACCAGGATTTCAAATTTAAGAGAAAGGATCCAGATTTTTACCACTAAATCAGAGTACTTATTAGCATTGAAACCCTGAAGACTTGTATTCCTATTCACGAATGCATTATTTGGTGACATTGGTGCAGGCACCTATACCAAGGAAATGAAAGTCCATGGCTACGAAGGGCTAACCGTGGGTCGACAATCCATAACCGTATTGAATTTCTAAGCAGATCAACCGCGATATCCGCAAGACGAAAGATGTGGAACAACCATGAGAGGTCATCTGCTTGGAGTGTTTCCCCCACTAAAGGTCTGCTCAATTTTATACTCTCTTCTTTGTTTCACTTTGAGTAGTTACTATGCGTATTTTGCATGGGTGAAATGAGTATATTAAGTTTGTATAATCTGATAGAAAGTCTTGAGTTTCGATTAATACATGGTTACTTACATTGCATTGCTTTTCTTGTTTGTTTTCGCTCATCTTCTTGAAAACAGGTCTGGTTCTGTCTTCACCAAGCAATGTAGCGACGGTTCAAAAAGACTACTATTCAACCTTCCACAAGACACCAACGCGGAAAAGGTTTTCTAAGAAAGAGTGGAATGAATTCACACGTGAATCAACTAGAGAAGCCTTGGTTGAATTGGCCTCTTCTCCTGAATTCACAATTTGGATAGTCAACAATGCCAATCATTTGAAGATTGACCGAAGTAACTCAGATGATAGTGTGGAGAGTGAATCCAATTCTTCAGTTGAGACTGCAGTAGACAACGGAAACTGGCGTAATTTCTTCAAGTGGTAATGACATATGGGAAATAGATGTCCGTGAACATGGTAGGATGTTAGTTTTTCTGACCTCTTATATATGCTAACAACATTGTCCCATCAAATTGTGGCAGCATATTGATGTAAATTTAAGCTATACCTCATACAAATTTTGGGGACCTTTTACAAAACGAGTCCGATTATTAGAACACTTTCCCCTTCAATATTGAGCCTTTAAACGAACTCTTGAAACTTGGCAGATATGGGAACTCTAGAACAAAATTATTTTATAAATGTAGAAAGTAGACAAGTTGTTTGAGCAGTGTTAATAATTGATGCATGTTGTTATCTTTTCTTGAGATTTTTTTTATTTTCTCTGGTTGACAACCTATCATAGAACTGATACTACATTTGGGTATCATCAGCCAAATACACAGAGGTAACATAGTGGTATGTTAGTCCTTGGTTTTTTTTTTTTAGGACACTTAGGCTCTGATCTCCGGAGGTTGTTCGC
This sequence comes from Stephania japonica, assembly GCA_039657345.1. NCBI lineage: Eukaryota > Viridiplantae > Streptophyta > Magnoliopsida > Ranunculales > Menispermaceae > Stephania > Stephania japonica. The sequence continues at coordinate 32,067,559 of CM077561.1, forward strand.
CAAAGGCTCCCCAAGTGAAGGAACGTTGTCCTAAAACTGCAGCCACGATGCCCATGCTTTCGGCGAAACTTGCACATGCAGATGCAACAGCTGGAGAAAAATCTGATGGAAATATCAAAGAAAAAATTGCCACTGAAGCTAGAGAGTCGTCTTCGAAGACTTGGGCTTCTTTGCGAAAACAAAGACGATGGGGAAACTGCATGGGAAATACAAATAGTCGCAAGGAGTTACTTCAAGTCTAATGTTGGAAAAGTATGCAACTCCTTTATCATATTTCTTATTTCCTTTGCATTTTTGTTGTTGGATTTCAGTTTTTTTTTGTACTCAGTTTCATAATTCTGAAATGTTTTGTGGTTTGCCAACACTGGTTGTACTTGTGGACTGGACTCATCACTCAAAGAACCCCACAATGACAGCAACAATGTTTTCAATGAAGCTTCAAGTGGTTTGTCTCTCTTTTCTACAAACATTGAATAGCATTTCAAATTTTGCCTTCTTAAAATACAAAATAATTTCTATATTTTCATGATACGGAAAAACTTGGGGTCAGTTTTATGATCTGCAAATTTTTATTAATACGATATGATATAGTACCAAAACAAGAATTTAATTGTGAGTTTTTTTCTGAGAAAATTTTTATAATAGTTTTTCTTCATGATGATAATATATTTCTTCTTTTATCCAGTATCAGATATAGATTCAGAGCATTCTTCTGGTGAAGAAACTTAACATCTTTGCCAAAGCAAAAGGCTTAATATGGTATTTATGCTACATCTGAAACTTTTGATGTCATGTATTTATTAAAATTCCTTGAGGAAGACTTTTATTTTATATTTATGGAAATTCATATTTTCTCTATTTTAACCTTATCCAGGAGGCTTCAATAAATAAATGTGACAATGGACAAACAACCTATCTACTTACTGTACTCCACTCTTTGGACAGTGCAAATGGGAAGACACCAAAAATCTATTGTTGCTTTCTTGTGAAATTGTCCACATTATGCACCTAACAAACCTCTTCTTGGCTTGATATAGGAATGTTGATCAGTGATTTTGAAATTCTGTGGTTTTGATATAGAACTGTTGTAGACTTGTAGCTGTCTTACATTGGCTAATTCAGCTCTGTTGAGCTCTGTTGACATAGGAATGTTGTCATTAGTGAGTGCACTTTTGAAAAGGGATTCGGCTTGAAATCTTCTTTGGTACTCATTCTATATGTTTCACAAGGCGTTAGTAAAAAGAGGAGAATTAGCAATACACCAAATTATATTTTACATGTGAAAAAAAAAGGGCACGACTATGTGTACTCCACAAATTTGTAACGGCAAGCCATATATTTTTTGGTACTCCAAATCCAATTATGCTCTGAACCGAAATAACCTAATTACCCCTCTCAACCCCCATAGTCCCACTCTCTCTCTCTCACTCACTCATTATGCACTCCACTCAAATAGAGAATCCTTCAACTCTGATGACACGCCGCCCCTCTAACCACAGGCGACGCAAACATACAATTTTGGATCCCACTACCATCGTAAGTGGTGATTCATTCATATTTTATGTTGAAAAATAGTGTATTTATTACTATTTATGTGTAAAATTATAGGGTTTGAACAATTTTTTTTAGTTTATTTGTTAGGGCATTGTTCATTGGGTAATTCGGTGGCTATTGACCTCACAAAATGGAGAATGAATGTGTAAGGGATGTGGTTGCGTAAGATAGAGAGATAATTCTTTAGTTTACCATTGATTTGTTGTTCCTTTTTGTGTTCAAAGCACGGGTTCTGCCTTTGGTTAGGCCACACGTAGGGTTGAACCACGTACTTGTAGGTCAGTTCCTATAAACCAGCCTCAAGAGGAAAATGTTGGTACGAAGTGACCGGACCAAGGGTCGGTCATCAATGACCGACACAACATGGTTAGGTCGATCACAATTTAGTCAGTCGGTAATGACCAATACTGAAACCATTTGGTCGATCACCTTCAATCAAACCTTTTGAGGTTCGATCGGCCCTGCAAGACTGAACCAAACTCAACGATGAACAAATCACGAAACGACCCAACATATTAATTATGTAACGAACATCAAATTCAATCATAAACACAACAAACACATACAGAACAACCAAAATTGATCAATAACTAGACAAATACATAAAATCTCACTTTAGAATTGATCTAACTCGAAACCAAATTCGAACAACCACCATCGCCTTTTTTTTGTCGAAATCGAAGACCAATTTGAGTCTAACGGTCACCAACAACTAAGGGAATGTGACATGGAGATCAACCAAGGCCTAATTATTACTTATCCTTATCCCCGAATTAATCCATTTACTTATCCTTATCCCCAAATTAATATATTTATAAATGTATTAATCAAATAAAAAAATCCCATTATTCGGTTGCGTAGTAAGAACGCCAGTTTTGATCTCTGGGTTCTTGGGATTCGAGTTCTTCTTGTTCGAAACTCTTGATGTTAAGTTTCTTGGGATTTGAGTTCTCTCTCCTTCGAAGCTCTCTTCTTCGAATCTGATAATCGATGGTTAAGTTTAATAATTTCTTATCTTCCCATTGCACTATTTCTTCAATTAATTTGAACTTGTTTTCTCAAAAATGATGTATTGTTTTCTTCAACTAATATAATTATATATATATATATATATATTGCACTCTGTTGTTGTTTGTTTGATCAATTTTGTTGGGCCTGCAACGAGGTATACTTGGTACTAAATATAGCCGTGCCTAGGTGTTGAGAGTTCACTACAACATTTGTGGACATTAATTTTAATAACGGTTACAGTCATCTATAGTTCAAAGTATACTCACGACCATCTCCCTCCCTCACGACCCTCTCTCTCGACCTTCTCTCTCGCCACCGATTGCTCGTCTCGCTCGATCTCTCTCGACCTTCTCTCTCACCACCGATTGTTCGTCTCTCTTTGTAATAGAATTATTATAAAACAAAAAACTTAGAAATGTTTTTTGTTTTATAATAATCATATTACAAAGTAGGATATGTTTCTCATATACCTTGGGAAACATCAAGGACTGCTGTCAGAACGTCGAAAATGGGCTATCTATAGAATGCAGGTATTATTAGAAACTTATTGCCTTAAGAATTTTGTTTCTCTATTATTAGCAAAACTAATTAGTTTAGTGCCTTTCCTAGTTGTCTGACAACATGAATTTGATGGTCTTTCCAATTTGTGTGAGAATATGATGTTTCCTTTTCCACTGCCTTATTTTGGGTTAAAAAAGACCAATGGTAAATTAATTATGCCCTTTTCTTTTGAGAGAGAGCTTGACTCCTTGCTTAATATAATCCCTCTATCCTAAATTCTCTATTCAGGTCAGTTTATAGTGTTAGGGAAATTGCAGTTTTTGGGTAACACTAATTTTGCTTGTATCTTCAGAACTGGGAGGCCTATGACTATTATGCTACCTGCACTTATCTTGGTAATCCGGACGATGTACATACATATATGCACTTATCTTGGGAGGCCTATAACTATCACTACTATCAAATTATCAATATACATACATATATGCTCTGCTTAATTCTATCTGAATTTACCTTCTTTTGTCGATACAGGTAGCACACAGCAGCAGAACTTCCCTGTCTTGTATGATACAAAGAATTCGAGACTGAAGAGCCTGTAACAATGAAGGCCAGGGAATTGCTGGCTGCCCAATCAGGGTCAGGAATGTGCTGGAGAAGAGCAAATGGGCCAAACTCCTCTTGTTCTTGATCACCATATTTGGCACTCCATGGTCATTGGTGATGGTGTTCTAACTCCTTGCATCTCCGGTCAGCCTAATTCACTCTAATTCATCACTACTAATTAAACATATATATGCACTTCATTTCTAGCTAGGTAGTTTATCCTAATTAATTAAGTGTGGCATATACATATGTATGTTCACAGTGCTTTCTGCGGTGAGTGGAATCAAGCAATCCGCAAAGTCCTTAAACCAAGGTATATATGTACTAATTAACTATGTATTGAAGCATTAAGTGTATATATATATATAGTGATGACCATATTTTAATTGATTTCGCATGTAGATGCCATTGTTGGAATTTCAGTTTGTGGCCATATTTTGACTACTCTTCTTTTGTTACCAGCTTCACTAGAGAATTCTCTTCATTGAACAGGTAATGGTATGATAGATAAAGTGAAAGCCTAGCTTATTATTGATTTTGTCGTTATTTTTAACATATTTGTGATTTTGGGCAACCGTTTTTGATGCATGGACATTTGGTGCGGTCAATCCTAACAGTGGAACTGCAACTCTACTCGAAGTAATTCTTTAATTCAGCATTTTATGTTACCTTTTTACCGCTTTTTTCCCCCTTAATGCATGACTGGTATTCATATGATTAAAGTTGAATTGGAAAGTGAGCAAATTTTTTCTTAATTTCCGTATTTGACTTGCATTTTGATGACAATTTTAAGATAGCTCGAAGGCTTGGAAAACTCCAAAAACAAGGATGGAAACCAAGAAGAACCATTATCTAATTGATATTACTATTACAATCAATTTGCAGATAGGTTCAACTGAGTGGGTGGAAGAAAATAGGGAGATGCTGGCATCAAGAGCTGTTGCTTATTTGAATGCAGACTGCCATTTCTGGAGCTGGATTCTATGCCTCTGCAACTCCTCAGCTCGATGATCTTCTCAAACATGTTGCTCAACAGGTCTTCTAAAAGTGGGGAAAATGCTCTTTAAAATTTGAAACTATGCAGTGTAATGCTAATGCCGACTGCATTAAACTTATTCGTTCAAAAGTTTCTCACTGTCCTAATTTTTTCCCTGTTGTCCTGTCTAACTGGTTTACTGCTGGCTGGTTTGAAGGTGCAAGAACCTGATAACTCCTCACAAACTGTATATGATTCCTGGATCGGCTCTGGTAGCACTCCCACAGTAAGTATCTTACGAGCAGTTCAAGTATGTCAATTAGCCAAAATTCACTATCACTTCATTTCCTATGAAATTGCATACTCGTTTAATTAATAGTACTAATTCATCTTTTTATTTTTGCTATTGATGAAACTGCAGATTAGTTTCTCCAACACAGTGTTCCCTGCCGTATTATGTGCCTATGCAGGACAAGCTGCATATCTCACCAAGTTCCCAGGCGACGTTAGGGACACCTTCTATAAGTCAATTCCTGGTATGTACGTAATAAGTCCTGGGAATACATTATGCATGCATAAGAGTGTGTGTGTGTATTGGGAATGCATGATTTTTACATTATGCATGCATAAGAGTGTGAGTGTGTGTGTGTGTGTGTGTATTGGGAATGCATGATTTTGTGTGTGTGTATGGGGTTTTTAGGGTTTTGTGTGATTTCCCAGGCAACGTTACGGACACCTTCTATAAGTCAATTCCTGGTATGTACGTAATAAGTTCTGGGAATACATTATGCATGCATAAGAGTGTGTGTGTGTGCATTGGGAATGCATGATTTTTACAGAAACTATGTATCATAGTTTGAAGCAAATTTATACAACCGGATGAAAACTTGGTTTTGGTGGGGATATGCAGATTCTTGAAATTTTCAAATTAAAATAATAACTGCAGAAGTTCATTGAAGCTTGTCTCTTGCAATGCAAAAAATTGGGAAATTAATCCGTGATGTAAATAATGTGATTTTAAGAGAAAAAACTTCATTACTGCATTTTGGTTCATCCATGATATATATTGTAATTATGTTGCCAGAATTCGCCTTTCTACATTGAGATAAAGATTTATGATTATAAACTGATGATTATGTTGCAATGCTTTAGAGAAGAGCAGTGATGAACTAACCTGAGAGTTAAGCAGTTGAAAAAAAAAAACCTACAAAGGATTCTTCTATGTATTTCTGCTGATGATTGTTTGTGCATGCCATAAGAAATCAGTCACTTAGAGTTGATGATTGAAGAGCTACCTTCTGTGAGCCTATATACTAGAATTATGGTTTGGGAGGTGGATCAGGTTGTCATATTCGTCTATCAGAACATCCATTGATTGTGGTTTGTGGAAATATTTTCAAGATATTGGGATGGTGTGGAGATGTGGTGTATGAATTTATGATTGTTCGGATCGACTGGCTTTATTCTGGCAATATTTGTTTGGCTAAACAATGGCCAATTGAATGCAATAGTAAGTGTTTGATGTTAGCAAAAGGTGTTAGAAGGGAAAATTTGAAAATTGAGTGATATATAGTTAGAGAAGTGCAGAAATATGATTCTTAATCTATTTACTAGACAATTTTTGCCCATATTCTTGTCTCAGGACTTGGTCATCAGAGAGTTTACATTTCATCAGTTAAATGCGAACTTGCCATGGCCTGGAACTTTTGCTTTTACAGAATGGCTAGTTCAACACAAACCCTGGTTGGAATGACTTTCCATGAGAAGACGTAAAGGTCTACAACGTCACCGGCATGGGCTGCAGTGCCAGCCTCATCTCCATCGACATCGTCCAGGGTATCTTCAAGACTACGAAGAAGAACGCTTCTGCGGTGGTTGTAACCTCAGAATCCCTAGCCCCGAATTGGTACTCAGGCAGCAACAAGTCCATGATACTCACCAACTGCCTATTCCGTTCAGGTGGCTGCTGCATTCTCCTTACCAACAAGTCAAACCTGAGACACCGTGCCATGCTAGAACTCAAGTGCCTCGTATGCACCCACTTGAGCAAATCAGTGGAAGCAACATACTGCTACGCGAGCCTTCATCAAAAACCTAAAAAGGTCTAGGCACTGGTGCCATTGTTGCAATTGTGTTAGACAATGTGGTGGCTTTGTTAGTAGTGGTGTCCTTTGTGGTTGCTTACTATTGTGGATATATATGTATGCAACTATTAGTGAAGTACTTTGATGCAACATTTTTTATTAAAGGTCTTTAATGACGGTTTTAAACCGTCATTAAAGCCTTTTTATGTTGTAGTGACGTTCTTGTTTGTTTGGACTGAAAGTTGTGATTTTTAGGTCGGGTTGATGGGTTGCGGTTTGTTCGCACTATAACTTGTGATTTTTTAAGGGTGCAGGGTTTATAGACGAGTCTCGTGATTCTTAGGGTTTATGGATTTGTTGATTTTTCATGCCTGCGGCATATTATCCGTCAATTATATACTTCTTTATGAAGTATTCTTTAATCGATCGATGTGGGGATTAATTTCGGTCAACAATCTACCTTGGACTAAAATTCACCTGATCCAAGGGATTTTTTCTCCCATGTTCCATTCCAACCATAGGCTCTGATGTCATGTTAATTTTTCATGCCTGCGGCGGCACATTATCCGCAAGCGACGCTTCTCCACAAACCTATAATCCTTGTCAATATCAATATTATCCCCTACTTAATCACCTTGAATCCTTAGGTGTGGGGTTTTAAGTCAAAAGGCTTCGTAGCTAGTTGAGAGGGGACAATCAATTATATACTTCTTTATGAAGAATTCTTCAATCAATGTGGGGCTAATTTCGATCCACACATCTTCGAAATGATTCATGGTTGTTTTGAGAAATTGTGATTTTTTATGGTTTAAGGTTTTAAATTCATTGTGTTTTTTTAGGGTTTAGGCCTTGGGTAATAGAGCCCATTACCAAATGGCAATATGCACTTAGGGGGCGAAGCCACATGCAAGTTAACCTTGGGCAGTAGCCCATGGTAACTTGCATGTGACTCCCCTTATATACACAGTTGATGTTTGATATTAATGAAGAAGAAAAAAATTAAAAAAAAAATGTATAGATTAGCCCACACATCAAAATAATGTTTAAGCTGCCCTTGGTCTATCTGAGAGGTAGACCAAGGGGAGCTTGAAATCCTTGCTCTCGATCTGCTTGCACTTGTCGGCTTCCCTTGATTTCTGCATCGGGATGACGACACAAGTGTGTTGTTTCTACGAGTTCGTGCTAGGTTACGATAGCATGCTCCTAATTAAATATTATTAAAAAACACAAATTAGGAGTTAGCGAATTGGTTGGAGTTGAAACTATTTACCCATATATAAATATACCTAGAAAAATACAAACCTCTTATTGTGCCACAACATAAATACAACTTGATAATGTTGGTGCGATGTACATCGACAACATGTGCATGCGCGTTCTAATGCAAAAACAACGAACGACAACAAGTGCGTGTCCATCTTGGAGCACAATAATATTTTCCAAAAAAAAAAAAGAAAAAAAATCCCATACGGGTCGAGTCGGGTCGGGTTAGGTTAGGCTGTCGAGTTCGACCGGGCTTAAGTTTGACTTGAGTTGACTCGACTGTTAGTTTTTTTCTTGGCGGGTAACGAAACTTAATATTGCGTTGTTTTTACACAAACTTAGCTTCGAATTTTCATTTCGGTGGTAAGTTGTGATTTTTAGGGTTCATCGATCTGTGTTTGTTAATTTGGACTGGTTTTCTTAAATTTGACACAAGATAACGGTCCAAAACCGTCACAAAAGGCCTTGAGCTTTTATTACTCCTCATAACATGATGGACTTGGCAACGCGATATTAAAGATCTTTAATGACGGTTTAAAACCGTCATTAAAGCCTTTTTTGTTGCAGTGAAAGTTCCTTTTTTCAGCTAATGCTGTTGTGATGAGTTGTGATTTGGTGTATTTGATCAGTGTATCTGATAAATTATGATTTTTAAGGTTTAGGGTTTATGGATTTTTGTTTGTTTTGGAGGGAAAGTTGTGATTTTTAGGGTTTTAGAAGGGAAGAAACACAATTACCGCGTGATCGTCAAGAATTGAAACTAGGGTTCATCTGCGTTTACATAAAGTTCCCCTTTTAGGTAATGTTGTTGTTGTTGTGATCGTCAAGTATTGAAACTAGGGTTCATCTGCGTTCATCTGCGATTTGGTTCATCTGCGTTCATCCGCTTGCCGATTGAAAGTTTTTTTATGATATTTATGTCTTTCTTTGATTGACATTCTTTTCTTTTCTTTTCTTTTTTTCCATCATTGATACAAACTAGAAGTGTCCAATTTGAAGCTGTCACTGTTTGTTAACAACCTCTGCTCAATGCTTATGTTTGATGGTCTTATGTTTTTTTGCAGTCTCTGCTGGTTATGTTGCTTGAAAATCATTCTCTAAACATGATGAAGAGAACCCCACTGAAGTTCATTAAAATCTCAACAATGCCTTGTGAAGAAAACATCAGTGTTAAGAAGAAGTTGAAGGTGAAGCTGGCACGAGTTGAAGGTTCAAGTGAATTCAGCCAGCACTCATCATGGACAAGTGCCTATGCAACTAGCTTCCGTCAAGAACAGAAAGCCGATGGCACTGTTAAGTTAAGATGCAGTGGTAAGCGTGGTATGCCAGAATCAGGATTCTGTGGACAGAAGTTGAAGAAAGTTAAGATTGGAAGGCGTGTGATGCAACAGTGTGAAGCACTTGTTAAGAAGCTGATGGATCATCAGTATGGGTTTCTTTTCAATCAACCGGTTGACCCAGAGGCGCTGCAGATTCCCGATTACTTGGATATAATATCAGAGCCAATGGACCTTGGGACTATCAAGAAAAAGCTAGAGAATGGCGAATACTCAAGTGCCAGGGACTTTGCTGCAGATGTTAGGCTGACTTTTACCAATGCAATGAAATACAATCCTCCAACTAACTGGGTTCATGAACTTGCCGGTGAATTCAGTCGAGTTTTTACTTCGGGATGGAAGTCTCTCGAAGCAAAATGGAGTGTAGAAAACTCTGATGTGGTCTACAAGGATCGGGCTCTAATCTCCGAAGGAAATCCACCAAAGGCTGCCCAGTTGAAGGAACATTGTCTTAAAACTGCAACCACAATGCCCATGCTTTCGGCAAAATTTTCACAGATGCAACAGCTGGAGAAAAATCTCAAGGAAATATCAAAGAGAGAATTGCCACTTGAGCTGGAGGGTCGTCTTCGAAGACTTGGGCTTCTTTGCCAAAACAAAGAGGATGGGGAAACTGCATGGGAAATACAAATGGTCGTAAGGAGTTACTTCAACTCCAATGTTGGAAAAGTATGTAATTCTCAATTGTGTGGTGATTGTTTTTTTTTTTTTTTTGTACTCAGTTTTATAATTCTCAATTGTGTCTGCAGTTTGCCAACACTGGAGGTACTTGTGGACTGGACTCATCATTCAAAGACCCCCACAATGAAAACAACAATCATAAATGTGACTCTGCTACTTCCAAAAGACTTGGGAATCCTGCAGCCTGTCCAAAAGGTTCATTTGGTGATATGAAATCTCGCTGCAGCCGTAACAACGATTTAACTGAAGCTTTAAGTGGTTTGTCTCTCTTTTCTACTGCCATTAAATAGCATTTCAAATTTTTCCTTCTTAAAATACCAAATAATTTCTATTTCCTCATGATACGAAAAAACTTGGTGTTACTTTTATCGATACGATATGATGTAGTACCAAAACTAGAATTTATTTATGAGTTTATAATAGTTTTTCTTCATGATGATAATCTATTTCTTCTTTTATCCTGGATCAGATACAGATTCAAAGCATTCTTCTAGTGAAGAAACTTATCATCCATGCCAAAGCAAATTGCTAAATATGGTATTTATGCCACATCTTAAACTTTTTATGTTATGTATTTATTAATATTCCTTGAGGACGACTTTCATTTTATATTCCTGGGAATTCATATTTTTATCTATTTTGACCTTATCCAGGAGGCTTCAATAAATAGATGTGACAATGGACAAACAACCTCCTCTGATCTTTATTCTGCTGGTAAGATTCATTTTTCTTGAAGGTTTATTTCCTATTAGTTTGCAGGTCTTTATTTAGTGCACTTTCAGGGACAAAATCTTTTGTGATACTAATTCTAGGTGTATCATGGTGGATGGTATGAAAACTTTGTTAAGATCCTGTATTCTTATTGAGTTCGAATCAACAACAACAAGAATTACAGAACCAAAATGCTCTTTGTTATACTGAGTTTGCTAAATAATACGACAAAACAACAATAAAAATTAGAGAAGACAAGAACTAAGAGACTAACTGTAATCTCTTTCTAAACCTCCAGGGGTAGAAACCTTTTTAGAATTCAGAATCAGAACTTAGAGACCAACTGCACTCTATTATCCACAACAAAATGCACCAATTTCTTATCCAGTTTGACCTGGAATATCCTCTACTTCAACTTTCTTGAATAAGTTCAATTGCAGTACAAATGGGAAAGCTCTTGAACTTGCTCCTGACCTCTTACTGTCTTGAAAAATGTAATTGTTTCTTTCTAGCTGAACCGTTCACATTATGCAGCCAAAGAACCTATATTGAGTATATATATTTTTTCTTAAAATTGTTGGTGTAGTATTTTTGTGGTTTGGGCCTGCTGGATATGTTGTAGTTTTACTTCATACATGAGTTTCCAAGTTTCCCTATTTGAGTATTGTTATCCACTTTTCTTATATTATTTATTTTTATGGTATATAGATCGTCCAAACAATACATGTAGCGTACAACTCTCGCCAAGCAAAGCTCTCCGTGCTGCGATGTTACGAAGTCGCTTTATGGACACAATCATGAAAGCGCAACAAGAAATCCTATTAAGCAATGTAAGGTTTCCCTTGTGATTTCATAATATGCTTTAGAATTACTTAATTGTAAACTTTGACTTACATGTTTATATTGTGACCATTAGGGTGAGAAAATCAATCCGATAATGATGAAGCAAGAGAAAGAGAGATTGGAAAAGCAGCAGCGTGAAGGTAATGAACTTGAGACTACTTGATTTTGCACACATTTGCATATAAATATTTGCTTGAAAATATATTTCCTTACACCTATCATAAAAACTGATTGGAATATGCATATTTTACCTCGTACATGCTCATGCTTTTCAGCTCAGGTCCTCGCAATGTTTCTCCCATTTAAGTTGTTATATTTACTCTTTTTAGCTAGATAACTTTTGTTGGTTAAATTTATAGTTTGACGATATAGAAATGTAAAATTTTGTTTTTTTGCTTGGTTTCCTTTTCTTTACTAGACTGTTAACATTGTTTGCTAGGTTGTTAAGGATCAGTACTTACTGTGTTTGTACCTTTTAATCAATTCAATATTGTTGAAGAGAGTAGGGTTATTGATCTCATATTCTTACGAGCTATGGTTTGCCAGAGGCTTCTTTCTTTTTTTGTTTGGTGCCTAAATTATTATTGTAGTTAGTTGTTTGTTTCTGTCAGTGAATTGTTAGGCCAAAGAAGATTACATAGATATTTAGATTTAATCTCAAGTTTTGGTTGGATATATTGAAGAAGTTTCAGTTTTAATTTACATTTGGTGTTGGTGGTATTTGCTTAGTTTTTCAATTGGTTTAACACATGATAATTTGTTTATTGTTCATCACACAATGAATTTTCTAACTGTTGACAAATTATGACAGAGAAAGCGAGAATTGAAGCACACATTAAAGCTGCCAAAGAGGAAGCTGAATTGAAGTTGCTGCGACGGAGACAAGCCGCCCGGCTAGCACTTGAGGAGGTATGACTTTCTTTCTTGTGTACCTTTTGATTTTCGCCACCCTGTTTGTTCAATCTATTCAATGTTTGTTGTTCCATTTTTCAGATGGAAAAGTCCGTTGACATCTATGATGGTTTAACCATCATTAAAGAGCTGGAGACGATGGGCATCGACACATATTTTGGACATGACAGAGTGCTAGAAGATTTGGGCTTATATTTAAGGAACGAGGTTCCTGAAGATTCCGATGAAGTTGAAGGCTGAAGCTGACGCCTTAGTAGTTTCTCTTTCGCATTTTGGCCTTTCTAACCATTCAAGATGAGGGTTGAAGAGATTGTGTACATAATTCAAGTTTTGTATGTTTCATTTTTTGCTTTCTAACCTCTCAATTTGAGGGTATAACTGTATAAGAGATCATGTAAAATTCAATTTTTTTTTTCTGTAATCCATTAGTAACGATTTCAATTTTTGTCTGTAGAGAGTTGCACGCGGACAGCTTTTTTATATGTTCGTCTGCAATGATCAGACTTGTATGTAATCCATTATATGTACATATAACACATGTAATATGTCATTTAATTGTATGATAAAATCTTCATTGATTAGCTGAATGGATGTGCAGTTACTGTTATCTTCAGGTTTGCAGCTTTCTAGTGTTTCTCTTCGTATTTATTCAGCTTCTTGAGTGGAGGGACTTCTTGAACCATTCTTCACTGCAATTCTTCTACAGTGATTAAGAAAAAATATGGTGTTTGGTTGAACGACCACTAAATCAATAGACTTGCTAATGGATCTGTATGTATTGAGATACATATACATAATAAATGGATGAGGATTCTGGCCAGTATCTTAGGCTGTATTTATCATTGATAGTTGCTTGTAAATTATAATTCCTACTTTTCACATCATATAAATTTTGAAAATTCATGATTTCCTAATGAGAACTAGGTAGTCTAAGTGACTAGTTAACTCATAATGCCCAAGTAAATTATCTTTAATTATTGCAAATAAGGACTTAGGTTAAATTGTTATAAAATCTACCTAGTGATTTCCAACATTGGGGAATCCTAGGAGGTTAGTGGAGTAGTGGTGGAGACATAGTTGGACATGTGTTGTCCAAGGGAGTGGATTTGCTAAAGTTAAGAGGTGTAATGTTGGTAATGTTTACCATTTAGAAATGTGTCACGTGTACAATGTAGATATGTTTTTACACTTTTGTCCTCTCCACATTTACTCTTTTGTCCACGTGGCGTGTTGCTATTAGGAGATATTACCAACATCACCCTCCCAACATTAGCAAAACCCCTCCCGTTGTCCAAGTGCCATGCATTGTGGAACTAATGATACACATAACAAGTGATCAAAGGTCTTGATCTATTGAGACCACCTATATAAAAGCCTTTGCTCTCCATATATAATCACAACACTGGTTACAGGGTTGTGATTAATTCTAGCAATGCTTCCGAGCTCAGCCATTTTAATGGAGAAAAGCTATGGAATTAGTCTCTCTACCTGCAAAGACCAAGCATTTTCTTTAGTACTTATTATGGTGGTACTCACTCTCTCTAGGAGATGTTGATTCACAAAAGGCATGCAAATTTGACTTAGAACGTGCCTTGGCCCAAGCTCAGCCCAACAAGCTCATCTTAATCTTTTCATTTATAAATTAAAAAAATTTCGAAATAAATTTGAAAGATTTTTCAAAAAAATTTAAAAATATGTATAAAGTATTGTCCACAAAAGGCTTTATCTAACTTGCATTGATTCTTATGCCATGGACTGTTTTTGTATGTTTTCCAAGTGATCTGCATTTGTCAGCTCAAAAAGAGATTCTCAATGTTTAACGCAATAAAGTAACTCCTTTATAATTCAACCCTTTATTATAGTTGTTAAGAAAACGTCTTGGTGGTCGGAGCACCATCTAAATATGCATTTGTGCTGATACTGATCAATTGCATCAACACTAAGCAATAACAAGTTTTCATCCCACTCAGTGGTAGTGACTGGTGAGTGCTATAGAAGTTTTGATCAATGTATTGGTATCTGCTAAGGTTACGAAGACCCAAGTCCCTTCTCTTTTAATTAGTCTAAGTTACTTCAAAAACTTTCTAAGGATCTCTTATTTCCTCCTTAATCTGATGTGCAATGTGTCTTCTTTCTCCCTTAATCAAGAAAGTCTTTAGGTTCTCTTATCCCCTTAGTATTAAGAATCAAGAGCTTGTTGAGATCCTTCAGGTCACCAATTTCTTTTCCTGAAAGGCTAAAACAACAATTGTTGGAGGTTTTGCGTTGTGTTGTATATAACAAGATGAGTACTAAAACAATTTCTCAAGAAGTCATCAACATGTAGATGTATGCTCTCTTATTAAATGGCAGGAAGAAAGGAAAAAAGAAGAACGAGATGAAAAAGAGAAAATTGCCTGATTAAGTTTTCATCTTTTACTGACAATATAAATACTGTTTTGCAGAATTTCAAGGGGTAATAGAGGGAACTTATTTATCTGAAAAATGGTTGATCCATCCTACCAAGTTCCTATCTAATGTTCAACTACTTGTAACGGTTGTTCCATGATCAACTGTCACGCCTCCTCAACTGAAAGCGTACTTGTGAGTTGTGACGTTACAACAGCTTACCAGGACACTGCCAAAATAGTGTAATGAAATGTATATTCCAAAAATTATCAAACAATTACTCTTGCCATGTAAAAAATTTCTAAAAAAAGTTATATCACTGTAAAATTATCTGAAACTATTTCATTAATTCGTTTTTTCTAGTTTCTGTTGGGATTTCATGAGTATTATTATCATGATTTGGGACTGACATTGGGACTGCGTCTGATGTTCGATGCATTCAAGGCTCTTTTAGAAATGATGATCTTAGTGAGGAGACAATGTTCAAACTTATTTATTTATTTACTTGAAATAAAATTTGTAGATTGGTCTGTCATTTCACCCTTGCCTATTACTCTTTATGGAGTCTATTTCCAACTGTTAAATTTGTATTGCAACAATTACAGGTATTATTACATAATTTTACTTATTGTATATTGTAGAGGAAATTTGCTCCTAATATTAGATTTACCTTAGAATTAGAAAAAAAATTCCATAAAAGTCTTGGTGTTCTTTAAGGGACAATATTTTTCGAGAGAAAATTGTTAGCCTCTAGAGTTTCTTAGCAGATGCAAGAGTCCTACTTGTTTATATTTTTGTGCGCTTGCAAATTGATGTGTATCTAAAGGACACTAAGGAGTGAACCTCCATATTTGGCGTGTTTAAAGTCATCAGGAAATCCTGAGTAACCAAGCTTTGTTAGATAGGAAATGTCAACTAACTCTATTTCAGGAATAACAACATTCAGGTTGTTTGATAGCAATGTGGAGACCTCGACGAGTGAGAAAGATATGGCATTTTAGTGCTAGGGATATATATATATGTTGAGTATGAGATGTTCTAAATGGGATTTGCACTAATGTTGTGTTGTTTCTTCAGCCCATCTATGAACACTAACATACTATTGGAAATTTGATAATGATAAGACCCCATCAACCAAGAGTCAAATGAATATTAAGAGTGCTGCAGCTTGATGTGCCTTGACAGAAGGTTGCTGATATTTTTCTTGCTGATAAACAGACTAATATATATCAATCGAAAGTTAAGTGTGTTCCAAGGAATCAAAAGAGGCCCATAAGTGGTCTAAACCATAACATAATGGCGAAGACCTCGCGAGGTCTTCCCGGGCATCGACACAAGCGAAAGCACAGCTATGACTGGAAAGGACTCGAACCCATCCACCCAGTACTCGGTGTCACACGGTCACTAAGGGTGGTCACACACTCGTGCGCATGAGTGCCCGCGTTTTATCCCTCTAGTGCAGGTCCTAGTACTTTTGAGACGAAACACTTACGCCGGGAAACACACAACAAGAAATGGAATGGAATACCAATAATAGAGCATAACAAGACAAAATGAAAGATAAAGAATCATATGGCATTTTCTTACTGGCTTAGAAATCGTACATTAGCTTGTGGCAAATGTACTTACCTGACTAATCGCAACCCGTGTACAACACTCTCGCGTCCCTAACGCATTCCCCGAGTTTCCCGCTACCTGACAAGGTCAGAAACTCGTGTTAATAGGTCAAGTCATTTACTAAATCTACGTTGTATCCCAAACGTTCTCCCAGCGTTTCAATGACTCGAACAACGCGATGAAAATCGAAAATAAATACTCTCTTGGGTTTTGGAAACACTATAACACATGTAAGCTTACTTGTAAATTCGTAAGCTCGGCTCGGTCGAGTGTGGGTCATGTCATAGTCTCAAGGACCGTCGGCGCGACCCCGACGTCATCACAAATAACCAAGTCGAATCATTAAGACCACATAAAACAAACTTAGAATAGTTTATCAGCAAGACTCAACAAAACCTCAATAACTAAACACCAATCGATAAAGACACCGTTATGACTTCATTTGGTATTGTCCGACGTTGGGAGAGGGTTTCCTTGGCATAAAATAGCCGAGAACACCTTAATTAGTCAGAACTTAAACACATTAACCAAACAAGAATTCAAACTTAATATTTCCATAAAAACATAACCATTTCCCCAATACATCAAAATTTCGAACACAACCAAAAGTTGCAAGACCTCAACAAAGGTTAGGTGAGATCCCAACAACCTTCACGGGTGGTGGTCCGGCCGGTAGCACCGCCAAGAGTGGCGGTTTCGGGCGAGACTCCACCACACCTATTCACATGAAATGACGACTTTTTAACACTGAATAGGGTTGTTTTGACCACTCTAAAGACTGTGGGACCCACGTAGGAGATTGGTGGGTCCCCACCAGCGTCCCAGTCATCGTGGTCCAGCGGTGGCGCCGCCAGTGAGGGTGTTTTCCGACAAGGGGCCAAAAATAGTAACAACACATGAAATAATGGAAATACACACACCACAATCCTATAAACATGAATCGAACCACATCAAGGACGGAGGGACTCCGGCGAACATAGTATGCCATATCCGCTCGTCCCTGGTCATGGCAACAGGGACTCATTCATCACGGTTCGAGAGAGTGGGTTGGAGAGATCGAGAAGGAGGGAAAGAGAGACGACCTCCGGTGAGTGGCCTCCGGCGTGGTCCAACCAGGCGTGGGTCGAAAGAGGAGAGGAGAGGTGGCGACGGTGGTGAGGATGTTGGAGAAGGAGATGAATAGTGTAGGGTTTTGTTTGTTTATATATACAATATAAAGGTCAAATGACCATTTTGCCCTTCCACTTATTTCACACACATTTTAAAACACTACCCTTATGAGTCTTTTGTCCCATAATCACATCTCAACACACACACACATCTCGAGGCCAATCTCATGGTTGTTCATCATCATGTTGTGTCACTTTAACAATACCAATCCCATAGCCCGTATGTTGTGTAATTAACCAACTCACGCGCTTAAACGACGTTCTTCGGTCCGTTTTTCCTTGTTTCGACTCTCGTAACGCGCGTAGTCTCGCCTTGTCTCGCCAACTATTAATTAAATTAATTAAAAATTCATTTATTTGTACTTTTTACTTGTTTTTCTCCCCCGTTTAACTAGTCGAAACCTCACTCAATTAAATATCGTCTGAACGGCTCTAAACCCGTAAAATACTAAAATACTAATACACACAATCAAAGAATCATAAAATCACTTCGGTGTCGACTCCCGAAGTTCGAAATATTGTCCAGTATTCACGTAGCCGGGTCACAATTTCTGACAAGTGCAACACAAGTCAGTTAAAAATTTTGGGGTTGTTACATTTATGGTCGCTCAGTGATACGTGAGATTGTGGTTGACATGCGTAGGTCGTACGGCAGTGTGCACGCCCGAGTATGCTCGTTGGCGCGCTCGACGAAATTGTAGGCAAATATATATTTATATATGTGTATGCATGTAATTATATATACATTTAAAAAAAATCGTTCTGTTGTTCCAGCGCTGGAACGAGGAAAAAGAAGAGGAAACGGGTCGGGTCAAGGTGACCCAACCCGATTTTGGTCAGACCGGGTTTGACCCGGTTTGGGTCAAACCGGGTTTGACCCAGTTGGACTGGGTCTGACCCGGTCCGACTCGGTTAGGCCGGTCCCGACCCGACCCAGTCGAGTCGGGTCAGACCCGACCCAGGACCCACAATATTATATTAATAAATAATTATTTATTTTAATTAAATATATTTAAAAGGATTTTAAATTGAAAAAAATTCCAGAAAAAAGGAAAATTCATAAAAAAAATTCTGGAAAATTATATAATTTTCATAAAACAAAGAGAAATTTGGAAATTTCCATGAAAAGTAAAGTATTCAGGGTTCTTATGACGCATTTTGTCGGGGTTTTTGCCTTGAAAAGCGTGAAATTGGCAAAAATAGTCAAGAAATTTAGAGAAAATCAAGAAAAATATGGGAAGTGGATTTAGAAATCAAGAATTTTCCAAATAGACTCTAACATGATGTAAATGGATAAAAAAATGATTACCAGGTACTTAGTGGATTGGTGACAAGCGTGTGGAGTCGTTTTGGTGGCATGTGAGAGTCGCGAACGCGGAGTGCGGTATTTGTGAGTAAAACCAAACAGAGTATTTACATTATTTCAATTGTGCATTTATTTGAGTTATTATGTTTGTTGAGTAGTATTCTCTTGTAGGTCATATGAATTGTTGAATTCCCTTTGTTATATCCATCCTTGTTAATTTATCGGCTTGATTTTGATTGGATTCCTCAATGAGTGGTATAATTAGGCCTAAGTGGACAACATGGTGCTCACGGTCTATGTCGTGAGTACACAGACTCTGGACGTAGTTAAACCCGCAATTTGGGATTGCGGTGGCCGTATGTTGAACTGTGTGTGACGTTGCGGTACCGTATGCGAACTAAATGTGACCTAGGGCTAAATGCCTTATTCTAGACTGCCTTGGGTTTGTGTAGGTCCAGAATCTGTCTTGGAAGTCAGGTTGTAAACTAAGTGTGGCAACCTGGTGGACTTGGGACACTTAGATTCCTTTTCTTTTGCTTTGTGCTCTCAACACTCATTTATCGTTGTTATCTCCGTGATTTCACTTATCGTGCTGTCTTTTATATTCTTCGTGATATCCATGCATGATACTAGTTTAGCCATTTACTTGACATTTGAAATACTGTTTAGACTCTATTGGTATTTTACTCTCTACATCACTGTACTCACCATCTAGTTTGTGACGGTGGGCAGACCGGTGAACAGACTAAGGCAAGGGATTAGCACTAGGCAATTGAAGGCGAAGACCACGAGGTGTTCTCCTCGCGCATATTGAGTATGTTTTGTATTAAGTATCTACATTGTTTTGTTGAACATGGGATTATGGGATATGAGAGATCTTGGGCATATAGGACAGTATTAATACTCACTTTTGATTCATATGGTGGATATGATTACGGGGTTTTCACACCCTAGGATTATCTTAACTGGTGTGTCTTGAAGTTATTGATTTGTTTAGAGTTTAAGTGTTTCCGTTGTATCTGATAATAAACTCACTAATCAATTAACTTCACTCGTAAATATGTAATAAATAGTAAATGGTAAGGAAGGCTGACTAGGCCTGCGTGACTCAGTGAGACTGGCTCGGGGGTTTGCGTAGGTCTAGGCTGGGCGGTGCCCAATTCTAAGATTATGGAATTTGGGGTCGTCACAGTTGGTATCAGAGCGTAAAGTTTTAAACTTGGTTACTAAGTTAAATCACAATCCACTAAGACACAAACGGCGGAAGTTAGGACAACGGTTGAACTTAGAGTGGAACCCTATGAACCTAACTTAAGTCTTACTTGGGAAGTGAGGAGAGTTGGGAAAAAAAAAACTTGAACTATATAAGCTATTTGATGTATTGTATACTATTACTACCGATAGCTATAGCCTAATCGAGAACCCGCCTTCGTGACAAATAGCGATGGCCGATCAACCGGATTCTAGTGGTGGCGATACAGATGATGCTCATCAGAGACTTGATGAGATGTCTCAATTGGTCTCTTTACATGGCCAACAACTCGAGGAGATTCTCCGATTATTGAGGGCACAAACTGTGCCAATAGGACCTGTAGTGACCGAGGAGGTACGGGTTCAGACAGAGGTAGTACCACCTACACCGACAGATGCTATGCCGAGTACTCTTATCAACTTGAGTATTAGAGCGACAGCTGAGGTGAGGCAGGCTCGTTAGTTTATGAGACATCATCCAGAGAAGTTCCACGGGGGAACTGACCTTGAGGCTACAGAAAAGTTTATGAGGAGCCATGAGAAGATACATGATGTATTTGCTACGCCGGCATGCATGCAGCCGAGTATATCTTCAGCCTTATTGTTCAGCGAGGCTGATGTTTGGTGGCGCACTACGGTAGCATCGAAAGGGAAACCTAAGGACTGGGCTGAGTTCAAGGAGAGGTTCGAGGGAAAATACATCCCTCCTACGGTTCGTAACCTGAAGAGGACCGAGTTCCAAAACATTCGACAGAGGTCAGACGAGTCCGTGATGCAGTATATGGACCGATACCTGCGATTGATGGAGTATGCCGGAGGAGCAGCTAACTCTGATGCTGACCAGGCATATTACTTTGTGCATGGGCTACTCGACTCTATTGGTTCGATAGTTGTGATGATGGCTCCGAGTACATTGCAGGAGGCCTACGAAAGAGCCATGGCCAGTAAGGGCTTTGTTAGTACACGTACCAGGGAGGTTACCGCACATCCAATGTTAGGACTGGATGATGATTATGAGGACGATGACATGGAGATGGCTGCACCACAAACACGTTTAGTATCTACGGGGTTGGTTTCATTTGCTCTAGCGACCCGCGTCACTAGGCGATCACTTCAGGGTGTACGGGCAGGACGACAACAACCGTATAGTAACCAGAGCGGAGGTAGTAGTTTGCAAGGAGACAG
The DNA here is from genome assembly GCA_039657345.1 of Stephania japonica. Classification (NCBI taxonomy): domain Eukaryota; kingdom Viridiplantae; phylum Streptophyta; class Magnoliopsida; order Ranunculales; family Menispermaceae; genus Stephania; species Stephania japonica. The sequence goes on from CM077561.1 coordinate 32,088,951, forward strand.
ACGATGTTATCAGTGCAGGCAGCCAGGACATATAGCCATCCACTGTCCTCAAATGGCGAGCATGCCGCAGGCCAACGCTCCGCTACACGTGCAAGAGAGAGCACATGCCATTGTAGACCTCGTTTCGGAGACGACGCGAGACCCAATGGCGAGTAAGAATTATTTTGTGTCTTGGCATAAATTTGTTGTGTTTGGTCGGTAGTTTATATTCGACTCGAATGAACTCTAGGTGAATCTGAGTTAGAATAGACTCTAAGTGGGTCAGTGGTAAACGTGACTCTATGCGTGTCAGGGACTAGTAGTGGCTCTAGGTGAGTCAGGCTTAGGGAGATTCTGTACGAGACTGTTAGTTGAACGTGCTCTGTGTGAGAAATGGTGAGGAATTTTGTGTGAAGACACCCTTCGAGGTATGATAGATATTTAGCTGTGTGCGACGACTCTGTGTGAGTCAACTTTCGAAGGGGAGGAGCAAACTGTGTGTGATACTCCTGACTCTGTGTGAGCCCTGACTCTGTGTAAGTCTAACCTTTGAAAGGATATCTAGCTGGGTGCAATGGCTCTATGTGAGTCAATATTTTGAAGTGGTGGACGAGGCTGTGTGCTAGGACTCTGTGTGGGTCTAAAAAAAAAAAAATGAACTGTGCGTTAAGTCTCTGTGTGAGTTTAGACTTTGTGTGAGTGAAAGTAGAATGTATGTCAGGACTCTGTGTGAGTAAGAATAGACTGTGTGTTAGTACTCTGTGTGAGTTTAGACTCTGTGTGAGTGAGAGAGACTGTGTGACAGAACTCTGTGTGAGTTTAGATGCTATGTGAGTTAAAAAGGGTTGTGTACGTAGATTTTTGGTAAGTCTAGTATTTTGTGTGAGCCTGAGTGAGGTCACATGTTTGACTCTGGGTGAGTCTACATTCCAAAGGAAAATGATACCAAACTTTGGCGCGAATTTTATGTGAATCCGACATTTTGCCCCAAACAGATTCAATGTGAGCCTGTAATTTACGGAACGACTATGGACTGGTTAGGTTAGTTGTGTGCCCACCAGTTAGAGAGTATGGTCTCTCCTCACGCGTGAACGGGTCCACGTGAGTGAGGGTGAAGGTATTTGGCTAGACAATACTTCCCTACTATGTGTGTTTTACTAAGATTTTGCTCGAGTTAAGATTAATTTCGAGGACGAAATTCTTATTAGTTGGGAAGACTGTAACGACCCGAAAATTTTATATTAATTTCTACGTGATGACGTGTATTATCGATGTATACTCTTGTCTGTATGATAGGACGGACGTCAAGTTTCGAGTAGTGCTCACTTAGGAAACGTATCAACTGGGCGACAACAGGCGAATTACGGGTACACAAGTCAGAGAAATGAATTTGATGGATGACTAAGAAATAAATAAAATAATAATAAATTTATGGTCGCTCAGTGATACGCGAGGTTGTGGTTGACATGCGTAGGTTGTACGGCAGTGTGCACGCCCGAGTATGCTCGTTGGCGCGCTCGACGAAATTGTAGGCAAATATATATTTATATATGTGTATGCATGTAATTATATATATATACATTTTTAAAAAAATCAGAAAAGATTGGAGAAATGACAAAAAGGGGCATTGGCTTATATGGAGAAGGATAGGGCTAGAGGGGTGAAATGGTTATTTGACCTCCAAAACATCAACAAAAACCACTACCGCCGCACACAAGGAAGGAGAAGGAGAGAGTCCGAGAGAGAAAGAATCCGAGAAAGAGAGAGAGGGAGAGCTCAACGAAGGAGGGAGATCGAAAGCTTCGAGGCGCGGCGTCAGTGATTCGAAGGTAAGGTTGTGTTATTGTTGTTGGTGAAATTTGGTGATCGCTGATGGTGGCGTCGGGGGGAGCGAACGAACTGCTCTTGCAGTTCATCCGATGAGGATCTCCCCTCCCTCCCATCTCTAATTTGTTTGTAAAAAACAAGGAAAAGAAAAAAAAATCGTTCTGTTGTTCCAGCGCTGGAACGAGGAAGAAGAAGAGGAAACGGGTCGGGTCAAGGTGACCCGACCCGATTTTGGTCAGACCGGGTTTGACCCGATTTGGGTCAAACAGGGTTTGACCCAGTTGGACCAAGTCTGACCCAATCCAACCCGGTCAGGCCGGTCCCGACCCAACCCAGTCGGGTTGGGTCAGACCCGACCTAGGACCCACAATATTATATTAATAAATAATTATTTATTTTAATTAAATATAATTAAAAGGATTTTAAATTGAAATAAAATTCCAGAAAATAGGAAAATTTCATGAAAAATTCTGAAAAATTATATAAAATTATATTTTCATCAAACAAAGAGAAATTTGAAAATTTCCATGAAAAGTAAAGTATTCGGGGTTCTTATGACGCATTTTGTTGGGGTTTTTGCCTTGAAAAGCATGAATTGGCAAAAGTATACAAGAAATTTAGAGAAAATCAAGAAAAATATTGGAAGTGGATTTAGAAATCAAGAATTTTCCAAATAAACTCTAACATGATGTAAATGGATAAAAAAATGATTACCAGGTACTTGGTGGATTGGTGACAAGCGTGTGGAGTCGTTTTGGTGGCATGTGAGAGTCGCGAACGGGGAGTGCGGTATTTGTGAGTAAAACCAACTAGAGTATTTACATTATTTCAATTGTGCATTTATTTGAGCTATTATATTTGTTGAGTAGTATTCTCTTGTGGGTCATATGAATTGTTGAATTCCCTTTGTTATATCTATCCTTGTTAATTTATCGGCTTGATTTTGATTGGATTCCTCAATGAGTGGTATAATTAGGCCTAAGTGGACAACATGGTGCTCACGGTCTATGCCGTGAGTACACAGACTCTGGACGTAGTTAAACCCGCAGTTTGGGATTGTAGTGGCTCTATATTGAACTGTGTGTGACGCTGCGATGCCCGTATGCCAACTAAATGTGACCTGGGGCTAAATGCCTTATTCTAGACTGCCTTGGGTTTGTGTAGGTCCAGAATCTGTCTTGGAAGTCAGGTTGTAAACTAAATGTGGCAACCTGGTGGACTTGGGACACTTAGATTCCTTTTCTTTTGCTTTGTGCTCTCGACACTCATTTATCGTTGTTATCTCCGTGATTTCACTTATCGTGCTGTCTTTTATATTCTTCGTGATATCCATGCATGATACTAGTTTAGCCATTTACTTGACATTTGAAATACCGTTTAGACTCTATTGGTATTTTACTCTCTACATCACTGTACTCATCGTCTAGTTTGTGACGGTGGGCAGACCGGCGAACAGACTAAGGCAAGGGATTAGCACTAGGCGATTGAAGGCGAGGACCACGAGGCGTTCTCCTCGCGCATATTGAGTATGTTTTGTATTAAGTATCTACAATGTTTTGTTGAACATGGGATTATGGGATATGAGAGATCTTGGGCATGTAGGACAGTATTGATACTCACTTTTGATTCATATGGTGGATATGATTACGGGGTTTCCACACCCTAGGATTGTCTTAACTGGTGTGTCTTGAAGTTATTGATTTGTTTAGAGTTTAAGTGCTTCCGTTGTATCTGATAATAAACTCACTAATCAATTAACTTCACTCGTAAATATGTAATAAATAGTAAATGGTAAGGAAGGCTTGTAACAACCCTCGAATTTTAACCCGACTTGTATGATACTTGTCAGGACCGTGACCCAGCTACACGATACTGGACAGTATTTCGAACCTCGAGAGTCGACATCGAGGTAATTTTATGATTTTTTGGTTTTGTGTATTAGTATTTTAGTATTTTACGGGTCTCGAGCCGTTCGGGCAAATTTTTAGTTGAGTGAGGTTTCCCCTAGGTAACCGGGGGAGAAAATGCAGTGAAAAACTTAAATAAAGGAATTATGTAATAATTTAAATATTTATTTGTAAGGGACAGACGAAAATATGCATGTCACAAGTCGGGAAAAATTGTTAGAAAATACGGGCATTGGTTAAATACACAACAAATAGACAAATGTGTAGGATTGTTAAAGTGACACTACTTGATAAGGAGACCCATGAGATTGGCATTGAGATTTGTGGGTGGTTTGAATTAGGATGATGAAGTGAATGACCAACAAGGGCAATTGTTTAAATTGGGTGAAAAGTAACTTAAAGGGGCAAAAGGGTAAATACACATTGTTACATATATATATATATAGGTTGTTGAAAACAAAATCCTAATCCTAACCCTCTACTGCCGCCCTCTCATCTCTCTCATTTCGTTCCCCTCCTCCACTGTTTCTCTCTCGGCCTCCCATCTCTCTCACCCTCACGGTCTCTCCCCTCCACTCACCGCCACTCTCTCCTCTCCACTCTCTCAATCTCTCTCATCTCTCCCTAACTCTCAGCCTCTCCATCTCCACTCTCCATTTCCTCACTCACCTCACGGTCTCTCACCCTCACGGTCTCACTGAAGCTGCCGCTGCCCTCCTCCTCTCGCCGATGAGCTGCATGTCCCCGGGAAGCCTCACAAGCCGAGGGTAACTCTCTCTCTTTCTCTCTCTCTCTCTCGGCCTCACACCTCTCACCTCACGGTCTCCCTCTCTCGGCCTGTGCTCTCTGTTCTCATTGGTGGGGTGCATGAGGTGATGTGTGGTGTGTGTGGACAGTTTGGTGGTGTGTGTGGTGTATGCATGTGCATACATGCGGGTGTATGTGCATGCATGCATGTGTGTGCATGTGGGGTATGCATGTGTATGCATGTACACCCCACGGATGAGGTGTGGTGTTGGTGTGGTGTGTGATCGTGTGTGTACACCCACTAGTGGGGTGCATGATGGGGTGTTGGCAGTTTGGCAATGTGTGGTGTATGCATGTGCATGCATGCATGTGTGTGCATGTAGGTGTGCATGTGTATGCATGTACACCTCACGAGTGGGGTGCGTGATAGAGTATATGTGTGGACTGGACAACCAAGGTAATATGGAGTGGGGTGTGGACAGTTTGTTAGCGGGTGGTGTGTGTGTGCATGTGCATGCATGTGTGTGTAGTGTGAATGGGATGTAAAACAGCGGGGTGCACACAACAGTGGGGAGTGTCATAACATGTGTGTGTGTAAATAAAAAAAAAAAAGAGTATGGATAAATTAGAAATATCATAATGTATGTAAATGGGCTTGAGTTAGGGCCCAATAAGGGCCCAACATAACTAATCTACAATAGGGCCTATAATAAGTGAATAATTTTATGGAAATGGGCTTAAGTATTGGAGCCCAACAAGAGTCCAACAAATGAAATACTAATGTGTATATGGACTTAGTGTTTGAGGCCCAATAAGGTCCATAAGAGGGACAAGTTTATGTTAAGGCTCATAACCTATAGAAGTAGGAATATATTCACCGTATCGGGGGACTTTTCCCAACAGTTTGAGTCGCCTAAACAAACAATCCTAAAACAAATTTATAGACTCACCCTAAGACTAAATACAAAGACTTAAACTGATATTTGGGACTTAAAACCTTATCAGGTAGTCGGGAAGTCGCGGAGGACGCGTCAGAGTCTCAGAGTTTATTACGCGGGTCGCGATAGTTCAGGTAAGTACACTCATTTTAAAAACTTGTGTACGTTAGTAAGCCAGTTAAGAAAATACCATGTGATTTATTTTCATTTCGTTGTGATTTCTATACCTACTTGTTGGCATTCTATTCCATATTCCTTGTATGTGTGTTCTTGGCATAAGTGTGTGTCTCGAAGGTACATGCGGCCTGCACTAGAAGGGATAAAACGTGGGCACTTGTGCGCGCGAGTGTTTGACTACCCCTAGTAATTGTGTGATACCATGTACTGGATTGTTGTGGATTTCGATGTTGCGACATCTTTGTTGTGGATTTTAGACCACTTATGGCCTCTCTTGACTCGTAGAACACGCATATTTCGATTGCTACTTATTTTCAGTCTATCTATCATGCATCTTGTCTATTTAAATACATGTCTTTCAATACATGCATGATATTTAGACTGTCTTGTTATTAGTCTATAAATTACTGTTATATTCTTCTGGCGTTACTTTCGTTTTCTCTCAGTTGCTCACCGTCTAGTTTGTGACGATGGGTGCAGATAGGGCGAAGTGCAGTAGAGACAAGGGACCATGCTTAAGAGACTTTTTGTGAGCAGCTGGATTTGAGGTACCGAGATGTAGGCTCATGTTTGTTTCTTTTTGTATGACATTTTATATATACGATTTTTGTTTAGAACTGGGAATAGATTTTGAGGTGGATACCATGAATTCGTTATGTTGACTTGGACATGCAAAGATCGGGGTTTTCCACATTTATATAGATTCCTAATTTCCGTTTGACGGAGTTATTTCCCTTTAATTGATTTAGTATTAAATTTGCTTCCGTTGTATTATAATTGCAATAACTCTTTCATAAAACTTGAAATTTGAGGAATTGAGGCTTATTAGGCTTGTCAGGCTTGCCGAGCACTGACTCGACACTTGCACGGGTCTAGGCCGGGCGTATCCAAAATGCATTAGGAATTTGGGGCCGTCACAAGGCTGACTAGGCCTGCGTGACTCAGTGAGACTGGCTCGGGGGTTCGCGTAGGTCTAGGCCGAGCGGTGCCCGATTCTAGGATTGTGGAATTTGGGGCCGTCACATATAAAGAGAGATATCCAATTGATCCCTCGATATGTTAGACTGTTAAAAGGCCTAGTCTAAGTGAATAGATATTGATCAATGTCACTTAGATGTTTTTAGTCCACCTAGAAATTGAGACTAGTACGATTGAACATGTTGGATGACAATTCCATGCCTTATGTTTGATCAAAAGGATATCGTGTGACAAAAGGATTTTATATACACTATTGATTAGGTTGTATCGATTTGATATTCGTACAACTTGGGTAGTCATAATGTCTTGCTAGAGGTTGCTTATGACTTGTATACCAAAATGTGTTTTGGTACACTGCCAACGTTGTATGAGCCTATTGGGTCGCACGCTGAGAATGGTTTTGCGAGATTTTAAGATGGTTCAGAAAAATGAATTTTATATGATAAAATTCATGACAGAAACGTCCATGTAGTGTATTACACTTATACTTCTTTAAGTAGGGGTATATGTGTAATTTACTTAATCGTCTATATACAAGGGTTGTATAAATAGACGCTTTGAGTTAGAATACAAGAAAAAAAAAGATTTAAAAAAGGGTCAAAACTCTATTTTCGTTTTAAGAAACGACTTAGGGTTTTTGGTATGCTCTGGATCGTTTTGGAGAGAAACAAAAAGGTTTGGTATTCTCTCGAAGCTAGCACTTCAAATCTCGGTTTCCGTTCGTGTGTGGACTGCTGATAGAGGGCGTTCATTATTGGCAGCGCCTTAGAGATCGATTAACCTTCAGAAAGGTACATTGCGACTGAGGTATGATTAAGTTTTCATAGTTTAAACGTTTTTAATGGAATTAGATTCGGATCCTGTTGGGGTTTTTGTCAAAATTGTTTTGTAATCTCCGCTGTGTATGAACCCCAAAACCCAACAATGGGGTAGGGGAGGAGGAGCCTCCTAGTGGGGCTCCCCCCCCCCCTCCGGCGAAGATGGGGCTCCCTTGCAGGGGCCCCACCGCCCACATCTGCGGTGGCGACAGTGAGACCGCCTCCCTTGCCTTGATGGTGCCACCACCACCACCTTGGTCTTCTTAACTCCATTCCCTGCCCAAAAATCTTAATAAATTTGAGAAAAATGATATGGAAGAGAACATTTTCCTCTCTTAATTTGGGTTCATTCTCTCATTCTTCCTTGTCTCCTCATCTTCAAATGTAGAACTAGTTGTACACATGGGGGAGGGCTAGAATTTGATAACAAGACTTATATAGTTAGGGTTTTAGAGTAGGGTTGTATACAACCTTGTTTATTTTACCAAAATGCCCTTATGGGCCTCCAAATCATTTACATCCACTTGACTCTTGTTAGGTCTAACATTTATTTAGCCTAAGCTATACTTTTCACACTTAAACAATTCACAAAGCACACTTGCACACATTTAGTATTAAAAATCACTAAATTACCCTTGAGCCAGGTCAGGTAGAATTCAGGTCGTTACACCATGTGCCCCATGTCTATTTTTATTGTTATAATTGACAAAGTGATACAAATAGCATGCTATTAGGAATAGAAAGATCATGAATGAAACAATGGACTTGTATTCTTGAAATATTGTGCTATGTGGCATAGCCAATCGTTGAAATCCTTTACCGAGTCACTCCTTGAAATTATAAAGCAGTTTTAGAATCTAGGGTCCATTGCACCAATTAGAAATGAGTGACACACGGGGTCCCTGAACTTTGGGGATGTCGGCACTCTTCACTACACTCATGCGACTCATGGCGTAATGAACCGGGGTGATCGGTGAGAGTTTACATACTATGAATATAATTGAGGTGTTTGAGAGAGCTCATGCCCTATGATAGTGGAACAAGGCTAATGTAATGTAACTCACGGCCGACTGAACCTAAACTATTACTACTTAGCCCGTGTTAGTCTCTTTTGCGCATATCCATTATTTTGCTAGCATGTTTATTTAGAACAATTTCTTGGCTATCTATTATGCTTTTAAATACCGTTATTTTCTTTTGGAAATGTGAATAATTATATCATTGGGAATTACTGTTATACTTTTGTAATCACCATCCTTTTTATGATAGTGGGAGCAGATCCGTCGAGCAGTAGGCCTGGTAAAGAAAAGATTGACGACTACCTCTGAGCCTAGAGTGCGATACTGTCCCGACTTGTAGGTCTTTTTGATGTTTTGTATTATTATTGTTATTATGTCTTTTAATACTATTGGGTTGTATATTGTGATGACCCGTCCCCGACCTAGAGTTAGGTCGCCTGGCCCAGACTGCCATTTAGACCCGATACCTGAACCAGGCCCAAATAACGGTATGGCACGCCTAAACAAATAAACCTGCGGAATACACATTGGCTAAACAAAGGATAATAATTGCGGAAAGAATATAAAAAAATATCCTAAGCCAATAGATTTAAGTTCATAGAACATTTATAAAAATTATACATCTGTTCATGCTCCTTTAAACTAAACAAGTTTATTATAATCTCCGAAATGGATCAACTAAAGATAAGTAGGTTTCAAACTACCTAAAGACTTATTTTAATTACAACCCAAGTTTAATAGTTTCAAAATCGAATATACATGATATATATCAACTCAAGGCTCACATCAAATGAAGACTTCAAGCTCGTTTCTCCCTTGTCTCAATTCTAGCGCACTCGTCGATAAACCTGTATTGTAAGTGGGGAGCTTGCTCAATTATCAAATATGTCATGATTATTAGTTATGTTTAGGATTCATAATTTGAATTAAAGACTTGGGATTTATGGGTTGCGTCGTGGTATTGGCTCGAATCTACGTATCTATGGAATGTGAATACACTGTTATTCATGGCCCCAGAATGTGTGGAGTTCCACCGAGGGTCTTATTAGCAAGTAAATCTATAAGAATACCTCAGAATGTTGTGGTACCACCGAGGGTTGTTAACACCCCAGGATGTGTGGAGTTTACCACCGAGGGCTTTACTTGACTAATTGAATTCATAAGTATGTCACGTAGGGACACGAATTGGAGTTACCGAAAACCTAAGATATAGGGCCTTTAAGTTTAAAGGTCAAGTTAAGTCGAACAAATCAGTGGTATGGGACATTGGTTCAAAGTCGACTTAACACGCAATAATGATAAATCCTAGGATGGGATGAGACAAAAGAGATTTGATAAAGATTTAATGTGATAACTATTTGCTACTTTGTGTATATAAATATATCGTTTAATATATAGGTAAATGTCTTTCCTTAAGACGTGAAACCTTGGTTCTACGAGTTGGGAATGACAATTAACGACACAAGAAAGTCGAAGGGAAGTCCTCAGAAGATTCTGCATGCGTTGTAAGGAAGTCTACAACGATTGCTGCAAGAATGGTTATGATAGAACGACTAAACTTAGATTGGAAATTGTATGCGAGATGCGCCTATACTTTACGATAGAGTGGCAAATAAAGACTTAAGCAAGAATCGATAGACTTGAAAAGACAATGAGATGCCACGCTAAATATGCAAGATGGAAATTGTGACGTGGTCACATTTCAGAGAAGTAACTCTGACGCCGAAAACTCTGTTAGGATAATTAAAATTAATGGTATCTTGTTGAAAATAGAAGTTAACGATCCTAGTAAGGATGCAAATGAATCTTTGGTTTCAAACAATGATAAGCAAGTTAGCTTGGCCAGGTGGCTGAACTTAATTTAAGATATAGTGGACATGTATACACTTAAAACTTCTAACTCTCGATTGATTGAATTATGACATTCAAGTTTCGCTCGAACTTGTGTAAAAGAAAAATAAAGCTAAGCTAGTTATCGATAGGTTGAATACTAAATATGAGGACCCCAAATTGAGAGTTAGCTCGAAGCATAAGTGCATAATGTACGAGATGGCGAATGAGAAATTAAAAAAATACATTGAAAATTACTCAATGAGAAAATCTAGTGAATACAAAATGTCAAATTAGTACACTTAGAGATGGGTGAGTTACTAAAATTGGAAAATCCAAAGTCAAAGACTATTTCAGTGAAATAGCCATGTGTGAAGATCGTGTTGCCAAGTAGAAAATTTGTAAATGTTGTAAAGACTCAAGATATGAGGTTAAAAGGATATAAATTGTAACCACTGCAACAAAGAAATTATTCTAACATAATTAGAAGAGAGTTGATTCATAAAGTTGGGGATAACAGGAATTGATAAATTATGTTCCAAATGAATGGAGAGTACGCAATAGCAGTATCATGACTGAATAATTAAACGAAGCCCCAAACTAAACGGTATGTGTGAGTCACATTAGTAGGTTTTAAAGAGCGTACGACGTTGTTAATAATATTATAATGAACTCGATGATAAGTGAATCATTAAAATTGGGGTTAAAATTAAAATAGGTCTTTGGGTTGTAATTAAAATAAGTCTTTAGGTAGTTTGAAACCTACTTACCTTTAGTTGATCCACTTGGGAGTTTTAATAGTTTAACTCAATACGAACCCATTTATAGTTTCATAGATATTCTTGTGAACTTAAATCTATTGGCTTAAGGATATCTCTTTGTATTTATTTCGCAATTATTATCCTTTGTTTAGCCAATGTACTTTCCGCAAGTTTATTTGTTTAGGCGTGCCAGACCGTTATTTGGACCTGGTTCAGATATCGGGTCCAAGTGGCAGTCTGGGCCGGGCGACCCAATCCTAGGTCGAGGACGGGTTGTCACATATATTGAGTTGAGTGATAGTTCCCCGTCCTATTTGACTTTACACTGTTTATATTCGCCACTTCGTTATATATGGCATGTGATCGTTAATTCATAGTTTTCATACTTAGGATTTATCTAATTGCTTCTGCATAAACTCTTAAAAGCTTTCACTTATTATAATAACTCAGTAAAAGTTTTAATTAACCCTGAAATTTATATAACGATATAATTTATGTGTTACTTGTCCTGAATGAGTGAAATTTGGAGAATATGTTAAAAAGACTGACTAATACGTAGCTAAGTCCTACATAGTTAAGATTATGACTTAATTATAGGATTAGGGCGGACAACATGAACTCAAAAAATATTTGTTATACCATGGACGTGTCGTCTAATAAGAATCAGCTAGAGATCGAGTAAGCACTCCAACGAATCAGCGCGACCCACTTCGTCACTCCACTTGCCATCTCGCCACGTGTATTAGATCGTAGAGACGCGTACGTGCGATCGCGGTGCAGGTTCCCTCGCAACTCAAAAAGCACGAAAGCACGAAGAGAGAAAGAGAGAGGAACAAATTGGAGAGAAGTGTGTTCCGTTCGATGCTTGGCCTCTATTCTCGATTTGAATTGAAACATTTGTTCACAATCAATCAACGCTCTCAGAGGAAACCGATCCGACTGAGATCGATCTAATGCGACCTTCAATCTTTCTTCTTTAATCCGTACGTCTTCTCGTCTCCGCCCTTCTCTTTTCGCCTGTTTCCGGGCTTCAGCTCGGTCGTTCATCTTTATATTGGTTATAATAACTCAATTCAATTAGTAGTAACTTTTAAGATCTTGTGACTGAGCCAGCACTTTTGTAGTCTAAAATATATATGATCTTGAGATGTTTACTGTTTATGCTTCCGTTTGCTGTTGAAATACGCAAACTTATAAGGGTTAAAGAATACATTGTGGTTTGATGGTTCCCATTTCTGGCTAACTGCTTTGTTTTTTAGAGTGATTTGTAGCAAATTGCATAACATTTTAATTCTAAATTTCATTTTTAGTTGGGGTGGAACACATGAATTAGATAAAATCTAGGTGACCTCTTCTTAGAAATATTGTGCAATTAGGAAATGTGCACAAATCACTCTCGTAATTATATTGTGCACAAATCACTCTTACAGTTATGTGCTACCTTATTTTAATGTTTCCTTTTGTATGTAATTGCATCTTTATATATAGAGACATATGTAATAGATCAAATACAATACAATAGAATAAATTGATCATATTCTGTCAAGATTTCAACATGGTATCAGAGCCTTCGTTCGGTTATGAATAATCTATTGTTTCTCCTCATTTTTTGTTGACATATTCCTCAACTTTGTTTGTCGTCCTAATCTTTTATGTGCATCATTGTTCCTTGTTATTGTCATCCTAAATCTCACATCTTCGCCATTGTTTTTGGTCCGTCAATGCTTGCCTCTCTGTTTTTGTTTTGGTTCATGCCTTGCGCTTGTTTGTTCCTCCAGATCTGGCGTCCCTCTGTTTGATTGTTTATTGTGCACGTGCGCCCATATGATTCGTTGATCATCCATATTCCATTCATATGGAAAATTAATTTTCTTTTCTTGGTTTTGATGCCTTTTGGCTTACCAATGTTGAATCGGTTGTTGTTCCGCAGCCGATTGTCAATCAGTTAATATTCTATCCGAATGTATTCATCATTTCCCAAAACCATCATTAGATTCGGTTTTGGTGTCTTCCGTTATGCGGAATCAATTCATTTCTTTTATTGGTCGTAATGCCTTGTGGCTGACCAATTTTCATACGGTTGTTAGTCCGCAACCGGTTGTTTCTCATATTTGGGATTACCATATCCCATTTTTCATATATTCCGTTCCTACGGAGTTTTCTTTTACTGGTTGTGATGCCTTGTGGCTGGCCAGTTTACAAACGGTTGTTAATCTACAACCGGTCGTTTCTCATATTTGGGACCATCTTCCATTCATCGGTAGTTCCTTCGCAGTCGAACATTTTTCGCAGCAGATTTGTGTCCGTGCTTCTCGTCGGCCCTTCATCATCACCATCGTTTGCTGGACGGTCATATTCTTGTTCCAGATTACGATGTTCTTCTCAGTGATCGATTTCTCAGATCGAAAGCCTGCCAGTTGATCAGCTCAGCCAACTCTATTACTATCTCCATTTTTGATAAAGTATCTATTGGGTATTTATTTTGGTTTACAAACTCAAAATGGTTTCGTTGTTCCCGCTTTGAGTTTGGGTGGGAGTGTTAGAAATATTGTGCAATTAGGAAATGTGCACAAATCACTCTCGTGATTATATTGTGCAAAAATCACTCCTATAATTATGTGCTACCTTATTTTAATGTTTCCTTTTGTATGTAATTGCATCTCTATATATAGAGACATATGTAATAGATCAAATACAATACAATAGAATAAATTTATCATATTTTGTCAAGATTTCACCTCTCAATCCAATTGGGTTAGGTAAGATCTTATTTGCTAAATGTGGATGGATTCAAGTTGGTATAAGTTTGAAAATGTACACGACTCTTATACAATCCTTAGGAATCTAGGATCAAATAATATTGCTTTCATTACTTCTAGGCAAAACGTATTTTTTGGTCCTTGAATTTTCAATAGTGTACATTTGGTCCCTGAACTTTCATTGTTGTACATTTGGTCCCTGAACTTTTGAGTTTTATGCTTTGGTCTTGAACTTTGAGTTTTTTATGTTTTTAGGGGAAATTAAAAAAAATTCAGCTTTTTTTGGTCGATGCGAGTTGCCCGGTTCAATAATATAAACCACTCTACTCTTCTTGACTAGTCACGCGGCACTTTTGTTTCCCACACTGGCATAATTTAACACTTTAAATGGTGGAAGGACTAAAAGTAAATCTTTATGAAAGCTCAAGAACCAAATATGTAGTAATAAAAGTTCAGGGACCTAGAGCATAAAAAAACACAAATTCAGGGACCAAATGATGGGTTTTGCCTTCTAGCCTTTTTATGTTTTTGGTCCTTGAACTTTCAATAGTGTACATTTGGTCCCTGAACTTTCATTGTTGTACATTTGGTCCCTGAACTTGAGTTTTATGCTTTGGTCCTGAACTTTGAGTTTTTTATGTTTTTGGGGGAAATAAAAAAAAAATTCAGCTTTTTTTGGTCGATGCGAGTCGCTCGGTTCAATAATATAAACCACTTTACTCTTCGTGACTAGTCACGCGACACTTTTGTTTCCCACACTGGCATAATTTAACACTTTAAATGGTGGAAGGACTAAATGTAGATCTTTATGAAAGTTCAAGGACCAAATGTGTAGTAATAAAAGTTCAGGGACCTAGAGCATAAAAAACACAAAGTTCAGGGACCAAATGATGGGTTTTGCCTTCTAATACTTGAACTTTAGAATTGTGAAACCAAGCTATATCAATGGAGTCATCACGTCCCCCTTCCTCTTTATGATCTAGTTTATCTAACATAGCTTTTTTTTCCCTCTTTATGATGCTCATGGTTTATAATTTGGAAGTGTTTGATCTATTTATATAAACCCAACTAATTCAGAACCGAGGATTTTTTGTTGTCGTTCCAATCTATAATTTGGAGCCTAGTTCCCATAACTTCTCCAATATGTAGCTTCCTCTTAGTGACAAGAATATGCTAATCAACTAGAGATTAACTTTTTTTCTTTCTTTTTTTTCCTCTTTTTGTTTTTGTCTTTTTTGGGGTTGTCTGACATTGTAATGAAGTGACATCTGTTAAGTTGTATATTGTTTTTGTACCCCTCTATTCAGCTAAAACTTAGCCGTTTAAAGGCAAATGGAAAGCTCATATCTCTTCCAGATCATAGGTTTGTGGTTTGGCACCCGAGATATTTTGGTTTGATTCTTCTTTCTCAGCACCTTTCATGTTTCTATCCTTGATTTACTTAAACGGAGAGAGTTAGCTTGTCCGCTTCTTCTTTCATTTGGAGCACTGGGAGTTTATGTCTGTAGCGCAATCCCCTTTCCCTTTATGATATGATTTGTTTGTATCTTTCTTTCTTCTCTTTTGTGGCCGTTGAAAGAAAAGTAGGAATAGAGAAAGTATCAACTGTCGCATGTTCATTGGATCCATGCATCGGAATCCAACTTGGGAATGAGTCTGCTTTATTGTTGTTGTTGTGGATGTTTGCTTCGATTGGGCTCTCCATAGGTCTCCTAGAATAATACAATTCGCTTTTTTTTTTTAATAATTTCATATTGTGTTACCTAAACTCACTCCCTAGGGAGTACCTGTTTTGGCACGATAAGATACAAAACTCGTGTTGATCCTTTCATTTTGAAGTTGGACATGGATGATCGAGAGAAAAATTTGCCGTTGAGAGTGGGAGAGAGGGGATTACAAGAAAGAGGGAATGATGAAGACAAGGATCCATGATTGAGAGAAGAAATTGCAAATTAGATGTTGAGAGAGGGGAGATCGATGGACATGGGAAGAGATTTGCGATGGAGAGTGACAAAGAAATCCAAGATTGTGAGAAAACAAGTAAGAAAATTGTGATATAGAGAGGAGAGAGAGGGGAACGCGATCAAAAGGGGGGAAGGAGAGAGAGAGAGAGAGTCACTTGGTTTTGTGCTTAAACTGATCTCGGAGTATGCAGAGGAGTTGATAGAAAGAGATGACGAAGCAAAAACTAAGAAAAGGGAGTTTGAGCCAGGGCTCATTTTCTCTCATAGTATACGGGCCCACTTTTCTATACTTTATCTACTCCATTTATATTCTAGTTGTAAGTTTATAATTTTATTTATGTTTTGTTTTCATATGTCATTTATTCAAACTAACAAAATGATTCTCTTAACTTGTAATGTATGTATATATAGATACATATTCAGCTACATCAAAATTATATATATTTATTAAATTTTCTACTTTCCATGTCCCGGTATCATGTCCAAAATCATGGACAGTTTTAGCTTAGTCCCTGAGTCCTTGAAATTAGTGAACGGCTTCGACTTCCAGACACATATCCACACCCGATACTCATACCCTAGTCCTAGTAACATGAGTTACACATTCAGGAACCTAACTATATTAAACTACTTCATCCTGTCTAATCTTAGTCCTAGTCCTTAGCTTACTCCAAGGCTACTGGAAAGGCCTTGGTTGAGGGTCTAATATTAGCTCGAGTAATTGGTGCAGGCAGCTTTTACACTATTATGAGGGATTTGTGTCGAAAGGAAATTAAGGCTGTTAAAGACAAATCTTACCTATGATATTGCTGGGGAATACCTCCAGAACTACATGAGCTAGTTGGGTGGTTGCTGGAAAGTTCACTGTACAATATAAGTTAAGGACTTAGAGGAACTCGATTTGCTTTAGTTCTGGTTACTCTCTCTGTGCTTGTTCATTTGTTGTCTTTTTCTTTTTCCTTTCTTGGTCCCCTTAGTCCTCATGTGATGCTTAAATTGTTATATTTTGAGTCTCATCATCAATTCAAATTATTTCTATTTTCCCTTATTAAGGGAAAGATGCACATGTACACGCACTCGTTCTACATGACAAGACAAAAAATTGATATGAATACCATTATGATTAAACTTGCCTTTACTAAGCACCCATGAAACTCAGTCAAAGTATGGAACACATTTCCTGCATGATTTTGTGGAAAGATATTAACATCTCAATAGATGTAAAAACCGAAGACGTGATATATGAATGAAAGATAAAACTAATCATGTGTAGATGGATTTTTATTTTTTTATTTTTTTTTCTTGCAGGCTCTTTATGGTTTTCCAACCCTTTTGATAGCTTTAAGTACCATTTAATTACAACAGAACAAGCTTTTGCTTACTTAGAAATTGTGTTTGCTGTTGAATTTCATGATTGGGATTTAGGACCATTGTACGCTTGCAGCAAATAGAGGGGTAGATTACCAACAACTGGTTGGCCAAAGTGGTAAGGGACTTCGTCCCCTTAAGCAAGGTCTCGAGTTCGAGTCTTGTGAATGGAAAAAACTAGGTTGGGAGGCCACCCCTCATATGGGGTCCCGACAGTGCCAGAGTGTGGATTAGTCGGTGCGGTTGGCGCTGGACATCACGTGGGAAACCCAAAAAAAAAATGGAGGGGTAGATTAATGACTACTTAATTAACTATATTTGCAAGCTTGGAGATTCTTATGCTCTTAATTTTGAAGTGTTACTGAAAATTCATGCCAATACTTGTATTTTTAATGAGATTTTTTTGCAGTTAAATATTTATCTTGCTTTTGTTGCGCGCAGGAGTCCAGGAGATTATATGCAGATAACACATTTTGTCCATCTATTTTTTATTTTTGGGTAGCCACAACATTGTCTTTTTCATATTGGGGATTCATTTCTGGAAGAGCTTCATAGGTTTCCAGAGAACTGTTATCCATGAATAGAGGCTGGATGTTTGGAGAATTGACATGATTTACATGTTGAAGAATGGATAACTACAATAATGTCTCTGATTGTTGCCTTCAAAGTGGAAATTGAACCATTCATTTGTCATGGAGGAATCTCACCTCTTTATTGCTGCTTGCTTTGCAGCAGCTTTAGTTGGAATTTTGACAATAGCTTACACTGTTTTTCAGTGGAAAAGGAACGTTAGTCTAAGCGGGATGATAGCCATTGCAAGATCGAAAAAGAACCCAAAAACAAAACACAATGCCCCTGTGGCTGCTCACACTTGGAGCTTAGAAGCTGTCTCTCGTGGAAGAAACTTAAACTGTTGCGTGTGCTTGACATCTGTTTGCCCAAGTCAGCCACTTGGCCCAATGATAGCATCTGAAAGCTTCATCCGCCGCTGTAGCATCTGCGGTGTAGTGGCACATCTGAACTGTTCCTCCAATGCGCACCAGGACTGCAAATGTGTTTCCATGATAGGCTATGAACACGTGATGCACCAATGGTCTGTTCGTTGGACAGAGATTCCAGATCAACCTGATGAAACTGCTTGTTGTAGTTTCTGTGAAGAACCTTGCAGTGGTTCTTTTCTTGGAGGTTCTCCAATTTGGTGCTGCATGTGGTGTCAGCGGCTGGTGCACTTCGAGTGCCATGCTAATATGGCTAATGAAGTTGGTGATATTTGTGATCTGGGACCATTTAAGAGACTGATCTTGTCACCGCTCTTTGTTAAGGAATTGAACCGAAATGCCACGGGTGGTTTTCTGAGCTCAATCACACAAGGTGCAAATGAGCTTGCATCCTCAGTTCGTGGACGCATTAGAAGTCAAAGTAAGAAATACAAGTATGGAACAGAATCTTCTGCTGATTCTGTCAATAGTGTTGGAACCAATGACTCATCGACCGAGAGCGCTGTTGGCCATCAAAGTTCAAATTCTTATAAAAACAATGGAAATACTAATGGTAGTACAGACATAGGAGGTGTACACCAAGGTAGTGAGGTAGATAACAATGCTGAAGTGAAACCAAACTACAAAAGAAGTACCTCTTGGAATGACGAGTCTAAGATGTTAAAGATGAAACAAAAATATGAATTGATTGACTTGCCTTCAAATATAAGACCACTGCTAGTTTTCATCAATAAAAAGAGTGGGGCACAGCGTGGGAATTCCCTCAAGCTACGGTTCAACATGCTTTTGAATCCTGTACAGGTAACTGCTTTTAAATGCAACTAGAGAGATCTTGTTATTTTAAATTTTTTTGTTATGTTTGGTCAGTTATACTTCAGCTTGTTATTTTACATGGAATGGAAATCTTAATTCTTAAACGTGATTTTGGCTTGTATTTTAATAGAGCTGAAATAAATGATCTTTTAGTTTGCTATAAACGCACTAACCTTTGTGTTGATATGCTGTACTTAAAGGGATGATGAGATGATATTTGAGTGGAACTTCATTCTCGTGTTGTGATAAACTGTAACATATAGTATTTTCATCGTCAATTTGCAATGGTCGCATTTCTTCAAAAAATTTTCTTCGTTCCCTACTATTCTTTTATGTTTCTAATAGACAAAAATCCAGATATTGTTCTGCATATATGTCGCCAACAAAATCACTGTGTAAAAGTGGACATCTTGGTTTCATTTGATTGTGAAATTTCTTTTCCTAATTGGTACTGTACTCTGTTTAGGTGTTTGAGTTGAGTGCGTCAGAAGGGCCAGAGGTGGGGTTGTATTTATTCAGAAAAGTGCCCCACTTTAGGATACTTGTTTGTGGGGGCGATGGTACAGTTGGCTGGGTTCTGGATGCTATCGACAAGCAAAATTTTATTTCTCCCCCTCCAGTTGCAATACTTCCAGCAGGGACTGGGAATGATCTAGCCCGAGTTTTGTCTTGGGGTGGTGGGCTAGGAGCAGTAGAGAGACAAGGAGGTCTTTGCACAGTGTTGCGCCACATAGAACATGCTGCAGTCACTATACTAGATCGGTGGAAGATAACAGTAGGAGATCAACAGGGAAAACAAATTCAATCCCCAAAATTTATGAACAACTATCTTGGTATGCTACGCGAATCCTCAAGCTTTGAGAATAAATGCATGGATAGGGCATCTGAATTCATTAATTTGTTGTGTCATTATCTTTCTCTTGTGCTTGTTTTGGGGCCAATTGGGAAAAAAAGTAAAATGATGAAGGTAGTGGTTCTGAATCCTTTATGCTCTTAAATGTTTGTGGCTATGATCTAGAATAAGTGAGTACTTATGTCCATAGTCGTATTTTATGGAAGTTAAATCTTTAGTATTTCTATGCTATGGCATTATGTGAAATAGGGCTGTCAAAATGTTGTTGTGGTTTAAAAGATGGAAAAATCATACAAACAATTTCTACATTGTTAATGCAGTGATAAATTTCTAATGCTGTTGGGAATGTTCAATAATTACTCTACTTGAAGGCTATAGGTGATGGGTAGAGGACAAGTTTCGTTTCAAGCTATTGTTTATGCCTATTCCATCTTTCTAGCTTTTTCCTGGACAAGAGGCACAGAAGTGATAATGCACAAATGATGAGGATTAAAAAAAAAAATGCTTAAAGCGAGACTTTAGACAATATGTATTAAAGACTTCTGTTGTTGATGTATAAAACAAGTTACTAGATTACCTTGAACTGAAATTGTTGCTGGCACATAAAAGCAATGCTGCATTTATAAGCTTTCATTTATAGGAAATTATAACTCACTTTGTTTAACTGCTGAACCTTCTAACTTGTTCATTTTTTGAAGGTTTAAAACTTGGAACCCAATTAATCATTAAGCGTATAAGAACTTTCTCTTTGCTATTTTACTGTTCAAACTTCAAATGAATGATTATAATCAAAGCATTGAAGTCATCAGTTTGGTAATCCTTTCTATTGTAGTTACATATTACAGAAAGTGACAAATTCTCTGGTAACTCTTGTTATAGGAATTGGATGTGATGCAAAAGTTGCATTGGACATCCATAATTTGCGGGAAGAGAACCCTGAGAAGTTCTACAACCAGGTGATTGTAATTCTTAATGAAAATGCTTTAGGAATATGTTATTGTGATTATGAGGCATTCAATAGTTCTATATCCAGGCGACTATAATTCTTAATAAAATTGCTTTGTAATATCTGACTGCATTTATGAGGCACTTAATAGCTTTTGGACATTCCCATGGTATATCTGTTGAACAATTTTTGTTTCTGTCAATAATTAATATAACATCAGATGGAGTTTACAAGAAGTACAGCGGGAGCATTTTGTCATGTAACATAAGATTAATGGTGACATAATAACGATATCTTCACTAAAGGAAATATTGAATGCAAAAGTTTTTTTGATTTCATGATTTGGAGACATTGTGTACCCTTGTACCAATCTTCAAAAACAAAGGAGACATTCAAAGTTGTTTAAACTACTGGGTAATTAAACTTATGAGTCATACTATGAAACTTTGGAAGAGGATAATTGATAATAGACTAAGAAAAGAAACAACAATATCAAAGAATCAATTTGGCTTCATGCCTGGAAGGTTAACTATGCAGGCGATTTTCCTTGTAAGAAGATTGATGGAAAAATATAGAGAAAAGAAAAAGGATCTTCATATGATATTTGTAGATTTAGAAGAAGCATATGATATGGTTCCTAGAGATGTTCTTTGGTGGGTTCTAGAAAAAAATTGAGTGCATGCTAGACACATATACACTATTAAGGGTATGTATGAGGGAGTAGTAACGAGTATAAATACATTTGGAGGAACTACAAAAGGATTTCCCATTACGATAGGACTATGTCAAGGATCGGCTTTAGGCCCATATGTCTTTACTCTAGTTATGGATGAACTAACTAGGCATATTTAAGAGGATATACCATGGTATATGTTATTTGCAGATATTGTCTTAGTGGATGAAACAAGAGATGGAGTGAATAGGAAATTAGAACTTTGGAGGAATACATTAGAATCTAAAGGCTTTAAGTTGAGTAGGACGAAGATCAAATACATGCACTTTGAGTTAAGAAATACTACACATAGAGATGATGGAGTGGTAAAACTAGGGGAAGTAGAAGTTCCTAAGGTGAAACACTTTAGATTTCTAGGATCAATCATGCAAAATGATGGCAATATTGAGAATGATGTCACGCATAGAACTCAAGCTTGTTGGAAGAAATGGAGGAGTGCAACAGGTGTGATCTGTGATAGAAATATCTCTACCAAGTTAAAAAGAAAATTTTATAGAACCGCAATTAGGCCAACTATGCTTTATGGAAGTGAATGTTGGGTGGTAAAACAACAATTACATAAAATAGCAGAAATGAAGATGCTTAGGTGGATGTGTGGTAAAACTCTTAAAGATAGAATAAACATAAATTCAAAGAAAAGTAGGAGTAACACTAATTGACACAAAGATTAGGAAGGGCAGTTGCGGTGGTTTGGACAATTGTAAAGACGGCCCACAAATGCTCCCACTAAAAAACTTTACTCAATAGAAACTGAAGAAATTCGACGAGGTAGGGGTAAACTGAAGTTAACTTGGGATGCATTAATTAAAAGGGACTTGAATGGTTTGGAATGCTCACCATCAATTGCACAAAATCGAGCACAGTGGAATAGTTTGATCCACGTAGCCGACCCCAATTAATTTGTTAATTGGGACTGAGGTTATGTTGTTGTTGTATTTGGAGACATTGTGTACATGGTCTGAACAACCTAACTTTTTGCATTATCAATGTAGAGTATCTTGTTTTGCTGTCAAATTACACTAGCAGTTTTTGCTTCATATTTTGTTGTTCAAAAATGGAGTGTAGTATAAAACTTTGCTCTGAACTCTTTAACTGCAACAGCACGTAGGTCCCCTCTTTACGTTATTCGCCTTGTTGTGTTGCTTAGGGTTGCTTGGGATGATTTGGCCTAGTCTGAAAACTTGTTCTTATTTCTTCTTGAGAGACAAATATATACTTTGATGATACAAATATAATTTAGAAGTGAAAAGGTTCATTAATTTATAACTGTTACTACATATTTGAGTAATGTATATTTGATTATTATATATCTAGGATTATTACTTGTCATAATTTTGTTAGGTTATAATATATTAATTAGTGAGCGTCTATCAGTTAGTGCATTTTACATAGTCCATTAAAAGCTAGCAAGTTTCCAAAATCTATTCTGTATTTCTATCATAAAGGTCATTAGAGAAATATAGTTAGACTGAGCCATGTTGTGACTGAACTCGAAATTAATTTCTTGTGTCTTCTGAGGTTTTATAGTTTGATATAAATATTCTAATTTGTTTTGCTAATTTCCTTTTCCTGTTAAATGAAAACTTGAATCAAATTGCCTTAAAATTACTTTCATGATTTAAGAAATTGAAGGAATTCGACAGTGTAGAGAGATGGTGATATTATTTTTTCCTTTCTATTTCTTCCTCCCTTGCGACCATCTTTTTTATTCTTTAATTTTGATCGGCTTAATGTTTGCTAGGTGGCAGGTATTTAATTAACTTAGATGGCTTCTGATTTTATTAGACTGTATGAAAATTTTCCTGCAGTTCATGAATAAAGTGCTATATGCAAGAGAGGGCGCTAAATGCATAATAGACAATACGTTTGAAGATTTCCCTTGGCAAATTAGAGTGGTGGTGGACGGTGTGGACATAGAGGTACCTGAGGTATGTTGCATTTTTCTATTTGCATGAAGAGTTAACTTCTCTCACCAATTGGACTATGGGAGTGAATAATGTTTAATTTGTACAACAACAAAGACAACCTCAGTCCCAAATTAATTGGGGTCGGCTACATGGATCAAACTCTTCTATTGTGCTCGATTTAGTCCCAATAGACGCTTTAATTGGTAGAGAGCATTAACAGACTGAACAATCCCCCTTTGTCTTAGTCACGGCTTTGAATTTGGTGTAGTGCTTCTCTTTTTTGTAAAGATCTCAATGACTGCTTTATTATTATTATTATTATTATTATTTTCACTTTTGGGTCCTAAATGAGAAGCGGCTTTCTCTCGTCCCGAGAAAGTGGTCTTTTAAGAAGGCTAAGCAAAGTGACCGAAGCAAATATGACAAGGGCATTCCTTTTTTACTCAATCTAGGAAGAAATCGAGCACGGAGCTACAACTTCATGGTGCATAGTTTGCTGCTTCCTAAACAGTTCATCTAAGTTATTTCTCTTCTATTATTTCAAGCCCGAACTCAATGTGGAGAGGAGTCAAGTGTTGGGAATCAGCACTAATTAAGCAATATTATGTTGGATGGCCACCAGAACGTGGTATTTACGGCCTATCTTTTTGGGAGCCAGTAGTGGAAAGGTAGCCAAAAGAATTCATGGGCGTAAAAGAATTTCTTTTCTAGAAAAGGCTTTCTTTGATTGGTTAGATTAATGCCTGATCAACTTGGTCTGCCAATTGGGGTAGCAAGGCGAAATGAAAGGCTAATGAGGAACTTCTTTTGACAAGGACTTGAAGGTAGATGTACTCTTCACATATGATTAATTGAGTCCAAACATCCAACAAGAAAAGAGGGCAAGGAACTGGCTATATTCTCCTATGAAATATAGCTACTGCTTCGAATTACAAATTCATGCAACGAGGCTGCAGTATAAAGAGCAAATTTATGTGGTCTTTGAAGATGGATGAGATGTTGGAATCTCTACTTTACAAAGTACAAGTACAAAAGCAAGAACAAGATCAAAGTATAATGTAAGACTATGATAGCAACCCAACCTCTCAAGCCCAAGGGGCGAAGCCCAAGCCAAGTATTTTGAGAGAGTTTATTCTCGGAAGAAGCTTATGCGCATGGGATCATCTCAAATACAGGCGGTTCAGAATTAGTTCAGCTGGGGTCCACACGTAGATCTAGTGGTCAAAGCATGTTCAGCGTCCTTGCATGTGCAAGTATAATAGCTGGCGTGTACAGCTTGTGAGGTATCGAGAATATTGTGATTTTGGGGCAGACCATTCGGTCTTGGGTGAGACGAGTGAGTCACTCATTCTCTTGGTTTCTTAGGCTCTCTCAACAGACTAGCATCTTAGAACCCATCCCAAAAACAAGTATTATTAAGCCAATCTCATCCAACTATTGTGTTCCAATTTCTAATCCACTTATTTATCAAAAAGTTGATTTTTTTTAAGATGTTGGAATCTCTTCTTTAGCTGCAAAGAAGAGTCCATGAAAATTACATCCTCTATTCAAGATCTAGTAGATTTTTTCTGAAGACAAATTGTATGAGTACGGGGAGCACAGCCTTTGCACTTACGAGTTCTATCATTGTTTATCCCTTCCTTATAATAATATGCCAATTTGGTTTTTTAATCTTCCTGTATTATGAACTCCCATCCATCTTATATTCAATCTAGATAAAAAAAATTTTGTTTCCATGGAAATTGTTCCGAAGAGATTTGGGAGAGGGCCTAACTTGAAACCCTCCGTATCCTCTTTGTCAACCTATCTTCTGTAGATTGTAGTTATTGGTCCTATGGGCCTTCCAATGGTTTTTTTATATTTTTATTATTTTTAGCAACTTATTGAAGTTCTTCCCTCATACTGTTCAGTTTGCGCAGGTTATAGTTGTTGAATCGAAATTCAATTATAAAATTTGTGGAGTTTGGATTCAATTCAAATTGGAAATTGAATGATCTATCTTTTTTTTCTTAAATACTTCTAAAAAAAAATATGTGATAATTTATATAGTAGAATTTGTAACTTAGAGAAGAGACTTCATAGATCACAAGTTTTAAAACATTAATAATCAAAGGCTCGAAAGTAGCAAAAAACATGTTTCTACTTCCTTCCTCTAGCCTTTTTTACTTAAAAAATATCCCTGTTTATACTTATATTGCTTTAAGCTAAACATGTATGCATGTTTCTACTCTCAAAAGGTAATGATTTCATAAATTACTCCAATTCCACCTCATGACTCATCTTCATCAAAGCATAAAATAAAAGAAAAATGAGAGAGGAGAATTTACGATATGAAAGAACTTGGAAAGTTGAGAGTTTGTACGGAGGAATCCTCTTGGGTCTAAGTGCAGACGAAGACAAAGTAGAAGAGAATCGCAAGAGCCAAAAGAGAGACAAAAGGTAAATTAGAATCTCAGGATAAGGATAGAGAGAAAGAGGAAAAAACCTAGGGTTTTGGGGCAACGTTTTGAGGGTTGTTGGAATCTTGTAAGAGAAAAGAACAGTTTTTCAAGAGGGGAACCACATTTAGGGTGGGATTTGAGTGTGACTTTTGTGATTTTCATGACTATGGCTAGGGTTATTTGGAATGGTTTCTTAAGGAGGGGAACCACAGTTTGGGATACAAAAGCCTCTTAGAAGGCCGGAAAGAGTATGATAGGTCCATCTTCTTTATGGGCAAATATTTTGAGTCCTGCTTTCTCAACGAGATCCAGGATAGATGTAGAGGGATTTCTAGAGATAAGGAAGCCCTCTACTTTGACCTGTTGATTGATCAACACATTAATGTGGATGATAGTTCCATCTCAAATCAGCTAGTGTTCATCTTTTTTATTATGGATAGTTTGGCCAAAGAGAAACAATAGGAAGTTCAACAATGCTGAAGATTGAAACAGCTGTGTGGTACTCTCATATTTTGGTTACAAGATAGGTGTTTTCTAGTAAGTTTAGTAGAGCATACAACAACAACATAGCCTCAGTCCCAAATTTGTTGGAGTCGGAAAGTTTAGTAGAGCATATTGTATGTATATATACATACAAGGAATTGGTACGTAGTTTTGTATAAGCAATAAAAAGTGTTTGCATATATTTCTATCGGTAATTTCTTAGAATATAAGAGATATACAAGGATAATTTGTAGCTCTTTCTTTCTGTCATGTATATATTTACATTTCTTCTCATAAGTAGTTGGTTTTTCACGAAAGAGAAGCCTCCCAGACCTGTAATCAGTTTGTTTTTCTTCTAAGGTCCCCTTGCATATATTTGTATTAAAGCTGCCATACAATAGCCATAGAAGCCATAGCTCTTTCTTTCTGCCATACAATCAGTTTGTTTATCTTCGAAGGTCCCCTTGCATATATTTGTATTAAAGCTGCCATACAATTGCCATAGAAGCCATAGCTAATGATGATGGAATACTTTGACCTCAGGTGTTTTGATAAGTTGGAGCTCGGACGTGTCGAAAGAGGGGATCGCCTCCGGTAAACTTTATTGATATAGGAAGAGAAAAACGTGGTTACACCGATGAGGGAGGGAGAGATTCTCTCTACTCCACAAATCGCCAGAGAATTTCCTCTCCACCAGACTCTAGGTCTCCACAAATGTTCAAAATGACAAGATCCCTACTCTATAGAGCGACACAAGTATATATACCCCTAGTTACAATATTTGACTCACTAGGAACCCATTGGACTCGATGTAAACACACTGGACTGACTCACTAACTCGGTCTGCACTAAACTCGGTCTGCAACCTCGATCTGATGCACCTCCCTGCTTGATCCGATGTCCTTGCGGCGTTTCCTGGAATAGAACTTCTTGATTGGGGAGCCCATGGATCGTAACAGTACTTCCCTCCTGGAGAACCACCTTGTCCTCAAGGTGGAAAGCCGGAAAAGACTTTTTCACATGTTTCACCAATTCCCATGTCGCCTCTGCGTTAGGAAGGCCAACCCATTTGATCAACACAGTCGATCCTGCTACAGATGATGCATAAGCCAATACATTTTCCGGTTCGGTGGGCAGTGACAATGACTCCGGAGGAAAAGACGGCAGTGTTGTAGACGCGGTATGCTCGCCCAAGACCCGTTGCAGTTGAGACACATGAAACACCGGATGAATAGACGAAGAAGCGAGAAATTGGAGCGTGTAGGTGACTGGACCTACCCGGGTAAGGATTTCGAAGGGCCCATAGAACTTGGGGCTAAGCTTGGTATTGGAACGTCGAGCCATGGAGTGCTGGCGGTATGGCCTCAACTTCACATAAACCTGGTCGCCCACCTGTAGATTCATCTCGCGTCTGCCCTGGTCCGCTTGCTATTTCATCCTGTTCTGCGCCAACACCAGCTGATCGCGTAATTCGGCCAAAGCGAGATCCCGAGCTGTGAGCATAGCATCCAAATCTGCCGTGGTGGAGGAATTAGTGTCATAACGCAACAATGGGGGAGGTTCTCGGTCATACACGACCTTAAATAGGGAGCATTGTAAGGAAGAATGGAATGAGGTGTTGTACCAATATTCTGCCCACGACAGCCACTTCGACCACTCCTTAGGGCATTGATTTATGAAACAACGCAAGTACGTTTCCAAGCAACGATTTACTACTTCGCTTTTGTCATCCGATTGGGGATGGTATGCCGAGCTGCGGTTGAGTTGAGTACCCTGCAATCGGAAAAGTTCGCACCAGAACTTGCTAAGAAATACTCTGTCCTGTCCGACACAATGCTCAAGGGAAAGCCGTGTAAACGCACCACTCCTTTTAAGAATTCCTCAGCCACTATCTTGGCGGTGAATGGGTGTTTCAGGGGCAAAAAATGACTGTATTTGCTGAAGCGGTCCACCACGACGAAGATCGAATTCCAACCCGCTGAGGAGGGCAGCCCTTCGATAAAGCCCATGGAGATATGCTCCCAGATACCAGAGGGGATTGGAAGGGGTTGGAGTAGCCCACCCGGGGATAAGGTTTCGTATTTGTTGTACTGGCAGACGTCACATGTTGCTACAAATTGCTTCACATCATTACGTAACCCCACCTAATACAGTTCGCCGGCTAGACGTTTGTAGGTTTTGAGGAAACCGCCATGACCCCCGATTGGGCTGGAGTGGAACTCCGCTAGGACTCGGGGCTTCAAGGCAGAAGATGCGGATAGCACCAATCGATCGTCGAAGCGAAGCCGGCCATGAAACAAAGACCACCTTGGAGGCACCTCCTCGCCATGCAACAACTTCTGAAAGAGTGGTTGAAGGAATGGATCAGACATCACCTCTTCATGGATCCCGGTATCATTGAGGGAGGAAAGCAGGGAAACCGCATTCAGCTCTGCGTGGAAAGGGAATTTGGATAAAGCATCCGCAGCCACATTGGATACCCCCGGCTTATACTGAATTTCAAACTGATACCCCATAAGTTTGAACAACCAACGCTGGTATTCAGGAGCGACCACCCGCTGTTCCATTAGGAATTTGAGGCTCCGCTGGTCATTGTGCACAATAAAACGTCGACCTAGTAAGTAGTGGCGCCATTTCTGCACAGCGAGAACAATGGCCATTAGTTCGCGTTCATAGGCAGAACGGCAGCGAGCTCGAGCCGATAAAGCTTGACTGAAAAAGGCAACTGGTCGATCATGCTGAGACAAAACAACACCTACGTCGAATCCTGATGTATCCGTTTCCAGGATAAAAGGGGCCTCAAAATCCAGCAGTGCCAGTACAGGGACCTCCACCATGGCTTGTTTGAGCTGATGAACAGCCACGGTAGCTGCATCAATCCAGGCGAACGCATCTTTGCGCAGTAGCTGTGTCAATGGAGCAGCGATCTTCCCGTAGTTACATACAAATCGTCTGTAGTAGCCTGTCAGTCCGAGGAAGCCCCGCAGTTCCTTTGGTGAAGTTGGGAGAGGCCAGTCCACCATTGCCCGAACTTTTCCTGGATCAGCCATCACTCTGTCACCGAATATGATATGGCCCAAATATGATATGGCCCAAATAATCAAGCTGAGAAGTCGCGAAACAACACTTCTTAAGGTTAACAAATAAGGAATGATGCTTAAGTATGGAGAGCACCTGGTGGAGCTGTACGATATGGTCATCCATGGAGGAGTTATAGACCAAGATGTCATCAAAGAAGACCAGCACACACTTGCGAATCAAGCCCTTGAAAATCGAATTCATTAAAGACTGGAAAGTTGCGGGGGCGTTGGTAAGCCCAAAAGGCATTACGAGGAATTCATAATGCCCGTCGAGAGTGCGAAACGCGGTTTTGGGCACATCCTGAGGGCGAACTCGGAATTGGTGGTACCCTGAGCGCAAGTCGAGCTTGGAGAAAATGGAAGCGCTGTGCAGCTCATCCAACAACTCATCAATGTTGGGAATCTGGAAGCGATCGGGTACAGTCACTTTGTTTAACGCCCGATAGTCCACACAGAACCTCCAACTACCATATTTCTTCTTCACCAGGAGCACGGGACTAGAGAAAGGGTTGTTGCTCGGTTGGATAATACCTGCGGTGAGCATCTCTGATACCATCTTTCAATTTCTGACTTCTGTATCTGGGGATAACAGTAGGGTCGAACTCGAATGGGCGCAATGCCTTCTTGAAGGGGAATAGCATGGTCACAGTCCCGAGTAGGAGGGAGCCCAATAGGTAGGGAGAAGAGGGACTGAAAGGAGTCCAGTAATGGTTGGATGCGCGAGTCCACTACCTGCAACATGTTAGAAGAACCAAGTTGTTCCACAATGCATAACTCAATAAGGAAACAAGCTACATCACCTTCCTAAGAACGCTTGACTGAATTGCACGAGACCACTGCTCGATGTAAATTTTGGTCCCCTCGGATGGTGTGTGATTTGCCCTCAGGCGCAAAGGTAATCGAAAGGTTTGGCCAATCGGTAGTCGTCACACCCAACGAAAAAAAGCCATTTCATCCCCAAGATGACGTCGCAACACTTAACTGACATCGGATAGAAATCCTCCACCACCGAGATACCTTGGAACTTCACCGTCACGCCTTTACAGATACCTGATCGTCGAGCATTATGACCATCGCCCACCAATACCCCATACGAAGACGTAGGTCGTACTGGGATCCCCAGTTTACGTATCAGATCATCAAACAGGAAGTTGTGGGATGCCCCGCAATCGATGAGGATAACGACATCAGCCCCAGCTAGAGATCCCTGTACCTTGAATGTGCGGGGACCCGGAAAACCCTCCACCGTCTGATTAGAAAGTTCAATGACAGCCAGATCGAGTTGCTCTTCACTCTCCTCCCCCGTGCTAACCTCGACGCTATCCCCGGCGTCATCGTCGACCAGCATCACGTTGAGTTCGCGCCGTTTACAACGATGGCTCACGAACCATTCGTCGTCGCAACGATAGTAAAGCCCTTTGCTACGCCGCAACTGTGCCTTTGCGTCGGTCAATCTTTTCACCCGTGGTGGGGATGGAATGGGTGTTGCTTCCGTGGAGGTCGTTGGGCTTGTGGATGAAGAGGAAGAGATAGTGGACCCTTTTGTTGCTGTTGGGCTTCCCGCCGAGAGGCTTTTGTATTGGGCCCCACCTGGCTCTCTAGTTGAGCTGGTTAAGGTATGGGAAACCCATCCTTGGATCTGGGCTCGAGCGAGATGGATAAACCCAATTTGGTGGTTGTATGGGTTGGGCTTCCCTTGGGTAACAGGCCCAATGTTTCAAGCCCGACAATCTTGGTCTCGATCCACTCGGCACGGTCGACTATGTCCCGCATTGACTGCGGCGGATCGGCGAGCAGTTCCAGCCGGATGCGTTCCTGCAGACCATTAATGAAGACCGCCATCTTATGCTTCTCTGATAATGTCGCCCCGAGATGTAAGAAAGTAGCTTAAAACGTTGTCGGTACGCCGATACTGTGGTCTCTTGTCGGACGGCAAAGAATTTCTGACACAACTCTAACGGATGAGGTCCCTTGAACCGCCGACACAGTTCCAGTTTCAGATCTGACCATGTGGTGAACGGATGCTCTTGCTCCTCGGCTTGTAGCCAGATCTGGGCAGCCCCCACCAGACAAATCCGTGCTGCTCGTAACTTCGATGATTCTGACATCTCATGCAAGGCAAAATAATGCTCGGCTTGATTTAGCCATGCAATGAGATCTTCCCCATCGCAGGTGGGCATCTTAATCTTCTTGACTTCCACGGTGGTAGATCTAGCCTTGCGACACTTGAACACCCACAATCTGCAAGGTTTAGAGCTGAAGATCCGTGGGCCAACTTGGGACTCGATAGATCTAACAGATCTGGTGCTCTCGACGCCCGATTGTCGCCGCTATCTGATGTTGGTCCAGAGTCCCCTGGATCTGGCGCTGCCGGCTGCATCAGATCCCGTGCCTGGGCGAAGAACGCCTCCAACTTCAACGACAGGCCTCGTATCTCCGACTTGACCTCCGTCATCTCGGATTGAACTTCTGATTGGAGTCCTTCCATCTTCTCTGTCGTATCCGTAACCGTGGTTTCTAATGCGTCCCCCCAAGGGTCGACTTTTGGTGCCATTGAGTTGCGAATGCTCTGATACCACTGATAAGTTGGAGCTCGGACGCGTCGAAAGAGGGGGTCACCTCCGGTAAACTTTATTGATATAGGAAGAGAAAAACGGGGTTACACCGATGAGGGAGGGAGAGACTCTCTCTACTCCACAAATCGCCAGAGAGGAATCCTCTCCACTAGACTCTAGGTCTCCACAAATGTTCAAAATGACAAGATCCCCACTCTATAGACCGACACAAGTATATATACCCCTAGTTACAATATTTGACTCACTAGGAACCCACTAGACTCGATGTAAACACATTGGACTGACTCACTAACTCGGAGCCCATGGATCGTAACATGTTCCCTCAGGTGTTCGAATGATTGTTCACATTATGTGGATGTCTTTTAGGATATTTTGGGTCCTTTTTCTATGAGTTCACTATCACAATTTGTGGTGAACAATAACCATGAAACATTCATTTACTAGTTACTTTTATTTCAAAACCATTGCAGGATGCTGAAGGTGTGCTTGTGGCCAACATAGGAAGCTACATGGGAGGTGTTGATTTGTGGCAAAATGAGGACGAGAATGATGATGACAGCTTCGATCCGCAATCCATGCATGATAAAGTGCTGGAAGTTGTTAGCATTTCTGGAACATGGCATCTTGGAAAGCTTCAGGTGGTACTTTTCATTGAGGCAACTTTGTTTATGCATGAGAGAAGTAGATAGTTGGTAAAACCCTGAAAAAGTATGTAGTTGTAGATACCTTTTTCATCTTGTTTCGTGATTGCTAGAGTAATACATGGTGCAATCTACTATCTCTGCAAATTATCTGTCCTTTTCTAGTACCACTTACTGAAAATTTATAAAGCAATTCACATAGTAATATGCTAGGATCCAGTAGTTACATTTTATCTGGTTGTAATATTTATTCCTGTTGCCACGCCTTTGTATTTACAACGCAGAAATTATTAAACTGGGTTGACTTTAACAGGTTGGTCTCTCTCGAGCTCGCAGACTGGCACAAGGGCAATCAATCAAAATACATCTTTTTGCTCCTTTGCCAGTTCAAGTAGATGGAGAGCCTTGGCTTCAGAAACCATGCATTCTAAGTATTTCTCATCATGGCCAGGTTCTACACTGCCCCCCTTGCACTCTCACTCTCTCTATCTCTTTGAGTGTTTATTTGTGTTCTTGTTTGGTCAACCATGTTTTATTTTCTTTGTTAGTAATTTACTTATTACAAGGTCCAAAGGTCGACATTTTAATTTGTTAGACTGAGTAGTTGAAGATAAGTTTTTCTCTCCAATTGATTTAGTAATTTATTATGTCAACTTGCCATACTAATAGTTGATGGTACGTTATCTTGGTAGTATATTCAAGCCCATCAATGAATGGCACATCGAGCACCTTAGGCTTAGGAAATAGAATTCTCTTTTACATAAATTTTCAAAAACCTTTTTACACCTGTTTTAAGTGTTTGATGCTATTCGGCTTATAAGAAAAATGCTTGCTGTGCTAGGTTATTACTTTTTTTATTTATTTTGAAGAAAAATAGAAGTTTCATTAATCATTAATGGCTCGGTACAGGACCAAACATAGAATCAAAAAGTACATTGATCCACTAATCCTATTTGTTCAAAAGAACGGCCATTACTTTGGTTGTGAATGCAATTATGAAATTGAAACTGTTTGACAATCATGGACTGTAGGCATTCATGTTGAAGAGGGCATCCCTGGAGCCTCTTGGTCATGCTGCTGCCATAATTACCGACGTTCTAGAGAATGCTGAAACGAACCATGTGATTACTGCTTCTCAGAAGCGGTCTCTCCTTCAAGAAATGGCAATGAGGCTTTCCTAAAGGTCTTTTTTTTCGCTTTGCAATTTTTTGGGGGTGTCATATATATATGGTTTTTATTTATTAGCTAAAGCATTGTAACAATATGTTTTGCGGCGTAACTTTTTTGAAATTTTGCTCAGTTATATGTAAATTTCCATGCAACATTTCTCCAAACGACATACAAACTCTATGCGAGCGAAATCTTACACATGTTTATACATGTATATATTGCAGTACACACATTCATGTAGCCTAATTTAGTAGAATATCCATTCTTTGTTTTTCTGTTGTGACCCAAACAGCAACAATTAATAGAGATCTTGTAAGGGGTTGGAGAGGAAATTTGGGGTGTGTGTGTTGGTGAATCGGTGGAGTAAGAGCATAGGTTGGATTGTTGGGGGCAGAGAAGGAGAAGAGTGGGGATGAGATGGTTGGAGGCGCTGGGATTTGAAGAATGGGAGCAGGGTAGGGTGTAGAGTGAAGGTCGTGTTGGCGAGGGAGGTGTAGGGTTTGTGTAGGGTGGGTTGGTGTAGACGGGGTTGGTATAACAGGGGTGAATGGTGGGAAACTATGGTTGTGGAGGTAATTGTTCATATGGGGGAAATGAAGGCGGTGAACGTGGAGGCGGCCAGTTGAAGGGTGAGTAACCACCAAAATTGGTGTGTTGTTCAGCAACAACACTTTCATACGAGTAGGGTGAGTAAGCCATTGAGTAAGCTTGATAGTCCATGGGAGGTATGAATATCATAATGAAAGCACCAATTGATAAGGGGTTGAGTCCTCCAAATCAAGGAAGAACACAAGAATTGGAAAGCACCAATTCTTTTGTTCTTCCTTTCATATGAATAGGGTATGAATATCATAATGAAGGCACCAATTCTTGTGTTCTTC
Source organism: Stephania japonica (assembly GCA_039657345.1). NCBI lineage: Eukaryota > Viridiplantae > Streptophyta > Magnoliopsida > Ranunculales > Menispermaceae > Stephania > Stephania japonica. The sequence continues at coordinate 32,123,545 of CM077561.1, forward strand.
CTTGATATGGGGACTCAAACCCTTATCAAGGATGAACACAAGAACTGCAAAATAAAGACAATTAAAAGAAAAGTAAAGACATAAAGGAAGAAGAATAGATAGAGACAAAATAAAAGTTGTTTGATTGCTTTCGCAATTTTTAAAATGGATTACAACAGAAATATATAGTGTGGAATCTCTAAAAAACATTTGGCCCTAAGATAATGGATAACAACAATCAAATAACAAAACTTTTGGGCCTAAGAGAAACAACAAAACCAAACAACAAAAGTAACTAAAAAATTAAAGCTTAAAACTCGTAGGCCTTGGCCCAAGCAAGAGGACAACTATTTCGTTTGGGCTCGATGTGTTTTGGGTGAGATTGGGAGCCCAGGGATCGTATCAGACACGAACAGCAACAATTAATAGAACCTGTCATGAGCATTACAGATCTAGTTGTAACATCTTCTGCACATGTTGAGATGCTTATATATGATACTGGGTTTAGGATTGCTATTTGTTAGATTCACATATATCGAGGTATATTCAAAGGGCTCTAACTGGATCACCTGGACATTTTCCTTTGGCAAAACCCATGCGTCTTTTGGTTATACGTGCTTTTGGTTCCTTAACTTTTATTATTGCACAATTAATTCTTAAACTTTTATAAGAGTGTATATTTGGTCTTTCTACTGTTGAAACTGTTAAATCTTGCTGACATGGCAAAATGAAGTGACGCGTAGATTCATTTGACGCGTGACTTGTTTTGTATGTGCGAGCCAAACTGTTGCTAACTTGCTATCCTAATTTCTATGAGATGTAGTGGTAAAGGAAAATGATTTGGTGACATTTTTTGTGATACAAATCAGTCGCACCAGCACACGTGTTCAATTTTAAATGGTTGCTGGTGGGACCCACCACAGACAGAAGTTGAACACGCGTGCACCACGTGTGTTGTGCGATCAGTTTGTGTCACGGGGAATATCACCGTATTATCTACAGTTTTAAAGCTGGTAGTTAGGGTCACAATGTATTCATTGGGCCCACTTGCAAAATAAGGTCTCATTTGGTTCAGTTTTCCTATCTTACAGTGTTAGTTCAGAGTTATCTCATTTGAGTTAACTCCTTGAAGATAATATTTTCATGTTTGGTTCAACTTTAAACTTGTAAGGAAATTTTAAAATTTTAAACTGTAACAAATATGAATTGACATAAATAACTTTCGAACAAGAGATAAATGTGTAATAAAATGATCATTAATGAAGGGTAATTCTGTCTACAACTCTCAAAAAATAACTTCCCAGGGGGTGGTGGGGGAGATATATCGCACCTAATGATGCAAGTTGAGAAATAACTTGCAAGGAAGGTGGACAACCAAATAAAATTAGTTTTCAACTCTTTGTAAGTTATCACTACACAGATAACTTTACCCCTAACCACACAAAGATTAAGATGCTCTCACGATGACACATGTCATTCTCAGTAGTGTGTCGGTTTAGTTCATCATTTCGACGTGACCCCGGATGTATTAATTGAACACACAAACAGAAAATGAGTGTCGGCAGGGATTTGTCCATACTCCACATCCATGTTATAGAGTACAACGACGAGAAATCCATTAAGTTTCAGATCCGGTGTGGGTAAGATTAATTAGCTTTAATTGATTTGGTTCTTGCATTTGTTGAATTAATTAGACTACTGAAATATAGAAGTTGAAACTTGCATAGAGAAAATTATATTGTCAATTGCATTACTTCATATGTGGATTCAATCTATAAGCTTGCCAAATTAACCTCTTTATATACATACTCTTTTTTTTTTTTTGATAAATCTTTATATACATACTCTTGTGAAATGCTTTATTTCCGGCCCAATTGTCTTGTATGTGGTAACGTATATATGAAGAAGGTTTATAACTCTTTTGTGAAAAAAAGAAAAAAAACTCCACGTGAAATGGCAAAATTGCTCCCAGTGTAAACACTACAAGAAAGTAATTTCTTACAACACCATACTTTCTACCACTCCTTTGGTGATTTCTATCACATTTTGGGTGTTGTAGAAAAAGAACTTTATTACTTGTAATATAAACTTTTGGTAAAATGAACAAGCTTGTTATAGAAAGTTTACGTTTTCAACAAAGTACACAAGGTTGTTTGTGGTTAATAATCTAGTACTTTATTGTAGTGAAACCTTTACTTCTTTATCGGAAAATGATAATCTAACACACTGGACATAGACTTGGGGCGCACACTTTGTATTTTAGCCCATTTATGACGTTTTGTTAGATATGAGGTCTACACTTTAGGTGATAAGAAAGAGCCATAAATGAGTTAAAAGACAAAGTGTGCACTCTAAATGTGCGTTTAAAGTGTGTTAAATTATCATTTCCTTTCTTAATCTACTCCACTTACATTCTCATCTCATCCGCACCACCAAATCCCATCCATTTCAGCGAAACTCCGGCAAAAATGCCACCATATATTCACTTGTTGAGTGCATATTTTCCTCTCTTTTGCATTCAGTTTAAGAGTTTTTTTTTTTACTATTTTTAGTGACGTAATCATGCATTTTTGTGTGATTTTAAATCTTTTGGTGTGTAGGACATTCAAATTTGGGGCTAATTCAGTGCTGTTGATGTCATTAGATTCGACAAGAGGAAGTGATCACAAATAAAATAAGGTGTATGTTTTAGTCGACCTAAACCCTAAATAATGATACAAAAATAAATGCAGTATGTGACTAGAGGAAACACATCTTCTTGACCGACATTTTTTTGATGATGATTGACCTTAAGACAGTGAGCGACGTCCTCAATTGGTGTGTAGTCCCGCGGGCATAATTACTAGCAGTAGTAGTATTGTTTCTTCTTCCTTTTGATTTAGATATTTATTTTCTTGTCCATTCAACGTTTGTTGGCCCCTATGTGGGGTTGTTGCCCTCGTTAGAGAGGTTATTATCTCAATTTTGAGATTGTTACCCTCCTAGTGAGGATGTTATTCCGAAATTAATTTGTCACTGAGTTGTTGTACCCCTATTAGGAACATCACATCAATGCAAAAAAAAAAAAAAAAAACCTGTTATCCAACAAATGAATGCTACGTTGGAAGATTGAATTGGTCCAATAGAGTGGGGGTCAGTTAGCTTATAAACAATCTGACGTACATTAAAAACATTCCATTTCCACTAACTAACGACTTACTCACTTAAAATAACCCTAACGTAGCTTTGGAAAGTAAAATAAAATAAGAATAAGAATAAACAACAAGCCTTCAACAGTATTGTGGTGCCCTGAAAGTGAGAGAAAACAAAAAAAAAAATCTGCGATTCGATTAAAGGTAATAATGATCTCATTTTTCTGTGAATTTCTTAGACTGTAAAATCTGTGCGACGAGATTCACGTTTGCTGTGTTGTTGGTGGAACTATGAGGCACCAACAACAGGCAGTTTAATTATTAATTAGATGATTAGATCTCAGTTTGTTTGTTAATTCATGGCTTAGATCTCACACTAAGGCCTCTGTAGTGTAGACCCACCTATCACGCTAGTCATTTTTGCTTGTCCAAGCTTTCTCTCGTGGTGTCGGTTCAATCATCACAATTCACTTAAATAATTTATTCTACTAACCCTAGCTTTTTTTAACATAATTTTATTTTATTTTTTTATTTTTTACTTTTTTGATAACCATATGGTATTCCTTAGATTGACTAAACTTAGGGGCTCGGGCGCCCTAACTCCATAGACTCATAGCCTAAGAGATAATAAGGAAATATAATGTAGTGAAATAAGAATTGAACTTAAGACCTCTGCCTATAGTTAAAGTTTGGTGCTCCTTTCTTTACCACTACACGCTATCCACACCCATTCGAGGCTTTTTAAAATAATTTTTGGGGTTGAAAGTTTGGTGGGTGAGGTGAAAACTTGGTTTTCTTGATTTTCTGAGATATGAGTTTTGTTTGTAAATGAGATTTACCATCTGGGTCGTTCAGTAAAACTGAAATTATTTACTAATCACAGCAAATCAATTGAGATTTTGTTTTCTTGCTCTTTAATTTGGTTAGGCATTTGTGAGACACTGAGATTTGCTCACACTATAAATGAAGGTTTTGATTGGTTTTATTTGGGGTATTTTAATTGAAAGTTAATTCTGGCGTGTTGAACAGTTTTTGAACTCGCAAATTGTATTGTGTCTTCTGGGTTTTGATTGGTGAGTGCTTTGAATATAACTTGTTTTGTACGAAATTATTAGTTTTTCTAGTCTTCATGAAATATGTGAACTGGCTTGATAGTGGCATTTGTCTTGTTTGCGGAATATAAAGCGGTTTCAAAAACGTGTTGATTGAAATAGTTTAGCTGTTACTAATGTGACTTTTGCGCGGTTTACTAAAAACCAAGTGGTATATCTGATATGAGTTTTGGGTATTTAAACAAGTCATGGGTCTCCTCATTTTTCAGCTGAGAAGGTCTTAGAGGAGGTTTTAACTCAATAAGGTAAATAAATCTTTATCAGGAATTGCATTCTTGGTGGCCCTTTAAAGAAATTGTAGTCATGGATTCATGATCTGTTTTCTTGTTGTGATCTTTCTAGATATCAGTAAAGTTATATAGTTTTGTCTTTCAGAAGGATTTATGTTCTATATTTCATATTTGTAGTTTATCTGATATGATGAATTAGTTTGTAATTGAGAAAGTTGACACCCGTTTTCATAATTCTTGTTTAGATCCATTAAGTTAACTAGAAAGGATTCATTTTGAAACTTCCGAAATGCTAACCATGTTTTTTTCGAATAGCGTCGGTGGGATTCAAATTGTTGATTTGTCAGCTATATATATAAATATATGTCTCTTCTTCGTGTTTTGTTAATTGTTATTAGGAGAATTGGTTCCCATTTTTACGAGAATTAGTTGTCTACGCACTTGTTCGTGTTTAGATTCTCTAATTTGATATTCTGCTTTGCATGAATATGAATGAACTTTCCTGAATTGTGTTGCCCTTCAACTCCTTATAATTGGCTTTTAGTTGTTGCAGCTTCTGTAAAAATGGTGAAGATATGCTGCATTGGAGCTGGGTATGTCGGGGGGCCTACTATGGCTGTGATTGCGCTCAAGTGCCCATCAGTCGAGGTGGTGGTTGTTGACATTTCTGTGTCTCGCATCGCCGCCTGGAACAGTGAACAGCTACCAATATATGAGCCCGGTCTTGATGATGTGGTGAAACATTGTAGGGGAAAGAACTTGTTCTTCAGCACTGATGTTGAGAAACATGTTGCGGAGGCTGATATTATCTTTGTATCGGTCAATACTCCGACCAAAACTCGTGGTCTTGGGGCAGGCAAGGCTGCCGATCTCACTTACTGGGAAAGTGCAGCTCGAATGATTGCCGACGTTTCTAAGTCAGACAAAATTGTAGTTGAGAAATCAACAGTCCCTGTGAAGACTGCTGAGGCAATTGAGAAGATCCTAACACACAACAGCAAGGGCATCAAGTATCAAATTCTGTCCAACCCGGAGTTTCTCGCCGAGGGGACTGCAATCAAAGACCTTCTCAACCCTGACCGGGTGCTCATTGGCGGTAGGGAGACCCCGGAAGGAAAGAAAGCAATCGAAGCTTTAGCAAGTGTGTATGGTCAATGGGTGCCTAAAGATAGAATCTTGGCCACCAATCTCTGGTCTGCTGAGCTCTCTAAGCTTGCTGCCAATGCCTTCTTGGCCCAGAGGATCTCATCTGTCAATGCAATGTCAGCATTATGTGAGGCAACAGGCGCGGACGTCTCTCAGGTGGCTCATTCTGTCGGGACAGACTCGAGAATTGGCCCAAAATTCCTCAACGCCAGCGTTGGGTTTGGCGGTTCATGCTTCCAAAAGGACATACTCAACTTGGTCTACATCTGTGAATGCAATGGACTCCCTGAGGTTGCAAACTATTGGAAGCAAGTGATCCAGATCAATGACTACCAGAAGAGCCGGTTTGTTAACCGAGTCGTTTCTTCCATGTTCAACACCGTTTCGGGCAAGAAGATCGCGGTTCTGGGATTCGCTTTCAAAAAGGATACAGGTGACACTAGGGAGACCCCAGCCATTGATGTCTGCAAGGGGCTGTTGGGAGACAATGCCCGCTTGAGCATCTACGATCCACAGGTGAATGAAGATCAGATTCGGAGGGATCTAACATTGAAGAAGTTCGATTGGGATCACCCAACTCATCTCCAGCCAATGAGCCCGACTTCTCTGAATCAAGTGAGTGTAGTGTGGGATGCTTATGAGGCCACAAAGGATGCCCATGGTATCTGTATTTTGACAGAATGGGATGAGTTCAAGACACTTGATTATGAAAGGATCTTTGAGAACATGCAGAAGCCTGCATTCGTGTTCGATGGGCGTAACATTGTGAACACCGATAAACTGAGGGAGATTGGGTTCATTGTGTACTCGATTGGAAAGCCGTTGGATCCATGGCTCAAGGACATGCCCGCTGTGGCATAAAAAGGATGAGATGGAACGAAGAGAGAAGTGCCTGACTACCACAGCACATTTGATACAGCTCTAGATCATATAGCATGTTAGGAATATTGTCATTCTTTGAATTCTTATTTTGTCAAGCTATAAGAGATGAGTCTCAGATATTTCTTGCATTTACCTAGTAATCATATATCTTAAACTGTCATGACTAAGGTAGCGAATACTCTAGATTTGCATCACTAGTAATATAAGGTGTTACTACTGTTTATTCCCTCCTTACATGTCCTTTTTTTTATTTATTTTTTTTTATCAACATGTCTTTTGTATTAGTGATCTTGCAACTTCAGTGATTGTGAACAACTTTTTCCAAGAATTTGGTTGACAAAGTGTCTGATTCATGAACTGTTTTGCCTTATTTGATCAAGAATTGATCAGTGAATAATAACATGCCAAATGGAGAGTAATATCCACATCAAGGTAAGTGAAGGTAGGCTCAAACCACAAATATTGATCATTGCATTCTACCACTGATTCCCCAAAGTCAAAACATATTTTGGCATATTTTGGTAAGTAACCATAAAGTCGATGCATTGACAGCATCAGTATTTTTTTTTTCTAATAAGTCATCATACATCTTTTTTTCGTCCATTTTGACCGGTCTTTTAGAAAAAATTCAATTTCAACTGCTCGTTGCGCATCAAGATTGCCCTTCATTTTTCAAAGTTGTTGGACATCAATCAACATTATTAAACCTAGGTAGCCTTTTATCAATGTGTATGATGACGCCATATCATCATACTCGAATTCTTTTCCTTAAGCTAAATTACATTATGTTTGGTTAATTTGCGTTAGTTAATAATGCGATGTCTAATTCATTTTTTGTTTACTGACCTTAAATGGAATCCTACGTAGTTAGCGTCTTCTCAGCAAGAAACTCACCAGAATGACTTTGCTGAAGATCTTTTAAAAAGTTAAATGACTTTGTTGAAACAATTTAAAGAGTTTGATTGATTTTATCCTTACAAAAGAAAGTCTTGTAATTAAAGAGATGCATTTCGCCATTAAAGTTCAGAGAACATAAGTGTAATTAATCCGAGAAAGGTAAATTAATTATTGTAAGGTGGTGTTTGGTAACTCTACTTCTTAAACTTTAAGCACTAATTCAATAAGACTTTTTGTACAAGTGATTATTAAATAAGAGCTTAATTTAATAGAGTGTTTGGTAAAAACTAACTCAAAATTTTTAATTAAATATTAATTAAGTGTTTGATAGGCTACCTCTAATTAACATATGTATGATTGAACGATAAAGATAAATGGCTCTAGACTACTACGATGATCATTAAGATGAAGATGATGATGATCAGGAGGAGAGTAGCAATAGAGAAAATGAAGGAGAGGTATTGGAACCACCTTATGATAATCGAGGGTCGTGGTGGGATGGCACATGATCAGACCACTCGTGCCTTTATTAATGTCGTTACTTATTAGCTCGGTCCACTTAACGTGGGTCAAGCTTGAGTTGTAAGGGCCGTAAGGCTAATGTAGACCATACCGTATTCAAGATCGTAAACTCAATAAATTAACGGATAAGTTTAAATTTGTATTTGTCAACTTAAGTTATGTCGACCCCTTGTAGAACTTAAAGTATTTTGGTGTTTAGTTTAAAATGAGTTTATTTATTTATTTTTATTTTTTTAAGAGACTTTAAAATGAGCTAGTTATTTACCAAAAAAAAAAAGAGTTAGTTAACTTTAAAAAAAATTATGAAAGAGTTGGCCTATAACCCAATTTCAAGCCATATCACTTGAGCGGGTCACATAGAATAATCTTTTTGCGAAAACTCATAATCAAACAATAAACTAATGATCATAATAATTTGCAATATAAATTAATAAGATACAAGCAAAATCTCACGAGAAGAAAATTAATTTTGTAATTTTTTGTTAAATAGAGAAAGTATATTAGATCAATTATTTTCCTCCTCTCAAGCTTTCACTTAATTATTTTATGATGTAAACCATTAAAAAATGAGGTTTCAAAGCTTTTTAAACTTTATATTAATGAAGATATTTTGTGATTAAATATAAGTTTTATCATTTTCAATTAAGTGTGTATCTTAACTACAACTTTTTAACCACAACTCATAATTAAGTTCCTAAAATTTTGGTAAAACTAGGCTTCAATATCTTTACAACTTATGATTTTTAGTAGTTTTATTTAGCAATGTTCCTAAATACATAAAAAAATTAGTTTCAAAAAGAAATACATAAAGAAATTTATTTTTTGGGTTTCTACTATACATATATATTATTAATATGATCAATTATTCTACCAGAAGAGTGTCGATAGTAAGTAGGTGAGAATAGACCGGGGGCGAAAGTGTGTGAGGGGTAAAAAGAGGTTTGCTTGTTTGGGGGGGGTGGGGGGAGGGGGGGTTTCCTTTTCATTAAGTCATGTTAATGAAAAATTGTTAAAAACTCTTGGCCAAAGTTTGCCCTTGTGGTCCTTCTCTCCTTAGTTCGGGACTAGTCGTGTCAAAACTCACGATACTTTGATAATAATGTAAAAAGAAAAAAACCCTATAATGTACGACAAATAGAATCAAATAATTTTCTTTATTTAGTGAACTTCACGTTGCTAGTGTGTTTTATTTATTTATTTTTTGAGGAGAAATCGAAATTTCATTAATCATTCATAGCTCAATATAAGACCACACACACGACCCGAGTATAAAAATGATCATAGTTCAAAAACCACAAAAATCTTATAAAAACCATGATGACATGTAGGGACACTAATATAATATCGGGTTTTGATGACTCATTTTCTCAACTCATCTTACCCGAAAGTTTAGTCGGGTTCTCGGGTTTCGTCCCACCCCATTGAAAAGTTTAGTCCCACATTGGTTATTTATGGCTTCTTGAAGGAGTTCATAAGAGTGGATGTTCCATTTCAAGTATCGAGGCCTTTTGAAGTAAAACATCACACCTAATGTTGAGGTGGTTAAGTTGGGACAATATCGGTACTAGCGAAGATCCACATGCCCGCGCAAATGTATGCACGGATGGGGCCCAAAAGTGGTATCAAAGCCGATGGTGCAGGCTGGGACAAGGCATGCCTGTCAGTGGTCACATGTGTGCCTCGAGTTGCTCTATCTCGAGATGGTAGCGACGATGGATCATGCGGTGTGCCCATATTGGATGGATTTCGGTCCAAGGTAGAGATTATTAGGATGTGTGGATTGAAAAGTTTAGTCTCACATTGGTTATCTATGACTTATTGAAGAAGTTCATAAGAGTGGATGTTTCATCTCATAGTACCGAGGCCTTTTGAAAAAGTTCATAAGTGGTTGGATGTGAACAATTTCATCTAGCGGAGATCCACATGCCCGCACAAAGGTATGCGCGGCTGGGGCCCAACAAGATACCGCTCTGATGGGGTAAACCTACACGAACAAATAATCTAGCCCTCTCTTGTGTCGCCAAATAATGATGGGGTAAACCTACACGAACAAATAATCTACCCCTCTCTTGTGTCGCCAAATAAAGATCACAACCACAATATGAGCAATCCAACAAGTAAAGAACAATGAAAGTGCAAGAATCAAACAACAACACACAAAACTATTTAACGTGGAAATCTTCTCAAAGTGAGAAGTAAAATCATGAAGTGACTAACACCTATGAAAAACTCTCCACTATGAAAATGGGAATACAAAAGTCTTCTCTAATACTAGTTAAAGGTATGAACATCACAAATCATCAAGACATCAAGCATAGAAGCATATCTTGGCCAAATAACTTAATATAAGAGATGTGGAGGATGCACATAGAAGAGGGCAAAGTGAAATCTCTACCAATGGTGATGTAGAGCTTGACGCCGTGAATCTCTCCTTCCAATCTCGCCTCAAACGGAGTTTGTTTGAACCTTCAATTAAGTGCTTAAATGATGCTTCCAAGTTAAGTCTTGAAGAACACAAATCTCTCCACAAATTTCTCCTCAATCAAAGTTGTTCTCTCTCTCTCTCTCCAAAATAAGGCAAGTGTTTTAAATAGGAGGCAAGCAAATTGACTAATTTGCCCTTCACTAATGAGTTGAAAAAACCCAACAATCTCCCTATTTTTCAACTAAGTGTAGGAAGGATCACCGATCTCGCTATTTCGCAACATACTTTAAGCTTCAAACTTGGCAATGCCTTTGTAAACATATTAGAACCATTACTATCAGTGTGAATCTTTCAATCTCAAGTAAGCCTTCATTGAGAACATCTCGTATCCAGTGATACCTTATATCAATGTGCTTAGTCCTCGAGTGAAATGAAACATTCTTACTCATGTGAATGACACTTTGATTGTTACAAAACAAAACATATCTTTCTTGCTTGAAACCAATTTCTTGAAAAAACTTCTTCAATCACAACAACTCTTTACATGCTTCGGTTGTTGCAATGAACTCGGCTTCAACGGTAGAAAGTGCAAAACATTTATGCAACCTAAACTGCCATGATACTGCCCCACCCGAAAAAGCCATCAAGTAACCTAAAGTGGACCTCCGAGTATCCAAATCACTGGCCATATCTGCATCAGTATACTAATCAACACTGGTTTTCCACTACCAAAAGTGAGTCTCAAAGAAGTAGTACCTCGTAGATATCTCACAATCTACTTGACTGCATCCTAATGCTCTCGTCCCGGATTAGATAAGAACCTACTGACCACACCAACTGCATATGCTATATCTGGTCTGGTACACACCATAGCATACGTCAAACTTCCCACTGTTGAGGCATATGAAATTCTCTCCATATTTTGTTTCTCTTCATCTGCAGAAGGACACTGCTGATCATTCAACTTAAAGTAACTAAGAGCATTCATTACCTTAGGCTTGTTCATGTTGAACCTCTTAAAAACTTTCTCTATATAGTGCTCTTGTGACATATACAACTTCTTGGAACTTCTGTCTCGCAAAATACGGATACCAAGAATTTGCTTTGCTGGACCTAAGTCTTTCATGGAGAATGACTTGCTCAACTGCTTCTTCAACTTTACAATTCTCGAAGCATTCTTGCCAACAATCAGCATATCATCAACATAGAACAACAATATTATGAAATCATCATCAGAAAATCTCTACACGAAACCACAATGATCAGAAGTAGTCTTATGGTAGCCTTGCTCCCCCATAACTGATTCAAACTTCTTGTACCACTGTCTCGATTCTTGCTTCAAGCCATAAAGACTTTTTTTCAACTTGCATACATAATTTTCTTTTTCATGCACTTTGAAACCCACTGGTTGTTCCATATAAATTTCTTTATCTAAGTCACCATGAAGGAAAGCAATTTTCACATCCATCTGCTCAACCTCCAAATCAAGACTTGTTACCAAACTCAAAACAATGCGAATAGATGACATTTCGACTACCGACAAGAAGATCTCATCATAATCAATGCATTTCTTTTGACTAAAACCCTTAACAACCAATCTAGCTTTGTATCGAGGTTGTGAAGTGTGCTCTTCATACTTCACTCTATACACCCACTTATTCTTCAAAGCTTTTTTGCCATTAGGTAACTTAACCAACTCAAAAGTATGGTTATCATGCAATGATTTCATTTCATCATCCATTGCCTCAACCAATCTAGCTTTGTATCGAGGCCTTTTGGAGTAAAACCCCACACCTAATGTTGAGGTGGTTAAGTTGGGGACAATATCGGTACTAGCGAAGATCCACGTGCCCGCTCAGACGTTTGCGTGGACGGGGGCCCAACAAAGTGGTATCAGAGCCGATGGTGCGGCTAGGAGAAAACATGTCTGTCAGTGGTCACATGTGTGCCTCGAGTTCTCTCTCTCTCTCTCTCGAGATGGTAGGGACGATGGATCATGCGGTGTGCCCATCTTGGATGAATTTTGGTTCAAGGTAGAGATTGTTGGAATGTGTGGACCGAAAAGTTTAGTCATACATTGGTTATCTATGGCTTCTTGAAAGAGTTCATAAGAGTGGATGTTCCATCTCAAATACCGAGGCCTTTTAGAGTAAAACCCACACTTAATGTTGAGGTGGTTAAATTGGGGACAATATCGATACTAGTGGAGATCCACATGCCCGACGCAGACATATGCATGGATGGGGCCCAACAAGTGGTATCAGAGACGATGGTGCGGCTGGGACAAGGCATGTCTGTCAGTGGTCGCATGTGTGCCTCGAGTTGCTCTCTCTCGAGATAGTAGCGACGACGGATCATGCGGTGTGCCCATCTTGGATGGATTTCGGTTAAAGTGGAGATTGTTGGGATATGTGGACCGAAAAGTTTAGTCCCGCATTGGTTATCTATAACTTATTGAAGAAGTTCATAAGAGTGAATGTTTCATCTCATAGTACCGAGGTCTTTTGGAGTAAAACCCCACACCTAATGTTGAGGTGGTTAAGTTGGGGACAATATTGGTACTAGCGGAGATCCACATAGCTGCGCATACGTATGCGCGAATGGGGCCCAACAATTGATTCACTATGTAACAACCCCAAATTTTTAACTGACTTGTGTTGCACTTGTCAGAAATTGTGACTCGACTACGTGAATACTGGACAGTATTTCGAACTTCGGGAGTCGACACCGAAGTGATTTTATGATTATTTGATTGTGTGTATTAGTATTTTAGTATTTTACGGGTTTCGAGCCGTTCGGGCGATATTTAATTGAGTGAGGTTTCGACTAGTTAAGCGGGAGAGAAAAACAAGTAAAGAGTACAAATAAATGAATTTTTAATTAATTTAATTAATTAGTTGGCGAGACAAGGCGAGACTACGCGAGTTACGAGAGTTGGAACAAGGAAAAACGGACCGAGGAACGTCGTTTGAACGTGGGAGTTGGTTAAATATGTAACATACGGACTATAAAATAAAATTTTATTATTTAAGGGTAACTTCCCCAAACTTCCTCAAAAAACTTCTTTGATTTCTTTGATTTTTTTTCATTTTTTTTTCTCTTTTTTTAATGGTTTCGATGGAAGTCATTGAAGTTGATCAATGTTTGGCGAAACATGTCGAAGTTTCAAGCAACGTTTTGCAAGTTTTAATTAAAATCGATTTACTCCCTCACCTATTTGATCTCTCCCTTAACTACTACTTCCTCAATCACGCTAACGTCTATAACGTTACTAATTATTTTTGAGAAATATAACGTCTATTTAAAACGTTATAATTATAACGTCTATTTATAACGTCTAATTATAACATCTATTTATAACGTCTAATTATTTTTGAGAAATATAACCTCTATTTATAACGTTAGATAATTGAGGGAGGGAGTTAGATAATTGAGAAATATAACGTTAACAATTTAAAAGTCAACACTATTTAAGACAAGAAACTAACATTTTCATATCAGATCCGACCATCAGACCTCATTATCGCTTCGCGGTGGATGTCTTCTACAATAATATGCAGTAGACATGTATGTGAAAATTGAATCATTGAGATTGAAATATCTAAAAGACTACAAAAAGACTCTTCGATCTGAACTATACCAAGGTTTGTAAGATGCAACAAATGTTGGAGAAGCATGTGCAGATAGAGTAAAAGAACTATTCTTCCATCATCATATAATGGGAGCCCTAGAGATATATACAACAACTACCAAGATGCAATGGCAATTGTTAGAAGGTAGCGAGAAACTCGGGGATATGCGTTAGGAACGTGAGAGTGTCTACGGGTTGCGATTAGTCAGGTAAGTACATTTGCTACAAGCATTTGTACGTTTGTAAGCCAGTAAGAATATGCCATGTGATTCATTATCATTTATTCAGTCTTGTTATGCTCTATTATTGGTATTCCATTCTATTTCTTGTTGTGTGTTTCCCGGCGTAAGTGTTTTGTCTCGAAAGTACTAGGACCTACACTAGAAGGATAAAACGCGGGCACTCGTGCGCACGAGTGTGTGACCACCCTTAGTGACCGTGTGACACCGAGTACTAGGTGGGTGGGTTTGAGTCCCTTCCAGTCATAGCTGTGCCTTCGCTTGTGTCGATGCTCAGGGAGACCTCGCGAGGTCTTCGCCGTTATGCTAAGATTTAGACCACTTATTAGCCTCTTTTGATTCCTTGGAACACACTTGACTTTTGATTGACATGTATTAGTCTGTTTATCATGCACCTTGTTATTTAAATTTATGTTTTTTTATTACCGCATGATATTTAGACTGTTTTACTTGTATTATCATGAATTATTGTTATCTTCTTCTGGCATTACATTCGATTTTATTCAGTTACTCACCGTCTAGTTTGTGATGGTGGGTGCAGATAGGGCGGAGAGCAGCAAGGGCAAGGGACCCTGCCTAGGTGATCTACTGTGAGGATTAACAGCGACACCAGAGAGACTCTTTAGTAGGTGTTTATACTTTTGCTGATGTGTATATCGTTTTATATTTACATTGTTGGGATCATTGAACTTGGTATTTCTTTTGTGAGACTGGTATCATGTATATATACCTATCGAATTGTACATGAATACCCGAGGTTTTCCACACTTACAGAATTCCTCTACTTCCCTTGATTGAGTTATTTTCCCCTTTATTATAATTGTTTTAGTCTTCAGCTGTTTATTATTGCAATAACTCTTTCATAAATTACTAAATTGATTAAGGCCGGACGTACCCAATTGCATGGGGAAATTGGGGCCGTCACAGTTGGTATCAGAGCTTAGGCTTCATAATCTTAAGGACAGTGTATAGATTTGTCTAAAAAAAAAATTATGATACCAACGTCACAATTGGTATCAGAGCCTAGGTTTGAGGAGCCTAGGGATGAGGTGTCGGTTATTCTTTAACCTGATGCCAACGTCACAGTTGGTATCAGAGCTTAAGGTTATAATGACCTGCCTCTCAATTTAAAAAAAAAACAAACCATTAAGACAACAGAAGTTAGGAATGGTTGAACTTAGAGTGGAAACCCTATAATCCTTTTAAAAAAACTTAGATGGGGGAGTTCGGGATGAGTCGGATTTAACTTTGTACATATTAGGATTGTTGTGTGTACTATATGGTATGCAGTAGCTATGTATTGTTCCGAAGTATCGCTCTCTTGGATTAGACAGCGATGGCAGATCAGGTAGGTCCGAGCGACGACAGCGGGACAGTTGGTTCTCGATTTGTTACTTCGAAGGAGTTTCGCGCTTGGACATAGATTTGAGGATCTAGTGCGGTCACTTTGGACACCTGCACAAGCTACTACGACGCCATCTACCCCAACTACGTTGCTTCCTACGAATACTACTCGGGGAGTCGAGATTCCGATTGCTGCGACGTTCGCGACTCCGATTACGTTAGCGGCGATACCTGAGGGAGTTGTTGCGTCAGTTACGCAAACTGAGGCTGAAACACCGCCGATAGCACAAGCAAAGGAGATACCTACTACATTAGCTACACCAGCGGCCAATGCTGAGACTACTTCAGTAACGACTCCATCAAAGAGTGTGGGAGCCACTACCAAGGCTAGGTAGTGGAGAGAGTTCAAGAGGCACGACCCGTTGAAATTCTATGGTGGTACCAACATTAGAGCGGCAAAGCTATTCTTGAAGAATCACGAGAAGGTTCACACCATCATCGCTACTGATGAACGCATGAAGGCGAAGATCTCTTCGTCAATGTTGCATGGGGAGGCGGACGATTGGTAGATGATAATTGTTGCTACCCGAGGCATCCCGAGCGATTGGGTTGACTTCAAGACCCAGTTTAGTTAGAAGTACTTACCGTCGACTGTCCTTCGAGCGAAAAGGAACGAGTTCATTACGTTGAGGCAGAGCGCATGCGAGTCCGTGATGGAGTTTAAGATTCAATGTTTCTTTTGGTACGAACTGGTTTGGTGCATTTCATGTTCGGGTTATAATACGAGAATATGAAATTAAGACCCTTGTGGGTAGCGTATGTGGTAGAGCGAAACAGGATGTCGACGCTGCTAAGATATTGAATTGTGTACGAGTATTTGTTACCCAAGGTTAGATTTTAGGACGCGTGTTTAGAGCAAACGGTGATGCAATTGATTTCGAGAAGATTTAAGCCGTAAGATCGCTTATTTATTCGAATATCTGAAAGTTTGCGAGAAGAACTGACCAACCCATGACCTGGAGTGAGCTGCGATCGTGTTCGCGCTGATGATATGAGAACGTCACCGGTACGATGCTCGTTCGAGTTACGTAATGACCCTGAGAACTTGAAGCACCTATTCATTCAGAGGGAGCTGAACCTGACACAAAAGCTTTGGTCTAAGTTCGTGAAGGATTACAACTTTTCGTTTTGCGTAGCATCCGAGGAAGACCAACGTTGTTGTTGATGCGTTGCGCTGCAAAGGATTGGATGCGGAGGTAGTTATGTGTCAAAGAACCTACAAGTGTGGTTTACGTGAGGCAACCGAGTTGATGAGTTCAGCGGATGTGCCGATGATTACCATGACCTATATACGTGGTCAAACGATGTTGCAGACCGTCTCATTTGGCATTGTATGTGAGGAACAGCAAGACGATACGTCATACCAGCGGTGCAGTGAGATGGTGGATAGTTCAGATTGCCCAGACGAGTCGATCGACAGACTCATGCTAGAGGTATCGCGGGCGACTGGGGATTCCATTGGTGGTTGATGTGCATGAAGAGTTACTTCAGAAGATTCACCGTTTCGGTTTTGTTGTGTATCCGGGCCGACCTAAGATGTGTGCCAATATGCGACATTCTTTTGGTGGCCAGGGATGATTTCCGAGGTGTCGGAGTTGTCCGAGCGTGTGACATGCCAGCGCGTAGAGGCTGGGCATCGACGACTTGGAGGACTACTACAGCCCCACCCATTTCTCGATGGAATTGGGTACATATTGATATAGATTTCGTTAGTGGTTGCCCCGATCTCCTCGTGGTTACGATAGCATCTGGGTAGTTGTGGATAGTTTTGTTTGAGACTTAAGAGTGCCCAGGAGTGGCAGAAGAAATACTTGTCGAGTATCACAATGAGCTTCAGTATGATTCGGGGAGACTATAAATATCTGAAGGTCTCTCCACTGAAGGGTCACGAACGGTTCGGAGTCAAGAAATGACTCACTCTGAGTTTTTATCGGTCTTGTTAGGAGTTGCGAAGAGTCATTAATCTAGCTTACTTATTAGATAAATTTCGGGGACGAAATTCTAATAAGTGGGGGAAACTGTAACAACCCCAAATTTTTAACTGACTTGTGTTGCACTTGTCAGAAATTGTGACCCGGTTATGTGAATACTGGAAAGTATTTCGAACTTCGGGAGTCGACACTGAAGTGATTTTATGATTCTTTGATTGTGTGTATTAGTATTTTAGTATTTTACGGGTTTCAAGCCGTTCGGCGATATTTAATTGAGTGAGGTTTCGACTAGTTAAGCAGGAGAGAAAAACAAGTAAAGAATACAAATAAATGAATTTTTAATTAATTTAATTAATTAGTTGGCGAGACAAGGCGAGACTACGCGCGTTACGAGAGTCGGAACAAGGAAAAAGGGACCAAGGAACGTCGTTTGAACGTGGGAGTTGGTTAAATATGTAACATACGGACTATAAAATAAAATTTTATTATTTAAGGGTAACTTCCCCAAACTTCCTCAAAAAACTTCTTTGATTTCTTTGATTTTTTTCATTTTTTTTCTCTTTTTTTAATGGTTTCGATGGAAGTCATCGAAGTTGATCAATGTTTGGCGAAACATGTCGAAGTTTCAAGCAACGTTTTGCAAGTTTTAATTAAAATCGATTTACTCCCTCACCTATTTGATCTCTCCCTTAACTACTACTTCCTCAATCACGCTAACGTCTACAACGTTACTAATTATTTTTGAGAAATATAACGTCTATTTAAAACGTTATAAATATAACGTCTATTTAAAACGTTATAATTATAACGTCTATTTATAACGTCTAATTATAACGTCTATTTATAACATCTAACTATTTTTGAGAAATATAACCTCTACTTATAACGTTAGATAATTGAGGGAGGGAGTTAGATAATTGAGAAATATAGCGTTAACAATTTAAAAGTCAACACTATTTAAGACAAGAAACTAACATTTTCATATCAGATCCGGCCATCAGACCTCATTATCGCTTCGCGGTGGATGTCTTCTACAATAATATGCAGTAGACATGTATGTGAAAATTGAATCATTGAGATTGAAATATCTAAAAGACTACAAAAAGACTCTTCGATCTGAACTATACCAAGGTTTGCAAGATGCAACAAATGTTGGAGAAGCATGTGCAGATAGAGTAAAAGAACTATTCTTCCATTATCATATAATGGGAGCCCTAGAGATATGTACAACCGCTACCAAGATGCAATGGCAATTGTTAGAAGGTAGCGAGAAACTCGGGGATATGCGTTAGGAACTTGAGAGTGTCTACGGGTTGCGATTAGTCAGGTAAGTACATTTGCCACAAGCATTTGTACGTTTGTAAGCCAGTAAGAATATGCCATGCGATTCATTATCATTTATTCAGTCTTGTTATGCTCTATTATTGGTATTCCATTCTATTTCTTGTTGTGTGTTTCCCGGCGTAAGTGTTTTGTCTCGAAAGTACTAGGACCTGCACTAGAGGGATAAAACGCGGCGTGCGCACGAGTGTGTGACCACCCTTAGTGACCGTGTGACACCGAGTACTGGGTGGGTGGGTTTGAGTCCCTTCCAGTCATAATTGTACCTTCGCTTGTGTCGATGCCCGGGGAGACCTCGCGAGGTCTTCGCCGTTATGCTATGATTTAGACCACTTATTGGCCTCTCTTGATTCCTTGGAACACACTTGACTTTTGATTGACATGTATTAGTCTGTTTATCATGCACCTTGTTATTTAAATTCTGTTTTTTTTTTTTTTTTTTTTTTTTTTTTTTTTTTTTTTATTACCGCATGATATTTAGATTTGTTTTACTTGTATTATCATGAATTATCGTTATCTTCTTCTGGCATTACATTCGATTTTATTCAGTTACTCACCGTCTAGTTTGTGACGGTGGGTGTAGATAGGGCGGAGAGCAGCAAGGGCAAGGGACCCTGCCTAGGTGATCTACTGTGAGGATTAACAACGACACCAGAGAGACTTTTTAGTAGGTGTTTATACTTCTGCTGATGTGTATATCGTTTTATATTTACATTGTTAGGATCATTGAACTTGGTATTTCTTTTGTGAGACTGGTATTATGTATATATATATCTATCGAATTGTACATAAATACCCGGGGTTTTTCACACTTATAGAATTCCTCTACTTCCCTTGATTGAGTTATTTTCCCCTTTATTATAATTGTTTTAGTCTTCCGCTGTTTATTATTGCAATAACTCTTTCATAAATTACTAAATTGATTAAGTTGAAGGCTGACTAGGCTCGTCAGGTTGCCGAGTGATGACTCGGGGCTTGTACGGGTCTAGGTCGGGCGTACCCAATTGCATGGAAAAATTGGGGCCGTTACACACTAATCCTATTTGTGCAAACAAATTGCCATTAATTTGGTTTTTTTTTTCAAAATTGAAAGAGTTTGACAATTAGGAACCGCTTTCTACAACTTTGAAACACATGACAATACACAAAAGTATTAGAACCACAAAACGAATAACAAAACTACCAACAAAGAGAAGACTAAAACTTCCCAACAAAGAGAAGACTTAAAACTTTCCAACATGGAGAAGACAAATCAAAGACTTCCAGGTATAGAAGAAAACTAACTATAAAGTAAAAACTATATATAAATCAATCTAGCGTGCCGAACAAATCTAGCGCGCAGCACTAACAGTTTTATTTATTTTTTTATTTATTATTATTATTTTTTTTTGTCAAAGCTTCACGTTACTAGTGTTGCTAGGCCTATTTCATTAAAAAAAATGGTTATTTGTTATTAATTATTTAGTGAGGACAATAAATTATCACGTTAACC
Source organism: Stephania japonica (assembly GCA_039657345.1). NCBI lineage: Eukaryota > Viridiplantae > Streptophyta > Magnoliopsida > Ranunculales > Menispermaceae > Stephania > Stephania japonica. Next base: position 32,143,907 of record CM077561.1, read on the forward strand.
TTAGGCCTTGGTTTTTATGGTTCATTTTCATGACGTTCATCTCACTCAAGACTAGCTAATTGCTTGACCCCACAAATCATATGTTCTTTATATTAAGTCAAAAGTTTTTGATTAAACCAACACATACTGTACCTTAATTTAGTGTTTCTTTGTTTCCAAGATTTCATCTACTTTTAGTAGAATATTCGTTTTTATTATTTTTTATTGTTATTGTAAATTATTGGCTTGAAACATGGTGGTGAATTATGTAAGTTTTTTTTGGTAGGAATGAATTATGTAATTCGTGCTGCATAAGAAGTGAAGAAGCATTATTTTTTATTCAATATTTTACTTTTATATTCTCTTTCTTAGCAAAAACTAAAAAACTAAAAAAATAAAATTAAAGTGGCCCTTTATTTGGTACTATATTTCACAAATTACAATCCACTTTTTTTATCTTGAAAATCGATTTCATTGAAATATGTTGCTAAAAAATTACAACATATTACAACATTTCAATTACAAAATTTGGAGCTTCATTCAAATATATTACTTCTTGATTTCTTTGACCTTACTAAATAATGAAAGTTTGTTCACTTGTCATTTCACATAATGTATCATCCGTTGTCATGTACCTTAATCTTCTTACATTCCTATAGCACAGAGTCTAACTCGTTGATGTTTGAAATATATCCTTCACACACCTCCTATTGCTTGTAGTGAGTCGAACTCAAAAATCACATTTGGATCTAAAAGCAACAATGTTGTGATATGATTATGTGTTTGCAAAGCTTAATTATGTGGACGTTAAACTTTGTCGATGTTGTATTCTTAATTTTGTTTGTTTGTTTGTTTGTTTGTTTTTTTTTTTTTTTTCACAGTGCTTAATTAGACCAATCGAAAAATAAAATAAAGTAAAATAAATCTAACCTCTACAATAACAAAAATAAATAAATAATCTATCAAATAATAAAAAATAACCTATTATTTTATACACTTAGTTGGAAAATTGCATAATATTCCTACCAAAAAAAAAATCGTGTAATGTTACATATCAAGCATCTCCACACACATCTCGAAATATATCTCACGATTTTTAAATAGGTAATACAACTTCTCTAAAACTTTTTTTTGATACTATGGTGTCTACTATTACCTCAGACTATTCTATAAAGACATGCACCACCCTACTAGAGACATATACCTCAGAAACAAGTGTCGGTTCTGACAGTTTTAGGGCCTAGGGTGACATGATAAATGGGGCCTTATTATATTTGACTTATTTTCTATCGAAAAATAAAATAATTTCATGTTTGTAGAAATAAAAATCACGAAACAATTAACTAATTTGTATAGATATGCTTATACAAAATAATTTATGTTACAAATAAATTATGTAACACAAATTATTTTGCTTATATAATTAACTTGCTCAAATTATTTTTGATATGATTATATTATTACTTTTTTTGAAGTAAACTTATATTATTACTATATGTATATAATTTTATGAACTCTACATTTCTTTTTGTATATAAAGTGTATTAGACTTAAGCTTTTCACAAAAAATATTTATATTGATATAAAAAATACTACTTGTTTTTGGATGAAAAATGTATTAATTATTTTTTGACAATAGACATATGCATTAATATTAAATTATTTATATATAATGCTATTTTTTTAGGGTAATCATTGATCTATTAAAATAATAATTAATTTCTAGGAAAAGATGTTAGTTCAATTCTTTATTACAATTGCATTGTTGAGTTCATCTGTTTATGTATATTACTACTAATCATATTTTAATAAAAAAATTATTTTTAAAAGAAAAAAAACCAGTCAAAAGTTCAGTTTTATTAAGAGAGAATTCTTTATATAATGCATTAGCTAGGGAGTAGAGATATTTGCGGGTCTATCTTGGTGTGAGGGTCTAGGGTGGTCGCTCATCCCGCCCTACCCTAAGACTAGCCATGCTCAGAAAATTAAAAGATTGAACTTAAGACTTTATAAAGACTTAAGTGAATAAGTAATAGACCCAATCCAGTACACCAAGATAATTATTGGTCGATTTCTCTATTTAAAAAAAAAGAGAAAAAGACTTGTCTTAACAAAAAGGGGAGAAAATTGATCTTTTTTGACAAAAAAAAATCTAGGAAGAAAGTATCAATAATAATAATAATAATAATAATAATAATAATAATAATGGTGTTTGTTGTTAGTGTAAGAAAGGAGAGTCGTGGAAACGTGTTGAATGAGCCAGGGTGGCTGTTTGGTGCTCTTTACTTTGCGTGGTTTTTTAGAATCTTGAATTTGCACAGATCTAAGATGGGAAGTAGTATTCCTTATTTATATGAGCTTCATATTTCCACTTCTTTCGACAACACAAACAAACACAACACAACACAACACATCAAAACACGACTCTTTCTCTCTCGAACAAACCTCTTCTTTGTTCGAAATCTCAGATCCACAACTCACTCACAACAAGGTAATTCTTTCTTCATCTAAATCCGAATTCCTTACTTCCCATTTCGCATATTGTTGAATCCGATTATGGGTTTTCATGATTTTGGTTTCACTTTCATTTCCCGTGTGTTCTTGCATTGATTTCATTCGTGATTTGCAATTCGGGGACCCTTCAGAGCTGTTTGTGAATTGCAGATCTGCTTCAATTCCCTTATTTTGTTTCAGATCCAGTGATTTCCCAAGTTTTTGTTTATGAATTCATAGAGACCCAGATTCACATTTTGTGGATCTTAATCTGATCATTCAAGTTTCAGATCTGGCAAGTTCATCAGATCTGATTCAATCTTGATTTGGGATTTTTTTTAATCTGATTATGTAACTTCGATATATAATTCATAATTCACTTTCATCTGTTAAGGCTAAGTTTGGATTTTCTGATAGTGAAAATCAAAATGATTTGTGAATGATTGATAATTCAAATTGGGACCCATTGTGAGTCTTCATCAGATCTGCTGAATGCCTGTTCATCTATTGAGTTTGTTTTTGTGAAATCATTTGTAAATCTATTGATCTTGATGTGATCTTGATGTGTGGTATATGTATATTCAATTATAGTGATTTCAGGGTAGAGTTTCGATTAGGCGAAAATGGTGAAGATCTGCTGCATTGGAGCTGGATATGTTGGAGGCCCTACAATGGCCGTGATTGCGCTGAAATGCCCATCGGTCGAAGTGGTGGTAGTTGACATCTCTGCGCCTCGCATTGCTGCTTGGAACAGCGATCACCTTCCGATCTATGAGCCAGGTCTCGACGATGTGGTGAAGGAGTGCAGAGGGAGGAACCTGTTTTTCAGCACTGATGTTGAGAAACATGTTGCTGAGGCTGACATTGTCTTTGTCTCTGTCAATACTCCGACCAAGACTCGCGGTCTTGGTGCTGGCAAGGCTGCTGATCTCACATACTGGGAGAGCGCAGCGCGAATGATTGCCGACGTTTCTAAGTCGGATAAGATTGTGGTTGAGAAATCAACTGTCCCAGTGAAAACCGCCGAGGCAATTGAGAAGATCCTCACCCACAACAGCAAGGGAATTAACTATCAGATTCTGTCGAACCCGGAGTTTCTCGCGGAGGGGACTGCAATTAAGGACCTTTTCAATCCAGATCGGGTGCTGATTGGAGGTAGGGAGACCCCCGAAGGACAGAAGGCTATTCAAGCCTTGGCTGATGTCTATGGACAATGGGTGCCGAAGGAAAGAATCCTGGCAACCAACCTGTGGTCTGCGGAGCTCTCAAAGCTTGCGGCGAATGCCTTCTTGGCGCAAAGGATATCCTCTGTCAATGCCATGTCTGCACTCTGCGAGGCTACTGGTGCCGACGTTTCTCAAGTTTCTTATGCTGTGGGAACTGACACAAGAATTGGTCCCAAATTTCTGAATGCTAGTGTTGGGTATGGTGGCTCTTGCTTCCAAAAGGACATTCTCAACTTGGTCTACATCTGTGAATGCAATGGACTCCCTGAGGTTGCAAACTACTGGAAGCAAGTGATCCAGATCAATGACTACCAGAAGAGCCGGTTTGTTAACCGAGTCGTTTCTTCCATGTTCAACACTGTTTCGGGCAAGAAGATTGCGGTTCTCGGATTTGCTTTCAAGAAGGATACGGGTGACACTAGGGAGACCCCAGCCATTGATGTCTGCAAGGGACTGTTGGGAGACAATGCCCGATTGAGCATCTATGATCCGCAGGTGAACGAAGATCAGATCCAGAGGGATCTCACCATGAAGAAGTTTGATTGGGATCACCCAACTCATCTCCAGCCAATGAGCCCAACTTCTCTGAAGCAAGTGAGTGTGGTCTGGGATGCTTATGAAGCCACAAAAGATGCTCATGGCGTGTGCATCTTGACTGAGTGGGATGAGTTCAAGGGACTTGATTTCCAGAAGATTTATGACAATATGCAGAAGCCCGCTTTCATCTTCGACGGGCGCAACATCGTGAATGCGGAGAAACTGAGGGAGATTGGGTTCATTGTCTACTCCATTGGTAAGCCATTGGACAAATGGCTCAAAGACATGCCTGCTGTTGCATAAATGAAAATCACAACACAGCTAGAGGTTTCCAGTGAGAGCGATACCGAGATAGAAGAGAGTCGGCGGTGTGATTGTGATTCTTTGAATTCTTACTTTGTTGTCTGTGGTAATTTCTTGGTTGCCTTGGTACTATCTCCTCGAAGCTAGGGTGACTTTGTTTTGCATTAATTTTACCAGTGTTTGGAACTTTTTTGTATCACTTAGTATTCTACATCATAAATGAATTCTTGCTAGATTGAGATATATTTTGCTCCTTATTTCTTTCAATGACTTCAGCAAAAAATAAATAAAATAAAAAATCAAATTGCCAATCGTTAGAATAATAGTTAAGGATAATGTATGAAAAAGTAAGGTTATCAATGCTGAGAGGTTGTGAGTTCGAACCCTCCCCCAAGTAGCAATTGGGGGATTTTGTTGTTAGTTTTGCTTGAAGTGTGTTCCGAACACCGTTGTAAGTGTTGTCTGTGCTGTAGTTATTTTCTGTGTGTATTTCAATAGTTCTATCAGTGTAATGGAATAGAACAATGTTCCCTCTCTCGACAACAAAACCGCAAATGTTCTTAAATCGTAAGCCCAGCTGAGCAAATAGAAGAAACAGTACTGACCAACTTCATATATTATAAACATAAAAAGAAATAATGAAGGAAGAAAGGAAGAAATGCAAAAGACTACATTTTTTTTAATCGATTCTTTTTATTTAATAGATTTTTTCTTCAATTCATTAGTCGATCATTCATTCATTCATTCATATATATATATATATATATCTTTGCATGCTAAGATCATATTTTCAAGGACTTGAACCTTAGAAAACTTAACTAATAAAGATCAACTAAATCTAAACTAGATAATCATTAAATCTATTAAATCCTAACAATATCCTCTTTGATTCAAATTCCCTACAATAAAATAAAATAAAATTAAACTTTAAATTGGCGAAGCACTTCTCTTCGCACAATCCTTCAATTGGCGAAGCACTTCTCTTGCTTGATGATGCACTTCTCACCATCCATACTATATGGAGCACTTCTCTCCATTTGATGATGCACTTCTCATCATCCACACTATTTGGAGTGCTTCTCTCCAAATCTATTGATGCACATAATATCTTTGGACCGAAACCTAAACTTTTTCTTCTAGTGGCCAAAGTTTTTACATTTGAAGCATTGTGGCTTTCCTTTGTGCCAACAATCTTTTTCCTTGTGTGGCCAAAGCACTTTTTCTTTTACATTTGAAGCATTGTGGCTTTCCTTTGTGCCAACAATCTTTTTCCTTGTGACCGACCGAAACCTACACTTTTTCTTCAGATGGCCTTGTGACCGACCGAAACCTACACTTTTTCTTCAGATGGCCTTGTGACCCCTCTTATTGTAGTTGTTACAGTGTGGTTTTCCCTTGTACCAACAATCTACTCCCTTGTACCAGCAATCTACTTCTTTGTGACCGCTCCTTTTGCAGTTGTTGCATTGTGGAATATTCCCTTTTACCTTTGAAAGAGATTGATGTTGTGATGGTGGAAACCATCTATTTGAAGAAATGATGTTGTGATGGTGGAAACCATCTTTTAGACACTCACCTAAGTACGTAAACACTCTACAAGTGGAGCCATTAATTTCTTGTCTCCAACTTAACCACCATTCATCTTTTATGTGTGGGGTTTTATCTCGAAAGGCCTCGGTACTATTTGAGGGAGACAATCACTTATATACTTCATTTAGAAGTTTCACTTATCCGATGTGGGACTATTATTTCGGTCCACACATCTCAACACTCTACTTTGGACTGAAATCCATCCAAAGGGATTTTTTTTTCGACAGGTCCCAATCAAACCGTCGGCTTTGATACCATGTCAAGTTCTCATGGCAATGTCGTACACACTTGCGTAAGCCTGTGAATCTCTTCCGCTAGCACTGATATTATCTCCAACTTAACTACCCTTCAACTCTTAGGTGTGGGGTTTTATCTCAAAATGCCTCAGTGCTAGTTGGGATGAGTTAATCGCTTATATAATTCTCTATGAAGTATTCTTTAATCGATGCGAGACTAATTTCGGTCCACACATCTTCGACACTTCACCTTGGACCAAAATTTACATGATCAAAGGGTTTTTTTCTTGTTAAGTCCCATTTGAACCATGAGATTTGATACCACATCAAATTCTCATGACCACGCAGCACGTGCGCGAGCTCATGGATCTCCTTGTTAGCACATATATTGTCCCAACTTAACCACCCTTCAACTTTATGTGTGAGGTTTTAACTCAAAAGGCCTCGATATTATTTGAGGGAGACAATAACTTATTTACTTCATTTAAAAGTTTCTCTTATCGATGTGAGACTATTATTTTGGTCCACACGTCTCAACATGACTCAACATAAGAAACAAGACCAAAATAGATCCAATACTCTATTTGGGGTTTGGATAGGTTTTAAGTTTTTCTCAACATGAAATGAAGTACATGAAAATTCATACATTAGACTAAGAGGACTAATGAAAGAGACAGGGCTGTCCAACTTTTTGAGGGCTAGGAAAAACCTTAAAAAAGAGCATTCATTTTTTATTTATTTTTTTTTTTTTAATCTCGTCTCATTAATTATTAAAACTAAATTATGATTATACTTTTTTTTTTGAAATAAAATAGAAATTTCATTAATCATGATGGTTCAATACATTGGTAGAACAGAACGAGACATAATTAATTACCTTGATAAAAACACATTGATTCGCTAATCCTAATTATTCATTAGAACATTCAACTGCCATAGAGTTGATTTTGAGAAATTGCGACTGTAACAATGAAACAATTTGACAATCAATGACTGTTCTCTTAACAAATTTCTGAAACACAATAATACACATACATACTAAGACCAAAACGAAAAATAAAATTTCAAACAATGGAAGACAAACATAAACTTCCAACATTGGAAGACAAATACTTATTAAAAAGGATAACCTAATAAACTATCAAACTAAAAATGTAGGCGCAGATCCACACACGAGTAATAGAAGTAAAGATGAACTTGAATGATAATAGATGCACATATGGGGGAGCAAGCAGTGACACCAATGATAAATTTAACAACTGTTGCAAGATTGAAATTCTAAGATCTGAATAAATATGTTTTTATTGAAAAAATACATGCAATAAACACTTTTATTGAAACTACTACCAATCAAATAAAAGATTGACGATGGTTCACGAAGGAATCACAAAGGAAATAAGAAATTATGATTTAAAAATTGATTTGACACATTTTTTTTTTCGTTTCTTCGAATTTGAAATCAACAATAAAAAGTGTAATTTTTTTGTTTTATTATTATTATTTTTTTATATTAAGCGTTTTTTTTTTTTTTGTTTTTTTTAGTCAAGATATTAAGTGTCGTTTACTAGTGCACACATGTGGGGGCCTTTTTAGCAAAAAGCCTAACCATTCAAACTTTATCATCCAATTTAATTGTTTTTATAAAAAACTTATATATACTTAAACACATGAGCTGGCTTTATCGGTGGGGGCCTGAGTCGGTCAACCGGGTACCAGTAAAAATTAATGTTGTCAACAATATTGATTTGTTCTGTAATTACATCTAAACGGCGTTACAACAACAACATACCTCAAACTCAAATTAGTTGAGGTTAACTACATAGATCAAACTCTTCCATTATACTTGATCTAGTGTAATGAAACAGAGGTAGAATACCAAAAAAAATTGCAGAAGCTGCAGCTGCCATCTTGCCTAATGATCACCTCCATATTTACAACTACCACCTCAAATATACAATTTAAGCTTCTATCCAAAATTTACATCATCCCCGTTTGACATTTTACAAGCTGTATCTTGTATCCTCTGTTAAATCGCAATAGAAGCAAAAGCTCTCCAGGTCTGGAAGTCAGTTCACTCTTCCTGGAGTCACTTGTGCAGCAAGTTGATTTGCTTGGACGCCATTCCATGTGTTCATCTACTGAACATTGGTTCTTAGTCCATTGCTGCACGTCCTCTCCCACGAGGCATTTTCTTTGACCCAGCTGCAACAATAGCAACAAATAATACTCAAAAGATATTCCATGGTACATAAAACTAAAACTTTTACAAGTAACTACCAGATATTCAAGATGAACATGCCACTTAAGAATTGGATAGAGAAATCCTGTTTCAGTATTAGGGATCCAAAGGACTAAAACTGCAAGCCTAACAGTTTCTGCAAGCCTAACAGTATTAGGGATCCAAAGTTCATGGTTGCCAATAAATGGAAGCCGCAACAGTTTCTGCAGCTCAGTCATTTTTTGTCTGAAACTGTGACGGGTTTTGCACCTTGAATTATTTTTAATAAGGTGGAAAAGGTAGTTGAACATTAATGGAAACTAGAGAGGAAAAAGAAGGTTCAAACTAACATGAGCAGACTTTAGAAATTAATATATGGTCACCTAGGATATAGATGCAATAGAGTGGAAGGGAGAAAGTGGAAAAAGGTAGCTGTGCAAATCCACCTCGTTAACCAAAAAAAAAGACTTTGCCAAGTTCAGTCGAAAAGAGACAATTAAAGATTTCATAGAACTCGCTCGTCTAGAAAGCAACTCAACTAGACAAATAAAGACTTGAGGAAAGCAGGGAAAGCTTTTACATAATTTTATACAAATTTGACAGTCAATGATGCTGCAAATATTCCCTTCTCTCGTATCCAGAAAATAGCACCAAACTTACCTAACCTTCGACATGATACATAAGAAAGAACCATGTAACTTTTTATCCAACATTATCCATCGAATTCAAGCCTTTGGATTATAGAATCATCAGTACCATCTTCATTTTGCATACCAGTAATGAAAAGGAAAAACTACACAAACTAAATGCAATAGAAACATGCAGTGAACTTGAGGATCTTTATTAATACAATAATTCTCCATTTCCGATAAAAAAAAAAGAAAGACAATCTGAAGAAAAATAATTTGGAGGAAATCAACCTGACTGAAGAGCATATAAAAAAAGTTTAATTTTATTTTGTATAGTTATGAATTATGATGTAAGTAGAACCCAAGTGATTCCAAGATGAACCAAACCACCTTACCAGCTAACTCACTAAAAGAAGTGCACGTCTCTTTTCATCTTTTTCAAAAAAGAAGTGCATGTCTCCCTAGCCAAAATCATTTATTGTGTATTTTACTCTGGGTAAAGGGAGGTTTCAGCAAAAACATACTATGACATAACAATATGCTATGTCAAATGATTGCATTAGAAAATCACCAAGGGCAACCAAGAGTGTGTGTGTGTAGAGATAGAGATAGAGAGAGAGAGAAGCATACAATCTTCAATGTCCTTCATCTGATAGTAGTGTGGCGCAATATCAACCAGCCATTCAGGTTTTAGTTCGGTCACCTGCAATTATGAATTGCTTGTCATTTGGATACCCAGTTGATCAATAAATAATAAGGCAATACACTGCAACATCTCTAGAATAAAGCAATTACCTGGCGCATGTATTCTTTTGTTGTAAGCACCAATTCATGATAAACTACCCACCTTGGAAGCACCTAAGACCAAGTGACAGAAAGATTAGAATACATCAACCAATAACGCACAAAGACATGAGACACAAGAAATCATAAAGTGAACTGAGAGAGTAACCCGTAAGGAAACTTTAATTATTGACCAACAAAAAACAGAGTTATCATTATTTGAAAAGGCCAGTCCTTACGAGACCTTTTCGCCAAACTTCTGATAATAGTAAACTAGTGAATCCTAAAACAATAGTTTCTAATTTTCTTTCTTTTTCCTTTGCATTTTAGAAAAAAAAAAAATCTATATTCAAAACATAAACAAAAACAAAATATAAAAATAAAAGAGTCCACGACATCACCAGATGTGAAAGGGAAAAAAAAGCAGAAACTCAAGTTAAAAAATATTAAAATCTCAAAATTCTCATAAGATCCATATCAGTGAGAATTGACGATTCTCAAAGGCATCCACTTAAATGCTAATGTTGTCCCACATGTAAACTCCTTCAAGTGTTTAGTTTCTTTTTGATAAAACATGTCTTAAATTATATCAACAACCTACAAGAGCAGAAATGGAGGAGCTCTTTGTAATGAAGTGAATGCCTTCAGAGTTTTGGTATGACAGAAATATATTAAAACTGAAAGGAAAAAAAGAAAACGCATAATGGGAAAGATACAAGAACACCATGCTTCAAATTGCAAAATAAAAGTTCGCAAGGTAAACAAAAGAAAGATGAAAAGATCAGTTATTATGAGGCTATGACTCTTTTTTTGGTGTTTGATGCTAAGCCATCTACAGAACCTAGTTAAAGCACCAAAGGTGTCTGTCAGCTTAGAGGTGACTTGGATCGTGCATGCATTGAAAACTAAAGCATGAAATCTTTCAAGACAGAAAGTGAGATGGTGAAAGATCTGACAATGGTAAGAAAAAAAGGTAAAATCTACTTGAATTGAATCATTAAGGAAGAACATTACTGCTCAGGAACATGATTAGCGATAGCACAGCATCACTAATTGAACAAGATTGCATAAATTGAATGCAAGGATATGTCATGGCGGTTTTATCTTTCTTTCAATCATGAATGGAAAATTACCTTTGACGTGAAATTGGCACGAGTTTAACAATAAACAAGCATAACCAAACACAGAGTTCAACACTTCAACCAATTATGTTTCCCCAGTAATACAGACACAATTATAAAGGGCACATGTTAAAGGACAAGAGCATAAGAATGCTGAATACCATGGTACTTTAAATAATCTTCAGTCCAAATTTCTTGAACCGTGGAGTACCTCTACTTTCAAAACAGTATAATTTTCAATACGATGTTTTGAGACATTTCAAAACAGAAATTTTATTATTACACCACACATCTCTCGTACCAGAAATACATACCTGAGCAAGACCAGAAGTTGGATGGATATGAACACTTTGGGGGTTTTTCACAGTTTTATACGCTCCACTCTTTTGGAGCCTAGCAGAATGGGGAAAAAAGCCTGACAAGCAAAACAAAACATCAACAACCGAAAAAAATAAAAAAAAGACTTCAAAACTAGCAGCGAAACAAGAACTATATTTGCAGCAACCAGATGTTATAGCCTTTTTAATTCCTTCCAAGTCATTGGAATTGGATGTGGGTTCAATCTCCACTCTTTCCAACAAACCCTCCAGCTGGTCCCTGATGTCTCTTGCACGTTTCATACTCCTGACCTAACATATTATATGCACAAACAACAGGTCAGCTAAACATGACAAATCGGCATGTGTCAAAGGTATGACGCAGACACACATAACAATAACAAGTGCATGCACTTCATTTATTCGTGTACATTTAAACAAGATTACTAACAATACATGGTGCAAAACATTAACCTTTTGATATTAAACATACAAATAATTCCATTTCCAGGTCATTATTAATTTGATTTATTGATACATCATAAATAAAATTAAAACAGAGAGATATTTAAGAAGATATGTCTCCTAGTAAGTTGTAACATGATAGAAGTAACAGCCTTTAAAGTAAGCGTTTGCTCCAACAAGTAGACTCTTGATAAATGCTTCAATAATTTTTTGCCATTTCAAGTTCCATTGACATAAAATTTCTTCTATTTTCTGTCAAACTCCATGTACATCAATTATTGATTTAAAATAATGTAACATCAATTATTGATTTAAAATAATGTACTGTTGAGTGTTGAGTGCTGGCCAATGAGGAGTCGGTTCAGAATCCAATGAAAGCAATGAAAAAAGTGCACATCCACAAGGCAATCACTATTCATTGAGCATTTTAATTAGGAGAACCTCATATATATATATATATACACACACGATGAATTCACGTGATAGATTAACTTGTTTGCACAAATGAAGGTATTACAATTCTATTTGAACTTCAAAAACTTAAGGTGTTTTCAGTAGCATCAATTTGCATTGGTGTATTAAGTGTTTTATTAGGAAACACCATTCCTAGTTTTTTAAGAACTTGTATTAGACTAGTTTTGAACAAATTTAGGTACCAAGACAAAATATAAAATAAAAAAATCAAGGTATAACAGATAAAATGTCTTCGTACCTGGATGTAATTCTCATAACACCATTGGGTTGAGAAGTTGGTCTCTTTCCACGAATTATAAACCTGGCACAGCAAGCATCAAGATTCAGGGAACACAGTAAAGAATGAATAAAATTAAAGATTGAAGGCCCGAGCACCAAATATTTAAAATCAACATATGCCATGAGAATTCAAAATGGTTGGCCGTAAATAATGGACCCAAACGCTAAACTAAAGCAAAATACAAAAAACCAATCAAATCAACGATGCATTAAATGGCAGCACATTTAAACATTTAGTCTTGAACCCACAGGATGCATCCGCGTGCTGTAGTCTAGAAAAGAAAATACTTAAATCTCTTAAAGTAAAAATGATTGATATATAATCATGAAAAAAATGTCCATCAGAAGGTTTCAAACTATGAGTAGGACGAATGAGCCAGGAATGTGCTTACTGCAGCAGCAGATCCGTTGGGCCTGACATGTACTAACTGTGGTACAGTACCCAGGCTCTATAGTAAGACATCCTAGCCGAGATCAAGAATTAAAAGCCAACATCCTAAAAGCAGTCATTTGGCAAATGTGTTCAAGATGAACCAAGTGACTCTAACCACGTATGCAAAACTCTACATTGTGCCTATTGACAGACAAAAGATTATCACTGGTGGAAGTGTAACTAAGTCTGCATCAATAAGAGCATTATTGCATGATACTAAATCCCTTGTGCTTTAAAAATGAGATGTGTATCTTCACTTCACAATACTAAATACAAACAAAATAAGAACAAACCTTAAGTAAAGCAATATGGTCACCAACATTCCCAGTATGAAAATTCATCCTTGCATTGTCAGCATGTACTTGTTTGTCCTTCGGACGATAGAATATTGAGTTTCCAATAGATAACATAGCCGCAATTGAAATGATCTCTTCAGAACATTTATACTTGTTAGAGGCCACTATCATTTTGGAAAGCATTGGATCAACAGGAAATTCCGCCATGCGCCTACCTTGTGTAGTAAGTCCTCCAATTTTATTGAGCGCGCCAAGGGAATAAAGCAACTCTATTGCTGTAATCAATGCTTCGCTTGGGGGAGGGTCCATGAAATCAAAATGAATCAAGTCATGAATGCCAAGACTCTTGAGAGTAAGCACCACATTTGCCAAATTCGTTCTCTGTATCTCTGGAACAGTATTATCTTCCAAATCATTCTGATAATTGAAAGCGGTATATAAACGAAAACACTTTCCAGGGCCAGTTCGTCCTGAGCGACCAGCCCTTTGCAATGCAGATGCTTTGGAGATTGGACTGATAAGCAAAGATTCCATACCAGTCCGTGGGTTGTAAGACTTTATCTTACAGAACCCAGGATCAATCACATACCTTATCCCATCAATTGTCAATGATGTTTCAGCTATGTTTGTGGCTAGGACAACCTTCCTAGCACCTTCAGGAGTAGGTTCAAAAATTTTGGCTTGTAGCTCAGTAGGAAGGTTGGCATATATAGGACATATGATAAGCTCCGCAATTTTAGTTCCCAACCCACGCGTTCGGTGTCTCAATAACTCTTCTGCAGTTTCAATTTCTTCTTGGCCTGTGAGGAAGACTAGAATATCACCTGGTGGTTCCCTCACATGTATCTGAAGTGCAGCAACAATTGCGGCATCCAGATAATCAGCTTCTGGTGCTTTTGTATACAATATTTCGACAGGGAATCGTCTTCCAGGTATCTTAAAAATTGGAGCTGAATCAAAGTAATCACTGAACTTCTCGGCATCTAGAGTTGCACTTGAAATAAGTAGTTTTAAATCAGTTCGGAACCTCGCAATATCCTGTTTAAAACATCATTAGAACCTTAAGTTTTAAAATATATATGTATATAAACAAGTAAATAACCATTGCCAAATGTCTATAGATATTTCATTAGGGCCACATGCTTTTCTTATTTTCCTTGTTTAAATGCCCATTTAACTTTCAGAATCCAAATATTGCGAGTGTATTTTAAATTCCTTTCTTCGTGTGGGTTTTCAACGGCTATGATATCAAGTTGGTTATCATTAAATAAACAATCAAAAAAGCTCGTCCATCTCTCCTTAATGTCATTTTCTCATGTAAAATTTTTTTGATTTTTATCTTTAATACATCTCAAGTGACTTAGATATTACTTCTTTTTATCTCTTAATTTGGCAAGGCTATAGATGTATTTTTCAACAAAAGAAAATCTATTTGAGTCTTGTTATGTCCACTACAAAAAGTAATCAAATGTGACTCTCTTTTCCTAAAACTAGTAACTAAGACTAGATCGTATGCTGAAGCATATTCAAAGATGGATTCTCCTTCATTACTCGCCCCTACATGCTCATTCAAATCCCCTCCAATAAAAACCTTTTCATCGAAGGGTGACCCATGTCCATCCATATCATCCCAAAACTTGTGTTTGATGCTCTTATTTAATCCTATTGTGGTGCATAAGCATTGACTACGTTAATCTTTTCGTTGCCAATAAATAATTTAACCATGATCAATCTCTCACCACTTCGCTTAATTTCTATGGCTTTATTCATATAACTATATCCACATGAATCCCTACTCCATTGTTTGTTTGATCTATGCGTGTATTAACATAAACCCTGTATTTCCTATTTCCCTACTCAACTCTTTTCTCCTACTCATTTTGTTTCTTGAAGGCAAGCAATATTAACTCGCTTTCGAATCACAGTATCCACCAATTCCATTGACTTGCCTATCATTGTCTCTATGTTCCATGCCCTTAAAAGGATTTTTCTTCCCTATGTGTTTGTTTTCCTTTTCTATTTCATTTAAAAGATCTAGACTCCTTATTTATGGCTTTGTTTTGGAAAAGATTCTTTAACTACACCCATCCTTTGTGTGGAACTCTTGCCCATTTTTCTTCACATCCAAATGGCGATGCGAAACAAAACAATGCTCATTTAAAAATAATAATGGTAACAAACAAAAAATAGAATCAAGAGTAATCTACTAAAAAAGCTTCATTGACATCTAGTTTGGTAAAGCTTTGAACAACTAAAACTTTCGCAAGACCAAGAAGCAAAAACCACCCCTACCAATCATTGCATTCGTGCAACAATTTGGACTTGCTAGTAGTTCACTTGGGCCCAAGTCTGAATCTTTTAACTTTCCGAGAGGTATCTCTTGTAGGGTGGGGTGTTTCCCCAATTGAATAATCTTATACACCATAATATCAAAAAAAGGAAAGAAAGAAAAACCACCCCTAATAGGATTCATATGACAACTCTTTGTGAGGCCGCTCTCATTCCTCATTCATCAATTACAAAGAGTATAACTCCAACATCTATTACCAAAATGGTGAGTATACCAAAAAAAACAATGGCACGAGGAAGAATAGCAATGCACTACTTTTAGTGATTATAACTTCTTATCTTCTCTTTTTTTAGTTTTTCCGTATCTAAAAGTCCTTTATCTTATAAATTTTAGAATATCAAAAATTTAATGAATTTGAATATAACTCTATTTCATATAAATCTAAAGTTAATTGTAGTTTAAGAAATTATTTGAGTGTTCTATCACAAAATGAACAAATCACAAATTAACATTGTGCAAGTCTTTACTCTTTATATATCTGAAAGGCACATTAGTACTAATGTTCTCAAGGCGGTTTTGTCCCACCTAAACTAGGCATGGCCTAGCCAGAGGAGTCGCGCAGAGAGTAAAGAGAGACGGTGAGGGATGAATCGAATACTGCGAGGGAGGATTAGGGTTTAGTTTGCGTCTTTTTATAAAATAATTTTGATATTTACAATGAGCTCCCTAAAACTTATATAAAATTATTTTCAGGCCCACGCAAGAGGACACTCACACTCGCCCAAGGCACCGCCTAAACAACACTTATTAGTACAACTATTGAATTATGAATAGAATATGTATGACAATGTGATGCGATTTGCAAACAAAGGGAAAAGAATTGAAGGAAATAGGTATGAGATTTGAAATAATTTGAGTGCTATCACTACTTTTTCAAAACAATTTGGGAATAATATAGAAAGGTAAAAGATTCATTATCAAAAAACATAAATGGCCTTCGATGTGAAAGCCCTCATTGCCTAGACATGTGACAAATCAGCCAAGGAATATCGTCATTGAGCTTGACATTGAAATAAACCTTATAGTTGCACATCAAGGGGAGGAAGCCAATTGTAAACAATGTAGTTGTTTCTCGACAGCCAATAAATAAAGGAGGAAAGAACTCTAAAATTGAAGGACACTAGAGCTGATTTTGAGTCTTGACCATTCACTACAAGGAAACCCTTATAGTAGAAGATCGGTTGAACAACTATCGTCAAGCAAACCTATGATTAAGAATGGGATCAACCTATTCATAAGCCTAGTCATCAATCCAGTTATTTTCCTTCCTTCACTTTACCAAGCTAAATACTAAGCAAGGACTTACTTCAGCTGGCATCATACTAGTGCAACTCACACCCTACGACATTAAATTGTGATGGGTTGCGGCTCAATCAGACACTTCTTGAATTGGTTTTGTGCAGTTTTTTTTTGCATGAATAAATTATAATTACATCTTGCATCAATCTCTGTAGGAAACATTTGTACGCAACTTATTATATTAACTAAGAAGTTCATGACCTATAAAATTTTCAGAAAAGTTCAGGAAGTTGATAATTACCTTAACAAGACCAAATAAAATATCTGTCGAGAGTGTTCTTTCATGAGCTTCATCCACCATTAGTACACTGAATATGTGCAAAATGAGGTATCAGCATGATGGGAAACCAATGTAGTGCAACATTGAACAAATATTTACAACTTCACCAACCTGTAGCTTGCCAAATCAGGTTCACCAAGGAATTCTCTCAACAACATTCCATCTGTCATATATTTTAAAATTGTCTTTTCTGACGTGCAATCTTCAAAACGAATGGAATAACCAACCTAGAAGTACATACAAATACAATAATAACCTCAGTCACTTGTATTTATTACATATATAGAAAGACACTGGACATTCGTTTCACGCTTCAAAAAAGCCTCAAGCCCCATGATCCACATTATAAGCTTAGCCTTGAGGCACAATGACATTTAAGCCTCATCTCAAAATAGAAGTTGCTTTTCTCCTGTTACAACACTTCTCACTAAAACAAATTCCTTGCCAGCGATTGTTCGAAAATTATGTTATAATAGCGTCATTTTTCTTCTAAGAATTAAATCTCTTTCACTAAGTAGAAAAATAATAAATTGAAATCTCATCTCTAAAGGCCAACAATATTCATATCAACCTTTTATCTTGACCATTTAAGTCTCTAGAAGGTTGTATTTGACTAAAATAATAAATATAAATAGGAAGATGATAATCTAACGTTCTAGGAGACATATTTGCCACACAATAGTTTAGATTTGATTGAGATGTATGACCCACAAACTCCAAGGGAATCTACACCATTATATAGCAAATGTATGTACCAAAAGAATATCAGAAAATCATTTTCCATATAAATATTTGTATATAAAAGTGTACAAGTATATAAAAGTGTACAAACATCAACAATCTACAAAAATATTAGACAAACGTGTTGATGACTCGAAGCAAAAGATTTAATTGCAACTCACATCAAGGACACATTAAAATATTGCAACAAGACGGTAAAAACAAAACACTTGTGCAATAAAAATTGCTAGTATATTGTTTTAATTTTTAGTTCTTAACAGTTGAATACTTGGGAAGTTGGACCATATATAGTAAGGTTACCAAGGATAAAATCTTCCTCTTATATAACCTCCAGCACTTAAATTCAAAATTAATTTGATGAATTCTAATTTGACGCAAGGAAATTTGTTTTTTTTTTTTTTTTTGAAGAGAAATCAAAATTTCATTAATCATTCATGGTTTAATACAGGACCAGATATAAAATCAAGTACATTGATTCGCTAATCCTATTTGTGCAAACAAACTACCATTAATTTGACTGATTGCTCTCTACAACGTTGAAACTCATGAAAACACGCAAAAGTACTAGAACCACAAAACGAATAACAAAACTTCCCAACAAGGAGAAGAAAAATCAAAGACTTCCAACGAGGGAAGAAAACTATCTATAAAGTAAAAACTAAAGACAGATCAATCCAGCGCGCCGCACAAATTCACGCAACACTCAAGTTTCATAGGCACATTAACTCATGTTGTTTACAATATTTCCTATTGTTTCTCTTTTAATGCTTGAACTTAAGTTTCCTATATTCAATTTTGATAGTTGTTTTAGAGGAAAATTCAATTTTGATAGGTTTACTCTTTTAGGATATTGTTTCTTTCTTTTTGTGAGGCAATTTATTAAAATTCATTCTTCATACATGGAATTCATTTATACCCATGCACATTGTCTATATTTTTTTTTAATTCTTTAGGAACATCATCAAACACAAATGTACATTAATTGTATTTCTGATACTTTTTTTTTTTTGTAAAGATTTTGTTCACATTTAATACTTAATTCGGTATTCGATGGAAGTTTGTAAGATTTGTTTACATTTAATTCTCAATTTGGTGCTTCTAAAATTCTAATTAATTAGTGGGATTTCAGTGCATAAAAGATTTTAGGAGCTTTTTGTAAGAAAATTATATGGGTTTTCATATCCTCAAGGTCCATGATGCCTCCCATTGCACAAGCAGAACAACTCAATAATGCATCACATGTTTCACACTTTGGTACAAACTATAAAGCTATGTTGCATAATAAAAAAAGGTCAATCAACTACAACAACAACAACATAGCTTCAATCCCAAATTAATTGGGGTCGGCTACATGAATTAAACTCTTTCATTGTGCTCGAATTCGTGCAATAGACAGTGAGCATTCCAAACCATTCAAATCCCTCATAATTAATACGTCCCAAGTTAACTTTGGTCTATCCCTACCCCGTCGAATTTCTTCAGTTTTTATTGAGTCAAGGTTTCTAGTGGAGGGATTTGTAGGTCGTCTTTGCAGGTGACCAAACCACAACAACTGCCCTTCCCTAATCTTTGTGTCAATTGGTGCTACTCCTACTTGTATTTGAATTTATGTATTTTTTATTCTATCTTTACAAGTTTTACGACACATCCATGTAAACATTCTCATTTTTGCTACGTTCATTTGATTTAGTTTTGTTGCTTTACAGCTCAACATTCACTTCCATAGAGCACAACAAGCCTAATTGTGGTCTTATAAAATTCTCATTTTAACTTGGTAGGCATATTTATGTGACATATCACACATGTTGCACACCATTTCTCTCATCCAACTTGAATTCTATGTGTGACATCATTCTCAATATTGCCATCATTTTGTATGATTGATCCTAGATATCTAAAGTGGTTCACCTTAGGAACTTCTACTTCCCCTGATTTTACCACTCCATCATCTCGATGTCTAGTATTTCTAAACTCACAATGCATGTATTCGGTCTTTGTCTTACTCAACTTAAACCCTTTAGATTCTAATGTATTTCTCCAAAGTTCTAATTTCCTATTCACTCAATCTCTTGTTTCGTCCACTAAAACAATATCATCTGCAAATAACATACACCGTGGTATATCATTTGAATATGCTTAGTTAGTTCACTCATAACTAGAGTAAAGAGATATGGGCTTAAACCCGATCTTGACGTAATCCTATCATAATGGAAATTTTTTGGTAGTTCCTCCAAAGAGATATGGGCTTAAATCGTGCCTTACTGGTTTTTTTAGAAAATGCGCACTAAGGCTTAAGCCTCGGTGCACTTCAATGAGGCCTTACATACTGAGCGCAATGAGGCTTAAGCCTCACTTAGGGAAGCCTTTTTTAATGCTTTTTGTATGTTTTGTTTTATTTAAAGTATATTTTATCTACAAAAATGTCATTTGACTTATCTTTTAACTTAAAGCATAATGCCCTATAAGCCAAAAAGCCCTTTAAAAATCATTTCTCATCTTCTTCACTTCGGCGCTTCACGAGACCACCACGCTAGTGAGGGTTTTGGCGGGTTTAGGCGACTTCTTCAATAACTTTTACTTCTTTTTACATTGTTGCTATCCAACAAATATCTGTGTTGTTGTGACAGTCACAACAACAATTTGTGTTGCTGTCCAACAACAACAGATCGTTGCAGTCCAGCAGCAACACAACGATTTGTGTAGCTGACCAACAACAATCGAAGTATGATAACAACCATATCATTGGGTGGTGGTCTTTGTTTAATGTTGCTAATCTGTTATTTTTATGCTAAACTTTGTATGTATATGATCATGTCTTTCATAAATCATTAGGTTCATCACTAGTTTGAAGTTTAAACATTACTTTTATTTTTGTCAAATTATGAATCATAAATGTTTTAGATTATTAGGTAATTTACGGCTCAACTTTGCATGTTGTAACACTTTGGTCACTAAACTCAACTTTGTAACAAAAAAAATCATCTAACTTTTTAAAATATTTCAATAAAGTCACTTCGGTCTTTTTCCGGTAACAAAGAATGATGTGGCACTTGTGTGGCGCTTACATGGCATTAAAAGTTTAGAAATGATATTAATTGGCCTCGACATTTATACTTTCACATTTCCATGTCCATCTAACCGTCCTAATTGATTGTGTCACAAACGATGTCACGACACTCTTGACACAATTAAGAAACACAAACAGGGGGTTAAAAAACAAATCTTGAACAACTTCAACAAAGAAGATGTCATGGATTCTTCATTTTTTTTTTATTTTAGGTTCTTTTTATTTGTGGTGGTGGAAGCCCTAAGCCAATGGAGGCCCTCGTGCGGTTGTACGTCGCATTAACGTTGCAATTTGTTGGGGCTTTTAATCAATTGATGATGTTGATGATGGCATGATGAATACTCTATCAGATTTGGGTGCAATATATGCATTTGGGTAAGGAATTAGAGGAGGCAATGATGAGGAAGGTGATGTGGCGGAGGGAGGTTGATTCGGGAGTAAGGGATGGCAGAGAGTGGAGTTGGGCGACAAGATGGGAGGGTTGAGGAGGGAAGAGAGGTTGCAGGGAGAAGTTGGTGTTGTTCAAATCCTTTTTTTTTCCTTGAATTCACGATTTCTCCTTTTTTTGTTTTCGAATCCACTGTTTGTGTATTCTTAATTGTGTTGGGAGTGTTGTGACACACTAAATTAGGACGGTTAGATAAACATGTAGATGTGAAAGTACAAATGTCGAGGCCAAGTAATATCCTTTTTAAATTTTTAATGCTACGTAAGCACCACGCAAGCACCACATGGTTCTTCGTTGTTGGCAAAAAGACCGAAGTGACTTTATTGAAATATTTTAAAAAGTTAAATTATTTTTTTGTTACAAAGTTGAGTTTAGTGACCAAAGTGTTCCAAACATGCAAAGTTGGGTGACCATGTGTGAAATTAACCCGATAATTTACATTTTCATTACAAGATTTTATATGGATATTTATTTGCAAATAAACATTGTTAATAGCATGTTAGATATAGTTGCATTTGAGTGATAAAGTACGCGAAATTTGTTTACTTTACTTCTTTTTATTTTATAAAGTACTATTATTTGTTTCCAATAGTTGCATTTGTAAATGTATCATGTTCATAGAATTATTGATAATATTTTGCATGTGTTTTGAAAAAAATATTGAGGCTTACGCCGCACTTCTCTCAAAGAGAACGCCTTAGTAATGCCTTATAACATTTAAGCATTGACTATAAATACTATATGAAGATCCTTTTTCTTTTCTTTATATTTTTCCATCAATCTTCTTACAAGGAAAATCACCTCCATAGTTGACCTTCCAGACATGAAGCCAAATTGATTATCTGATATTGTTGTTTCTCTTCTTAGCTTATTGTCAATTCCTCGGTAGTTTGAACAACTTTGAATGTCTCCCCTGTTTTTGAATATTAGTACAAGTGTGCTTCTTCTCCAATCTAATGGCGTCTGTTTTAATTTTAAAACTTTGTTGAAAAGTTTTGTTAAAAAAAAGTTTAATCAACTAAAAATTTATTTTTAAATAGTCTTCACTTCTATAGCCACCCTCGAGATAATGAGTTCACTCGCAACAACATAAAATCAACGACGTACAAGCCCAAACCCAATGCTAGGAGATTTCCTAAAAAAACTTAAAATACATGGATACATTGTACCTCGTGACCAAGTTTAGTCCCCATCTCTTGGGAAACGCGAGCAGCCACACTCATAGCAGCAACTCGGCGAGGCTGGGTACATCCAACCTGTAGAAGTAGGAGAAGTCACAACAAAATTCAGCAAATGATCTCTAATAAGATAAGAAAAGCATAAAGAATCGCCCAAGAATTATAACCAATTAAAAAATTATGCATTGAATGGTAAGGGATGTAAATCAGAGAAAAAATTTGCAAATCACAAATTGTGCTTTTTAAGAATATAAAAATTATATCGAATGTAGTGAAAAAATATTTAACCACCACATTCAAATGTTAAAAGCTCTCAAATGCATTCACACTGCAAATACCATCAACGTGAGAGCACAATGCAATAATTCTTGAAGAGTTGTGGTTTGAACACCCATCTCCTATACTTATATTATGAAAATACTTAAAAAAAATCATATGATGCACAAATGCTGGGGCAAACGAACATAATGAGCCACGTGAATAAATTTTTTTGTTCTTCCTCCATCCATGTTAACGTTAGTTTTAGGTCTACTTTCAACATTCATTCACATAGTTTCCGCTTCAGTTAGTCAGATATGCTTAGCAAAAAAGATAAAGATAAATTTTTAGCCCTTAATTGAGACATAACATTGCACAGAAATAAAAAGAAGAGACGTCCAATCTCATGGCATGCATTGATCAGTCTAAAAACAAGTAGAGGCACACCAGTTCTTTTGGCTAGTGGTTGTGATACAATGTAACTGTAACGCCCCAAATTTCAAATCTAGTAATATTTCCTAGTGTCGGGGGTATTTTGGTAAATATACATGGTTTTAGTGTATTATTGCATGTATTATGTGTTAATTTGTAGACACAAGTAGTTAAGTAGGCCAAAGTAAGCATAAAACACCTAATTGGTTTGTTTAAATGAACTAAGTAACACATACTAACATTTTGGTAATTAAATGGAAGAACATAAGTATGGATTAAAGGATGACCATTGAGATGGTCTTAGAACTTAAATGAGATGGTAAAGATCAAGGGTGGAGATGAATGCTCTCAAACTAGTTTTATAACCTAGGTATAAATACTCCTTATAACTTTGTAGTCACTTCTTGTCTATCCAAACTAAATAACAAGTGAGAGGAGAGACAACCCTAGGAGACTAGTAGAGGAGGTGGAGGGAACCAACATCAACACTCACTCAAGCTAGGTTAGAATCCTAAACTAGTTCGTTAAGCTTGAACTTATTATTGAAAATGGAATGTAATTTTCGGATTTAATGTTAAGCTAAGGTTTCAAGCTTGATTTCCAAAAGATTTACACACTCATCGTCAATTTGATCATTACTATGGATGCTTGTATGGGTTTGGGATTCATTTTCATGTTTTCGCCCCAAATCTTGATGAATACGTCTTTGTTGTAAATCTTTGGTTTATCTTTATGGTTTTAGTGTCAAATAGTTTCTTATTGTGTTTTTCCACACTTTGTAAGTTGGTATGAGCTTGTGAAGCTTTGAACTCAACTTTTGGTTTGATCGGATTTCAAATTGGTTATTCTTGGTGATTTCGCTTGAATCTATGTGGAACTTAAGTTTTAAATGCGACTCAAACTTGATTTACTCAATTTTGATCGAAGTTATGTTAAGTTGAGTAAACTCATTTTCTTGGCATACAATGTGTTTGAAAAAATGTCTAAAAGAGAGTTTACTCGTTTTTTCAAGTTTTGCAAATGATCTTAAAAATAGATGAACTCTAAAGGCTGGATGAAAGGTCTAAGAGACAACTTTACGTGTTTTAAATATTTTTTAAATCATTTGGTTCTCTTTTATTCTAAGAACTAAATAGGATGAAATCTCATATATTTCAAGTTTTAAAAGAATTGAACAACTTATCTCACATGAGCAAGTTAATGATGATGTATAAACCTAAATTAAAGTAGATGCACGAGGAAGATCAGATAAAAACTTCTCAGGGCTAGGATTGGATTAGAGTAGCAGCGCTTTGAGGTAAGTAGGGTTTGCTTTATTTTCAATCATGTCATGCAATTAGATATGCTAGGATTTAGGGTAGTGAATGGTTGATATCTTGCTTGGAATCAAATTGGATCATATCTTGTTGTACCACTTTATCTTGACCTTTGAGCTCTTTATCTTGTGAATGTCTGGGAATTGATATGCTATGAATGATTGTAAATGGTACCTCGGACTGGAGAGCCGGTGACCATCGGTAATCCTCTCCGCTATTAAATGATTCCTTGAAGGCCACTAGATGGTAGGTGGGATCATAATGATGCTTAGACACTCAACTATGAGGCACGATCATAATTGATACCTTTGAAGTTGGTTGGCTGTCACATCACAAAGCTTATATTTGGTTTTCACTTCGTTAACTCTATGGCATTCATATTTCATTGTTATCTTGTTAATATATCTTGTTCGGGCTTTACTTTATTGTGTCGAGAATATTAACATAATTATTAGGATTGTTATTTAGTATATTTATTTTATTTGAATTAGAAGTAATTAGCTGTATAATAGGTTTTTAATAGCATTTACTCGTAAATCAATTAGGATCAATTAGGATTAATTAGGATCAATTAGTTGCTAATTTTATGTAAAGCATTTACTCTGTAAATCAATTAGGATTAATTAGGATCAATTAGTTGCTAATTTTATGTAAAACATTTACTCTGTAATTTTCTATTTAAACACGCCAAAATGGTGAATAAAAATTATTCCATTCTGTCATTCTTTTCTGACTTTATGGTATCAGAGCCTAAATGGCTAAACCCTCTGATGATACCTCTGGTATCGATTCTATGAGCTCTATTCACTCACCCTCAATTCCCTTAACCACTGAATCTTTCCAAAACCTTTCCATCACTTCTCACAAGCTGAATGGAAACAATTTCCTACAGTGGTCCCAATCGGTGAAACTGTTCATTCGAGCCGTGGAAAATTCGACTATCTTACAGTACCAATGCGAGACCCACTGAGAAAGATGAAGGTTCGCAAAATGGGAGGCGAGAGAGAATTCGATGATCATGTCTTGGCTCATAAATTCTATGGACTCGAGTATAGGAAGAACCTATCTCTTCCTACCTACGGCTCATGACATTGGACTCGTCGTGAACGAGACTTATTCGATCTCGGGAATTCAGACAGTGGTTTGAGCTAAAAACTCGGCTATGGAGGCTAAAACAAGGTGAGAAAACTGTCACTCAATATTATACCGACTTAAAAACCTTATGGCAAGAGGTAGATATGTTCGGCGATTATGAGTGGGCGTGCGAAGGACAGTGGCTTTGTTTCGAGAAAATGGTGGAAAAAGAACGTGTCTTCGAATTCCTCGTCGGCCTTAATAAGGAATTAGATGAAGTGAGAGGACGCATTCTTGGTCATGATCCACTACCGAGTACTAGAGAAGTCTTTGCCGAGGTCGAGGAAGAGAGGAGAGCGGCGGGAGACCGTCATGCTCGGAGGACACTCACCGGCTCTCCCACCGAGCCTTCGCCCCCGTTCTCTAGTCACCACCACGCCGCAACGACCGACGCAACGATAAAGACCGCCAATCTGCGAGCATTGCAACAAGCCAGGGCATGTTAAGGCCAAATGTTGGAAGTTGCATGGAAAGCCAGCCGAGAACCCATCTAACCAGGAATCCTCGTGATTCAAAGGGTTTTCATGCCTCATCCGAAGACACTTCCAAAGAGCCGAAATCGCCTCGAGACGTCCGCTTCAAAGAAAGAACAGCTAGAGCAATTGTATCAACTAATGAGTTCTCATTCAATTGTATCCAACACTCCTAACTCATCATCCTACATTGCCTCTTCTTCTTTAGCTCAAAAAGGTACTTACCCTACAACTTTCACAAAGGCTCAAAATTAAACCCTTGGATCATAGATTCAGGGCAACCGATCATATGACCGGTAGTTCCTCCATATTCTCTTCATATTATCCTTTATCCGGAAATTTGAAAGTTAAAATTGCCGATGGTTCTCTAACCTCTGTTCTTTGGAAAAGGCTCTATTATTATGTCTCCATCTCTTACATTACTAAATGTCCCGCATGTTCCAAAGATTTCTTGCAATCTCATCTCTCGTTAGTTGTATTATTCATGATTGCAAATGTATTGCTACAATAACATTTCTTTGGATTTGAATTTCAGGACCCTTGTTCTGGGAAGATGATTGGCAATGCTAAGGAAGTTGATGGACTCTATCACTTGGTCTCGAAAATCCTTCGATGAACAAGTTCGAAACCAAGATGTTTTACTACCTTGTCTTGCGAGAATGACATAATGTTGTGGCATTATAGGTTAGACCATCCCAGTTTTAATTACTTGAAATATTTGTTTCCAAATCTTTTTAAAAATAAAGACATTTCATCTTTTTGTTGTGAAGTTTGTGAGTTGGCAAAACATCATAGATCTGTTTATCCTTCTTTGAAGTATATGCCATCAAAACCTTTTTCACTCGTGCATAGTGATATTTGGGGCCCTTCAAGGGTAAAAATTGCCTCAGTTCTAGATGGTTCATCACATTCATTGATGATCACACTAGAGTCACATGGATTTATCTTCTAAAGGAAAAATCCGAGGCCGCAAATGTTTTCAAAAAATTTCACTCTTTGATTAATACTCGTTTCATACTAATATTCAAGCTCTTAGAACCGATAATGGCCGAGAATATTTTAATGCAATCTTAGGTGATTTTTTGAAAGAAAAAGGAATTATTCATCACAGCTTCTTGCGTTGATACTCCCCAACAAAATGGAGTGGTGAGAGGAAAAATAGGCATTTATTAGAGGTGTCTAGTGGCGTTATTATTTGCAATGAATGTTCCTAATCGTTTTTGGAATGAAGCGCTCTTAATCTGCAGCTTATCTCGATTAATCGAATGCCTACAAGAGTTCTTAATTACATCACTCCTTTGCAAGCACTAAAGAATATGTTTCCGAAAATAGATCGTTCACTGATTTAAAACCTAAAATTTTTGGTTGCATTGCTTTTGTTCCTATACACGGCCATAATAGAGGAAAGCTTGATCCCCTGGCACATAAATGCATATTTCTTGGTTTTTCACCAACACAAAAAGGGTATAAATGTTTTGATCCTAAATCTGGAAAATATTACGTAAGTATGGATGTCACTTTTTTTGAAAAACAACCTTTTTTTGAAAAAAACTCAATTCCGGGGGAGAATGATTCTGAACTGAGTTTTTGGGAACAAATATCTTTGCCAAAATCGGTTGAAAATAGTTCAGTGGAATCAATTATTTCTGTAACTAATCCTAGGATTTCACAACCTATAAATTCACAACCTCGTGAGACCCAGGCAGAAAACAACTTGGAACCACCTACTGAACTTCGTGTTTATTCTAAAAGGAGGACTCAACCAAGTAATATTCCACCAGCTCCCGAGGTGGGCCAATCATCGGACTCGACCGAGGTCCAAGGTACGACTGCTCTCTCTCCTACTTCTCTTCCAAATTTAGAACCTTCTACAGATTTCTTTGAACCCATAGCCTTACGCAAAGGTGTCAGATCATGTACCACAAAACATCCAATATCCAATTTCATATCTTATCATAAGCTCTCACCGATTTCAAAGCCTTTTCCACCAGATTATGGATGATGAACTACCTAAGTCGATACATGAAGCTCTAGAGGTTCCGAGATGGAGAGAGGCGGTCTTTGAGGAGTTGAAGGCCCTGAAGAAGAATGACACGTGGGATCTTACCTCTTTACCCGAAGGAAAAAAATGTGTAGGTAGCAAGTGGGTGTTTACCATAAAATACCATGCTGATGGCTCGGTTGAGAGATACAAGGCTCGACTCGTAGCACGAGGCTTCACTCGACATACGACCTTGACTACGAGGAAACCTTCGCTCCCTGTGGCCAAACTAAACACCGTACGTGTTCTTCTCTCGTTAGCCGCTAACTGGATTGGCCTCTCGTACGCTTTGATGTGAAGAACGCGTTCTTAAACGGCGAGCTAGAGGAGGAGGTGTATATGGAAGCTCCACCAAAGCTTTGATGAGCTAAAGAAGGATGGCGAGTATGTAAGCTAAAGAAATCCATATATGGATTGAAACAATCTCCGAGGGCATGGTTCGAAAGATTCACGAGAACTGTGAAACAATGTGGTTACACTCAAGCTCATTCAGATCACACGATGTTCTACAAACACAATCATGGTAAAATTGCTATTTTAATTGTGTATGTAGATGACATTGTGATGACAGGAGATGACATAGTAGAGTTGGAGTCACTGAAGAACTTCTTATCCAACCAGTTTGAAGTCAAAGATCTAGGATAGCTCAAATATTTTCTTGGAATGGAGGTGGCTAGATCCTCAAAAGGAATAGTTATCTCACAAAGAAAATATGTTCTTGATCTCTTGAAAGAGACTGGATTACTCGGATGTAAACCAGTGGCAACTCCTGTCGATCCGAATCAGAAACTCGAAAAAGAAGATGGTGCTGAGGCTGTGGACAAGAACCGGTATCAGAAGCTGGTGGGGAAGCTAATTTATTTGGCGCATACAAGGCCAGATATTGCGTTTGCAGTAAGCTTGGTTAGTCAGTTTATGCATTGTCCATCAGAAAAACACTACAAGGCCGTACATCGAATTCTTCATTACTTGAAAGGAAGCCCAGGGTAAAGGAATTATGTTTTCAAAGAATGGGAGCCGAAGAGTGGAGATCTTCACGGACGCGGATGGGGCGGAAGTTCTACAGACAGGAGATCTACCACCGCTATTGCTCCTTTGTCTGGGGCAACTTAGTTACTTGGAGGAGCAAGAAACAACCAGTTGTTTCTCGAAGATCTTGAGTCCGAGTTCGAGCTATGGCTCAAGGAGTATGTGAGTTGTTATGCCTTCGGAAGATCTTAGAGGAGCCGAAGGTTGAAGGAGATAAACCGATGAGGTTGTCTTGCGACAACAAATCGGCAATCAATATTGCTCGAATCGTGCAAAGATGACCGGACAAAACATGTCGAAATAGATCGACATTTCATCAAGGAGAAACCGGAAAACGGCGATATCTCGCATACCGTTTGTTCCATCATCCGAGCAGCTACTCACGATGTTCTTACTAAGGGACTTTTTACCGATAAGTTCGAAGGGTTTCTATCCAAGTCGGGAATGATCGATATCTATTCTCCAAACTGAGGAGGGTGTCGAGAATATTAACATAATTATTAGGATTGTTATTTAGTATATTTATTTTATTTGAATTAGAAGTAATTAGCTGTATAATAGGTTTTTAATAGCATTTACTTTGTAAATCAATTAGGATCAATTAGGATTAATTAGGATCAATTAGTTGCTAATTTTATGTAAAGCATTTACTCTGTAAATCAATTAGGATTAATTAGGATCAATTAGTTGCTAATTTTATGTAAAGCATTTACTCTGTAATTTTCTATTTAAACACGCCAAAATGGCTGAATAAAAATTATTCCATTCTGTCATTCTTTTCTGACTTTATATTGTATCTTGCATTTTATATTATGCTCGTTTATATTTTCACTTCATGCCCGGAATGATAGTAGGAATTGTTTAATAACCTTGCTCATGCTAGTTATTACGCATTAGGTATTACTTGGATGATTGAGGGTAAAACAGGCTTTTGCTTTACTGAGCCCGTTGGATCATAGCTCACCCCACTTCTTCCCCCTCCAGGTATCTCAGCTTCTGACAGGACAAAGGGAAGGACAAGGTTTTAGCATGTAAGCTATTTTCTTGTTTGCAAGGAAGTTTGTAGGAATTAATCAAATAGGTAGGTCTATTACAAAATTATTAGTATTGGTAATTTTCGGCAAACACGTCTAACTTTGATGATGCTCTTGTTTTTTTATTCATAGACCATGCCATCTAAAATGAGCTACGTGTGTGTATATATATATATATATATATATATATATATATATATATATATATATATATATATACTGCAGTGGGAACTTAAAGAAGTTACCATAGCATGAGAACTACTATTTTAGTTCCAAAATTTGAATGCATTAATTGTACATTTAATGCACAACATCAAACACCATTGGATCTTCATCCAATGGTTAACAAATAAACTTCCCAAAACCTAAGTATAATAAAGTGATTGCAAGCGTCGCCTAAGCGTTTTTGGCTCAAAATGCCTAGGCGAGCAGTGGACTTTTTAACTGTTTTATTTATTTTTTTTTTTTTAAGTTCAGGAAGGTGAAAATAATTTTAGAAACTAAAATGTGTTTGATAATTGATAATTGATAATTGATGGCACTTATGCATCATTTGAAATTATTGTCTTTAGTTAGTACTTTTTAAGGTGAATATTGAATATTATGGTCAATGAATAGTAGTACTAATAGATACTCATAGAAAAGGGCTAATAAATAGCTTTGGTGGAATCGCCTTGGTGCTTGCAATCCTTGGTACAACATTCTAGAAATCCCAACCCTCCATCTTCAATTATTATTCACAAAGCTATTCCACCAACTAGTGATTCCTTCGATGACAAATAACCAAGGTATATCCATATTTCTGCCTTTTCATCCTCAGTGGCTGAATCGTAGGGGTCCTCCGATCTCATTGCCTGAGTCGCACAGGAC
This sequence comes from Stephania japonica, assembly GCA_039657345.1. Classification (NCBI taxonomy): domain Eukaryota; kingdom Viridiplantae; phylum Streptophyta; class Magnoliopsida; order Ranunculales; family Menispermaceae; genus Stephania; species Stephania japonica. The sequence continues at coordinate 32,175,236 of CM077561.1, forward strand.
CTCTGATCTCATTGCTTGAGTCGCAGGGGTTCTTCAACTTCTTTTTTCAGTTTTATTTTTTTCTTTTTGTAATTTGAAAGTCTTTTCTTATCATCATTTTTAGATTATTTTTTTATATAAAATCAAAGTCCTCTTTATATTTGAAAAAATAGAAATTCGGATGAATCACAAATTATTTTTCATTTTCAAATTGAATGTTAGTAATTGTTTGAAGTCGACAATTGAATGAATATTTAGCTCTTAAATGTTGATGAAATATTCTAAGAATATGTTCTTGTTCTAACTTACAGTTACGATGAGTTTGATGAATGGTTGTGTGTGATTTACATTTATAACTGATAAACATGGTTGCATTCACGTGAAGAGTTTTTCAGCAACTAGCATTATATTTCAAACATAAACACCACCATCATCACAACAAAAACAACAATGACAACAATAACAACAACCTCAAAGCCGGCTATATGAATAACAATGGTTAATATTGGAGAGGAGCATACAAATAAAAATATAAAAATTCAATATCCTTTACTGAAAGAGTCGTACCTTCCCTTGTTTTGTGTACCCAGCTTCATGAAGATATTGGGGAATTTGTGTTGTCTTGCCAGATCCAGTTTCTCCAACAATTACTAGTACCTATACAAGTAGCAATGTATTAAAAAAAGATATAGAAGTCTTACCTAACACAGTGGTAGGAAATAGTATTCATTAGGAAATAGAAAATTTAAATCATCATCTCCAATAACCATGGCGCTCACGGTTGAGCGAATTCTTTAACAAGGTAGAGTAAGAACCTGGTGATCTTGCACTGCCTGGAGAAGTTCTTCTCTATACAGATAGATAGGCAAAGTTGTTCTCTCATCCTGGAAAAAAGCATTTGTTAAACTCAATAATACAGTCTAGTTCTAAGAATAGTGGCGAGAAGAAAAATAAACATCTCTAAGTAACATAACAATGTGTACAGTGGATTACTCTATCTCAGAGTTGATGATCAAGTGAAATGGGAGATGGGGAATGGAACATCATACCAATAAATGTTTAGAGTAAAACCTAGCAACAATAGTTAGAATTCAAGTTCAAACTATGCAACTAAAAGGTGAATATGTACAGCAGTTTTACAGAATCAAATCAAAAGGTAAAAGTAAGACCAAACTTCATATAGTAATAATGATTGTTATTTTCCAACTACCATTGTCACAAAAACAATTATGATTGGCACAAAGCATAACGTAAGCAACACATACTAAAATTGTTTCCAACAAAAAAAGAAGATCCAATCAAACCCAATATAATGAAAACACCATTTTGTCAAGCTCCAATACAATAAATGAACAAGTTAAAAAACAAATACATATTGAAGAGAAAACACAACAATTAGGGAAAGCAGAACATGCCTGAAGTTTTTGTTGCATTGACTTCTCTTGGAAGCCTTCGGTCAGCTCATGCGACACTTCGCCTTCATCCTTCAAAGGAAGAAAAAAACGGAATTGAGTATTTGATAAAAAAAGTAATTGACCAACAATCTTTAACAATGGATTTCTTAGAGAAAAAGAAAATAGATTTTTTTCATTTTCCAAGAAAAAAAATAATTAGTTTGCACGAAGAAGAAGCAGCAGCAGCAGCAACCATAGCTAAAAACAAACCAACATAAGATGATTATCTTTTACATACATTGACGCCGCCAATAACTGACTCCTTGATGAAGTCAATCTGGTCCTCAAACACATACCTGCACATTGAAGGTTTAATTGAGTAGGTATCAAGTATCCATACAAAAAAAAAAAAAAAAGAAAAGAAACATTTTTTTAAAGAAGGATAGAGAAAAGAAACATAAGCAAATTACGTTATATTTGTATGCAAACAATCACACATTTAGCAAGTTATATTAGTATGTGGATTGTGAAGGAATAATACAATCATCAATCCTGTCCCTTTTTGTTTTTCTGAACCAAACTTACTGATAGTCATCAGCAATCTGATTTTTGTTTTTTGAACCAAACTTCAAGGTGGCCTTTCCTACAAGAAGACGAGATAATAATTCAAATGTTAAACAGTAAAATCACATTCACTTCACTCTTAAGAAACTAGCAAAAATAGAATGAGAAAAACATCAGCAAGAAGTTGAATTTACCAATTTGATGATCTTCCCATGCCTCCTGTTCTGCAAATGGATTCATTTTTTCCACAGAATTTGGATCCCTACATTAAGAGGGTAAGTATTAAATGCAAACCAAAAAAAAAAGTGTAGAGAACAGAACCTTTTGCCCCACCCCATACAAGCCGAAAAGTTAGGAAGAATTGTAATTTGAGAAAGTATTAGTAATTCTGAAGACCTTTAAAACCTCACCTATATCGCTCCAGTGCTGCAGCAAATCTTCTGTCTTGATTTACACCCCCTTCCTGATCATAAGCTTCAGGCATCCTATACTGCAGTATTAAGAACTTCAGGATATTAATACCACAAATTACAATATGTAGAATCAAAAGAAAAATATGCACCCACCAAAAATAATGCATCAACAACTTTCACACATTTTCTACTTTCAAAAATCAACTAAGTCGAATATTAGATACACTTCTCTTCAACCAACATAGATTGGCAATTTAACTTCATTTCAACCTTGTCCTTTGAAATTTATAGAATTTTTGAGAATCCAAATTACGATAGAGATATTTAACGAAACTGTTATCTTCAAGAATTATAGACTAATGACCTAAAAAAGAATTATAGACTAAACAATTTTATATAATTTTTGATAAAATGCATTTCCTCTAAAACATGATACAACTTTAAAGATTAATTAATTAAAACAAATAAGAACAAAGAAAAAAAAAATTAATCTAGCTAGTCTTGTAGACTTGGAGGTTTTGATGCTTGAACAAAGTGTACACATGCCAGGAAGATGACTTGTGCATTGGTGGTTGAGAGAGACTACAAGGGTGTGCCAACAACTCGTTGTTGTTGGTGGTAAACTTGGCGATTGAAAGAGTTCGTCAAAAACATGTGAGACTAGCAGAGGGTGAAGGGAGGTGAATGAAAGAGAGGGAAGGCAATTGAGGTATTGTGAAGAATGAGGTCTCCCAGTGAAAATGGAGTTAAACGGTCCTACTTGCACTCAATATATATTCCCTTATTTTCTTTGTAATATATTAAAGGGGGCATTAGGGCCTAATTGCCCAAATTGCCTATACCTAGACCCGACCCTAATTTCAATCATGACAGTTATTTTCATCCGATTTAGCCCAAATTTTAAAAATCTTTGTCCCAACCCCTTTTTTCCAAGTTGGACAGAAATTGACACCCCTCAATACAAGTAGCCTATTGGCTTTAGCTTCAAAATTAAGACATTGTTAGTGATTCTACAACTAAGCCTTGAACAAATTATATCAAGCAAAACAAGATAGTAGACACCTCAAAAGACAACCTACAAATGCCCCACTAGAAAACTTGGGACAATGGAAATTGAACAAATTCAACGAGGTAGGGGTAAACTTAAGCTAACTTGGGATGCATTAATTAGGAAGGATTGAATGATTTGGAAAGCACACCATCAACTACACTAAATCGAGCATAATGGAAAAGTTTGATCCATGTAACTGTTGGGATATATATAATCCCACATTGGAAATATAATAAGAGTTGGTATGATATATAAGTGGTGTAATTGATCTTGGCACAAGTCAATTGGTTTTGTGCAAGATGGGCTCCAACCCCACATGGGTGCGTGTGTGGTCCAATACTCCCGAGCCCATGGATTTCTATATGGTATCAGAGCGGAATGATCCCGAGCTCGTATTTGATGACCTAGTTGGACTAGCGGTGGAGACTAGACCCGTTTGTGAACCTAGAGCCTCTGAGAGTAGGCCTAGGCATGTTTGTACAAACCTCTAAGAGTAGGTTTGTGTTTGACAAGTGACAACTGGTCCAGACCCAGTTGCACTTGAGGGGGAGTGTTGGAATATATAATCTCATATTGAAAATATATCGCACCGATGAGTGTGGTGGAGTGGTGTTGGGGTTGTACAAGGGTATGTTCTCAGCCTGGGCCTCTCGTGTTCAAATCTTGGCTCTCACATTGAAGCCATTATTTGCCAGTTTCTCCCGACTAATGAGTGTGGTGCCACCGACTTAGCCCCATGGGATTAGTTGTACCTGAAGGGTGTGGATACCCATGGTTATAAAAAAAAAAATGAAAATATAATAAGAGTTGGTGTGGTATATAGGTGGTGTAGATTGGATCTTAGCACAAGCCAATTGGTTTTGTGCAAGATGAGCTCCAACTACATTTGTATACTCACATGTGTGCGTGCGTGGCCTAACACTCTCTGAGCCCATGGATTTCTATATAGACAATCATAGACGATCCCAATTACTTTGGGATTGTTGTTGACATTGTTCTACTGACCCCAACGGGCCCCGCCACATAAAAAAATACCTTTTATAGAAGTATAAACAAATACATTTCATAAACTCAACTTCATAAAGTGTGAGATATAGCCTTTTAGTTTTAGGTATGAGCACTAAGGTGGAGAGCTACATTTAATCGTGCCTCGAACTAGAAAAAACATAAGGACCTCGCTTCCAATTTAACTTTTATATCCAAGCAAAAGTATTGTTGGGCGGTAAAGCAACAAAAATACATAAAATGAACGTAGCAGAAATGAGGATGCTTAGTGGATGCGGTAAAACTCGTAAAGATAGAATAAGAAATACAGAAATCCAAAGACAAGTAGGAGTAGCACCAATTGACTTAAATATTAGGAAAAGGCGATTGCGATGGTTTGGTCACCTGCAAAAATGGCCTACAGATGCCCACACTAGAAAACTTGACTTAATAGAAACAAAAGAAATTCGATGAGGTACGGGTAAACCGAAGTTAACTTGGGATGCATTGATTAGGAGGGATTTGAATGGTTTAGAAAATAACCATCAATTGCACTAAATCGAGCACAATAGAATAGTTTGATCCATGTAGTGGACCTCAATTAATTTGGGACTGAGGCTATGCTGTTGTTGTTGTACCCAAGCAAAAGTAATGAACCATGGACATCGAAACACACAAAACCAAACTTGACCTCCCTCCATCTCTTATCATACGTGTTAAGACAATTCCAAAGTAATATTATAGGATACCAAAATCAATTGATTGATTTGATAGTTCACAACGATTACAAGAACACAAAAGTAAACTCAGAGAAGAGTCTTAAAACTCTCTCGACCCAAACTCCTAAGAGTTCCCCAAATTACATTCAAATTTCAAGATTCCCTTCTCTACCTTACAACTTCTATTTATACTACTAACTCACAATTCAAAACACACTAACATCATTGAAATAAACTCTCTGACTCTATTTACTCACACATATAGTATTGTTGTAACCTTTTTATCTAATTAGGGCCTTATCATTACTCCCCTCTTTAAAAATACAACTTGTCCTCAAGGTGGCAAAGAGTCGATTGGTTAGCCAGGATCATGTAGCCTTGTGAGGAGCGCAGTTGAAGCTAACACAAAAGAAGACCAAGGTATAACCTAGAGCAATCGCAACCATGAAATGATGCCTATCAACCCCTTGGCAGCTGAAGAATAACACCCTTCATCATCAGGATCTGAAGTAGCAATGTAGACAAAGAAAACAACCCAATTCGCACACACATGCTATATTGTTCCACGACTTGTCATTGACCATCTCAAGTGCAACTTTAGAATACCCAATTCGCACACACCTTCCCATAACAACATTGTGAGTGAAACCACAATTTGTAGATGTAAGAATAGGAGAACAATTCAAAGGCCAAATGCATGCAATAAAGAAATGTGTGTTTATCCAATCACAAGAAAAATGCAGCTCAACATCCCCTGTAGTGGAGTCCCTTGTACTAGGGCTGAGATTGGTCTTCAACGATGGCGCAAAACCAATAGCAAAGAAGGAGCCAGGGAAAGCACAAGAATTGCGATGTTCGAACTGAAATTTCAACAAAGGAAGCATAGGAAAATGGACACAAAGATGTGGCATAAATTGTATATCCCAACGAAAACACCCATAAGACAAGGTGCCACAACCAACCAGAGACAACTCCAAATAACACTTGAAGTAGTAGTTCATAATGCAAACTGCAGCAACAGAAACTAACACAACAAGATGGCTCTCTTGCAGTGGAACAAAACCATCATTAACACACATCCATAGAGCACATAATTGAATATCCTCCACATTGTTGACCGGAAGAAGACCTAAAATTGAAATTGAAGCATGTAGCACGAGGCCTACCTCCACATTGTTGTCCAATACACCATCCTTGTCGAAGGCATCACATGTGATTGAGGACGAAATCTAGTGGAATGATGGCAAGGAGGCATTCATTCGAAACATGAAGCAGAGAAGGAATGCAAACTCGATGAAGGTGGAAGGTAAAACAAGAAACGATAGATGATTCTCCAACTATGTGGCAAGCCATACAAGTAAAATGTGTTGAACACTGAAACCATCGATGACTCCGACACTGACCTCGAGAACAATCGAGTGGCCAAAGATGGAACACACAAAGCTCTGCATCATGTACGTGAACATAGAGTGTTTGACTGGTACATAGATGAGGTGTCATTCCACTCACCATCAGATCACTTTGATTCTCCCATTGTTCATATCTTGCCCTCTTTATAAACTCTAGTGGGAAGCCTAGATGCAAAAGAGAAGTACAAGACTCACCATGCCCAATGCAAACAACACGACAAACAAAGGAGGAAGTAACACGAAGTTGGTGAGAAATTTTTACGACGACAAGGGCGGAGGCTAGGGAGGGGGATCAACATTCAATAGACGCTTTACACTGATCACCATAATCCTTGACTGCATGACCTGAGTTTCCAACACACCAAACTGAGAATTGATTGGGACAAGCTGTGACGCTTCCAAATTCACGATCGCATGAATAGGAAGAAAGTAGGGAAGACCTCTGTCAAAGTCGAATACAAAATCAGTGATAACGATTACTTGTTTTGATGAAGATGGCGGTGGTCAAGGTGGTGGATCTAAGGCATCATCACTCAAAACCTCCATGAGAACAGTCAAATCTGATGGATTTGTGGTTGTACTGATAACCTTAGAAGAAGCTATAAAAACATCTATTAGCTAAAAAGGACACGAAGGCATCCCGGGATGCTGATCTTAGGCAGCGAAGTGGCATCCACTCTTCATGGAGATTCCATCCAGTGTTGCTAACAACCTCTCATCCAATAACACCAAGGTCGGATCAAAATCAATCTGCAACTTCTTAGGCACTGCTGGATCTGGATCACCACTGCTTCGCCACTTCTCAAGCACTGCAGGATCTGGAGGATCTAGATCACCATCGCTCCGCCAAGCATTACTAGATCTGGTGGATCTGGAGATTGCATGTTGTAAAACTCTCGGATCAACTATATCAAGCCGTGGATCTCTTATAGCGGATCACCAACTGCCGCCTCCAACCTACTTACAGTGGTCGCCAACGCTAGGATCTTCTGCAACTCCACCGGATCTGTTGCATCTGCTCTTCCAAGGATCCAATGTGCTCTTCCATCCTCAACGACATGGATTTATGCTATGATACCATGGACATGGATTTATGCTCTGATACCATGGATAGGATACCAATATTGATTGATTGATTTGATAGTTCACAACGATTACAAGAACACAAAAGTAACCCTCGAGAAGAGTCTTAAAACTCTCTCAACCCAAACTCCTAAGAGTTCCCCAAATTACATTCAAATTTCAAGATTCCCTTCTCTACCTTACAACTTCTATTTATTACTACTAATTCACAATTCAAAACACACTAAGATCATTGAAACAAACTCTCTGACTCTCTTTACTCACACCTATAGTATTGTTGTAACCTTTTTATCTAATTGGGGCCTTATCATAATACCTAGAGTATTTCAAAAAAAAAGTAATACCAAGAGGTTTTTGCAATATAAAGTAATAATTGAAGTTATAAAAGGATAATGACACTCTAACCGTAGGGAAGGCCCTTGCAAAGGGATTGGTGTACTAGTGTTTTGCATCCAAGTTTTCACATAATTGCCAACGCCAAAAGTCAATATGATCTTTTATGCATAATGTAAGAGAATACCATAAAGTTTCGGGAGTTAAGCATAAATGCTAAGGGAGTAGTATAAGAAAATAATGGCCCGTTTGGTTCAAGAATTAGTGAAGCATTTATCACTTGATTACTTGACACAAGTGATAGGTTAACTAATTCTTTGTTCGTTTCCATGCCCATTGTGTTAGGTAAGATTTATTTTTGGATTGTTATGCCCTTTCCCAACTGTCTTCATCCTCCCAATTCCACCCACACCAATAACAGTCTCCACCTCTTATTCCATAAAGTCAGAACATCAAATGAACTGAACCAACAAACACCACCACCAGTCCATCTCTGCTCTTTCCTTGTCATATATATTTTCAAACAAACCCCAACAACACCGCCACCATCACAACAACACAACACCAACACCAACAACGTCTTCGGCTCCGCAAACACACCTCCCTCTCCCACCTCTTCTCCACACGCTCATCTCTCCTCTTCATCTGGAAAAAACCCAATCAATCTCAAAATCTCCCAAACCCTACTTTGCAATCTCTTCCCCAAATTCAAATCCTCCACAACAATGTACCCTCCCCCACAAAACCCCAATTCCTTCCAATCCCCCCAATCCCTCTTAGACTGGCTCAAACCCCGCCTCCCTCACCGCCTGGGGCGCCACTCCCGGCACCACGAACATCCACAACCTCTAGCTCGAGCTCTCCCAAGGAGAGACCTTGTTGGTCGACACAACCACTCCAATTCGAAGAAGATGATGTTGAAGATGAAGGTACAAATGTAATTTTGTTTACTTGAGTTGGGCTTATCTAATGATAAGGGGACCCTGTCATTTGGTAGGCATGAGTGTAAGGGCTTTGGTAACACCGTGTCTTAGTTAGCACTCCAATCAAACACCAGTCTTACAGCTAAGCCTAGGTTTAGCTAAGCTAACACTCTAACCAAATAGGCCATAAGGAATATATAGAACACTTAAACTAAGATCTACTTAAAAGTTTTTTTTGTCATTTGCTAAACTAAAGGCTTTGCATCATGCAGAGGTCAACACCTAAACCTATCTGAAATTTATGCTCAACTAATAGAATTGATAAAATTAAATTGGACGACTACGATATAAATCCAACAGCTTGGTCTGCTTTGGAGTTGACAGTCTCGATTAGAACTGATCTACAGATGAATATTTGAAACTGCTCACATTATCTTAGCAACATATTGAACGGAATGTATTATGAGTTTCAGTCATTTACGGAAAAACAATAAAACACATAACTGCTTCAATTGCCAACAAACTTATGGCATTTGATGGTTGTGTAGGACGGTAATGCAATAGTCAAAAAGTAAATAGTCACAATTCGTAGACTATAATAATTAGAGTTTCGTAATTATCGAAAACATACAATCACGACCAAGCTCAAAATTCAAACATATACCCACATGATCACACATGTTCAAGACAAGACAAGTTCATGATATCCAATAACCAAATAACGGAACACAAAACTCAATTCAGAGGAAGTAGCATTCACCTCATTAACATTATCCACATCGTTTGACCTCTCCTTGACAAGCTCATATAATTGCCTTTTATACCTGAAATAATAATGAGAAAACTGTCAGTCATGTATATAGAAAAGCAAGTTGTATAATACGCCTCGAAAAATAACTAAGCATATATGAACCTATTGAACATACAACAACAAAGTCTCAGTACCCAATTAGTTGGTGTCGGCTACATAGATCCAACATTTCCATTCTACTCGATTTAATGTAGTAGACGATGCGAAGAAATGATTAATATCTCTAAAATTCTAAATTACATCCTTTTTCAATATTTTCTATATTATTAAAATACTTTTTTTTTGAAAAAATATATTAAAATACTATTAAATTAAGAAGACCTAAAAAAACTATGGAAACACCTAATTAAGAACTTCTACAAGAATATGGAAATCCCTAACTTAAGAATCCAAACAAAAAACCGTAATTTCAACCACATAGCAGTTGACAAAGCTACTTTTTCTGATTGCTTGTTGATTCTAACATTCTTTATTGCCTGCTCTATGTCATTTTATAGGGGTAAACAACTTTCATTATTAACTATGTGCTTAGAATACTAAACGGAAACAATTCCCCAATGGTTATCTTTGTTTTAAGAGAATATTCTATTAGCTTCTTGACTCCTTCAATGCAAATCCCTTACTCATCGATTTCGTATTCTTCTCATAATGCCACAACACTTATGATCAAAAAAATTTTGTTTGTTCATCGATTCCAGACAGATGGTTTTGCCATATCACACAGATTTACGCATATGCCAAGCTGTTTGAAGAACCAACCCAGCAAGCAAACTAAAATATACCACACAGACTCCTTGCCATGAAACATTGAGGTCCTCCCAAAATGTGTTTCAATTCTAAACCCAAATCTCATCCTCAATATGTGTTGAGGATCCCAATACGTATCCAAATTTCCCACCATGTATGGATGCATCCCAATCTGTGTAGTCGCCTATAGGTGATGTATGTTAAGAAATTGTGTGAGAATCATTTTTTATTATTATGTGAAAAAGAAAAATATAATTCGCTATAATTGAACATCTATAGCAGCAAGATTTGGACTAGTAATAACAATAATATGTCCATTGATAAATAATAATAATAATAATAATAATAACAGTAGCAATGATGATGATACTTAAAGGATAAGTAACCATATAAACTAGGTGAAATACCTACACAACAAAAAAGAAATCCAATTACCTTTGTTCACGATATTCTGCATCTGTCAACTGCACTCCTTCAAATAAATATTCCTCATCTATTATGTCATCCCTGACAACAGTACCAACAGTTGTAAAATAATGTGGGATAATACCCTAGTTTCCCAGTAAGACAAAAAGAAAGATGAAACAAAAGAGACAACGAGTGAGATTTATGTTTTTCAATGAGAGAGAAAGTTGGATCAAAATTCTGTCGTACCTCAGCTCTTCCATTTTCTTTTGCTCTCTTTTCTTTAAATACTCTCGTCTTGATACCTTTCTGCGAATCAAGTAAGAGGACATCAAAAGATATGCTTTGCATGGATCAAGTAAAGCAAGAAAATCCACAAAAGCGGTTACGATTTGTTATAGATCTCAGCTGTGATAACACGGACACCAAAAACAGAATACAAACAGCTGCAGACAACATGAGTCATGAAAGACCTTCAACCTAATACTAAGAGACTTGAGGGAAACCTGTTCCCAACTTATGCAAGAATTCCGCTGAATTTATGAATGGCCAGACAAAAAAAAAGCAACAACTTTGTGGGTGTGCGTCAGAGACGAATAGAGAGAGAGTACAAAAGACCTAGATACTAATGATGAAGCCCACAATGCAAAAGAATCTCCAGTGAGATGGATTAGGCATCACTGCCGAAGGCAAGGTTGGGTGTGTTCGACTCATGTTGAAGTCATGTGTTATTAAGTTGGTTTTTTATCTAAAAAAAAAAAATATGATGATGCTCACAAGTCACAATCATCTCTCGCATCGATCAAAACTTTCTTGCTCCAGTGCAAACACTTCATGAAGGGATAAAATGAAGACGAAGCCAAATCACCTTTAACAAGCAGAATAGCCAAGGAAACCAAGTTCCTCCACACTTCCATGACTATGCCATAGCACAAATGTTTACCCAAGCATATAAAGAAGAGTCTCAAATGGATATGGTGAATTTTAATTTTGAGATCTTGTTTTCCTTTACTTTTAAGTTCTAATAAAGAAAAAAAAAAAAAGAAAGACAAGCAATTGAGAAAACAAAGGTGGCTCAAACATTACTGCATGAATGGAAAAGAAGGAGGTTGCAAGAGAGAAGAAGATGAGACACAGACTAAATCAAAGAGCAGTTTAATTAGCAAAAATAGCAGTAGAGGTTGAAAACTTTATTCGCCGATTATTAGCCACAATGGAGGAAAAAAAAACTATTTGCTTAATCAAGAAATTGATTACAACTTGATTGGATCATCATTATTAATGATGGCAGGAAAAATAAAGCTAAAACTTAAAAATGGTTCATTCCAACCATGTACTGAAAATACAACAAATAACTAGAGTCTGAAATCTGAATCAACTTCCCACCTCAATTTCTACCGCTAAATTCAGCAAGTGCAATCCCGTATCTACCTTTTCAATTTACTAAATCGCCTTCTCAAAAACATCTTAAGTCTCTTAATTACTTTCTCTAAAAGTGCCATAGGACATAAGCCGTCCCATCATTGCTATTTGAATGCAATTCTTATTGAGAACATATCATGGATATCAATATACAACTAAAAGACTTTTTTCAACTCATCCAAACAGCTCAATAGATAGCACAACTGCAAATAAAACATAAATGGAGGAAAGTAGGATTTCAAGAATAAAAGAATAAACCTGAGAGCCCCAATCTCATCTTGTTCTAAAGCTTTAGATCTGCGTACCGCTTCCTCTAAAATATAGCAACCTATCAATGCACGCGACAGATTTTTTTTTTAAGAAAAAGAGTGAAGTATCAATTTCAAAATTTTTACCTTCCTCCTTCCGTGTCAATCTTGTATCTGTTAACTGCCAATAAAGGAAATACAAGTATAAATGGTCATCTTCCTTAACATTTGCAAAAATAAATAAATAAATAAATAATGGATATGCACAATCAAGCAACTAGTACAATAAATAGAGAAACATAAACAAAAGAGACTTTAGAAAAAATTATTAACTCTATGAACTGGAATCGCGATTGAGATTGAACAAGACAAGGCAGATTGACACACATGACAAGATAAGCAGACACTTCCACTTTAATTAGGGAATAGCATACATGGAGAACAAAAAGTAACAGATGAGGAAACTAGTAACAACACTTATTCATGTAAAAAGGCACAAAATTATTTTCAATTTTTATATGCACGACGTAAGCTAAAAATGAAATCAGAGTATTATTATACACTTAAAATTATAATAACAAGGAACACGTATATTTTGTTCTTTTTTTTTTGTATTTTTTAGAGGAAACTATAGTGGTATAGATAATTAATTATTCGATGACAAACTAAGGCTATGTTGTTGTTTTGTTGTTGTTGTTGTTGTTGTTGATGACGACAAACTAAGAACCTGAAGTCCTCACTTGACTGATTACAGAATGCACTCCAGATTCTATTAGTAGCTGAAAAGACAACTTAGGTAAGAACATGACTCCTTCTAGACCTTGTCCATTGATATCCATAGAAGGGCTTTGTAATAAATCATTGCACATGTATATATATCTCGTCAATCAAGATCTCGGATCATTGTTTCTCTCTCCTTATCCAATGTTTTTAAACTTGATAAAATCTATACATGCAAATATTTTTACGTCTTCCACAAAAGCAACCAGATTTAGGAATAAAATAAAAACTTCATTGTTCCCTGTGTTTGTTTTCATTTTCTCTTTCGTCTAAAAGACCTAGACTCCTTATTTATGGTTTTGATGAATCACATACCAGGTGGGAAATATGAGTTTTCCTATGAACAAAGGAACAAATAAGCATTTAAAAGAATTCTAATGTAAGATTCTAACTCAGATTTCAAACTTTTGAAAAAAAGAATTCCGCTAACATGTATGAGCAATTTAATCATTACACAAAAAACAAAAATATACAATCCATTTTACATGCCAAAAAGAGTAAGAAGAGCAACAGGTTATTGAGGAATGCATTTGAAGCCTAATTCAACTCTTACCTTCTTAGTTGCAGTTGCATCTCTATTTCTTATATTCCTCTCCAATTGCTCTCGCTCTTCTTGGTCACGTAATATAGCTTCCTCTGACTGCCAAAAAGAAAGAACATGTTCACAGATAAACAGTTAATCACGTACATCTCATTGAAATTGTTTAAAAGTTCATTGAACAAGGATTAAAAAGATTGGCTAGATGTATCAAAAAAAAAAGAACAAGATTGCCTAGGTACGACAGCTGAAGTACTAAAAGAATAAAACAAGAAAAAGCTCGAAACTGAATATTTACTAAACACACTTCTATACAAATAAGCAAACATGGTAACATGAGAAATAAAAAGTTTTTATGTGCTAATTTAATAATCGTAGCTTGATGAATTATCACAACAACCAAGCCTCACTTCTAAATTAGTTAAGACTTGGCTACATGGATTTGACACTTGCATCCAACTCCATTTAAAACAATTGATGATTTTGAAGAAAATTAGTTTGGGTTGGTTCTAAAAAAAATTAGACCCAAACTATTTGGTTTGGTTCATGTTTTAGGTCAAACCCGAATCAACCCAACCCTTGTACACCCCTATATGTGATTGACAGAAGTGAGCTTTCAAGTATAGAAATTTCATTTCAGATGCCACAGAAGCAATTATAATATTTTCCATCAAGGCTCAAGTCATCTTCATGCGTTCGTATACTCATTGACATTTTCCATATTAGTACCATGAAAAGAAAATTCAAAATACTAAATTAAATGGTAGCAAAAACGTCCGGCCATTTATGATGAATACAAATGTCAACCTCTAATAGGAGAGATGAAAGGATTACTAACTAAAGTACAGTTAAAGTACTCATTGTCAAATTATTTTGATAGCCACAAGATACAGTCATCAATAGGTTTAACAATCATACTGTGTAGGTTTCAAGTAGTGCTTATTATTAGTATACTGTCAACCTAGTATTTAACAATTATGCTGTATACAAGTACCTCGAAGTCTTCATCGTCATCCTCATCCCTAGAATTACGTTTTCTAACATTTCTTTTGTTTGTATGTTGTACTGTGACCTGCAACACACAATTAAATAAAACAAGAGAAAGAACTCACTAAACAAAATAAAGCACAGAGTTGAAACTTGACAAAGCCAACCCCATGAAGAAATAGTTAACCCTACTCCCTACAAAAGAAGGGACCATCTTACCTCATCATCTTCGTCATCCACGCTGTCAACTTTCTTCCGAAAACTCTTCCGTTTGGCGTGGGCGTTCTTCGAAACATGATGAGCCTCACCCTTGTCACCTCCACCATTATCATCTTCATCGTCAGCATCGATAATAGCATAGCTTTTTTGCTTGCGAACAAGTGTTGCTGCTTCCCGTTCCTCTTTCTGATAGCTCTGAGACACATGAACACGCCGAAAATAAGAATACGACAATTGGAGAAATTCTCTAATGTGCTGCGAAACTTGAAAATCAATAAGAAAACACAAATTAGAGAACCTACACTCAAACCAGCTACTTTATGAGGGACTCTAGCAAATATCTCTTGTGCAAACAAGCTTGCTTCTCTCGAAGCCGATAACTCAAACTCCGAAAGCTTTCCCATCAAATCAGCAGGCGAAGACGCCTGCTTTGCTGCATTGCAAGTCCAATTTCATATAAGCCCATCGCAAGAATCAAAACAAATTAAAATTGTAAAAAAAAACAATAAATTGCATAAGGTTTAGTACTAACTCAATCCAATAACGTATTTGACAACGGCGGGCTGTGAATATCCCAATAAAGACATCAACTGATCCGAAACCCATGTTCTGAGGTTGCTATCGTCCGCCATTGTAGTGTCGAGCAAAACTAGAGCAGAATTTGAATTTGGCAAACAAAATTAACTAATCAAGATGCAAAGACACCATTCCGAACTATACATTCACAGAAACAGATCATTAATGGTAAAGAAAACTGAGTTGTTAAAGTTGGATATACAAAACATACAGCAGAAACCCTAATCTGTACACCGTCGCGTTCACCGTTGCGTTCGCGTCGTTGCGTGATCACGCGAGGCTTGGCGACACCTGATTGGGAATCAAAACGCATCCAACACCTGTTCGATTCGATGTAGTAAATAGTCACCCATTAACTTTTGAGCGAAATGTCTGAAATGCCCTCAATTTAATAAATACAATAACAACATTGTCTCCCAAGCAAATTAATTGGGATTGGCTATATAGATCAAACTCTTCTATTGTGCTTGATTTAATGAGTTTTTCTCAAGTTAACTTCGGTGTACTCCTACTTCGTTGTATTTCTTTAGTTCTTATTAAGTCAAGTTTTCTAGTTGAAATATTTGTGGGTCGTCTTTGTAGATGACCAAACCATTGCAACCGTCATTCCATAATATTTGAGTTCCTCAATTTAATAAATAAATAAAAAGAAAAATGAGAATCTTGTTGTAAATGAAATGGATGTGGATGACTCTTCCTATTCAAACTATTTGTATTCCACCACTATGTATAAGTGGTTACACATTTACATCATGTAATTGTAACTTATGATCTTTGACATTCTTGTAATGGCCTATATAAAGAGCTCATATCTATGTAATGGATACACCAAGTTGAATGAAAACTTCTCATTCCAACTATCTCATTTTTTCTCTTCTCCTTTGTAGTAGTAGTTTGTAGTAGTAGAAGCTCTTAGTCTTCTATTTCATTCTCTAGTTCTTAGCAAGTCTCAATTCAATTCATAACACGTTATCAGCACGAGCTTGCTCTAGCATTAAGGAGATCTTGAAGTTCAATAAGCCTTGTTAAGGAGACAAAGCTAGGAAGGTATAACTTTTATGAGTTCGGTTTATTTCTATATTATCTTGGTTGCTTCACTTTTATATGCATACTTTATTTATATACTATGCATTATACCGTCACCGATTGCGAAAGTATGCTCTGTAGTTACATCTTGTTTGATCTTCTACATCAGAAATCAAAAGTCAATATGTGACATAACTAATTTTCTCGCTATACTACAAACGATTAATTATGCTCCATTCTTGATTTTTTTATATTGCAAATAGTGTTATGAGTTTGAGTTGATAGTGGGTAAGCCTTGTCCCCGGTAAAGCTAAACATTGAAAGGGAGAAGGGCTATCCCGTTCGAGGAGGCATAGTTTTTAAGTAGACTTCGTCTCACCACCCAACCTAGAGGTTGTCCCACCAACTCATACAAGTAGTATATTTTGCATATTAATAATCAAATTGTGAACATATATTTAATCGTATATTATTTATTTTTTTATAAAAGAGAAAAATTATTTATTCAATTTTTTGACATATTTTTAGACTATGGCAAACCTTCAAAAACTTGAATTTATTGTTCTTGATATCACTCGAAATAATTATTTGCCATGGCAACTGGATGCCGAGATACATCTCCAAGCTAAAGACTTAGGAGAAACTATTATAGAAGGAAATGAAACATCAATGCAAGACCGTGCGAAAGCATTGATATTCCTTCGCCATCATCTCCATGAAAGCTTGAAAAGTGAGTATCTCACTATAAAAGATCCTCTCACCTTGTGGTTAAGCTTGAAAGAGCGATATGATCACCAAAAGACGGTGATATTTCCAAAAGCTCAAAACGACTGGCTGAATCTTAGGCTGCAAGATTTCAAAACAGTCAGTAAGTATAACTCCACCATGGTTAATATTACCTCTCGTTTGAGGCTTTGTGGAGAAAATATATCTGATGAGGCAATGATGGAAAAAACATTCAGTACTTTTCATGCCTCGAATCTGTTGTTGCAACAGCAATATCGAGCGCGCCAATTTAAAAAGTACTCAGAATTAATTTCTTGTCTCATGGTGGCTGAACAAAATAACGAGCTTTTATTGAAGAACCACAACTCCCGTCCAACTAGTTCCATTTCAATTAATGAAGCAAATGCAGCATCCTATAATGACCATAAAAAGGGTCATGGAAAAAAAACCACGGACATAGAAATGGAAAATGATCAATCAGCAAAGATCGTGGCAAGCCCTATTCTAAATTTCGTGGCAATAAGTTCCAAAATAAATGGAATAAAAATGATGTTGTTCAGAATAAGGGGAAAAATATTGCTGAAAATGGGCATGCTCGTAATTGTGACTAACCATGTCACAGATGTGGTCTAAAAGGCCACTGGGCTCATGTATGCCGCACGCCTAAGCATTTTATTGATCTTTATCAAGCCTCCTTAAAGGAGAAAGGCAAAGCAGTTGAAATGAACTTCACTGTTAGAGATGGCTTGTCGGACATCAATTATATGGATGCCCCAAATTTTCATGATGATCCAAACACTAATCTCGATATTTTTAATAATCATATGTAACGATTTTAAATAATTCTATGTATTGATTTTTGTTATGCTTCTTAGTTATATGTACTAGTTTCTTATTATGAATGAAATATGACTCTTTTTCTAATTTGCCAAACATTATTTGTCTAGATGGATCAACAAATCATATGTTCAAATCATGAATCAAATAAGAAGCGATATATGTCTTGCTAATTGTGCTACAACGCACACAATCCTTAAAAACAAAGAATATTTTTCCAATTTGAACTTAGTTGAAGCTAATGTTCAAACAATATCTAGCATCTCCAATTTGATTAATGGCTCTGGAAGAGCAAATATTATATTGCCTAGGGGAACAACAATTCATGTTAACAATGCCTTATACTCTGAAAAATCTAGAAGAGATTTACTCAGCTTTAAAGATATTCGACAAAATGGATATCACATTGAAACCATGAACGAAAATAATAGAGAATTTCTCTATGTCATATTGGTTTCAAATGGAAAAAAATAAGTGTTAGAAAAATTCTCAGCTTTATCCTCTGAATTATATTTTACTCATATAAGGCATGTCGAAACGAATGTCTTCTTAAATAAGAAAATAAATGATCCAAAGACATTCATTTTATGGCATGACTGGCTTGGTCATCCAGGATCATCAATGATGCGAAGAATAATTAATAATTCGCATGGACATCCTTTAAGGAGTCACAAAATATTTTCAACTGATGATTATAATTGCGCTAGTTGTTCTCAAGGTAAATTGATAGTTAAATCATCCCAAGTAAAATTGTTGTGGAATCCCCAGTTTTCTTAGAACACATTCAGGGAGACATATGTGGACCTATTCATTCTCACTATGGACCATTTAGATATTTCATGGTTTTGATAGATGCATCAACTAGGTGGTCATATGTTTGTTTGCTTTCGATCCGTAATGTTGCATTTGCTAGACTTTTAGCGCAAATCATTAAGTTAAGAGCACAATTCCCTGACAACTCAATCAAGATCATTCGTCTTGATAATGCCGGGGAATTTCAATCTTAAGCATTTAAAAATTATTGCATGTCTATAGGAATTACCATTGAACATTCTGTTCCACATGTGCATACCCAAAATGGTTTGGAAGAATCTCTGATCAAACGCATTCAATTAATTGCCAGACCTTTAATCATGAGAACTAAGTTATCAACTTATGTTTGGGGACATGCAGTCCTTCATGCAGCATCTATCATTCGCTATAGGCCTACTACATATTATGAACATTCCTCCATGCAACTCATTTTAGGTCAACAACCAAATATTTTACGCTTAAAAATTTTTTGTTGTGCAGTGTATGTTCCTATACCATTTCTCAATAGAACTAAGATGGGTCCACAACGAAAACTTGGGATTTATGTTGGATTTAACTCATCGTCCATTATAAGATACCTTGAGCCCTTAATAGGAGATTTATTTACTGCACGTTTTGCTGATTGTCACTTTGATGAAGCAATTTTCCCACCATTAGGGGGAGACAAGAAGTCAATTCAAAAGGAATGACGCGAAATTGCTTGGAATACATCAACTTTATCACATTATGATCCACGGACAAATCAATGTGAACTTGAAGTTCAAAAGATCATTCATTTGCAACAAATAGCAAATCAATTACCAGATGCATTTAATGATGCAAAACAAGTGACAAAATCACATATTCCAGCTGTAAATGCTCATGCAAGAATTGATGTCTCTGTGCAACAAAATGCACAAAGACCAACGAAACGCTTAAAGCGTGGAAGACCGGTTGGTTCAAAGGATACAATTCCTCGAAAAAGGAAAACATGAGTAAAAATAAATACAAATCAAAATACTCCTGAGAAAGCACAAGAATCCTTTGATAAGGGTTTGTCAGAACAAGTTGATTCTGCTGAGAAACAACTTCCTCTAGAAAAATATGAAAAAGATGAAAGTAATGAGATCTCAATAAATTATTTAAACTCTGGTAAGATTTGGGATCGAAATGAAATTGTTCTTGATAATATATTTGCTTTCAATGTGTCATTTGAAATATGTGAAAATGATGATGATCCAGAACCACGATCAGTGGACGAATGTTAAAAAAAGACCTGATTGGCAAAAATGGCAAGATGCTATCCAAGCAGAGCTAAACTCATTAAGGAAACGAGAGGTTTTTGGACCAATTGTCCAAACGCCAGATGGTGTAAAACCTGTTGGATATAAATGAGTATTTGTATGAAAGATAAATGAAAAAAATGAAGTTATAAGGTACAAAGCAAGACTTGTAGCTCAAGGTTTCTCACAAAGACATGTCATCGATTATGAGGAAACATATTCTCCTGTTATAGATGCAATCACATTTCGGTTCTTGATAAGCCTTGCAGTCTTTGAAAGGCTTGATATGCGTTTAATGAATGTCGTTACAGCATATCTGTACGGATCTCTAGACGGTGAGATATATATGAAAATCCCTGATGGATTTGTAATATCCGATGAAATAAAATCAAAACCTTATAACATGCATTCTATAAAATTACAAAGGCCTTTGTACGGGTTGAAACAATCTGGACGAATGTGGTATAAACGTCTTAGTGATTATTTACTGAAAAAATGATATGTAAATAATCCGCTTTGCCCATGTGTCTTCATTAAAAGATCATCAATAGGATTTGTGATTATTGCTGTATATGTTGATGATTTAAATATAGTGGGAAACCACGACGACATCGTTAGAATATCCGAATATTTGAAAAAGGAATTCAAGATGAAAGAACTTAGAAAAACAAGACTTTGTCTTGGTTTGCAAATTGAACATTTTTCAAGTAGAGTATTTGTCCATCAATCAAATTATATTGAAAAATTATTAAAAAGATTTTATATGGACAAGGCACATCCATTGAGCTCTCCAATGGTTGACAGATCACTTGAAGTGGATAAGGATTCATTTCGATCTCATGAAAGTGATGAAGAGCTAATTTGTCCAGAGGTACTATATTTAAGTGCAATTGGTGCACTTATGTATCTTGCAAATTGTACAAGGCCTGATATTGCTTTTGCTGTCAACCTACTTGCAAGATATAACTCTTCACCAACTCGAAGACATTGGAATGGTGTTAAACACGTTTTTCGATATCTTCGAGGAACAAGTGATATGGGTTTATTTTACTCGAGAGTTGGTAAAATTGAATCTCCAAGGTTATGCTGATGTTGAATTTTTATCTGATCCCTACAAGGCCCGTTCTCAAGCGGGATATGTATTCACCTGTGGTAATACTGCTGTATCATGGAAGTCAGTAAAACAAACTATGGTTACTACTTCTTCCAATCATTCTGAAGTACTTGCAATTCATGAAGCAAGTCGTGAATGTGTTTGGTTGAGAAACATGATTGAACATATTCAAGAATCATGTGGATTGCCTTCAATAAAAGATTTTCCAACCATATTATATGAAGATAATGCAGCATGTATTGCACAATTAAGTGAAGGATTCATAAAAGGGGACAAAACAAAACACATTTCACCAAAATTCTTTTATGCGCATGAGCTTCAGAAGAATGGTGAAATTGATGTCAAGCAAATCCGATCGAGCGATAATCTTGTTGATTTATTCACAAAAGCCTTACCAACTACGACATTTAAAAGGCTTACATATAGTATTGATTTACGTAAACTTAAAGACATTGCAAGTAAATAAACTGAACAAGTTTCACCCATGTTCACATGAAGGGGAGTTATTGATTAGTGTATTGCACTCTTTTTCCCTTAGCTATGGTTTTATCCCATTGGGTTTTCTAGCATGGTTTTTAATGAGGCAATCTTAACAATATTATACCCATCTTAATATTTATGAGAATAATGTACTCTTTTTTCTTTTACTATATTTTTCCCACAAGGGTTTTTCTTAGTAAAAGTTTTAATGAGGCACAATCTCTTAGCAAGTGTCATCCAAGGGAGTGTTGTAAATGAAATGGATGTAAATGACTCTTCCTATTCAAACCATTTGTATTCCACCACTATGTGTGAGTGGTTAGTCATTTACATCATGTAATTGTAACTTATGATCTTTGACATTCTTGTAATGGCCTATATAAAGAGCTCACATCTATGTAATGGATACACTAAGTTGAATGAAAACTTCTCATTCCAACTATCTCATTTCTTCTCTTCTCCTTTGTAGTAGTAGAAGTTCTTAGTCTTCTATTTCATTCTTTAGTTCTTAGCAAATCTCAATTCAATTCACAACAAATTTAACACACTTTGGATGCATATTTTATTTTTTAGCCTATGTATAGTCTATTTATGATGTTTGTTAGATGTGGAGCCGTTTGAGGAGACAAAAAAAAAGTCATAAATGACTATAAATGCCTAAAAATCAAAATGCGTTGGATTATCATATTTTCAAATAAAAAAACACACGGCTTAATTAAAACAGGGCTTTTCTTCTCCATCTCGATCGATTCTCAATGCCCTTCACTCAATAGTTGGTGGAATCTCTCTCTCTCTCTCTCTCTCTCTCTCTCTCTCTCAATTGTGTGTGGGCCGATTTTCGAGATTACAACCCACACGCTCAATCGATCTTCTTTTGGTAAAATCCATTTTCCTTAATTTTATATGCCTAGGGTTCCGTTAGATTTTTCGAAATGACAGTTAGTTTTAATGCAGAGTTTCTTAGTCGGGACTTTAGATCCAATCGATCCATTTTCATGTAATGGATTGAACTATGGTTTTGATTGCGTTAATTAATTCAGCTTCTTGTCGACTGCCTTACTAGTGATGCGATTTGTGATTTGTTTTCTCACTTTGCTCTTCTTTCCATTTTTCATCCATGTTTCTAGTTGACATCTAGTTTTGTCCACATTTAGTAAACTAGACTAGATTGGGTTGAGATTTTTTTTGATAGACAATGATAATTGGACTGGATCGTAACTTCACTTCAATTCGATCCGATCTACTCTGTGTGCGCCCCTACTCCCAAAGCTACAAGGTTCACTTGGATTGCAATGTAGGCTGCCACATCATTTTTTGAGTGTTTCATTTTTGGAAGGGGTCCTATTGTCGCATTTCCTAGTTTCTAAAGTGATAGGGAAGAAAATTTTAATAAATAATGTTTGATGTTGGTGAAATGAGACTAAGGTGTTCAACTTTTATGAACAGGAACTAAGGTGCAGAGAAGATGCTGCTCGCAGTTCTCTTTTCCAACTCCGAGGGCAACATTTTGGTTGAACGGTATGCTCTAAACCTTTGCAATTTACACCTAAACATGTTTTAATCTTCAACAGATTGATTTGCAATCTATCGTCATTTTGCTCTCGTTAAGTCTCTAAATTTATTGATTAATTTCTCTGATTTAATTCTTCTCTGCATTTGATTTCAGCTTATAATTGATGTTGCCCTTAGATAGGGTGAACAAATTGTTAAAATAGGTGTTGTAATGATGATGGTTTGAGGAACTTCTCATAACCATTGGAGAAAAACTCCGACATTGCATTTCTATTCATTTACAAGTTATGGTAGTTGGGGAGGTGAATTGGGGCGCATAGTTTTTTCATTGGATTTTTGTTGTTTGGTTAAAGATATTTGACACCTTGGTCCACCATCTGGATAGTTTCTATGATGTTGAGTCTCTTTAGACATTCCTTGGGTATTTGTCCCATTTAAAGAATATATAAAGGGTGGGTATTAAATCCATATACTTTCTTGATCTTTTGCTAGTAAATCTTGTGTCTCCAATTGAGCCCAAACAGAACAACCTTTGCCAGAAATGTTGAAGGAGGAGATCATGAGTTGTTGGCCATGGGGGGTGTTGTGGTGGAAGAACTTTTCGATACGAGTTTTTGAAATAGCAAGTCAAGAGGCTTCTGCCCTAAAATGTTAGGATCTCTAGTTTTGGCAATTGTAATTTGAGGTGGGAGCAAGTGGTGGTAAGTGTCAAATAGTGAATGGTTAGTAGGTTTTGGGTAAGAATGGAGGCTTGAGCGTGGTGTTTTTATGGTGTGGTGCGGGGTTCAGGCTGGTAACAATGGTGGATTGGCCGTTGGTTGTTTCTTTAACCCTGTAAGGTTAAACAAAACATCTGGTATATTCTTTTGAATGCTTTTACAGAGTGAGAATGTTTGTACAGTCAAACCAGATTTAGAAAACAAGCCTTCAGACTTAATGTGAACAACATCTTGATAATAATGAATGTAGTCAGTCGATTTGGATGGAGCATATTCCTTCTTTTAGTGCTCCTTTTAGCTTGATCTGATGCTCACTATGTTATGGCCCCTCTCCTAATCTAGGCACAACCCGGCCATAATCTCGTAATTAAGCCCTAATTCGATCCGTAGGACTTAGCTACGTATTAGTCAGCCTTTTTAACCTATTTGCCAACTTGATCGCGTTCAGGATAAATAATACACTAACCCTACCAATTTCAATAACTTAGAGTTTAAAATATTTAGGAGTTAATCTTTAGTTAGCGGAAGTCTTAACATTTCAAATGAAAAATAATTTAATAATCCTAAGTGTGGAAATCAAGAATCACGATCACAATATATATATATATATATATATATATATGAACTATGTGGCGAAACATATAAACAGTGTGATAGTCAAAAGTCGGGGAACTAACGCTCTACCTAATATATACATCCCAACAGTATGAAAGACATAAGTAAGTGAAATATACAAAATATCAAAACCTACAGTCAGGCAATAGTAGGCAAGCTCAGAAGTAGTCACCAATCTTCTCCTTGCCGGGTCTATTACTTGACAGATTTGCACCCACCGTCATAAAAAGGATGGTGAGTACAAAAGTACAACAATAATTTCCAAATGACTTATTTACTTACATTTCCAAAATAAATGAACGGTATTTAAAAGCATAATGGTAGTCAAGGAAAGCTCTAAATAAACATGCTAGAAAATACTGGGAATTCAAATGAAACTGACACAGGTTAAGTAGTCTAATATAGGTCCGGTCGGCAGTGAGAACTATCACTTAACCTTTTCCACTATTTATATGGAGCTGTGCTCTACATATTATCATTTTCTAATAACCTCAAATGGCAGAGTTGTGAACTACGTGTATAAACCATCTATCATAAATGTGATGACCCCAAATTCCCCTATGCATTTGGATACGCTCGGCCTAGGCTTGTACAGGTTCCCAAGCCGGTACTCGTCGAACCTAGCGAGCCTAATCAGCCTCCAATCAATCAATTATACAATTTATGAAAGAGTTATTGCAAGTTTTTACTTAGCGGAAAGTAAATAAACTAAACATAAGGGAAATAACTCAGTTAAAGGGAAATTAGAAATCTATAATGTGGAAAGGCCCGAAATATTCATGTACAATCAAATGTGAAAGAGAGTAACGCATACACGATATTCAAATCAAAATGATCCCCGATTCAATAGTCAAAAACAATTATATAAAATGTCATACAATCAAGCAAAACATATGATGTACCTACACTTAGGTTTCCAAGTCCAGCCGCTCAGTCCTCACAGAAAGTCACCTAAGTAGGGCTCCTTGCCTCTACTGCACTCCGCTCTATCTGCACCCACCGTCACAAACTAGTCGGTGAGCAACTTGAGAAATCGAATGTAAAGCCAGAAGAAGATAACAATAATTCATGATGTATCAAGTAAAGCAGTCTAAATATCATGCGGTAATAGAAAGATAGGAATTTAAATAGATTAAGTGCATGATAAACAGACTAATAGATATCAATTGAAAGTCAAGTGTATTCTAAAGATTCAAAAGAGGCCCATAAGTGGTCTAAATCATAACATAACGGCGAAGACCTCGCGAGGTCTTCCCGGGCATCGACACAAGCAAAGGCACAACCATGATGGGAGGGCCACAAGCCCACCCACCCAGTACTCGGTGTCACACGGTCACTAAGGGTGGTCACACACTCCTATACAAGAGTGCCCGTGTTTTATCCCTCTAGTGCAGGTTCTAGTACTCTTGAGACGAAACACTTACGCCAAGAAACACACAACAAGGAATGGAATAAAATACCAATAATAGAGCATAACAAATCTGAATAGATGACAATGAATCACATGACATTTTCTTACCGGCTTACAAATCATACCTAAGCTTGTGACAAATGTACTTACCTGACTACTTGCAACCTGTAGACACTTTCGCGTCCCTAACGCGTATCCCCGAGTTTCTCGCTACCTGACAAGGTTGGAAACTCTAATTAATGGGTCGAGTCATTAACTAAACCCTAGTGTTTTCCCTAGTGTTTTAAGGACTCAAACAACTCGACAATTCGATAGGAAGACAAATACTCTCTCGGGTTTGAAAACCACAATTATAACCACGACTGCGATATCACAACATCGATAATCATAACGCATGTAAGCCTACTCATGAATTATAGGCTCGGCTCAGTCGTATGTGGGTCACGCCATAGCCTCGAGGACCGGCAGCATGACCACGACATCATAACCATTTCACCACATGTGAGCACAACATATACACCAAACCATAACCACACTCATCATGAACCCAAACCAATAACACGCGCATATACAAAACCAATATCGTACTCGACACATATATGTTCTCACGTATACATGAACTCAAATCACTTAATCATGTATTCATGTCGTGAGCTGTTCAATACATGAAAGAAACTCAACATAACATATTCTCGAGACATAGCCAATACCGAACACCAATCAAGACCGAAAACTATTGTAGCAACATGTTGATGTTGTTCGACATTGGGGAGGGGTCACCACGGCATTGGGTTGCCGGAAAACCCCTCAACCAGATCGTATACCCACCATACATACGATTACGAACTCGACGTCGAAATCACATGAAATGACAACAAAATAAAGAAAATTGATTAAACACCACAACTCTTCCCTACCTTCACTGTTATGGACCACTCCGGGGTTGCGAGACACCAGCATGTGTGTAGCGTGGTCCCCGTCAACCCCTGATCACGGTGGTCCAGCGGCGGCACTGCCCCTAGGGGCAGTTTCCGGCAAGACAGTGAGACGTTCAATTGAAGCAACACAACGAGACAATTTACAAGATTGCACCACAATTGCTGGTATATAGACCGCTCCGAGGATTGGGAAGCACCCACAGGTTCGTGAGAGTGTCCCCAACGTACCCCAGGTCATGACGGTCGGCGACGGTGGCGCAAGGCGGCGGAGCAGCGACCAACAGTCGACAGACACACAAGCCAAATCGCAAAATAGGGCATCGGACAATAGCTCGACCAGGTATGCATGTCTGCCATGATGGGGGTTCCTTAGGGTCGTAGGGACCCCGGTGAGGTACCGTGCAGCACCTCCAATGGTACTGGTCATGGTGGTTCCTC
Source organism: Stephania japonica (assembly GCA_039657345.1). Taxonomy (NCBI): domain Eukaryota; kingdom Viridiplantae; phylum Streptophyta; class Magnoliopsida; order Ranunculales; family Menispermaceae; genus Stephania; species Stephania japonica. The sequence continues at coordinate 32,202,712 of CM077561.1, forward strand.
CCACAGTCGACGGAGGTAGGACAGCGCAATACTAACCGAAAAATGTGTTTCAACAGTGCCTTACATCCGCGCGATTTAGGGAGACTCCGAGACTGCCGAGGCTCTGGGGGACCACCAGGTGTGACCTCGACCTGTCCCCGATCATCGTCACCCACGGCAGCGACGGCTAGACGCGCAACCAACTCCACAGCCGTGTACAGTTCGTACAAGAGAGAGAGAGAGAGTGACGGACCTCCAGCGACGGTCAAGGGCCGGTCACCAGGGGGAGGCTCGATTGTGTAAGAGAGAAGGATCGATGAGAGAGAATGGGATAGGGTGTGTGTGGTAGGATATGATGAATAGTGAATGGGAAAGTGGGGTGTGTCCTTTTTATAGACTTGTTCATCTCATCTCCTCACCCGCACGCATCTCGAGGCTGATCCAAGGGCTCTCCACCATTTGGCTGTCACTTTAATAATCCTATCCCATGGTTCGTTTGTTATGTAGTTATCAAACTCTCGTGTTCATACGACATTCCTCGGTTCGTCTTGCCTTGTTTCGACTCTCGAAATGCACGTAGTTTCACCTTGTCTCGTACAAATAATTATTTAAATTATACAAAAATTCATTTAATTGTATTTTTTAATTATGTTACACCTCCGTTTACTTAGGTGAAGCCTCACTCAGTCTAACAGTCGCCGAACGGTTCGAGACTCGTATAAGACTACAATACTAATACACACATCACAGAAACATAATATTACTTCAGTGTTGACTCCCAAAGTTTGAAATACTGTCTAATATCACGTAGCCAGGTCACGATCCTAATTACTGCAACACTAGTCGGGTTAAAATTGAGGGTTGTTACAATAAATCTCGCCGAACACCCCGGTTCATTATGTCGTGAGTTGCGCGAGTATTGTTGAGAGTGCTAACATCCCCGAGGTCTTGTGACTCCGCGAGCCACCCACTCTATAAATATGCAATTGACCCTAGATTCTAAAACTACTTTTAGACATCAAGAAATAACTCGGTAAAGGAATCCAAAAATGGAAATGCGACGAAGCACAAGAAACAAAGAATACAAGTTCATAATTAATTATTGTCTAGTCCTAATAGCATACTATTCATTTCAACTCTTTAATACTTAATGAAAAGAGACATGAGCAATGAAAGGCATCAAATAGATTTAACATAAGGAAATATCATGATGCCAAGCTTAACAAGAGAGAATAACAATAAATCATGATATCAAGAGTACAAGACACCCATTTACAGTCCTATAGATTGTCCAATAATAATAATTAGAAATGAAATGAAAGTAAATGGTTCGAGTGGGATTACTCACAATTCACGCAATTTCTTAGTCAATCCGACCTCCCGACACTCCGACTCACACACCCGAACTCTCGAGAATTTCTTTTAGTTCCTGAAGTTCATTTTATATCATTTTAATTGATTTAAAGCCATATTAAATGGATTTATAATATTTAACCAAAAATTATAATTTTATTTCAATTTTTTTTTGTGTGACATATTTTTCGAGTTGTATCGGGGTTTATATTTTTAGTTATATCGGGGTATCAAAAACACTCGAAAAGTCCCGAAACCATTTTTTCTACCTTTATCTCAATTTCTTATATTTTCTATAACTTTTTCCAATTTTCCTGAAATTTTCCAACTATTTTCCTTATTTTCCAGAAAATAATATATATAAATATAAAAAAAATATTTTTATTAATTTTTATTTTTATTTCTGGTCGGGTATGGTCAGACCCGACTCGATCCGGTCCTTGGCCTGGCCAGGCGTTGGGCCAGTCTTGCCCCATGGGCCGAGCCCAGCCCAAGGGGGTGCACACGTGTTTTTTTTTTTTTTTTTTCTTCTTCACTATTCTCTTCTCTTCTCTCTCCCAACTCATCTTCAACCTCAAGACCAAATCAAAACCACCTCAATCACAAAAAAATAAATCCAGATTTTCTAAAATTCAAAAATCACAAAAAAATACCCAAAATATTTGAAAATCCGAAATTCTCACTAAAGATCCCCACTAATCTGATTCAAACTATTAAGAACACTTGAATATAACTTGATATGAAAGAAAAACACTTTACAAACCGAAATCACAGTTCAAATTCGATTTTAACACAAAATCCACATTTTAACGCATTTTAATGGAAATAAGGTGGTGAAGGTGGTTACCTTGGTTAAGATCTTTGATTTCTCTACACTCCTAGCTTGATTTTCTCCTCGCAAACCCTCCAGAATCTCTCTCACTCAGCTCTGTAAATTGCATGTGTTTTGGTTTGAGAAAACAATGAGAAACCCATTCATCTAGTGGTATTTATGTGTTGGTGTAATCAAGTGTGCGTCATGAATCTCGAGGCAAATCCAATCCTAACTAGGCAGTCCAGCTCTCTTGGTGACACCAAAATTGTGACTCTCATCATGGGAGTGTGTGCTAGCACGGATCCCGAGGTCAGTCTTTATGGTCATTTTAATTCAATTGTAACTATAGGACATCAAATGTATTTTATATTATTTTGAAAACCTTAGGAAATGTATTAATCCATGTGCATTAATTTGACTACCATGTTATGCACTATATTAATTACTTAATTAAATTGTATTTAACTAAGTTTTGACGTACTACAAGTCTAGCTACCCGGTACCCCAGTGCGCACGCAACTCAAGGCGCGTCCCCGCTCGCGTCTCGACATCTATGGCCGCAAGAATTGACTTAATTAGCCTACACACATACACAACATTAGACATACACCATTTCAAATATAAATTATACCTCGGCCACGTGCCTCAGTCGGTGAGTTTGATTACGGCCAAAATCTATGATTAGAAATTTGGGTCGTGACACTCACATCTTCCTTTTTTATCTTGCCCTCAATTTGCGTTAGTAATCTTGCACTTCATGAAAAATGATTTTATCCTTTCTGCCCAGCTTCTGGAATGGGTTGTTATGCTGTGATATGGAAAGTTCATTTATCACTCTTGAATCTATACTTAAGTCATTGAAAAAATGACAGGTAATTATCATTTTATTAATCTTGAATGTGATGATACTGAATTTAGTAATTTATCTATATATATATATATATATATATATATAAGAGCTATGTACATTGTTGGCACATGTCAACTTTACATAGATTTGAAATATTTTGGTGTATGAGTGTATCAGTATCCCAATTAATAGCCTAAGTACTTAATTTAATTAGCCCAATTAATATCAGTATCCTAATTAATAGCCTAAGTACATTGTTTTTATTGTTTTTTTTTTCCTTTTTTTTTCTTACACGATAACATCTTTTTTAGTTTTTAAAAAATAAAATATACTTAATTTCATTAGCCCAATTAATATTAGTATCCTAATTAATAGCCTAAGTACATTGTTTTCAATTTTTTGTTTTTCTTACACAATAACAACTTTTTTAGTTTTTTAAAAATAAAATATAATAGCTATATATAATTTATTGTAGGTATTTTCATCTTTCATATTTTTAATCGAAGGTTACAGTTTTTAGTTATTATGAGAATTACAATTACATCTTCAAAAAAAAAAAATTCAATTACATCATTCTTCTTATATTTTATATATTTTGGTTTTTAAACAACTTTTATTTATAAAAAATAATTTTAGATTCATAGTAATTTGGTGTAGGTATTTTTCATCTTTTATATATTTAATTAAAGATTGCAGTTTTTAGTTATTATGAAAATTACAATTACATCATTCTTCATGTATTTTATATTTTTTTGTTTTTAAACAAAAAAAATAAATATAGATTCATAGTATTCTAGGATGTTGTCCGGGTCTAAAACTAATATTTATCTAATTTAGCTACTTGACTATTTAGAGTAGTTGGGTTTGCGGCAGCGATCATCTCAATTTGATTTTTGTTTGTCAATCTTGTTTTATTTTGCGTAAACTGGTGAATTTTGAGGCCATGTTTTATGGAGAAATATGTGGTCATTATGTTCTTGGACTTTAACTACATGACGACAATAGGCTCTGGAAAATGGATGAAAAAGTATTGCTTAAGGTTCCTCTCATAATAGATATTGGTATACATGGAAAAAGCGATGGGCCATTGCAGGAAGAAATATTGAACTTGAGAAATAGATGCTTTGACTGAGAATTGGCGTTTATTGCAATGTGCTCTGGGCTGCATACTGGCTTTCGGGATTGAATGAGATCTTTGTGAGAATGGTGATTATATTTGTGTACTACAATGAATTTGCTTGGTGGATTCATCTGCAAAGAGAAGATTCATTAGCTCATTAACTCAAAAGCTAAAAGTCTACTTTGAATTATTAACAAGCATTGCTATGAGAACATAGAAGTTTCTCACTTGGAGTGAGAGAGAATTCAGGAAGCTTTTATGTTCACATTCTTGAATTATTTTCATTTAACTTTGCCTGATTCAATTTCAAGAAGTTCCGCAAACATCATCTGTTCCTGTGATTCAAGATTTGTTTGTGATAGAACAAAGAACAAAATAACGCAAAACCAATGCTACAATCAGAAGTCTTTAAGGGCAACCTTTGATGTTCAAAGTTTCAGGTTCCATCAAAGTGGAGTTCTATAAAGCAATGCAATTACAAGTATAATCTTATATACCGATGATTGGGTTGACAAGTTAAGCCTTTCTTTTTCTCCTATTTATTGTAAATTGAAATTCAAAGGGGACCCATACCTCTAGTGAAAATCAATGCCTGAAATCATCAATACGGCTTTAGCAGCACATAGCTGGTTCACAGAGGAAAATATGGAATATTCTTTTGAATTAAAGATAGCATAATGATTGGGTCTTTAATTTGAGTAGATGGAGCGTCACATGTGTCATGCATATGACTGAGTTCTTTCTTATCAATAATTTTCCTTTGTTTCTCAAGTTTCCATGTTTTTGTTTTTTTTTTTCAGTTATTATTATTATTATTGTTATTGTTATTATTATTATTATTAACTTTTTTACATTCTTTGTGGGAGAAACTCGGTAATGTAGCATTTAGGCATTGAAGCAGGTAAGAAGTCTTGCTTGATTGTGTCAGATGAAATTGCAAAAGATCCCATCAATCAAGGATAATTTCTGATTCTTAAACTATGGCTTTAAAAGATAAATATTAGGAGGGTAAGATCAGGAGCTACTACCAGAACCCAATGACTATGCATTTATGGTTCTTATATTGTTAGCCTATGGACTAAGTCAAGTACTTTTTAGCCTTTTTCATGCCTTTTCCACTTTCATTTGGATGTCTGATTGTCAATGAGACACGAGCATTTTTGGTGAAACTAATTCACTAGGATGTGGTGAAGTTGAGTGAAGAAAAAACTTAATTAATCATTTTTTCCTTTTTTTTGTGTTTGCGAGTTATTAGTTCCATTGCTTCTGATTTCATTATGATTGATTAACCATTATATTAAAACTATGTTTGTGGACTTGGTTACGGGTGTCGGGTGTTGGGTATGGTTATGTATCTAGAGGTCTGACTTGCTATTCTTTCTCTAAGTAAGAGGATACGTGAACTCAGCTAAATCAATGTGTAAATTATTTGGTCATAAGTACTTAGACAAGACAAATAGAATATTAGAAGTATAACATGTGCACAAGTATATACAAAGGTCTCGTTTGGTTCATTTCACTAACTTTCAGGAAAGGTTTCTTCCAGGGAAGTTTAATTTTCTGGGAAGCTAACCACTAAGGAAGTTGCACTTTTCACGTTTGGTTCAACTTTAAACTTCCTGGGAAGTTCCACATTTTAGAAACGATAAAATAATGTAATTGACATAAATACCCTTTACACTGTTTTTGAGAGAGAGATTGTAGGGAATAAAGGTAGAGAGAGAACATTAACAAAGGTAGAAGTGTCCATTCTCCCTCAAGAAGATAACTCACACCCCCCCCAAGTGAGTTATCTTCCCCTATGTGGGGGAAGTTGGGGGTCAAACTTCTAGGGAAGTTTTTTGAAAATATCCAACCAAACAAGGCGAGTTGGAACTTCTCTGGAAGTTATCTCACTTCTTTCAACTTCCCCCAGAACCAAACAAGGCCAAATTATAAATTCATTTATTTGCTTGAGTAAAACTAGAAGCATTCAATTCTTATTAATTTGACGGCTCTATATTGAGAGCTAAACATGGGAGCAAAACATGTTGTGTCCAACCTTAGATCTGCCATGTGTACTGTATACATTCAGTGTCTGAAACCATGTTTGATTGTCAATGCTGGTACTCTTGAGTCCAGGCTACAAAACATTAAAATATCTTCATTGGGATTCTCAATCTTTTTTTGTCAATCAAATGTCAATGTATCTTCTATGTTGTTTGATTGATTAAGAGTGGAAATTGGCTAATTGTAAATACTTTCTTATAAAGAAATAGCAACACCATCCATTTTCTTGGGTATAAGCGTGAGAAAATCAGTTCAAAAGCCCATATTCTAATTTAGAACTTCTTCTTGAAGACTGCTGTTAATGAGGTCAACAGTTGGTCAAGGTGGAGTGTCAAAAAGATCATTTACCATGTTCACAACAAACCATTAGATGGTTTTAGCTTGCTAGTAATGTTTAGTTTTCTATTGTCATTGTTAGCTCATACTCTTAGTTTCCTTGTACTTTTCCGTCATTTCTTCTTGATTGCTGTTGTTTATTATGCTGGATAAACAGGATATACTTCTCTATTTCTAAGTAATAATCAATGGTTCTGATTTTTCTAAACTTTTTGGTTTGCACTATGCTTACAATTCAATCTTTAGGTGCGATTTAAAAGATCGTGCAATGTGATGCCTATGACTTGAGGAGTCATTTGTAGATTTTCTAGTTTACTCCGCCTATATAGTTGAAGCATAGTAATTTTACCTATGCCATAGCCTATACCTAGCTGGTCCCAACTTTGGATAAATGAGGAGAGCTACACTAGAGTATAAGGTGAGATTGGAGAGTTCAGGTCCTCTCAAGTAATCTGCTTTGTGATTCAATTCTGTTCTCTTCTGTTTGAGTGATCGGATCGTATCAAATCCAGATTCAGTCTATTAATTCAATTTCTGAATTGCCATTGAATTCATGTCTTGATCTGTGTTGTTTGATTTTAGTATATAAATTCAATTACAGAATTGATTTACTGTTCCATTGAAATCATGTCCTGATCTCTGTTGCTTAACTTCTGATTTCTTGATTCTCTATCTGTGTCATATGATTAGATGATTAGAAACGGATCTCTTCACATTATTAATGTACTTCATGGTGGAATGTTGGGTTGCGTGATGAAACAACATTACTACCAGCCTGTTTTGCCTAGATGTGTGAGGCATAAATGGTATCTGGTCATATGGAATAGGAAATCTTTATTAAATTATTGGCGAGGCATGGACAATTTAGTTCCAATTGCCAAATCTCAATGTTTGGGGACATACCTCGAAATTGAGTTCATGAGAGGCAAAGAAAATGTTAAATATATTAAGACCAACAAATCGTACGCTAAGACTTTGTAAAATAAATTATAAAGCCCATCTCCTATTTCAAACTGTCTAGGACTCTAGAAGAGAAAGCTACATATCACATATGGCATTTCCTAGATACGCATTGATAACTTTGAAGGGTGGTCAAGCATTTAAATTTTAGGAGGAATCAAAGAATATTCATCTACTAGTGAAGCTTTTAATGATCTTTACAACAACAACAACATAGCCTCACTCCCAAATTAATTAGGGTCGGCTACATGGTTCAAACTCTTCCATTGTGTTTGATTTAGTGCAACTTTTAATGATCTTTAGTTAATATATATACTATATAGTTTAATTTTTACGAAGTGTCATTGTCCTTATATTTGTCATTTTAGAAATTTTTAGAAATTTTTGGATATTTCTGCTGCATTTCAATCTTAGATGCAAATTCCCTGGTTTGTGTCATACACTTTCGTAATGAGTTATGTTCATAATCTAGTTCAGATAAAATAAGGATAAAATATTACTAATGTTTCTCTGTTACAGCTTTCATGGAGTTCCAACTGAGGAACGTCTACATTGGCGCTCGTTCTTAGTCAAGTTGGGAGCAGATAATCTTAAAGGTGTAAAAAATGAGGAACTCCTTGTTGCTTCACATAAGTATGTATACGTATACTCTGAAACCGTTAAGACTATAATTTCGCAGATGTCTGTGAGTACTGCACCAGTTTTTAATTTTAATCTATTTGGTACCGTGATATTGAAATACTTTTTTTAGCAAAGAAATACCTTATTGTTGAATTAACCAGTTTAACTTTACCTTAATCAATGTAGGGAAGCAAAGACAAAATACATGGATACTTTTGTCATTAGTTGATGTAAGCAATAATAGGGTAAGAACATTATTGCAAAAGCTAGAGAAGAAAAGGTTGATAACTGCTGGCTTCTCAATTTTATGACTTGGAAAAACAAAAACAAAAAAAAGGAAGCACCAAAATTACTTTTGTTGGCAAGGCAAGCTAGCTTGGGGACTGTTATCCTAACCTTTCACAACTTTTGTTATTATATCCTAACCTTTTTGAATTTGTTATTATAACCTAAGCTCTTAGATTATTTAATTTGTATCCCAAGTCACTTTTGAACTCCAAATTTGATGACGGTACCTAAATAATGAATTTAATATTTATTTTGGTAATTATAGGTGATGAGGTGGCTTTTTAAATTCATTATTTAAGGGCAAGATTAATCAAGTTTGGAGTTCAAAAGTGACATAAAATACAAATCAAACAATATAAAAAGGTTAAAGGATATAGTAACAATTGTCAAAAGGTTAGGATATAATAACACAAGTTGTGAAAGGTTCGGATATTTTAACCAATTTAGCCTTTAAAAGAATAAAAAGCTGAGATTGTAAGATAAGAAGGAACTACACAGAGCATACCATCATGTGAAGCTTTGTAAAGATAATTTTGTTGTATAGCCTCAATCCCAAATTAGTTGGGTAGGCTTCATGGATAAAACTCTTCAATTGTGCTCGATTTAGTGCAATTGACGGTGTGCTTTCCAAATCATTTAAATTCCACCTAATCAATGTGTACCAAGTTAACTTTAGTCTATCCCTACCTCGTCGAATTTCTTCAGTTTTTATTGAGTCGAGTTTTCTATTGAGTTTTTATTGAGTCGAGTTTTTATTGAGTCGAGTTTTCTATTGAGTCGAGTTTTTTATTGAGTCGAGTTTTCTATTGGGGGCAGTTTTTATTGAGTCGAGTTTTCTATTGGTCTATTGGTCTTCCCTAGTCTTCGTGCCAATTGATGCTATTCCTACTTTTCTTTGAATTTTCCTATTTCTTATTTTATCTTTACGAGTTTTAGCACACTAACATACTTCCAACTAAGCAATTTTGTCATTAGTTAATCAAAACAATAAGGGTTAACAATCATTATAATCCCCAACTTTGCGCATTTCTCAAAATAATCCCAAACATTCAAATTTTTCAAAAAAATCCCGAACATTGCATTTTGTCTCAATTTTATCCCAATTGATTTTATTGCCATATTTTGTGTTGACGTGGCGATATACTTGTCGATTCAGCTTCTTCAAGGAAGTATGGGCAAGTTAAGAAAGAAGACAAAGATGTCTAAATAATTTTTTTTTAATTTTGGACAAAATAATGCAGTCGTTCGATCGCACAAGAAGTCAAAGTCACTCCCACCCAAAATATAAATCAAAGGCTCTCGTCTACTTCGCGAGCGCTAGTTGGTTGTCTCCATTGCACAAAGTTCCTTCTTCCTGAACAAATTGGTAGCTACCCCGAAATCAACAAAGCCCTTAATTCTCACTCACTCTCTTTCCACTTAACGTAGAATTGGATCAATTGCAAACAAGAACCAATTTTTCAATCCCTCAATGACCAAGACCACCTCAAAACCCCAATTCAATGGGGCAAAACTACCAATCCCTAAAATTTCACACATCAGAGCAAAACCCCTTATCCCAATTTCGATCATAAGACTGAAATTTCAAGAAACCTCAATCTAGAACACTAACACAAAAAGATAGGTAAGCTTGATGACGAGTTTCTTGGTGGCCAAGGAGGGTGGCCTTCTTCTTGGACATATTGGCAGTCACGCCTAAAATCGCGTCGAGGGAGCATTGGCCTTGATGACGCCTTCTTCCGTAGCGTCATTGTCGGTGTTGTCGTCACCATCTTCGTTGTCGTCACTGTCACCATCGCCATTGTTGTTGCCGCCAAAGCATGGGACATGGACCCAATTCTTGGCCTTCGTCCAGGTGAAGGAGATGGCTCCGTCACTACTGTCGTTGTTGGCGTCGGGATTGTTGTTGGCGATGATCGAGGTATGAGGGCGCTTTGGGGAATTGGGGGAGATATCAATTTGGATAAGCGCATGTTGTGTGTTAGAGCCTGTAATTTTTTTCTTTTTTTGGTGTCGAGAGGCCCAAGACTCCGACCTATTGTGTGATCTTCACTAAAATTTAAAAAATTGTTTAGACATCCTTTATATCAATTTTCCTAAATTGCCCATACCTCCTTGAAGAAGTTGAGTCAGCAAGTATATTGCCATGTCAGCACGAAATTGGGCCAAAAAATCAATTGAGAAAAAATTGCGACAAAACACAAAGTTTGGGGTTTTTCTGAGAAATTTCAAAGTTTGGGATTATTTTGAAAAGTGTGCAAAGTTGGGGATTATTCTGACTATTAACCCAAACAATAATCATGTAAGAAAATTATTGCACAAGGAAGAGAAGAAAAGGTCGATAACTGCCTGCTTCTCAATTTTATGACAAATTTCTATCTGTGTTTGGAAAAACAGAACAAAAAAACAAAAACAAAAATAGAAGGCACCATAACTACCTTGGTTGGCAAAGCAAGCTGGCTTGGAGGCTGTCTATGCTCTTTGTTTTTTGAGTTTTTGCTTAAAGTAAATAAATATTGGGAGTTTTAAAGAATCTAAACTAGAGAATGTAAGATAAGGAATTACACAGAGCATAGCGACATCTAATACGTACCTTCTTTTGTCACTTTATAAAGACATCAGCTTTATAAAAAGGTAAGAGTGGCATCTGTATTGCTGATATGCTGATGCAATGAATAATAAGTTATAACTGCAAATTTGAATGCTTTTTTCATCTTCTTTTCGTTAACTAATTTTCAGGTCTGTATACATTGTTTACACTGTACTCGGAGATGTTTGTGTCTACGTTGTTGGGAAAGATGATTATGATGAACTTGCCTGTAAGTGTTGCTGACTGCGGTCTTCCTAATTTCTACAAGCATACCTGCCTGTGTAATGCCTCTCTTGATATGGGTGCCAACTCATTCTTATATCACTTACAATGCATGTTATTTATGCACTTGCCAGTTGTGCTTAAATTCTGCAACATCGAAGGTGTACATCTCTAGAAAAGAACTAAAGATTTTACTTCTATAACTAATGCACAGTATTTGGTTGAATCTCCATCTAAATTTGAATCAAAAGATTGTGGTAGTACTAAAATTGCTTTAAATCCTTAAAAATAAATAAAAGCCAAATGATCAAATATATCCTAACCTTTCTTAGCTTTATCAGTTATATTCTAACCTCTTAGTTTGGTTTCAATCTTATCCTTAACCATATTTCCCACATCTCACTTTCAACAAGAGCTAATATACGACTCACTTGTCTCACTACCACTCTCCCACATTAGTTGACGATATTAGGGTTCCCAAATCAATAAATGTTAATTAAAATTTACAAGATTACAATATACAAGGACTTAAAAACCCTTTGAAGAAGCAAAAAATAAATATAGAAATATTGGCTTATTGAAGTTTTTTATCAAATGGGTTTAGAATTTACAACATTTGAGAAATCTAATGTCGTTAACTAATGTGGAAGAGAGATAGTGATACAATTATACAAATGAATCATATTTTGGCTCTTTGAAAAGTGACTTACCATGGGAAAATATATATAGCTAAGGATATGATTGAAACCAAAACTAAAAGGTTAGGACATAATTGATAATTTTATAAGGTTAGGATATAATTTATACTACTAGGAAAAGTTTGGGTACATTTGATCATTAGGCCAAAAATAAATAATGAAATTTTGAAAGCATTAATGCCGACTTTATGATTGTTTATTTTGGAACTTATAATTAATATGATTAATATTCATTTCTGCAACTCGTTATTTTTGTTGAGGTTTATTCAATAGAGTTACTTAAATTAAATTAATGATCTATTTCTTGGTTCCATTGTAATCGTAACATTAATTACTTCCGATTACGTAAATCTACTTTTCAAAGCCTTCACTTAAAACAGTTATTCCCTAATAAGTGTGATGATTGGCCTGATCACAAATTCTAGTTTCCATCTTTCCAATAGCATGTAGAATGTAGCTGCCTTGGTACGGTTTTGTCTGTTACTGATTCTTGGTTATATTTGTTAATACAAGTGGCAGAAGTGATCTTTGCTATAACTTCAGCAGTGAAGGACGTTTGTGGAAAACCACCAACTGAGCGTCTTTTCCTGGACAAGTATGGAAAGATATGCTTGTGTCTCGATGAAATTGTCTGGAAGGTAAGTGAGCAAACATTTCCTTTTACATCATTTTGAATTCTCCTCCCACTACTTTCTAAAGAAAAGAAAAGAAAAGAAAGAACAGGTGTACTTGTGTATGCGAGAGCCCATCTGATTATTTGCAACACCAGGGGATATATCTGACCAAAATGTTAGCTGTTTTGTGGCTTACATTTGATAGTCCTCGCTTATTGATTTTCTTCTCTTCTTTGCCTTCTTGTGTGAAGGGGGAGCTTGAGAACACAGACAAAGATAGAATTCGAAGGTTGATAAGGCTAAAACCTCCAACTGATGTTTGAATGGTGTAACGTAATCTCAGTTGCATCGCTTCTGATGATAACTGCCAAAGGATAGAGATCGGAGGCCATCTCGAACTCTACCTTTCATTTTTTTTTAGTAGCTTTGTTCGATAATTAAGCAGCTTTATATATATCTTCGAAATGTTGTATTGTTCGGTACGCCACAAATTGTGAACCTTTGTTATATAAGTAGGCAACTTCTATCACCAATCTTGCTTCTGTAATTTGTCCTCTTTTCTCCCTGCCTCGCGGCTCTTGGCTTAAGTCAGCATATTTCAGTTATTGTTATGTCATTTGCAGCTCTGGGCATCAACTGAGAGGCTTAATGAAGTTCGAGAACATGTGTACAAGTAACGTTTCTTAATATTTTGAATTACATGTCTTGTGTGAAAACAAATAGAATAAAAAAAGGCTTCTACCGTAATAATATCAGTCACATCATTATTTGGACTGATTAAATCGTTCATGGAGATTGCTATTGTGCAGTAATATTTTTTCCTTCTAGAAAATAGGGTTTATTCCCGTGACTATGTGACACTCGTTGTCTACAGGGATTATGATACAGTAATAACCTGGTTTTAGATCTTAGGCCATAGTTCAACACCAAGGCAATGAGCTTGTAGAGTAAAGTAAATTCATTAACATATCCAACTGGTATATGCTATAGACATTGGAGAGATAATTAGTCAATCCATAAATCCATCGTAGCGTGATAATTGAAACCTCATTTAGAAATATTGAAGGGCTCTTAATCTCTTATTACTAGATACTGGGTTGGCATAGCGGTAAGGGCGTGCTCGGGATTGTGGTAGGTGCACAGTCTCGGGTTTGATTCCCTGCTTGTGCCAAGTTTCGACAAGTCACTAGTCAAACTACCACGGATGGAGACTCAACGCCCCCTTGGAGGATTAATCGGGCGAAGCGCGGACACCCCCAAGGTTATCAAAAAAAAAAAAAAAAAAAATCTTATTACTAGATAACATCAATTAATAGTTCGATGTCTTGTGTGAATGTGTCCTATGTTTCTCGAAAAAAATTTATATATATATATCAACTATATAGAGCCAATAACCAATGGGAGCGGCTAAACGAACCTCGCAAATTGTTCCACATACCCTAGTTTTAAATTTTTACTTCATGTACCCCACTTTTTACTTAGTGTACCTCACTTTTTTTCTTAACATTTCAAAAATACCTTGCTTACTGTACCTTCACTTTTTTTACTTCGTGTACCCTCACCCTCACCCTCACCCTCCCCTCACCCCAATACCTCTTGCTTATTGTACCCTACTTTTTTACTTCGTGTAACCCATCACCCCCACCCCCACCCCCACCCCCACCCCAATACCCTTTACTTACTATACCCCCACTTTTTTACTTCATGTGTCCCATCATCCTCACCCTTACCCTCACCCCAATACCCTTGCTTATTGTACCCCACTTTTTTACTTTGTGTAGCCCATTACTCTCACCCTCACCCTCACCCTCACCCTCACCCCAATACCCTTGCACGCGGGTATCGGACAAACAGAACTGACACCTCTGAAGTGGTGTCGGACGAATCGAGTTGACACTTCTAAAGAGGTTTTGGTCGACTCCAACCAATAATGCGAATATAACTTGGTTTCAATGGGCAACGAAGGAATCCAACTTTTACCTCTTTAGAGGTATCAGCCCAATTCGTCTGACACCTCTTCAGAGGTATTGGCTTTGTTAGTCCGAAAATCGCAGGCAACCAGAACGATAAAAAACTCCATAACTCTCGAAAAATAGATGAAAATAGCTAAAAAATAGTGTGTTTTGCTTAGAATCACTTAATATTTTTGATTTCATCGAAACTTTGCACCCAAAATGCAAGATTTAAGCCTCAAATCGAAGCCCTAAACCCAAAAAAGATTCACAAATAAAATGACTAAAAAAAAACTCAAAATCGACACTAAAAACGATAATGAATGTATATGTGACGGCCCCAATTTCTCTATGTAATTGGGTATGCCCGGCATATACCCGTGCAGGCCCCAAGTCATCACTTGGCAACCTGACGAACCTAGTCAGCCTTCGATTTAATCAATTTAGTAATTTATGAAAGAATTATTGCAATAATACACAGCGGAAGACTAAACAGTAATAACAAGGAGAAATAACTCAATCAAAGGAAATATAGGAATTCTATAAGTGTCGAAAACCCCAGATATTCATGTACAATTCGATAAGCATATATAAATGATACCAATCTCATCAAAAATGTCAAGTTCAATAATCTCAAAAACATAAATATGAAACGATATATAAATTAACAAAACATAAACACACACTATAGAGTCTCTCTGATCCAGCTGCTAGTCCTCAAGTATATCTCTTAGGCAGGGCCCCTTGCCCTTGCTGCTCTCCACCCTATCTGCACCCACCGTCACAAACTAGACGGTGAGCAACTGAAGAAATCGAAAGTAGTACCAGAAGAATATAACAATAATTTATGATTTAACAAGTAAAGCAGTCCAAATATCATGCGAAAATGAAAAGGCAGGAAAGTGAATAAATCAAGTGCACGATAAACAGACTAATAAATTAACAATCGATATTTGCATGTTCTAAGATTCAAAAGAGGCCCATGAGTGGTCTAATTTCACAGCAATACGGCAAAGATCTCGCAAGATCTCCCCTAGCAATGTCGCAACATTAGCATAGTGTGAAATCGAGAGGCATTGTAACACCTCTCGAATCCAGTACCCAGTACACACATCACTAGGGGTGGTCAATTACCCCTGCAGAGGGCACCCTTGTTGTCCCAGTTAGTGCGGGACCACATGATACCTTCGAGACACATACTCATGCCAAGAACATACAACCAAGAAAATGGAATGGAATTTCAAACAAGGGATTAAATCAACAATATCAATGAATAAAGGATGTATAAATCACATGTTATTTCCTTACTGGCCTACTAACATACACACATACAAGGTACGTATGTACTTACCTAAACTAGCTCAACCCGGTACTACTCCGAGACACTTTCGCATTCCCCGACTACCTGTTAAAGGTTTGAATTTCGAGTATTAGTTTAAGACTAGCATTTAGTCCTATGGTGGTTGGTACAAATTCGTGTTAAACTCATTTGTTAAGGCAAACTAAACCGTTGGGAAAACGGCCCTCCGATATGGTTAACCTATTCGTAGTTTCTTCGGTATTGGGCTTGACACATTCTTGTCCCTCTTTGGTCTCTTATTGAGTCAAACTCTAATCCCATAATCATTTAAATGTGTCACTTATTGAACCTTTGTTGGGCTTAGCTATTCAAGCCCATTAGTTTAATCCTATACCATTGTCATGGGCCTTAAGGTGTGCTTATTTTATTGGGCCCTTGTTGGGCCCTAACACAACCCATTTGCATATCCTTTATATTTGTTAAGGGCCTTTATTACGTAATGTGTATGTTGGGCCCTTATTGGGCCTTAACACAAGTCCACAACAATTTAGTAAAAGTGTCCATAAACTCCATTTCCTTTTTATTCAACCCACATGCATTAATACACATACACAACTACAATAATACACTTTATGGTTACACACCAAATACACATAATACACCCCACACCCCATCTGTGGTGCACACCCACACATTGCACGCACCCCATTGTTATGTGCACACAACACCCCACTGTTATGCACACCCCACTCACACCCATCCCTACACAAGGCCGATTCACACACACACTACACACATGCACAAAACGTGGCTGTTGAACATGGGGAAAGGTCATTTCTGGCCAGCGACATCGTCGTAAAGTCCCCTCCGATTAGCCTCGACTGAGGGATGACACACCAGCCACGACAAAACTCAAGACAGTCCTAACATTCATGAAACCGAACTCACATAGGCTTCCCAAACACACTCCAATCAAGCTCACACAAGCATCACATGGGGGACACCACCTCTGGCCAGTGGAGTGGTCGGAGGACCACCTCCGATCAGCCGTGATTGGGGACAGTCCCACTGGCCACAACAGCCCCAAAAATAGTGGCCAAAACAGTCCCAAAAACAACTCAAAAAAGTAAAAATAGTGAGTAATATAAAAGGACAAAACAATGGAAAGAGAGAGAACCATGGGAGAGACGCTGCGACGGCCCCAATTTCCGAGGCCGCCCCGTGGCTTCCCATTTCCCCTGCTCGTGCACTGGAAATATCCGCCACGTCACTCGTCTATCCAATTTATGTTTAAAAACTCTTAAGTTTCATGCCATTTAATTTAGTAGTTTATAATTTACAGCGGAAGTTTTAATATACCACCAAAAGAGCATTATATAAAGTTAACTTATTCAACCTATAGTGGAAAACCCGGAAATACTCGGTATATAGGCGACAACTGTCATCAGTGAATGTTTATATACCAGTACTGAAGATTTAACAGCCACAAGTTCCCAATAATAATAATCAAAACAATTTAATACTAATACACATATCAGTAGGTCCTCGATACAGTGGACAAGTAAAGATTTTGTCCCCCGTGATCTTCTTGCCCCTACTGATACATAAGGTCTGCGCTCAGCCACCACAAAAGGCAGATGGCGAGCCCAGTAAGTAAAATCCCAAGGAAAACCACCGTGCATTATAATTCAAGAATATAAATGGAACAAGTAAATAATGTTAACCAAACATGCGGAATAGAAGGTAAATGCAGACAACTGCTCAAAGCTCATCGCATGAATATAAACACAAGATAAACAAATGATTGTGCACCAGCTATACAAGATGTGTACTGAGGACCAGGAGCCCTGTCGTGGTCTGTACCATCGACTCTACCACTGTGTCCTAGACCACACACCTAGCAAGCGACCGCACAACCTTCGGATACATAGATGGGAAAACTCGACCGTCCCAGTAGGAATTTAAATCACAGATTTTCAATAACAATAGCTCAAATGAATAGCAATAAGTAAATGCAGTAGTGGTGTTCAGTTGGGTTTTACATACCCGAAAATACGCACTCCGACTTCCCGGACCCGTCAGTACGCCCCACCTAGCTCCCCGATGCCCGAGCTATGTTTTCCTGGTCCCTGAAGTCCATTTATAGTGTTTTATACTTTTTAAGAACACATTTTGAAATTTTATGATATTATATGAAAATTTACAAATTTTCAGTAGTGGTACCTCTTCTAGTTATGTCGAGGTTCCAAAAATACCCGAAAAGTCCCGAAACCACTTTTCTACCTTTTTATAATTTTCTATATTTTTCTAGAATTTTTCCCAATTTTCCTGATATTTTTCCCATATTTTCCCTATTTTTCCAACAATTAAAACTGTTTTTTTTTAAATAATAAAATAAAAATAAAAATATTATTTAATTATTAGGGGTGGGTCCCCCAAACCGGGTCGGACTCGACCCAACCGGGTCGGCCCGGTTCGGCCCATCTGCGCCGGGTCCGGGTCGGGCCCGGTCCAGCCCACCGGGTTGGCCTGGGCCGGTTTGGTTGCCCGCCCCCCGGGATGGGCAGGGCGGCCCGCCCGGGCCCTGTGGGTGCACGCACGCGCACGCGTGCGTGCCCCCTTCTTCTTCCTCCCCCACCAGAGGTGCACCAACGCCCCTGGTTTTTTTTTTTTTTTTTTTTTTTTTCTTCTTCTTTGTTGCTTCTCTTCACTCTCCTCTCGATTTCTCTTCAATTTCACTCCATTGGAGACCTTCAACACCTCTAAATTTCACCATAAAACCCCAAGAACAACACCCAATTCCCGGATTAAAATTTATGAAAAATAACCCAAAATTTATCAAATCACCTCAATTTTTCCACAAATTTGAACCAAATCAATGTAAATCACCAAAACCAACTTCAAAGTCCACAAATCTAGTAAAAACAGTGGCCAAATCTATCGAAAATGAATTTTCACTCCAACATCCATTTTAATGGAAAATCAACAAAAATGAGGGTAAATTACCTTAGATCGATTGTTGTGAAGCTCAATCTCCTCTCCAAGCTCGATTTCGTCCCTCCCAAACTTTGATTTCTCTCACAAAACCCTCAATCGTTTGAACAAAATATTTGATTTGCATGCATTTTGATCGATCAAGTGATATATATAGTTGTGTTTTAATCTAGCGTATGTGCGCATCTCGAGGACGATCGGACGGTTCTTAATAACCCTGCGTCACCAAAGTTCTTGACACCCTATCATGACAATATTTGCCTTGAATCTCATTGTTGTGCATCTCGAGGCTTATCCTAAGTGTACTGATTATTCAGTTCAAACTATAGGATTTTATTTACTCCAATTTGATTTAATTCCTAACACTTATTCTAGTCATCAATAAATTCCATAAATTTGTAGATATGGTCAAACTAATTCCCCGACCACTCGGCACCCCGTGCCCCGTGTCCGGCATGCTTCCCGAGGCGGTCCCACGCTTAGTGTACCCAATTTAATTTCCTTAACTTAGCCTGAGCTTATATATTTTCATTTAATTAAATAAATCTTCAACCATAGCATGTTTAATAATTTAGATCTAATTAAACCTTGCGTTGGTGCGTTCACCGAACTAAAACCCCGGCTCACAACTCGCCCGACAATAATTTACACATATGTGATGTTTATATAAATATTAAATTCCCACATCACAATAATAGACATACAACATGCACAAATAACATAATATACCCTGGGTACTCCTATTCGAGTCAACCCAGCTGTCCACGTAACGCCCGAATTAACCACTAATCATTGTGACTAACACTAACATTCAATGAAGTTAATTTGGGCCGTTACAATTCTTCCCAACTAAAAGGAATTTCATCCTCGAAATTAGAACACTTCGCGTACATTCGGTTCATCAGCTTATATATTGTGTGAACTCTAACATTTTATTGAACTCACTTCCAATGCGTCAGGACTCCACCAGGGTGTGTATCAATTGGTCCTTCACTCAGAATCATTTCCATCCGAGATTCCACCAATGCGCGTATCAATTGGTCCTTCACTCATAATCTTTTCCATCTGAGATTCCACCAATGGTACACCCCACCAGCCCTTCACCCCACGCATGTTCTATCTTGTGTGAATATATGTCTCTCGGTGACTCGTCTCGATCGTCGCTAATATCCGCAATGTCTTGATTTCAAGATAATCGTACCTTTGGCCATGCCAACACTATAGCTTAGACTTCCGCGGTATCTATCTCGCATACTTCTTTTGCTTGTTTTGTCCGCTTTCGAAAACTCTGACGAATTTGTCGAATCTTCTCTGTGTGATCAACAACTATCTCCGGCCCAATCGTAACTGTATCTTCCGGCTCTGTTCAACACGTTGGTGACTTGCAGGGCCTCCCATACAGTGCCTCATAAGGTGGCCTCTCGATACTAGCCTGATAGCTGTTGTTGTAGGCAATTTCACAAAGTGGTAAGTAATCCTCCCATGAACCTCCAAACTGCAGAATACAAGCCCAACATGTCTTCTAAAATCCGTATCAATCTCTCTCTGACTGGCCATCTGTTTGAGGATGATACGCGGTGCTAAACTGCAACCTAGTGTCAAACTGCTCCTGCATCGCTCCTCAGAATCCCGAAATAAACCTGGGATCCCTATCAAATACAATGGAAACCGGCACCCCATGCAATGTAACAATCTCCCGCTCAAACAGTCTGCTCAACTGAGGAAACGCGTAACGCATCGGAACTGGTATGAAGTGCACCGATTTAGTCAGTCTATCTATCACCACCCATATCGCATCGTGTCGCCTAAACGTCTATGGTAATCCACTGACAAAATCCATGGTAAGGTGTTCCCATTTCCATTGAGGAATGGGTAACGGCTACAAAGCAATCCGCTTGGTCGTCGTGCTCGCCTTTACTCGTCGACATATATGACACCCTCGAACATATTCACCAACATCGCCTTCATCCCCGCCACTAAAACAATCACCGCAAGTCATGGTACATCTTGGTTCCGCCGATGATGAACTGTGTATCGCGATCGGTGAGCATCCTCTAATATCTTTCTCTCTCTCTCGACACGGTGGTACCCATAGTCGACCTCGATGCAAAGCAAATATCCATCGATGTCTCGCCCAATCGTGCACTCGGGATCCCGTGCCAATCCACTGAACCGCCCATAAAGCCCATCAGCTCTCTGACACTCCGATACCCGTTCTAGTGACACTGTCGGTACCCTCATTTGACCACAATCTGTAGATGCTGCATAACCGAAAGGTCTGACATGCTCATAACGGACGCCATCTCCAACAGTCCCATGTGTCGAGTCTCGGTCTGACTGTCAACCTCGCATCTGTTCAATGCACCAGCCACTACATTAGCCTTTCCGGAATGATATTCGATCGTGAAGTCATAGTCCTTCAGCAGCTCTAACCATCTCCTCTGACGCCTATTAAGATCTTTCTGTGTGAAAATGTAGCGTAGACTCTGATGGTCAGTGTAAAGCATAAACTCTTCTCCGTAGATGTAGCGTCTCCAAGCCTTCAGCGCAAACACAATTGATGCAAGCTCCAAATCGTGTACAGGGTAGTTACACTCATATTATTATGTTTGAATAAAACAACCTTCTCAATAATATATCTATCCCATACATATATTTTATAGCAAAAATCCTTAGGCTTCATTTAATTATAACCAAAAACAACTTGATAGTCTTCATCCATAACACAACTCGCACGTTGTTTTTACCATAATTTAAACAAAAATATAGTTGACACTTTATTGTCAGTGCCCTAACTTATGGTTCAGGTACGATCTGAACCCGGAATTTGAATACGCAACGGCTCTACAAATGTCGATGCCATCAAGATCAATGCGCACTCCCAATGTATATGTCCCTCAACTCCACAGTGAGTACATCTCTGAACATGTCGCGGTCTCTCCTGTGAACCACCGATACCTGATGTAGCAAAACTAGGCGCATATGGTGTCCTCATCGTGGTCGCTGGTCGCTGCATGCTCTCACTCCTCACCGGCTCATATTGTCCGTCCCGAACATCTCTAAATCGTGACTTCTTTGTAGCTTGTCGTCGTCGTCTCCTTTGATACTGCACTGCGGCTCATGCGGTGTCTGGCAAACAACATTCAGATGTCCTCTTTGTCCACATCTATAACATTTGCGCCTCTCTCGCCTCCCAGTCTGCCTTTCACTGGATCTCTGGCCCTGACTCCAGTCCCTCTGACCCCTATCCGGGTGCTGCTGCTGATGCTGTTGTCGCTGCTGCTCGACAAAGTGCGGGTGCATAATATACACCACATGCCCCTCATCTCTCTCTCTCGTCGCCCTGGATGCCTATCCTGTCGACCTTGTTGATCCCTGTCTCGTCTGTCACAACCGGTCTCCTCGTCTCTAACTTCAATGTGCTTCGCTTCTGCAGTGCACGCTCCGAACTCGTCCGCCCGCCTCTTGGTACTGCGAATCCCTCGTCGATCATTTCCATCATGTAACCTCGGGTAAAGTCGTTGTCGCTCCGGTGGCTCGCCGTGAGTGATGCAACCATTTTCGAAATCACGGCGCCCTGGTCCTGTAATATTCAGAGTACTTCTGTCATCTGAACTTCCTGGGCTGTAAGTCGATCCTCCAAGCTCACTGTAGCTTGCGGACTCCTAATAACAATGCCAGCTTGTCTCGTCTCTGAGGGTATAGTAGACCGTCCATCCATGCTGATCTGCACCGAAAAACGTGCGTAGTATGTAATCCTCCATGATATACGTATACATATATAGTACATAGTAGAATCATAACACATATATATAAAGCTCTGTTAACTACCCATTTCTTATTGCTTCCCAACTAAAAGTTCTAGGCAATTCATCGGGTTTCCACATCTAATTTGTTTTTAAAGTTTATGCTATTTTATTTACTTTATTTAATTCAAAGCCCTATCGACCTTGCTCTGATACCAACTGCGACGGACCCAATTTTCGAGGCCGCCCCGTGTCTTCCCATTTCCCCTGCTCGTGCAATGGAAATATCCGCCACGTCACTCGTCTATCCAATTTATGTTTAAAAACTCTTAAGTTTCATGCCATTTAATTTAGTAGTTTACAATTTACAACGAAAGTTTTAATATACCACCAAAAGAGCATTATATAAAGTTAACTTATTCAACCTATAGTGGAAAACCCGGAAGTACTCGGTATATAGGCGACAACTGCCATCAGTGAATGTTTATATATCAGGACTGAAGATGTAACAGCCACAAGTTCCCAATAATAATAATCAAAACAATTTAATACTAATACACATACCAGTAGGTCCTCGACAGTGGACAAGTAAAGATTTTGTCCCCCGTGATCTCCTTGCCCCTACTGATACATAAGGTCTGCGCTCAGCCACCACAAAAGGTAGATGGCGAGCCCAGTAAGTAAAATCCCAAGGAAAACCACCGTGCATTATAATTTAAGAATATAAATGGAACAAGTAAATAGTGTTAACCAAACATGCGGAATAGAAGGTAAATGCAGACAACTGCTCAAAGCTCATCGCATGAATATAAACACAAGATAAACAAATGATTGTGCACCAGCTATACAAGATGTGTACTGAGGACCAGGAGCCCTGTCGTGGTCTGTACCATCGACTCTACCACTGTGTCCTAGACCACACACCTAGCAAGCGACCGCACAACCTTCGGATACATAGACGGGAAAACTCGACCGTCCCAGTAGGAATTTAAATCACAGATTTTCAATAACAATAGCTCAAATGAATAGCAATAAGTAAATGCAGTAGTGGTGTTTAGTTGAGTTTTACATACCCGAAAATACGCACTCCGACTTCCCGGACCCGTCAGTACGCCCCACCTAGCTCCCCGATGCCCGAGCTATGTTTTCCTGGTCCCTGAAGTCCATTTATAGTGTTTTATACTTTTTAAGAACACATTTTGAAATTTTATGATATTATATGAAAATTTACAAATTTTCAGTTGTGGTACATTTTCTAGTTATGTCGGGGTTCCAAAAATACCCGAAAAGTCTCGAAACCACTTTTCTACCTTTTTCTAATTTTCTATATTTTTCTAGAATTTTCCCAATTTTTCTGATATTTTCCCATATTTTTCCTATTTTTCCAACAATTAAAACTATTTTTTTTAAATAATAAAATAAAAATAAAAATATTATTTAATTATTAGGGGTGGGTCCCCAAACCGGGTCGGACTCGACCCAACCGGGTCGGCCCGGTTCGGCCCATCTGGGCCGGGTCCGGGTCGGGCTCGGTCCAGTGCCCACCCGGTTGGGTTGGAGGCCGGTTTGGCCCGGCCCACCGGGATGGGCTGGGCCGGCCCGGCCCGGCCCGGGCCGGGTGCACGCACGCGCACGCGTGCGTGCCCCCTTCTTCTTCCTCCTCCCCCACCGTGCGCCTCTGGTTCTTTTTTTTTTTTTTTTTTTTTTTTTTTTTTTTTTTTTTTTTTTTCTTCACTCTCCTCTCGATTTCTCTTCAATTTTACTCCATTGGAGACCTTCAAAACCTCTAAATTTCACCATAAAACCCCAAGAACAACACCCAATTCCCGAATTAAAATTTATGAAAAATAACCCAAAATTTATCAAATCACCTCAATTTTTCCATAAATTTGAACCAAATCAATGTAAATCACCAAAACCAACTTCAAAGTCCACAAATCTAGTAAAAACAGTGGCCAAATCTATCGAAAATGAATTTTCACTCCAACATCCATTTTAATGGAAAATCAACAAAAATGAAGGTAAATTACCTTAGATCGATTGTTGTGAAGCTCAATCTCCTCTCCAAGCTCGATTTCGTCCCTCCCAAACTTCGATTTCTCTCACAAAACCCTCAATCGTTTGAACAAAATATTAGATTTGCATGCATTTCGATCGATCAAGTGATATATATAGTTGTGTTTTAATCTAGTGTATGTGCGCATCTCGAGGACGATCGGACGGTTCTTAATAACCCTGCGTCACCAAAGTTCTTGACACCCTATCATGACAATATTTGCCTTGAATCTCATTGTTGTGCATATCGAGGCTTATCCTAAGTGTACTGATTATTCAGTTCAAACTATAGGATTTTATTTACTCCAATTTGATTTAATTCCTAACACTTATTCTAGTCATCAATAAATTCCATAAATTTGTAGATATGGTCAAACTAATTCCCCGACCACTCGGCACCCCGTGCCCCGTGTTCGGCACGCTTCCCGAGGCGGTCCCACGCTTAGTGTACCCAATTTAATTTCCTTAACTTAGCCTGAGCTTATATATTTTCATTTAATTAAATAAATCTTCAACCATAGCATGTTTAATAATTTAGATCTAATTAAACCCCAACGCCCGGCCTCACTGCTACTAAACCCCGCGTTGGTGTGTTCACCGAACTAAAACCCCGGCTCACAACTCGCCCGACAATAATTTACACATATGTGATGTTTATATAAATATTAAATTCCCACATCACAATAATAGACATACAACATGCACAAATAACATAATATACCCTGGGTACTTCTATCCGAGTCAACCCAGCTATCCTCGTAACGCCCGAATTAACCACTAATCATTGTGACTAACACTAACATTCAATGAAGTTAATTTAGGCCGTTACAGACGCTCACCTAGGTATCTTCGGTGGTCGTATGTGGTTCCATCACCATGGTGGGTGGCGGTGGTGACTGGCTAGACGAGAGAGACGGCAACCGAGAGTGAGAGAGAGAACGTGAACTGCCGAGAGAGAAAAATAAGAGAAAGAAAGAGAGAGAGAAGCTCACCTAAGCATCTCCGGTGGGTGGTGGAGAGGTCAGCTCCGTGCTATGGTGAGTGGCGGTCCAGCAGAGATGGTGGCGATGTAGCCGAGGGTGAGAGAGAGAACGTGAGGCCGAGAGGGAGAGACATGTGAGCAGAGAGAGCAAACTAGAGAGGAAGAGAGAGAGAGCCTCACCTCGTCAGAGTTGGCGTCTCCGGTGGATGGACATGGTGGCAGTGGTGAGAGGAGGGAGGGAGTGAATAGTGACGGCAGTTGGATGGAGAAGATGATGAATAGTGTACATTAAGGTTTAGGGTAAAAACGTTTTTATATGTGTAATATTGTGAAATAACCCTTTTACCCTTAAGTTCACATTTGCTATTTTCTTGGACAGTTGCCCTTATGGGTCATTTACCTCATCATCATGACTTAACACAAATACACATCTCAATGCCAATCTCATGGTTCTCAATATCAAGCTGTGTTACTTTAACAATTTTTATTCCATAGTCCGTATGCTACGAGACTATTCAACTCCCACATTGAATCTTACACTTCCTCGGTCTGCTTTTCTCCGTAATTTGGTTTGACGCGCCCATTTTGTGATGGCCCCAAATTCCCAATGCATTTGGGTATGCCCGGCCTAGACCCGTGCAGGTCCCGAGTCAGTTTCTCAGCGAACCTAACGAGCTTAGTCAGCCTCAAATTATCAAAATTTCAAAATTTACGAAAAAGTTATTGCAATTATAACACAGCGGAAGCAAAATGATATTCTAATCAAATATTGGGAAATAACTCAATCAAAGGGAAATTAGGAATCTATATAAATGTGGAAAACCCTAATATGTTCAATTCTAAGTCAACGAAATGGATTGATGGAATCCACTTCAAAATCATATCCCCAGTTCTAAAACAATTATATATATATGTAAAACATTGTACAAATAGAAATGAACATAAGCCTACACCTCGATACCTTAAGTCCTGCCGCCCACAAAAGGTCTCCTAGGCAAGGTCCCTTGCCCCTACTGCACTCTGCTCTATTTGCACCCACTGTCACAAACTAGATGGCGAGTAACTGAGAAAAATCGAAAGTAATGCCAGAAGAATATAACAGTAATTCATGAATTTTCAAATAAAACAGTCTAAATATCATGTGAGAAATGAAAGACAGAATTTAAATAAATAAGGTGCATGATAGACAGACTGGAAGTAATAGCAATCGAAACATGCGTGTTTTATGAGTCAAGAGAGGCAATAAGTGGTCTAATTCCACAACAATTCCACAACAATTCCACAACCGCAATGTCGCAACATCGAATTCCACCGCAATATCCACAACAATCCAGTACATGGTATCACACAATCACTAGGGGTGGTCAAACACTCGTGCGCACGAGTGCCCGCATTTTATCCCTTCTAGTGCAGGCCGCATGTACCTTCGAAACACACACTTATGCCAAGAACACACATACAAGGAATATGGAATGGAATGCCAACAAGTAGATGATAACAAACACAACGGAATGAAAATGAACCACATGGTATTTTCTTAACTGGCTTACTAACGTACATAAGCTTTTAGGGCAAATGTACTTACCTGAACTATTGTAACCCGCGTACAATGCTCCTGCGAATTCTAACGCGTATCCCCGAGTTTCTCGCTACCTGACAGGGTCGGGAATTCATATTAATAGGTCAAGTCATTCGCTAAACCTAGGTTTAAACTTATCCATTTCCCCAATGTTTTAAATGACTCGAACGACACGACAATTTAATCGAAAAAAAAAACGAATACTCTCTCTCTCGAGTTTTGAAAACACATTATGTATAAATCTCATCGCGAATCATAAGATCGGCTCAATCGTATGTGGATCATGTCATGGTCTCGAGGACCGGCGACATGACCACGACGTCATAACCATACATCGCCACACTATGTTTCAATACAAACCAACACTTAACCATAACTCCTCATGAAAACTGAACTGATATGTACAAAAGAACATGGAACATCGCTGGTGTTGTCCGACATTAGTGAAGGGTTTCCTTAGCATGGAATGGCTGGGAAATACCCTTGAACATCGGTGTTCAAACACATTGACTAAACAATACTCAAACTTAATATTTACATAAAAACATAACAAATTTCTCTAACATATTAAAATTTTGGACACAACCAAGGGTTGTGAGACCTCAACAAAGATTAGGTGAGATCCCGACAATCTTCATTGGTGGTGGTTCGTCCGGTAGCACCGCCGACAGTGGCAGTTTCCGGCGAGGCTCCACCACCTCTATCACATGAAAATGACAACTTTTTAACGTTAAATAGGGTTGTTTTGGCCACTCCAAAGACTATGGGACCCACGTAGGAGATTGGTGGGGTCCCCAACAGCGTCCCAGTCATCGTGGTCCGGGGGCCGCCAGTGAGAGTGTTTTCCGGCGAGCAATGAAAACAGTCCAACAACAACATAAACAACAACACTTGCGCAAAATGACACTCAAACGCATAACAACATAGAACAAACAACACTCTGAGAATGTAGTCTCCGGTGGGCCAGGAGGGCCCACCCTCGACCGTCTTCGACCACCCCAGTAACTCCGGCAGCCACTCCAAAACCCAACCACAAAAACAATTTTAAAAGAAACTTAAAATAGTGAAACGAGAGAAAGAGAGAAAGAAATAGAGAGATAGAGAGAGATCTTCGGTGAGGGAGGTGGCCTCGACCACCACCATCTCTGGTAAGAGAGGTGGTGGCGTGAAAGAGCGAGAGGAAGAGAGAACCTGAGGTGAGAGAGAGAAAGCCGAGAGGAGAGGGACCGAGAGAGTGAGCACGAGAGTGTATGAGAGACGGAGATACACCTCCGACGAGCTTCCCAGCCACCACTGGATCTCCGACGACCGGCAAGAACACCCCAGCTGAGAGGTGAGTGGATCGAGAGAAAGGGATGCCGAGAGATGAGAGAACCGTGAGGGAGAGAGTGAACAAACTGAGAGAAAGAGAGAGAGAGAGAGAGAGAGGGAGAAGGTATACCTTGCTTCGGCGAGAAGTTCGGCGAGGCGAGGCGATCCGATCACGGCGAGAACGGGGCTGGTGAGAGGAGGAAGAGGGTGCCGTGAGGGTTGAGTGTGGAGGAGGTGGGAGAGATGAAACTGTGGTGTATATACGGTGAGAAATGTTTGTTTTTTTTTTTTTTCTCTTTTCTTCTTTACACCAATAATGGGTGAATAGTAAGTTAGGTGGGGTGTTGTCACATGCATGGCCCTTCATCTTCACGTACACACGCATCTCGAGGCTAATCCAAGGTGTTCCATTTCTGAATTGTGTCACTTTAACAATCCTATACATTTGTCTATTTGTTGTGTGTTTAACCAACGCCCATATTTTCCAACAATTTTTCCCGACTTGTGACATGCATATTTTCGTCTGTCCCTTACACATAAATATTTAAATTATTAAATAATTCCTTTATTTAAGTTTTTTTCACTATATTTTCTCCCCCGGTTACCTAGGCGGGACCTTACTCACATTGACAATTGCTTGAACGACCCGTGACACACATTAAAACTATAATACTATTACACATCATCATTCACAAATAACCAAATTTCTGGGTCGTTATAGTCTCCCCAACTAACGAAAATTTCATCCACGAAATTAACTCTAACTCAAATGAATAAGGAGACCCAACACCCATTCTCACCTCCTCCGAACTGCGGCTTAGAGCCGTTTTGGATAGCTTAGATTATTCCTCGAAATGCGGACTACCTTGGAGTCACTTCAGACAGTTCGTTCCTTGTCGTTGAACTGCGGACCAATGTAAAGTCACTTCAGACAGCTCAATAAGCTATGACCAACTGTGGACTCTCGCGAGAGTCACTGTGACGGCCCCAAATTCCCAATGCATTTGGGTACGCCCGGCCTAGACCCGTGCAGGTCCCGAGTCAGTTTCTCAGCGACCCTGACGAGCCTAGTCATGCTTCAAATTATCCAAATTTCAAGATTTATGAAAGAGTTATTGCAATTGTAACACAGAGGAAGCAAAATCATATTCAAATCAAATATTGGGAAATAACTCAATCAAAGGGAAATTAGGAATTTATATAAATGTGGAAAACCCCGATATAGTCATATCCAAGTCAACAAAATGGATTGATGGAATCCACCTCAAAACATATTTCCCAGTCCCAAAAAGATCATATATATATAATCGTCATACAAAAAGAAATAAACATGAGCCTACATCGCAGTACCTCAAGTCCAGCAGCTCACAAAAAGTCTCCTAGGCAAGGTCCCTTGCCCCTACTGCTCTCCGTCCTTTCTGCACCCACCGTCACAAACTAGACGGTGAGCAACTGAGAGAAATCGAAAGTAAAGCCAGAAGAATATAACAGTAATTCATGAAATAACAAACAAGACAGTCTAAATATCATGCGGGAATGGAAAGACGAGAATTTAAATAAACAAGTTGCATGATAGACAGACTGGAAAACAAACGCAATCGAAACATGTGTGCTCTACGAGTCAAAAGAGGCCATAAGTGGTCTATATTCCACAACAACACCACAACAATCCACAACAATCCACAACAATCCACAACAATCCAGTACATGGTATCACACAATCACTAGGGGTGGTCAAACACTCGTGCGCTCGAGTGCCCGCGTTTTATCCCTTCTAGTGCAGGCAGCATGTACCTTCGAAACACACACTTATGCCAAGAACACACATACAAGGAATAGGGAATGGAATGCCAATAATTTGATAATAACAAACACAAAGAAATGGAAATGAATCACATGATATTTTCTTAGCTGGCTTACTAACGTACAAATACTTTTTAAGGCAAGCGTACTTACCTGAACTATCGCGACCCGTGTGACGAACTCCGAAATCCTAACGCGTCTCCCGTGATTTCTCGATTACCTGTTAAGGGTTTAAATCTTGAATATTAGGGTAAGGTTTAGCATTAAATCTTAAGTTGATGTGGGTTTGTATCATTTGTTAGACTCTAGTTGGATTGAAATATGTAAGCCCATTTTCATGCAATTATTTACTTGTTATGGCCCCATTTTATATAGGTTATGTTGGGCCCTTATTGGACCCTAACACAAGCCCATTTACATCACTTTATTTTATTCATAAAGTGTCCATACTTCTACTTTATTTTTATTTTATTTTATTTACACACATACACATTATATGACCACCACACCACTAAGTAAACCCCACTGTGAGGTGTACACAACACCCCACTGTTGTGTACACCCCGCTGATTTGTGCACACAACACCCCACTATTGTGTGCACCCCGTTGTCATACACGTCTTGTCACGCACCCTAAACTGTGGGGTGCACATACATATTCATGCATGTATCCATATTCATTCACCCACTCACACATGCTACACCCCACAGCCAATAGTGGGGTGTACAACTTCATCTCGCACCCCAGTAGTGTGGTGCACAGTGTCACACCCCAAACTGTGGGGTGTTCATGCAAACACATGCATCCATTCACACACCATCATTTTTCCACTACACACTCATGCATGCACATACACCCACATGCACCCACCACCCTATTGCCGAACTATCCTCACCACACTCCCCATCACCTTGACTGTCCACCCACACCCCTCATGCACCCCAACAGTGGGGTGCACACACGCACACATCACCTCACACACATACACAAAAAAACAGTTTTAAAACAAATAAAACAGTGAGAAAAGAGAGAAAGAGAGGGAGAGAAAAGAAATAGAGAGATAGAGAGTGATCTCCAGTGGAGGAGGTGGCCTCGACCACCACCATGTGGAGAAGGTGGCCTCGACCACCACCATCTCCGGTGAGAGAGGTGGTGGCATAAGAGAGCAAGGTGAAGAGAGAACCCGAGGTAAGAAAGGGAGAGAAAACCGAGAGGAGAGAGAGATCGAGTGGACACGAGAGAGGGGGGTGAGAGGCAACCTCCGGCGAGCTACTCCGCCATCATTGGACCTCCGACGACCGGCGAGAGCTTGGCCAGTTGAGAGGTGAGTGGCCCGAGAGAGAGGGAGGCCGAGAGATGAGAGAACCATTAGGGAGAGTGAACAAACCGAAAGAGAGAGAGAGAGAGAAGGTATACCTTGCTCCGGCGAGACGTCCGGCGAGGCGGTCCGGTCACCGGCGAGGACGGGGCTGGTGAGAGGAGGGAGAGGGTTCCGTGAAGGTTGAGTGTGAAGTGACGAGAATGAGAGAAAGAACCGTGAGTGAGAGAAAATGAGAGGGGAGTGTGTGCATGGAGTGTATGGAGAGAGACATGAGTGATGTGAGTGACGTGAGTGATGGGGGTGGGTGGTGAGGTGAGTTGAGTGATAGGAGTGGGTGGGGTGTGAGGTGAGTTGAGTGATGGGGGTAGGTGTGTGTTTGAATATTTAAATGGGTATGATAGTTGTGTCTACCCATTTTTACCAACCCACATATCTCAAAGTTAAACCCAAGGGTTCCCCCATTATTTGATTGTCACTATACAGAATTTTTAACTCGACACCCGTATATTTTCCAAACATTTTCCCCGCCCATCTCACTTCCTCGGTCTGTATTTCCCCGTCACATGCACACTAAACTATAAAATTGTTAAATAATTCTTTTAATTATGTTTTTAGTCTCCTGTGTACTCGTAACACAGTTGTCGAGTCCCGCGCGTTCATTTTTCCCACTCGTTCACCGGTTTCACAGTCCGGTCACTCAAATACGAGTATAAATACATATTACACATCATCATTCACAAATAACCAAATTTTCGGGCCGTTACAGTCACTTCCAACAGCTTGACACTAGGTATTGAACTGCGGACTTGTACAAAGTCTCTTCAAACAACACAACGTCCTGAATCCACTCCTTTTCTCCACATCTATCAAACTGTGGGCTTCTGCCACTTCGAACAGCTTGATTTCATCTCAGCCTTCAGACTGTGGGTCACCAACCACTTCAAACAGCCTGATGCAACTACGGTCTCTCTAGACCGCTCCCGTTTTCCCAAGAATGGTAGAAATGCCAACGACCTCGTCGCAGACACCCTCCACCACCACAACACAAGTCAGGTAATTACAAAGTAAGACGCTACGATCGCGACTCGCACATCAAACCCGTAATGACCTCCCAACCTACTCGCGTTTCAACGCAAGTTTATTCCTACTCAGGCAGTAAATATGTTCGACAAAGTTGTAACCATGGCCACTATGTACACTACGTGTCCATGCATCGTAAGATGAATCACAACCCGTCTGGTCCTGCCTCTCTTTAGGTGTACTTGTGGTTAGTTTTGGCAACCAATTGTGCCCAAACTTACTATCTCTTTCAGAATCTAGTCTAAGTTAGGTTTGTCTAACCCTAAATAACTCTGTTAAGTTTAAATGATACCACTCTGGCCAGTATCGACCCTAACCCTATTAATGACGTCCTAAACACGTAAAGTTTCAAATAATTAGTTCTATGCATGTTCGTTAACCAGGAAGATTCCTCACCTCCTGTAGGATTACGAACCACTGTCAACTGTTGTTCACTTGCCATGTGCACGTCCTCAAGGGCTTGAGGTTGATCGCCATCCTGCTGGTCCTCGTACAAGTCTGGACATCGATTCTGAAAATGCCCAGGCTATTCGCAATGGTAACACACCTTCCACTTTTGAGAACCACTATCATCATTCGAATTCCTCGTTCGTTTCCTGTCATGTCCCTCTGATCGGTGCTCTAACTGCAACTCAGGTCGATCAGGCTCAATCTCCTCATGGTGAGTACTCAAGTAACTTTCCCTAGTCAAGCTACGCTCATAGGCTTTTTGCAATGTTCCTGGCTCGGTCGCAACGATCACACCTCTTATCTAGGTAGTAAACCCTCAGTAAAATAGTACACCCGATCTGCCTCCGTGCTAGCTGATCTTCCAGCATATGGTAATAATTGCAGAAATCGTCCCATGTACTCCATGACTGACTCATCCATTAACTGTTTCAGGGAAATGAACTTAT
Organism: Stephania japonica; assembly: GCA_039657345.1. Taxonomy (NCBI): domain Eukaryota; kingdom Viridiplantae; phylum Streptophyta; class Magnoliopsida; order Ranunculales; family Menispermaceae; genus Stephania; species Stephania japonica. The sequence continues at coordinate 32,236,226 of CM077561.1, forward strand.
TCCTCTTGGCTCTCATCACGATGGGAAGAAGTACTTCATGTTGAACTGGATCTTGAACTCTACCCAGTCCCTCGGCACACCTCTGGTACTCACAATAGTAGTCCACCAGTCGTCAGCTTCTCCCATTAACATCGAGGAAGAAATAGTAGCTTTCATGTGCTCCTCGGTAGCTATGATATAGTGTATTTTCTCGTGACTCTTCAGGAACAACTCTGTCGTGGTCACGTCAGTGCCTCTATAGAAAACAACAGGGTCGTGCCTCTTAAACTCTCGCCACTGTCTAGCCTCAGTAGTCACCGTAGTGCCATACACTACCGGTGTTGTTCGTGTAGTCTCTGTTGGTGTGCAAGGAATAACCACCATCACTGGTTTCGCTGCAGTGATGGTAGGAAGCGTAATCGTGGTCATAACCACTGGTGTGTCCGCCTCCTGAGTAACAGTTACTCTAGCCGTGGATGGAATTGATGCAGCAGCAATTGACACCCACAAATATCGCCAGAATCTCCTCTAGCTATCGCTCCTGAGCTGCGACTCTTTGCGTCAAGGTCCGAAATTCCTCGATAATGACAGCTCGAGGACTCGATGTCCCGTTGTCGTCATTAAGACCCCGTTGATCCGTCATCTCTATCTGCTAACGAAAACGCATTCCCGGGTCAATAGACAGCTACCGATACCATATAATACACACATAAAACATACTTATACAAATAACTTTCAGTTTCCATTACCCAACTCATCTTCACTCCCCAGCTAGGATTCTAAGTCAGGATCGTAGGGTTTCCACTTCTAAGTTCAACCATTCCTAACTTCCACTGGTTTAATGGCTTGTGTTTTATGCGTTTAAATTAAGAGTCTGGTCTATATAACCTTGCGCTCTGATACCAACTGTGACGGCCCCAAATTCCCAATGCATTTGGGTACGCCCGGCCTAGACCCGTGCAGGTCCCGAGTCAATTTCTCATCGAACCTGATGAGCCTAGTCAGCCTCAAATTATCAAAATTTCAAGATTTATGAAAGAGTTATTGCGATTATAACACAGCGGAAGCAAAATGATATTCTAATCAAATATTGGGAAATAACTCAATCAAAGGGAAATTAGAATCTATATAAATGTGGAAAACCCCAATATGTTCACTTCAAAATCATATCCTCAGTTCTAAAACAATTATATATATGTAAAACATCGTACAAACAGAAATGAACATAAGCCTACACCTCGATACCTTAAGTCCTGCCGCTCACAAAAGGTCTCCTAGGCAAGATCCCTTGCCCCTACTGCACTCCGTTCTATCTGCACCCACCGTCACAAACTAGACGGTGAGTAACTGAGAAAAATCGAAAGTAATGCCAGGAGAATATAACAGTAATTTATGAATTTTCAAATAAAGCAGTCTAAATATCATGCGGGAAATGAAAGACAAGAATTTAAATAAACAAGGTGCATGATAGACAGACTGGAAATAATAGCAATCGAAACATGCGTGTTTTATGAGTCAAGAGAGGCAATAAGTGGTCTAATTCCACAACTATTCCACAACAGCGATGTCGCAACATCGAATTCCACAGCAATATCCACAACAATCCAATATATGGTATCACACAATCACTAGGGGTGGTCAAACACTTGTGCGCACGAGTGCCCGCGTTTTATCCCTTCTAGTGCAGGCCGCATGTACCTTCGAGACATACACTTATGACAAGAACACACATACAAGGAATATGGAATGGAATGCCAACAAGTAGATAATAACAAACACAACGGAATGAAGATGAACCACATGGTATTTTTTAACTAGCTTACTAACGTACATAAGCTTTTAGGGCAAATGTACTTACCTGAACTATTGTAACCCGCGTACAACGCTCCCGCAAATTCTAATGCATATCCCCGAGTTTCCCGCTACCTGATAAGGCGGGAACTCGTATTAATAGGTCAAGTCATTCACTAAACCTAGGTTTAAACTTATCCTTTTCCCTAATGTTTTAAATGACTCGAACGACACGACAATTTAATCGAAAAAAAATGAATACTCTCTCTATCGGGTTTTGAAAACACATTATGTATAAATCTCATCGCGAATCATAGGATCGGCTCAGTCGTATGTGGGTCATGTCATGGTCTCGAGGACCGACAACATGACCACGACATCATAATCATTCATCGCCACACGATGTTTCAATACAAACCAACACTTAACCATAACTCCTCATGAAAACCGAACTGATATGTACAAAAGAACATGGAACCTCGCTGGTGTTGTCCGACATTAGTGAAGGATTTCCTTAGCATGGAATGGCTGGGAAATACCCTCAAACATCGGTGTTCAAACACATTGACTAAACAATACTCAAACTTAATATTTACATAAAAACATAACAAATTTCTCTAACATATTAAAATTTTGGACACAACCAAGGGTTGCGAGACCTCAACAAAGATTAGGTGAGATCCCGACAACCTTCACTGGTGGTGGTTCGGCCGATAGCACCGCCGGCAGTGGCAGTTTTTGGCGAGGCTCCACCACCTCTATCACATGAAATGACAACTTTTTAACGTTAAATAGGGCTGTTATGGCCACTCCGAAGACTATGGGACCCACGTAGGAGATTGGTGGGGTCCCCAACAGCGTCCCAGTCATCGTGGTCCGGCGGCCGCCAATGAGGGTGTTTTCCGGCGAGCAATGAAAACAGTGCAACAACAACATAAACAACAACACTTGCGCAAAACGACACTCAAACGCATAACAACATAGAACCAACAACACTCCGAGAATGTAGTCTCTAGTAGGCCAGGAGGGCCCACCATCGACCGTCTCCGACCACCCCAGTAACTCCAGCAGCTACTCCAAAACCCAACCACAAAAACAGTTTTAAAAGAAACTTAAAATAGTGAGACGAGAGAGAGAGAGAGAAAGAAATAGAGAGCTAGAGAGAGAGATCTCCGGTGAGGGAGGTGGTCTCGACCACCACCATCTCTGGTAAGAGAGGTGGTGGCGTGAGAGAGCGAGAGGAATAGAGAACCCGAGGTGAGAGAGAGAGAACCGAGAGGAGAGAGATCGAGAGAGTGAGCACGAGAGTGTACGAGAGAGAGAGAGAGATAAACCCACCTCCGGCGAGCTTCCCAGCCACCACTGGATCTCTGACGACCGGCAAGAACACCCCAGCTGAGAGATGAGTGGATCGAGAGAAAGGGATGCCGAGAGATGAGAGAACCGTGAGGGAGAGAGTGAACAAATCGAGAGAGAGAGAGAGAGAGAGAGAGAGATAAGGTATACCTTGCTTCGGCGAGAAGTCCGGCGAGGCGTTCCGGTCACCGGCGAGAACGGGGCTGGTGAGAGGAGGAAGAGGGTCGTGAGGGTTGAGTGTGGAGGATGTGGGAGAGATGAAACCGTGGTGTATATAAGGTGAGAAATGTTTGTTGTTTTTTTTTTTTCTCTTTTCTTCTTTACACCAATGATGGGTGAATAGTAAGTTAGGTGGGGTGTTGTCACATGCATGGACCTTCATCACATGCATTTCGAGGCTAATCCAAGGGTGTTCAATTTTTGAATTGTGTCACTTTAACAATCCTACACATTTGTCTATTTGTTGTGTGTTTAACCAACGCCCATATTTTCCAACAATTTTTCCCGACTTGTGACATGCATATTTTCGCCTGTCCCTTACACATATATTTAAATTATTAAATAATTCCTTTATTTAAGTTTTTTTTACTGTATTTTCTCCCCTGGTTACCTAGGTGGGACCTTACTCATATTGACAATTGCTTGAACGGCCCGTGACACACATTAAAACTATAATACTATTACACATCATCATTCACAAATAACCAAATTTCTGGGTCGTAACACGTTTTCTCACCACATCCCATCAACTAATTAATTAAATTATCAAAAAATTCATTTATTTGTATTATTTATTGTGTTTTTATTCTCCGTTTAACTAGGCGAAACCTCACTCAACTAAAAATCGCCTGAACGGCTCGAGACTTGTAAAATACTAAAATATTAATACACATAATCAAGGAATCATAAAATTACCTCGGTGTCGACTCCTGAAGTTCGAAATACAGTCCAGTATTCACGTAGCCGAGTCACAATCCTAACAAGTGTAACTCAAGTCAGTTTAAAAATTTGGGGTATTACAGCACCCACGTCGTCGAATCCATCTGGTTTTGCTCGGATTTTGTCGGATTTGACCGATTTTTGGTGAGTGTGATTTAAGAGAGATAACTGGGGTACGACTACCCTTTTTTATGAAAAGGGTAGTTAGGTAATTTCACAAAACTGAGGTACGTTTAGTAATTAGTGGGGTATGGTGAGTAAAAACTGTTTTATATGAAAGGATAGTTGGGTAATTTCACAAAACTATTTGCGAGGTCCGTTTTGCCGCTCCTTAACCAATTCTTGAGTGGTAAGCAAATTACTCTCTTGCCTTTTTTGATTTTGTGATATATATATATATATATACATATAATATAATAAGCACGAATGTTGGTTTTTCATCCTTCGCTTAATTTTATAATTTTACCCTTTTAAAATCAATTTCATAGATATTGATATATCTTTCTATCATTTATTACATTTCCATTCTTTTTTTTTTAGAATTACGATTTTTCAAGTGAAATACATTCCTATTTATAGATATCAAAGTTTTGCTATCAACTTTCATATATCCAAAAAAAGGTCTCCCATTACTTCTTTATATTTTGTCATATTCAAGAACTTTTTTTCTTTTTAATCTTTTTTATCGCAATTGCTGGTAAAATATTTTGTAAGATTGTTAGGCCACTTTTGATCATTCTTCATCTTTATATATTATTTTGTTTCTTATATTAGAACTTAATTCCTTTAAAAATTCATAATTTTTTTGAATAAATAAAAGCATATTTCCATACTTGAATTAATTTCCACTAGCACAACGAGCGAGTTCATTCATGTGTGAACTAGTGTGTGTGTGTGTGTGTATATATATATATATATATGGGTACTACTACCATGGGAATCAAATATATACCCATGCCATGGATACAGTATTTGCAACAATTGAATTCTAATCTAATACATTTATGTGTTATGTGTGTGTATCCTATGTGATGCATTGATGTGGACTCAGTCATTGGGAATTCAATGGGTGATTTTTGAAACAGATGCATTGGTGGTGGTTCAAGGTCTTCGGCTAAAGAGCAGGAACAATTTTGAGTTAGGACTGCAACAAAATATGTTTGGGACACCAAGACTAGAAGATAGTCTCCATACGTCAGTCAATAAGCACATAAGTTTGCCCATAAAATTACAAGACTTATTGTCATGAGCATGAAACACATTGGGATTATGCTCCTATGGATGTACAAGCAATGACATAAATGATGTAATAGCCACGAAATGAATGAAAATCATTTCATGGATAAAAAAACAGTCTGATGTCTTATGAAGCTAACCCTTTGCCTGAAGATTTAAAAAATGAATATAAAAAAAAAAAAAAAAAAAAAATGTCCAAATGACAGCACTAATACAAAAAAGTAAGGTAAACTCATAACTTGATATTTTATTCCAATTCTATTACTGACCATCGAACGTTACCTGTACTTGAAAAAAAAAAAAGAAGAGGTGCTAAAGTAAAGCTTTCTAAATTCTAAACTCTATACTCATGGGGAGATGTAGGGAAGTGAACTTTAATCAAAAGTAATAAATAAAATAAAAGCAAGGTGAAATACAAGCAGGGCATTTGGTCTAGTGGTATGATTCTCGCTTAGGGTGCGAGAGGTCCCGAGTTCAATTCTCGGAATGCCCCACCTGTCTATATATGTAGCGCTGCAAATTTAATTTCTTTTTTGTTTTCTGTTTTTTTTCCTTATTTCTTAGTTTCTCAAATGGTCTCCGAAGGTGTTTCAATTAGGGGTGCACACGGATTGGATTCAGTCCAATTAGGGTCAATCCATAATCCAACTCAATCCAATTTGCAAAATGCGGATCGGATTGGATCAAGTTCCACGGATTGACCTTTTTCTATCCAAAGATTCATGAAATTAGACTTAATCAAATGAATCACAAGAATTATACATCTCATGAATGACAAATTTACAACATACATTTCACAAATCTATATATAGCATATTTCCCATAAACTTGTCATCACAATGACCTTCAAAATGCAAGTTCCTACACAAGTTCCTACATAAACAAATATGTCATCTACAAATCTTTACCATACACCCTCACAAAAGCACAAAAAAAGTGCACGTATATGCAACCTACAAAAAAGGTTAAAAGCATAACAAAAGAGTTAAAAAATAAGCATAGTCTTTTAGATGTTATAGTTTAGAGTTAATAGTTTAAGTTGATGCTCTTTAAGGTACTAAAGTACATACGATCATATATGTATATGTGTTGGTGTGTTAAACAGATTGGATCGGATTGGATTCGCGATTTTTTAATGTAGGATCCGTAATCCAATCCAGTCCAGCCGGATTAGTGATTTTTCAATTCCAGTCTATTCCAATGGATCAAAAAATTGATCCAATTAGTGATAATTGGTCCGAATTGGACCAGATCTGCGGATTAGTGCAATCGTGTGCACCCCTAATTTCAATTCTCGCAAAACTTGCTTCGATGCACATCTAACGAAGGAAAAATTGAGATATTTACTTAGGTATACACTTTCTACCAGCTCATTCATTTTTTTGTTTTTTTTTATTGAAAAGGATACATACTTGATTAGTTACAAAGGACACTCTTATAGAGTGACACTCCCTTACATCATCTCTTATAATAAAAGTTAGGCCAAACAATTGTTGGTATCAACATAAAAAAAACTAAATAGAGGGAGGATAAAACCCAAATTTGAATATTTTTTTCATCATCTCTAATTACTGTTGTGTCTTGCATGGCATTATATTGTCATTCTAGCATTTCCGATATTGTTTTCCCCATATAAAACCCATGACCAGCTTATCAACTTCATTAATGCAGAGCTGAGAAGTCTTACTGTCTGCATCTGGTAGAAAGGTAGGAATTGTAGGACTGATTGTGCAAAAGTAGTACGGCCTGCCAGCGAGAGACACCTTCTCTTTCAGTTCGACAATTTATTCTTGACATTCTCCATTATAAACTTGTATGAGAGTTACTTAGCAATCTTAGCAAAGCCACATCCACATTATTAGAGAAGAAAATCTTCGTTTTCTCCTAATTAACCCGTTGTCCCGAGTGCATACAAAACTTCGATACGCCAGCTACTGCAGAAGAAAGCCCTGTTAACTCCAGAGTCTCACGAATAAAAGGCCAGCTCAATCTATCCTATGCTTTCTCCAAGTCCACTTTAATGGCCATCCACCCTTTGGCCCCTTTTTTCTTCTCATGGAGTGAATAACCTCTTGGACTATGATAGTATTATCATTAATTCTTCTACTTGGCACGAAGCTATTCTGAGTCTCACTCACTAATTGATTCATTAGACCCTTCATATGTCCCGCAATGAGTTTAGTAATGGCTTTATAAACCACTTTGCAGAGACTAATTGGTCTAAAGTTTGTTAATCTCCCAGGGTTCTCACACTTGGGAATTAAAACAAGGAGAGAATCGTTTAAGTGAGGCGGCATCGAACGGGTTTTGAATACTTCCTTCACTACGTTAACAACAGACTCACCCACCGTTTCCCACTGAGATAGAAAGACCATTACGTGCAGGGCCAGTTTTGCATGGGGGCCTAGTGGGCAACCGCCCCAGGCCCCCAAAGTAAGCAAGGCCTCCATTTGGCATTAAAGTAGGGTATTTTTGTAATTTTATATTTTTATTTATTTAATTATAGATTATTAAAGGTACAATACGTTGAAACTTCCAAAAAAAAAAAAATCTGCGACTTCGGCAACTCTACTACTTCTCAACTCCCCTTCCATTCGACACGTAACATATTCAGCTATTCTCTCTTCCCCGTCAAATCAAGCAAAAAGTCTTTTCTTCTTCTTCTTGGCTAGATCTCTCAAGTCTCACATTTATGCTAGATCTCTCTTTACAGCAAACTTGAAAAAAAACATCTCTCACACAAGATCTCTCCTCAATCCTCATCATCCTCAAACTGAGGACAAAGTTTAAAGAGTCCTATAGAATATCTTTCAGTAACATCTCTCACAGTCTCACATCATTGGTTGTTCAATGATCTTTAATTGAGCACTCCTCTGCAGCATCATCTCTCACTCTTTGGTATATTTCTTCTTTTTGGGTTACAAACTCTTTTAGTATACTTTTAAGTTACTACTATTACTTTTTTTAGTATAATTACAGTTCTTATTGTTACTTGTGTATACCTAAAAATAATTGATTTTTGGTGACGGTGAAGTACTCATCAATAGACCTTCAAGTCTTTTAGATCAATATTTTTAAGGTTTAGATTTCTTAGCACTTAGAATTTTTTTTTTATTAGTGTAAGATACATGATGCATAGAAAATATGCTTCCGGTTTTGATAAACTTAAGAAAAAAAAAGGAAACAAGATGAGTTAGCCAAATCTTTACAATAAAGAGTAATTAGTCTTGAACTTGTTCGATTTTATTTTTGATGCTAGTGCTTTTTTTTTTTTGGCACAACTTTTTTTTATCTCAGTATAAACATCATTTTTATTTATACATTATTTTTTCATTTTTGTCACTTTATGCGACTAGACTAAATCGGTTAAAAGTATCATTATCTTTCACAACGTTTAAGTGACATACATCATCAAATTTATAGTTTAAGAGTGACAAGGATACAAATCAATTAATATAGAAAAGTTATGATACAATAACGAATTCCAAAAAGTTAGAATACAATAAAAAAAGTTGTAAAAGGTTATGATACTTTTAACTAATTTTGACTTGTTACAAAACCCTTTTTTAACTCTACCAGTGATAAGTGTTTTACTTTTCATTGTCGGTCCCAAGTCTGAAGAGAGGAGGAGGGAAAAGGCTAATTTCAAAATTGTTGATTTTAAATTCATTGCATGCTATTCATATATAACTCATTTAATCTTTAATTTATTTTTTTAAAATATATTTATTTTTATATAGAAGGCCCCATTTTTAAGGTTCGCCCCAGGCCTCCAAAATGACAGGGCCGGCCCTGATTACGTGTGACAACCCCAAATCCTGAGGCCTGCCATATGGTGTGTCACAACCCTACAGCACTGCCACATCACCGACCTGTTGGGTCCCATGCGTCGTTGACGTTCATATCATGTCAATTATCTTGTAAACCGTGCAACTCATTTTAACCTGTGTAAAGTTATCTGGGTTGATTCAAAATTAAAACTTTCATATAGTTAGTTTAATGGAAGTCTAAATCAACATGATTAATATGAAACAAATATATAACTTATGTCCCTGACGCCACGAGTGGCGCCGTGGGCTTTTAAACCTCAATGGCGTCACTCAAAATGCCACTCCTCATTTTCCAAATTTTGCCTGTCCTAGATGTCGCAAGTGGCGTCGTGGGCTTTTAAACCCCACGGCACGCCTGGCAGCGTCGCAAGTCGCAAGTGGCGTCGCAAGTGGCGTCGCCGCACTCCATGTTCATCCCAACAACTCATTAAACACTTAACCAAACTCACACAACCAAATCCCCTCGACCAAACGCATCTAAAACACAAACCTTGAGTTTTTCGACCAAAAACTCAAAAATTCATTGAAAAATCAAACAACCATAACATCAATACCAAATCCATCATTCATAACCTCAAAACCAAATTTAAAATCCATAGCAACACCTTTCAAAACCAGTGTGCTTAAATTGACTCCTGAAACCCACGTCAACACCCAAGAAAATTAGTCCGAAACGTAGAAAAGGAGATGTGGATCGAAGATCTAACCTTGATTTCGATTGGATTGACCTCTTGAGCTCCAAATGATCAATCAAAGTTCCCAACACCCTCACACTTCTCAAATTTTCGGATTTCTCCACAAGAGAGAAAAGTTGACAAGAATGGGTAAAACCCCTATATATATATAAAAAAATTTGTCATCACATGTGACCACCCATCACAAAACTTGATCCAATGGTTGTAGGAGGGTCAAAAAGTCCACAAACTTATGACTTATATGTGTGACACACTCTCTTAACTTGCCTTTGTTCAAACAAAACACTAAAACCCTCGGGCGTTCTAATATCTGAGTCTCGCACGAAACCTCGCGTTCCCCGCATACTCTCACACTACGAATGCATAGACGGCGTTTTAATTAATTATTTAATAAATTTTTACCATTTATTGTGTGTATTTAGTCCCCTGACCTAGTGCACTATCATTCTCTACCTGGTTCCTACGTCTACACGTTATTCGGAGCGAATGTTTGTCACACTATCTTGCCCTTCAATAATACAATAACTAACACACATCGCGATGCCAATAACCTAATTACCAACAAACATTGCAAATTTAAAACACAACATTACAAAAGTTTACTATTTACCTAGCTCCAGGAGCGCGCTGACCTATTTGCGGGTCCTACAAACATCTGAGTTGTCCGCCACGCTTGCAAACACGTTATTAATAACGGCAAATTAACTTCGGGCCGTTACAAGAGTCCTTGAAGACACTTGGGTTAGAGTCCCTCGTGCTATATGATTATTGAGTTGGTGTAACGCAGTTCACTACCGACTTGACCTAAATCACCACTACTTAGTCTAGTGTCAGTATCACTTGTTTAACTTTGGTAGTTACTCACATATGGTTTATTTTTTAGTCTCTCCTATTTATATGTTTTTAAATACCATTAGAATGTTTGGAAATGTGAAATAACCTTATCATCGGGGATTACTGTTATGTTCTTATACTCACCATCCTTTTATGACGATGGATGCAGAGTCGTCGACCAGGAGGATTGACAAGGAGAAGATCGACAATTACCTTTGAACCAACGGCTCAACACTGGTTCAATCTCGTAGTGTTACGGCTAGAATTTATTTTGCCGTTATTTGTAACGTATTGTAGATGTAGCGGACAGCTCAAACACCCGTGGACCCGCAGCTAGGCTAGAGCTCGTCTGGAGCTAGGTAAATAGTTATTTTGTGTTGCTTTGTCTAATTTTGCGATGTTTATGTTAAAATAGGTTAAACGACATCGCAATGTGTGTAATTATATTTCAATTGACGTGTGAGATCGTGTGTTAAGTATTTGCCTCGATATGTGTGTTAACGTGGGTACTTGGTAGGCTAAAAGATGAAATACTAGGTCGAAGAAAATAATACACACATTAAACGAATTAAATGTGATAAAATAGTAAATTGGTGGGTGCCTAGTAACACGCGGGGTCATGGTCGACACGCGTGGGTAGTACGGTAGTGTACACGCCCGAGTACTCTCGTTGGCGCGCACGATGAAATTATAGGTGCGAAAATATAGGCAAATATATATTTATATATATATATGTAATTTAAAATATATATGAATATATAAATATATATTAAAATCAGAAATTAAAAAAAAATAATTGTGAAATGACCAAAAAGGGTATTTGATTATGAAGGATGAGGAAAAGAACATAGGGGCATTTTGGTCATTTGACCCAAAATGTTGATAACCACCATCGACACCTCCATTTTCTCACCATTTTTGATCGAAAAGAGAGGAAAGAAATTGAGAGACCGTGAGAAATGAGGGAAAGAGAGATTGGATTGAGCATAGAGGAAAGCTTGGAGGTGTGGTGGCAATGAGCGAAGGTGAGTTTGTGTTTGTTGTTGGCATCGTTATTCGTTGATGTTGTTGTTGTTGTTGTGATGTTGAAGTGGTGGTGGTGGTGGCGGCGGCTTCGGGAGCTCGGACGAACTGCAAGAGCAGTTCGTCCAACGAGTCTTCTCCTCTCCCAATCGAACAAAAGAGAAAAAAATTTTGAATTAAAACATAACAGTTATGCTGCTCTGTTTCAACGAAGAAGAAGAAGGGGGGTTGGCCCCTGAACCAGGTCGGTTCGGTTCGGTTCAGGCCAACCCATCCCAAATAAAAAAAATAAAAAAAAACAATTTTGAAAAAAAAAAATCTGAAAAAAATTAATAGAAAATTCAGGTAAAATAGGAAAATTTTAGAAAAATTATATTTTAATCAAATAAATGAGTTTTGGGACGTTCTCAGAACTTTGGCTAGATGTAGTCGGAGTTTTTTACCTCATAAAACGTAAAATTGACATAATATACTCAATTGAAGCTAATTCAATGACAAATGGTATTAGGTACATTCGAGTGATAATTTTGATTGTCGTGTGTTTATTGGAGCTAGACCGAGGTTTGGTTTTCAGGACGCGGAGTGCGGATTGAGGTGTGTAGTATCCCAACTAAAATTACTTGAGTATTTACTTCTTTTGGCATTTGAATTCAATTTCTTTCATTTCAATATTCTACTCTGGTTATGACTATATGGGCGGACGTTGAGCGAAGATCCCTTCGTTCCATTCCTGTGTGTATGTCCACTACACCATAACACGTAATACTAGATCAGTCTCAATGAATAGCACGACCCGAGTATCCCGTCGTGGCATGTGTCGGTGCGTCATAGGTGCAACGCCGGCCATCGAGTAGATCCAGATACTGGCCCTACTTGAGTAGGACTTACCGGTAGTATTCTGTGGAAGAGTCCGAATTATGGTGGTAGTCTGACCCTAGGGGTTAGAAACACACTTTGAGCTTTTCCTATTATTCATGCGATGAGTGCGATGAGCGCAATTGCCTGTATTTATTTCTGCATGTTTATTTAATAGCTTTATTTAAATTCTAGTATTTACTTTCAGTATTTCTCACTTAATTTCCTTGGGAATACTCACTCTGGACTCGTCATCTGCCTTTTGTGATGACTTGAGTGCAAATCCTAGTACGAGCAGGTGCAAGGGCAAGCTGCCAGAGTACCGTTGATTTGAGATTGCCTAACTCGTACGTTTGTATTATATACATTTTATTTCATTTTGGGTTGGGAATTTTGAGATATTTTGAGATACCTTGTGTATATTGATCTTTTTATGACTTCAGAGGTATTTATGATTGTATATGAATTTTCCACATTAGGTTTATGGTTTATGTTACACATTTATAGTATCATTATCTAAGTAAATGTATTAGTAAGGCTTCCGCTATGTGAATTTGAGGATCTTATAATGACTTAACATATAATTTGATTTCAATACAACTTAATAAGTGAATGGATAATTAATAAGGTGCAAAAAGATAAAATAGAGGATATAATCCAATGTAGAGCATAGCTGTCGCTGGTAAGAGAGACTGTGGGTCCACATTGGCCCCCGTGGCGGTCTATTTGAAAAATGGGCCGTTACATTTTGGTATAAGAGCCTAGGTTTAGGAAAACCTATGGCTCAAATTTGAGGAAAACTTGATCATAAACCTGTTGAATAAGCTTTGGATGTGGAAACCCAAAAGTATTGCCTAAAGTCTTAGTTGGGAAGCAATGAGAGATGGGTAGAAATCAGGGATATACGTATTATATTTTTGTTTGTATATTACCTACGTTACAAGTATATTCGTACTGAGGCACATTCTTCGATGCAGATACCGATGGACGAACAGACTCCAAGTACGACTCAACCAGAGGTTGGAGATACTAGTGACCCCACTAGGCCGACATTGACGTTAGAGTCTTTAGCGCAGACAGTGGATGATAGGTTCGCACAATTGTTGGATTTATTAAGGACTCGTAAGATTACGACAGCACCTACTACAGTCATAGTTGCACCATTGGTTACTACTCCTGCAGTTGTTGCTCCCACTATTGCTGAGACTCAGGGGCAAGCTGCAGTATTCGAGACATATGCTGACAGGGCTATACTAGTGGTTGTTTCAGCAGAGACTACGTTAGTTGTGACTCATTCGACTACCGAGCAGCCAACTATAGCGTCTTCATTAGGGAGTTTGATGACAGTGGAGGCGAGGAAGTTAAAGGATTACTTTAGATTCTCTCCAAAATACTTCTACCGAGTCGGAGACCCAAAGATAGCTAGGAGGTGGCTATTGGCTCACGAGAGATTACACGAGATGTTATTGGTTATGAGGTCGACAGACCGAGATTGGCTAGTTATTGCCTGAGACCTGGTGCTGCTATATGGTGGACCACGTATAAAGCGACATATCCTGTGGTTACTACTTGGGTTGATTTCAGAGCATTGTTCATGGATGAGTGTATACCTATGAAGGTCAGGATTCGATTGAGAGAGGAGTTCTTGACACTGGTTCAAGGTGATATGTCTGTTATCGAGTGCATGGAGAGGTACAAATATTTATTGTCCTACTATATGGATGGACTGACAGTGCATATATATTACTTTGTCCGAGGACTAGATGAGAGGATAGCTACCACAGTTGTTTCCAATGGAGCGACTACTTTGGCTCAGGTATACGACAGGTCTCTTTCTTATGAGAATTATATAGTACAGAGTGCTAGTAGATTGTCGATTCAGATTGCGCTGCGGGGTCAGCAGAGTCATCCAGTTCAGGGTTCTCGATTTGATCAGAGGCCGAAGAAACAGAGGAGAGATTAGGGTCGATAGGGATAGGGCCAGAGACATCGTAGAGGTAGAGGTGATTGGCAGTCAGATCAGGGTCGCAAAGGCGACAGAGATCATCGGGATAATCGGGATATACGCGATGATCGCGAGGTAGCATATTTTGCGGCCTCTACACCAGTTGATCGGCTAAGATAGCAGCAAAGGCAGGATAAAGGTCAGGGTCAGAGTCAGTCACAAAGTCAGAGGACTACTGGCAGATCAGACATTCGTGCTTGTTATCGTTGTGGTCAGGTAGGACATCTTGTGGCGGAGTGTACCAGACCAATGCCAGTACCATCACAGACTGATCAGGCCAGAGATAGGGCCCAAAAGCTGCTTTTGGGTTGCACAGCCAGACCAAGAGGCGACCAGACAACTTGTTGAGGGTATGCTATCTGTATGTGATATTTTTATGCATGTTATGTTTGATTCTAGCAACACACTTTCTTTTATATCTGGACGTATGGTAGGATTGTTAGGGTTAGGTGCACAGACTTTAGATATACATCTTGTTCTCGGTACAACAATTGGGGATAAGATTTACCCTAATCGAATTTGTTGGGATTGTGTGGTTGTGATTGAGGGACATCAGTTACCAGCTGATTTGAGAGTATTAGAGTACTTGGAGTTCAATGCGATGTTAAGTATAGATTGGTTATCGTCTTATCACGCACAGATCGATTGTTTTAGCAAGACGTGACATTTTACATCGAGGGATTCCAGAGTTTTCGTTTTCCAGAGCTGCGTCAGCATTACCTATCACTCGAGGCAGACTAGCTACATTGCAGGAGATGGAGACGTACGAGGCTATGGTGGAGCCAGAGTTTAGGACAATGATTAGGATTGAGGATGTCCCTGTTGTTTGTGAGTTTTCAGACGTATTTCCTGAGGATTTGCCAGGAGTGCCACCACCAAGAGCTGTGGAGTTTATCATTGAGCTGATTCTAGGGACTCAACCGATTTACAGCAGGCCGTATAGGATGTCAGCATTAGAGCAAGTTGAGGACCCAGTTAGAGGAGTTATTGCAGAAGGGATTCATTCCTCCTAATATGTCACATTGGGGAGCTCTAGTTCCTTTTGTGAAGAAGACAGACGGTTCGATGCGGATGTGTGTGGAGTACAAGAAATTGAATCAGTTTAATATTAGGAATCGTTACCCACTTCCCATGATTGATAACTTGTTCGATCAATTGGAAGGAGCCAAATTCTTCTCAAAGATTGACCTGAGATCAGGATACCATCAGTTGAGGATTCGAGAGGGGGATATCGAGAAGATGCGATATGGGTTGTACGAGTTTACAATCATGCCATTTGGGTTGACTAACGTGCCGGTGATCTTCATGGACTTGATGCACAGGGTGCTTAGGTGCTTAGGTTGTTTTTGGATCGATACGTCATTGTTTTCATCGACAACATCCTGATTTACAACAGGACTTGTGTGGAGTATGAAAGACATCTCAGGGAGGTGTTGGCGACATTAAGAGAGCATCGACTTTACGCCAAGTTTAGTAAGTGCACATTTTGGCTAAGTGAGGTCAAGTTTTTGGGGCATGTTATCAGCGATCAGGGCATATACGTAGATAGTGACAAGGTTCGGGCTATTATTGACTGGAGGACACCCGAGTCTGTTTCTGATATTCAGAGTTTCCTGGGTTTTGCAAGATATTATAGGCGCTTCATACAGGATTTTTCATTGATTGCAACGTCGATGACGAGGTTTACCAAGAAGGACGTTAGCTTTGACTGGTCGTAAGAATGTGAGGATGTTTTCTAGGAGCTGAAGAGGCAATTGACTTCTACACCAGTTTTTCCATTACCTGTGGCAGGTAAGGTTTCTCAGTTTACACTGATGCGTCAGGCACTAGGTTGGGGTGTGTGTTGATGCAGGACGGACGCCCAATGGCCTATTTATCACGACGATTAAGATCTCATGAGGAGAGTTATCCAGTGCACAATTTGGAGCTTGCGGCAGTCGTGTTTGCATTAAAGGCTTAGAGGCACTATTTGTACGATGAAAGGTTCGTACTGTTTATCGACCACCAGAGTTTAAGATATCTGTTCACTTAGAGAGAGTTGAACATGAAATAGTGCAGATGGCTCGAGTTATCAAAGGGCTACGACTTCGCTATTGAGTATCATCATGGGTAGGCGAACGTCGTAGCTGATGCGCTGAGCAGGAGCGGCATCGAGAGTCAGACGGGACTGCGGCATATGACACATGAGCACAGGTTGCTTAAAGGCTGCGTCGGTGTTGTGTGTGACAGAGTCTATTACTGAGCTACACATTTGCGGCCAGATACGAGTTCCTACTGTGTTTTTAGAGTGAGTTGCTGAGTTGTAGAGAACTGAGGGTCGGTATTTACAGATCAATGGACTGGCTCAGGATCCGGGGTGCACAGAGTGGTCTGAGGGTTCAGACTAGTGCTTGAGACACAGGGTCGTTTTTGGATACCGGAGGTACCAGAGCTTAGGGACAGTATTCTCAAGGATGCACACCAGCCGCGATTTATAGTTCATCTTTGTCGGACTAAGATGTGTCACGACCTTTAGCGATTGTTTTGGTGGGTAGGGACAAAGCTGATGTGGGAGGTATGTCCGAAGTTGTCATATTTACCAGCAGGTGAAGACTAAGCACAGAAGACCAGTTGAGTTGCTACAGTCGCTGCCTATTCCTAAGTGGAAATGGGAACATGTGACCATGGACTTCGTCAGTGGCCTACCGCAGACTATGAGGAGACACGACGCAGTTTGGGTAGTTATCGACAAGTTGATGAAGTCGGCTATGAGATATTCAGTTACACAACTGATCATTATTTTTGAGAGAGATTGTCAAATTGCACGGTGTACCGGTCTCCATTGTTTCTGACAGAGATCTGAGGTTTACTTCGAGGCTTTGGGAAAGTATGCAGGAGCAGTTTGGCACTCGACTACAATTCTGTATTGCGTACCATCCTCAGACTGATGGGCAGTTGGAGCGGTTGATTTAGATTCTCGAGGATATGCTCAGGGAATGTATTTTACAGTTTGGTGGATCGTGGGAGGATTATCTACCATTGTGTGAGTTTGCGTACAACAATAGCTATCAAGCAAGTCTCAAGATGCCACCGTTCGAGGCACTATATGGTAGGCCCTGTAGGTCACCAGCATGTTGGGCGGCATCGGAAGATATAGCGACTATATAGGACCTGAGGTTGTTGTGGATCACAATCAGAAGGTGAGGCAGATTAGACAGAGACTTCAGGCAGCGCAAGATAGGCAGAAGAAATATGCGGATAGGTATCACGGAGATCTGAGCTACGAGGTTGGAGACATGGTGTACTTGAAGGTTTCGCCCTAGAAGGGTCATCAGAGACTTGGCATTAAGGGAAATTGGCACCAAGGTGTATTGGACCATTCAGAGTTGAGGAATGTGTCGGCAGAGTGGCATACCGTTTAGAGTTATCGCCACAGTTAGAAGGGGTACATCCAGTGTTTCACATATCCATGTTGAGGTTAGCTAGGTCGGGACCGAGATCTATGGTTGATGTACGTCAGATTGAGATGCGACCAGACATGTCATATGAGGAGCAGCCTGTAGAGATCATGGATAGGAGGATTCAAACTTTGAGGAACAGGGAGATCCCGAAGGTTTTAGTTCGTTGGCAACATAATGGAACTGAGGGACTCACCTGGGAGCTCGAGTCTATTATGCGACGATGGTATTCCCATTTATTTGCCAGTAAGTATTTAAGTTTAATTTAAATTTCGGGACGAAATTTCACCTAGTTGGGAAGAATTGTAATGGCCCGAATTTAATTCGCCATTATTTGTGACGTATTGCAGACGTGGCGGACAGCTTAGATACCCGTGGAACTCGCAACTAAGCTAGAGCACGCCTGGAGCTAGGTAAATAGTTATTTTATGTGTTGTTTTGTCTAATTTTGCAATGTTTATGTTAAAATAGGTTAAACGACATCGCAATGTATGTAATTATATTTTAGAGATTGTGTGTTAAGTATTCACCTCGATATGCGTGTTAACAGTATCAAGTAGGCTAAAAGATGAAATACTAGGTCGAAGAAAATAATACACACATTAAATGAATTAAATGTGATAAAATGGTAAATTGGTGGGCGCCTAGTAACACACGGGATTGTGGTCGACACGCGTGGGTAGTACAGTAGTGTGCACGCCCGAGTACGCTCGTTGGCGCGCACGACGAAATTGTAGGCGCGAAAATATAGGCGAATATATATATTTATATATATATGTAATTTAAAATATATATGTATATATATAAATATATATTAAAATAGAAATTAAAAAAAATTGTGAAATGACAAAATGGGCATGTTATTATGAAGGATGAGGAAAAGAACATAGGGGCATTTTGGTCATTTGACCCCAAAATGTTGATAACCACCACCGACACCCCCATTTTCTCACCATTTTCGATCGAAAAGAGAGAGAGAGAGAAATCGAGAGACCGTGAGAAAGGAGGGAAAGAGAGATTGGATTGAGGAAAGAGGAAAGCTTGGAGGTGTGGCGGCGACAAGTGGAGGTGAGTTTGTGTTTGTTGTTGGCATCGTTGTTCGTTGATGTTGTTTTTGTTGTGTCGTTGAAGTGGTGGTGGTGGTGTCGGTTTCGGGAGCTCGAATGAACGAATAGCAAGAGTAGTTCGTCCGATGAGGGATGTCGTCTCCCCTCCCAATCGAGCAAAAGAGAAAAAAATTTGAATTAAAACATAGCAGTTATGCTGCTCTGTTTCAACGAAGAAGAAGAGGGGGGTTGGCCCCTGAACCGAGTCGGTTCGGCTCGGTTCAGGCCAACCCATCCCAAATGAAAAAATAAAAAAAACAATTTTGAAAAAAAAATAAAAAAAAAATATGAAAAAAATTAATAGAAAATTAAGTAAAATAGGAAAATTTTAGAAAAAATATATTTTAATCAAATAAATGAGTTTTGGGACTTTTTAAGAATTTTGGCAAGATGTTGACGGGGTTTTCACCTTGTAAAGCGTAAAATTGACATAATATACTCAATTGAAACTAATTCAATGGCAAATGGTATTAGGTACATTCGAGTGATAATTTTGATTGTCGGGTGTTTATTGGAGCTAGACCGGGGTTTGATTTTCGAGACGCGGAGTGCAGATTAAGGTGTGTAGTATCCCAACTGAAATTACTTGAGTATTTACTTCTTTTGGCATTTGAATTCAATTTCTTTCATTTCAATTTTCTACCCTGGTTATGACTATATGGGTGGACGTTAAGCGGGGCTCCCTTCGTTCCATTCCTGTGTATGTCCACTACACCATAGCACATGCTACCAGATCGATCTCGGTGAATAGCACGACCCGAGTATCACGTCGCAACATGTCTCGGTGCGCCGTAGGTGTAACGTCGGCCATCGAGCAGATCCAGATACTGGCCCTGCTTGAGTAGGACTCGCCGGCAATATTCTGTAGAAGAGTCCAAATTATAGTGGTAGTCTGACCCTTGGGGCTAAGAACACACTTTAAGCTTTTTCCATTATTTATTCATGCGATGAGCGCAGTTGCGTGTATTTATTTCCGTATGTTTATTTAATAGCTTTATTTAAATTCCAGTATTTACTTTCAGTATTGCTCACTTAATTTCCTTGGGAACACTCACTCTGGACTCGTCATCTGCCTTTTGTGATGGCTAAAGTGCAAATCCTAGTACGAGCAGGTGCAAGGGCAAGCTGTCAGAGTACTGTTGATTTGAGATTGCCTAACTCGTACGTTTGTATTATATATATTTTATTTCATTTTTGGGTTTGGGGATTTTGATATATTTTGAGATACCTTGTGTATATTGATCTTTTTGTGACTTCAAAGGTATTTATGATTGTATATGGGTTTTCCACATTAGGTTTATAGTTTATGTTACATATTTATAGTATCATTATCCAAGTAAATGTGTTAGTAAGGCTTCCGCTGTGTGAATTTGAGGATTTTATAATGACTTAACATATAATTTGATTTCAATACACCTTAATAAGTAACTGGATAATTAATAAGGTTTAAAAAGATAAAATAGATGATATAATCCAATGTAGAGCACATCTATCATTGGTAAGACAGACTGTGGGTCTACATTGGCCCCCGTGGCGGTTTATTTAGAAAATGGACCGTTACACGTAGGACTTTTGGTATTTTTGTATTAATTACTTTATGCCCTTTCAAATACATTTTGGGTTGTATATTGGGTTGAGTGTTAGTTCCCCGACCGTTCTATGACCATCACGCTATTTACTACATTTTAAGGTTTATACGTATGTGATATCCTTTCTTAGCTTTCCACACTTAGGTTTATTTTAAATGGTTTCCACATAAATTACTAAATCGCTTCCGCATAACTGTTAAGACTTCTGCTAAATAACTAAATTAATAAAAAGTTTTAATTAACTCTAAATTTCATTAATTGGTATGATTAGTGTATTACTTATCTTGAAAAAGATTAACGAGGAGTATAGAATATAAAGGTTGGCTAATACGTAGTTTAGTCTTACATGGATGGGATTGTCATAAGAACATATTCCCATGAATCTAGGGCAATACACCGTTCAAAATAATAGTACTTAAATGAAAAACCAATTGAGCATCAGTTAAGTAAACCCACAAGAATATAAAATCATAAACAAATTAACAAGAATGCAATTCAATAGATTAGTAACAAATGAACTAGCAAAAAAAGAATGTGAGCAGTAGATTAATGAAAAGTGAACCTACAATATAAAAACAACATTCTGAATACACACAGTGTCTTCAGTAACCTCAGTGTAATCATGTCTCTCAGCTGTCAAAGTAACATAGAGAACTAGACCATACAAATGCCCCGGTGGTTAGCATAAACCCTTGACCCACAGTCGAATACGTAGAATACCCGATGGCCGACATATACCCCCGATCTACTGTCGAATATATAAATAACCCGGTGGTTGGCATAAACCCTCGACCCACCGTCAAATAAGCAGAATACTGGGTTATTGGCATAAACCCTCGATCCACCGTCGAATACCCCAGTGGCCGGCATAGACCCACGATGCACCAGCATGTGTATCGACAAAGTAGCTCGGGTCGACTATCCACCGAGGACTCTTAGTACACATACTACTCATACCATTTCAACCACATACCATCTAATCATCTGTTCCAGTGAATCAATTTGTCGCATACAATAATACAACACAATCGTCAATTTAAATGATAAACAATGTTCAACAATAATTTCATGGAACACAAGCATTCAACAATCGATAAATGAAATAAATTAATCCAAACGTTGTAAAGCATTCTCAAGGGTTTTACTCACCTTGGAATTCACACTCCAATCCCCAGAAATACCCTGGTCCGATCTCGCTCACATCTCGAGATGTGCGCCCGTCACCTAGCTATAGCCTCATAAATCCCTGGTGTCTGAATAAATAATTAATTCCTTATACCTCAGTAAATACAAATTCATGTTTATAGGGAAATTCTAAAATATTATTTGCATTTTACCCGGTGGTGATCCACGGGATAGACCCACGACAGTCTGAAAGAAATTTGACACAATTTTAAAAACTCTTTTATAATTATTATTATTATTTAATTATTGTAGCTGGCGTCGTGGGGGTAAATCCCCCAAAACGCCCCTCACGACACCAACTGGGCAGCTAGTTGCTGCCTAGAACACTGTGGGCAACATCGTGGAGAATTACTATCCACGGCGCCACTGGCGGTGCCAGGCTGAAGTATGCATTAGTGTTTCTTGGAACCCCCAGCTTCGTTGCCTTGGTCTGAGCCTATTCCACGCTCCTATGAACCTCCAAAGCTATCATAGAACATCCTTAAACGATGACTTGCACCGATAAATCAATAAATTCGACATTTCTCGTCAAAAATAGCCCCCTAAACATCAAAATTCCACAAGTTCCTTAATAACTAACAAATCCATCAATACATACACATACTTGATCCAAACTTCATTCAAAATTATAGCAACACCTAAAAAATTAGTGAGTTTAACTCACAAATCCGATATTTGTACCAAAACTCGCAAAACTCGATTCAATCGATAAATAATTGAAAGAGGAGAGTGGATCTCACCTTGTACTATTGATTTCCTAGCTCAATCTCCTCCCAAGTCACCAAAAGAGATTACTCAAAACCCTCTCTTGTCTCCAAATTTTAGGATTTGCTCAATAAGGTGTGAGAAAAGTTGATGAAAAATCATCATAAGTCAATATATAACTCCTCATTTGATCTCAAGTGTTGTACGCATCCCTAAGCCATCTTGTGGTCATGATTTAGGCCATCCCACTCAACATAATGACTCCAATAGGTGACTCCATCCCTTAGGTCTTATCCTCAATTTCTCAATTATTGGTTTGCCGATGTTTCGTTTACCCAGCGCCTGACACCACAACTTGTTGTATACAATTATTTCAATAAATTTGGTCTATGTCATGTTCTCATATTTATTATTTGTCACATTTAATTTATTTATTTTATGTTTGAACCATTTTCCCAACCTAGTGTTCTCGTAATTCGCCCGCCCGGTACCTACGTTGAGACGTTTTACGAGGTGAATACATGTCACACTATCTCATTCGGTTAATTAATATAAACTAACACATGCGATGAAATAAGACATAAAATAATAATTAACATCGATATTACGCAACCAATCAGAAAAAAATAACTTTACGCCAAATCAAGCGTGTCATAGCCTATCTGAAAATACTTGAATAAGACCCTAGCTGGCATCCACATCTGAAAATACTCGAATAACGACGTCAATTAATCCTAAGATCTCCCCTCTCCAACCCAAATTCTTCCAATTTCTACAATTTCTCCCCTCCAATTTCTCTAATTATTCCAACTAAAATTGTTCTCTTGTTTGCATGAAAAGGCTAAGTCCCTCATATTTATAGCTAGTGATTTAATCTTGAGCACACACAAATCTCGAGTATGATCTTAAGGTTCCCCTTCTAGTTGTCCCCTTTCCAATTGACACAAATTATTGACACATCTTGCTTTGAACAACAACTTCTATGACCATCTCAAGATGCATCAAAGGCTCCCAATTTATTTGACCCAACTATAAGGAATCCAATTGAGTGATCTAATTAAATTATACATAGTCATTTAGGTAGTCACATTGGGTCTATAAATTATTCACCGAGTTGCACTAACCCTCGACTACCCAGCACCAAGTGCCCTACATTTTGGCACGTATCCTAAGGTTTCTCATAACTCGTGTACCCGACAAATTTGACTTAGCGTAATGTTTAATCTTTTATTTTAGGTCCTATTTACCATGGTTATAGTCATTTATTCAAATTGCATTTCCTAAACTTAGTGTTCTCATATTCACTTACCCGATACATGCTTCGACACACTTTATGAGGTGAATACCCATCACACCAACTCGCGCGGTATAACAGTATAATCACACACATGCGATACATTAATGAATAAAACAATAGCAACACTGCAAATAGGCAACCAACAGACAAAAATAACTATTTATGCCTAGTCAGGCGTGTCATAGTCTATTTGAGGTGTCCACGTGGGCCTGAGCTGACGTCCGAGTCTGAAAATAACTCGAATAACAACGTAAATCAATATTGGGCCATTACAGTAGCTCCTCTTAGAATAGGGTATCCTTATATTGATGTTTCATTTCTTTCCATTTCTTCAGTAATTCTTGCGAGGGTGAAGCCTCCAGCCTCCTTTCTACCTTTGTTAAGTGTCTCAAGGTAGTTATTTTCCTTGCAAAAATGTTTCCTAGAACTTCCTCATTCAATTTCTGAACTCGACGGGCCAATTCAGAAGAACCTACAACAAATCTTCCATTCAATTCCCAGTGCTGCGAATGAAGTCTTTGAACATGGGGTGTGTAATCCAACAATTATGGAAAACTGAAGGGACGTGTTCCTCAAGGGGGAGGATAAACGCCAATAATCAGTAGAAATAGAGGGCAATGAATGGATTTAAACATACGGAGATGATGCAACACCACCTCCTCAAAACCCTCCACTGCAAGTTACAAAACACTCTCCAGCCTTTCCTGCAAAAGACGCCTTCTCCAAGTAGAACTGGGACCAACAATTCCCAGGTCCATAAGATCATTCTCTCTACATAATTCTTGTGACTCCCTACAACTAAATCTTTGTATTGGGGCCCCCTTGTTTATCCTCCAAGTGTAGGATGATATTGAAGTCGCCTATGATCGCCCATGGTTCTGTGATATGACCACTACAGAGTACCAAGAACTCCCAAAAATGCCTCTTGAAACTCATTCTTGGGTTAGCGTAGATGGATGTCACGATCCCAGACGACGACACATGCTTCCATTGGAGATGCACCCACTAATCACCATATTATAGTACATTGATGTCAATATCTCCATCATTCCATAACACCTAAATCCCTCCCGAGAAACCCTGCGCTTCAACCATAAGACAATTGTTAAAGCCCAACTTCCCAGCGATGGATTCGGCTTTTCCCCCACTAATGCGAGGCTCACTAATCACTAGAACATCTGGCTTATTACACCTAACAATTTCCTTAACATAAGTTTTGAAAAGAAGGCTACATGCACCTCTACAATTCCAATAAATTCTCGCCATAGAAAAAATGACAATAGAAAAGGTGAAGTAAAAAAATTACTGGATTAAGTACCAACATTAGAAGAACTAGCTTCATTGGGCACATCAGCCCCAGATGATACTATGGCCACATGTTATGGCACCACTTCCACGCCTTCCATCGTTCCATTTAGGACTGGTTGTACTCATGGAAGGTCAGGAGGGTCATTCTTGCGCTTGTCTAGTTCGGCCACACAAACTCTCTTCTTGCAAAAGTCTTTATCTAGCTTAGTGGAGTAAGAGTCGATGAGTGTGTGGGGAGGTTTGGAGAAATCTCCATTAAAGTATGAAACTCCAAAGGATGGTTGGGTTGTTGTGTTGGACACATTTGCAAGTGGTCTTCGGGATGATTTCTTATTAGGCTTTTGGGCTGTCCTGGGGCCCTAGGCGTGAGAAGAGGTACTGGGCTTGTCTTTGGGTGCAATTTGGTCCTGAATTACTATAACAACCCTCAATTTTAACCTGACTTGTGTTGCACTAGTCAGGACCGTGACCCGGCTTCGTGATATCGGACAGTATTTCAAACTTTGGGAGTCGACACCGAAGTAATATTATGTTTTTGTGATGTGTGTATTAGTATTGTAGTCTAATACGAGTCTCGGGCCGTTCGAGCGAATATTAGGCTGAGTGAGGCTTCGCCTAGTTAAACAGGGGAGTAAAACACAGTAAAAATACAATTAAATGAGTTTTTGGATAATTTAAATAATTATTTATCGAGACATGACGAGATAACAGGCGCGACGAGTCGATTGGTGGTGAAATACGAGCCGAGGAGCGCATGGATCAAAATGGGAGCTGGATAACTAAGTGACACCCAAGTCACTTAGCAGAGTCAACTTGAAGAGATGGAGTTGGTGACACATAAAAGGGGGGAGCTGATGGATTCACCTCGAGATACACTTATGCAAGTGGATGAAGAGTGGACCTATATAAGGACTATTCCACCACTTGATCTCTTTTGCACTATTCATTCTCTCCTCCTCTCATTCTCTTCTTTCATTTTCTTAATGAGCAAGAGTGTTGTCCAACCCTCTTGGGTGGTGGTCAGAGTCCCCCTCACCGGAGTAGATCTCACCGAATTTGGTGAGTATCCTACTCCCCTTTCTCTTTTCTTCTTCGTTCTATTATTAATTTATTTAGATTTCGTCGCGATGACCACGGATGTCGCTGTAGAAAGTCGAAGTTGAGTTTTGTTGTTGAGTTTTGGTTTTTTTGTTGTTGAGTTGATGAATTTTTCATAATATTAAACCATTTTTAATCCATTTTCATGGTTATGATCACTGTTTTGAAGGTCGACCGGGGTTAAGGAAGCACTCCCTTGCAAGGAGGAGCAGAATTTCTGTGCTGGAAATTCTATGATTCCCGCAGGGGAGCGCACTTCCTTTTTCAAATGAGCTCGCTCCACCTTCTGGGTAGAACCTCCAGAGGCATGGGAGCGCGCTCCATCCTCTGTTGTTTAGAAATTTTCTTTTGCTGTTTGACGACATGAGGGACGCCGTAGGCCCAAATTCGGGAGCGCCGCTCACGACATCCGTGAAATTAAGTAAACCAGAGACATATTGGGACAGCGTGGAAATCTGCGGGTCAAAACCTCGGCGCTATCAAATCTCGACGTCTTAGAGTACTAGTTGGAACTTCGTGATGATACCGTGGAACTCCATACACGGTGACGTTGCAATGGTGTCCAAAACCAGCAAGGGAATTATCGACGTGATGACGGTGTTGTGGAGTCCATGCACGGCAATGCCATCACGATATTCCTAATCGATGTTTGAGTCGTGGACGTGGTATTAAATCTTGTTGACAACGAAAACTTGGGAAAACGTAAAGGTTTATCTAGTGCTGTAATAACCATAAACCCAACCTATTTGGGGTTTCAAACTTTCGTCAGGTGGTTAGGAACCCGAGGGTACGTGATTAAAGTCGCGGGAGTTATTACGAGTCGCAATTTGTCAATTAAGTACACTCGCCTATATGCATGTGTATGTTAGTAAGACAGTAAGGAAGTCTCATGTAATTCATTATCATTTATTGCTATTCTTGTTGTTATCCAATGTTGGCGTTCAAATTCCATTATTTGTTTGGTATGTGTGTTCTTGGCGTAAGTGTGTCGATATAATATTATGTGGCCTGCACTAGTTGGGGAAACTTGGGTATTTCCTACAGGAATTATTGTTACCCACAGTGTTGTGTGAACCTGGGTACTGATTTATGAAGGTGTCATGTGGCCCGCACCAATTGGGGGAACGCGAGCCACTCTCTGTAGGAGTGCCTGACCACCCCTGGTGTTGTGTGAACCTGGGCAGTAGATTGTTGTGGTTATTGTTGTGGATTTTAGACTGCTTATGGGCCTTTCTTGACTCTTAGAACACGCATGTTTTTTATTGCTATCATTTCAGTCTGTTTATCATGCACTTTGATCTATTTACATTCATGCCTTTCAATTACAGCATGATATTTAGATTGTTTTATTTGACATGAATTACTGTGAAATTCTTCTGGCATTACTTTCGATTTCTCTCAGTTGTTCACCGTCTAGTTTGTGTTGGTGGGTGGGGTGCAGATATACCAAAGTGTTCGAAGGGCAAGGGGCCCTGCCTAGGAGATTTCCTGTGAGGAGCTAATCGGCTGGATTGGCAGACCTTAGAGTAGGTTTATGTTTGTTTCTGATTGTATGATGCTTTATATATATTGTATTAGTTATTGAATTGGCGATCATTTTTTATATGGATATCATGTGTCTGTTATTCTGATTTGAACATGAATATATCGGGGTTTTCTAAATAATAGATTCTTAATTTCCCTTGATTGGGTTATTTCTCATATTGTTTAGTTTGTTTATTTTTTCGCTGCATATAACTTGTAATAATTCTTTCATAAACTGTTAAATTGATTAATCGGAGGCAAACTAGGCTCGTCGGGTTACTGAGTACCAACTCGGGACCTCCACGGGTCTAGGTCGGACGTACCCAAATGCATTGGAAATTTGGGGTCGTCAAAGTTACCACATCCTTGCCAGCTTGCTTGCCTTTTAAAGTGGAAGATTTCTTGTTATTCACTTGATTTTGAAATGTGGTCGCTTGGCGCCTTTGAAGACCATGTGGAAGCCTCTAGCTTATCTGGTCCACCCAATTTGTGATCTAGCATGAGAGGAATCTACACTCAAGCACATTGAATCTCCATCCTGAAGATCCTTAGGCAAAGATTCCGATTAAGATCCCTTAATTTTCTCCCAACTTCTTGGGATGTTTCCTTACACATCGAGGAGCCAACATCCATGGGCCAAGGAGATCACCAGATGACGTGTCATTTCTCGGTAACTTCCCTGCCTTCCCTGCCTTCCCTAACTTCCCTGCCTTCTCTCGGTAACTTCCCTGTCATTTCATCCATGTTACCCACAGTGTTGTGTGAACCTGGGTACTGATTTATGAAGGTGTCATGTGGCCCGCACCAATTGGGGGAACGCGAGCCACTCTCTGCAGGAGTGCCTGACCACCCCTGGTGTTGTGTGAACCTGGGCGTAGATTGTTGTGGTTATTGTTGTGGATTTTAGACTGCTTATGGGCCTTTCTTGACTCTTAGAACACGCATGTTTTTTATTGCTATCATTTCAGTCTGTTTATCATGCACTTTGATCTATTTACATTCCTGCCTTTCAATTACAGCATGATATTTAGATTGTTTTATTTGACATGAATTACTGTGAAATTCTTCTGGCATTACTTTCGATTTCTCTCAGTTGTTCACCGTCTAGTTTGTGACGGTGGGTGGGGTGCAGATATACCAAAGTATTCGAAGGGCAAGGGGCCCTGCCTAGGAGATTTCCTGTGAGGAGCTAATCGGCTGGATTGGCAGACCTTAGAGTAGGTTTATGTTTGTTTCTGATTGTATGATGCTTTATATATATTGTATTAGTTATTGAATTGGCGATCATTTTTTATATGGATATCATGTGTCTGTTATTCTGATTTGAACATGAATATATCGGGGTTTTCTAAATAATAGATTCTTAATTTCCCTTGATTGGGTTATTTTTCATATTGTTTAGTTTGTTTATTTTTTTTGCATATAACTTGTAATAACTCTTTCATAAACTGTTAAATTGATTAATCGGAGGCAAACTAGGCTCATCAGGCTTACTGAGTACCAACTCGGGACCTCCACGGGTCTAGGTCGGACGTACCCAAATGCATTGGAAATTTGGGGTCGTCACAGTTACCACATCCTTGCCAGCTTGCTTGCCTTTTAAAGTGGAAGATTTCTTGTTATTCACTTGATTTTGAAATGTGGCTGCTTGGCGCCTTTGAAGACCATGTGGAAGCCTCTAGCTTATCCTGGTCCACCCAATTTGACAGTCTAGCATGAGAGGAATCTACACTCAGCACATTGAATCTCCATCCTGAAGATCCTTAGGCAAAGATTCCGGTTAAGATCCCTTAATTTTCTCCTAACTTCTTGGGAGGTTTCCTTACACATCGAGGAGCCAACATCCATGGGCCAAGAAGATCACCAGATGACGTGTCATTTCTCGGTAACTTCCCTGCCTTCTCTTGGCCACCGACGCCACCTTATGGGACTGCAGGTTCTGTAGGACAACTGATCTCGATGTGGCCAACTTTCCTATAAGTGAAACAAATATGGGGAATTCCTTCATACTCAACACGTAAAAAATTTGCTAACTTGAACTTTGGAGCCATGGGTTTAGATAGGTCCAATTGAACATCTACCCTTGCAAAACGACCCCTATGAGTGGTTCCTAGTAGTACATTAAAGGAAGGTTGGGAAATCGGAGCCAGGCTATTACCTGCGGAATGGTGGATTCAATATCTAAAATTTGAAGAACATTGAATGGACTGATTTTATCTAAAGGTCGCAGAATTTGAACCAAAAAACGATTATCGATAGTCTCCCATTGGTTTCCACTTTTCATGTATATGGGAACACAAAATTTTGTACCCAACTGAACGTCCTAATAGTTTCACCACTACTGCCTGCTCCCATGGTTTCATCTAGATCTGGTGCAGATGTGGAGATATTTCCATGTGGAAACTAGGACCTTCCTCCGTAAAACGAAAGTCATCATCCCTTATTTCCCCCTTCACAGACTCTGCTAACTTCTGCCATTTAGACTTTTCTGTGACCTCCTCCTTGAAAGAAACAACCCCTTGCTTAAAGGCTCCATCCAAGTCCATCAAGCCCTGTTCATGCGCCTGTTGAACGCCACTATCACCCTCAACGCCGTCCATCGAAACCTCCATTATTGAACCATGATCGCTGATATTCGTTCCTCCTCGTTTACCAGGGTTAATCACTACCCTAGTTGCCATTAACTTGATTAACTCATCATCTTTTTCCCTGCTATTATTAATTTACTTATTGTTTGTTTGTTACTTTTTATTTATTTTTCTTTTGTAACTATGGGTGTCTCAAATGTCTTTTTTAAGGCTTCATCTTGTCTCT
This sequence comes from Stephania japonica, assembly GCA_039657345.1. NCBI lineage: Eukaryota > Viridiplantae > Streptophyta > Magnoliopsida > Ranunculales > Menispermaceae > Stephania > Stephania japonica. The sequence goes on from CM077561.1 coordinate 32,266,832, forward strand.
GTTGTTCTCGTGGAGATCAAGCTTCTAGGCTTTATCAAAGTTGTAAAGGGTTTCTCAATTTTTTTTAGGCCTTTGACAAATGATGCTTTATCCATATCACGAAAGATGCTTTAACACTCCGACTAATAAATTACTAAAGAAGACAAAAAAAAAAAAAAGGAATTAGTCTTTAAAATTGTAACAAGCTACTCTGATTCATGTTCTTAAGGAGAGAAAAATGAGAAGAAACAGAATCATCTCAATTCTGATATTAAAAAGAGCATAATAGTATTATAGTAACATAACAATAAAATTAACTAATTCATGATATTAGGGACTAGTTTTGTAACATATCCTTGAAACTAATCAACATTTTTCTTTCATCAAAAGAAAACATTTTCTATTTACAAAAAAAAAAAACTATCAAAACACTTTAAGATGAGTTTTTTTTTTTTTTTTTTTTTTTTTATTTGAAGGGGAAATCGATCAGGCTGTTTTATATTTTTATATGAAGAACCTATAAGATCTGCCAAATGGGTTTATTTTACATATTGACTTGTAATAAGCAACTAGCAGATCTCTCTTATATATCTTGAGTACTGAGCAGCACACCCTCTCAGCAAGAGACCTTGGAAACCACTATTTAATTCCTAAGGCAGGGCACTTGAGACCCTTTGAAGCATCATTTAACATTTTTGCACCAACCACATCTACTGTGTTTCAAATGTCAAGATTCTGAAAGCTGCATGTGTCCGGCATCCCACTAATATTAGGACTGCACACCATTACTCTTTTTTTGCATTTTTAATTTGAAGTCATTTGATGAAGTCTTTATTTTTATTTATAGTCTGCCACAATTCTTAGTTAACTAATACCGAGTCGATCGAGCTAATTGAAATCCTACCAAGTTAGTACTGAAGCTCTCCAAGCGAGAACTATCGTTTTTTCTATTTACGAGACTAACTCTGGCCTGCTTAAGGGAATTATAGGGCACGTGCCATCTAAGTAATCAACCATTGGTTATTTGATTAGATATTCTCACTATTAATGCTTTAACAATTTGATTCTATTTAATTATTATGATTGATTGAATTTTTTAATGGTTTTTTTTCCTTTACCAAATTATATATACGCATAGGAGTTAATCCGAACTATACATCTGAAATTTTTTTCTACGGTAGAAAGCAAGGAGTAGTGTGTTCCAATAGTTAGCTAGCTAAAAGCCTAAGAGCAGCAATCTCTCTTGGAAATAAGCACATATGTGTGCATATTACATTGCTTTGCTTTTGTTCCACTGGCTTAGCTAACAAAGGAAGGGAATAGACATATAAAATTGGAGTGGGTGTGGTGGTGCTATAGTGTTGCTCAGTTAAGTTCTATCATCCATCCAACAGAGTAAGTGAGGGGTGGGACCAAGTAACATAAAGACTTGATGCTCTACTCATTTGAGTATTCCCAAAGCATTGCTGGTGCAAGCTTTGCTCACTAACACATGCAACATGATTGCCTATGCAAAGCAACACATGCGCCTTTATGATTAGATCTTGTATATAATATCTACTGGTGGACTTGTAGTTGCTTGCACATAGAGTATTTTCCACCTATAGTTTCTCTTCAGTTCCATCTTTTAATAAATGGTATTTTTTTTGTTATTGTTTGGAAGGATAAGTTTGTTTGTTTTCTCGACATCAACTATTCCATATACTGACCCGGCTAATTAGCGTTGCAAGTGGGGCGGGGAATCCTCGTTCCCCATGGGCCTCGCCCCACCGAGCAAGGATTAATTCCTTGCATTTTGCTTGCTTCCCACAGGATGAGGCACGCGGCAAGGAAGGGATTGGAATTGTTCTTGTCCCACCTACATCCCTTGTATAAAATTATCCAAGATATTTTTTATGTTTCTACTAAAAATTGTATAATTATTTTTAATATAAATATATGTAATGTTTGGAATGGAAGTCAAGATATCCAACAATAAAATATATTTTTACTATAATACTATATTTAGATCATTGAAATATATTTACCACACTAGTTTTAATAATCTTATATACTTAATTAAGTATGATAACTTGTAACTCAATCAACATAATCATATCAAAAATAAAATAAATTACATTAATCCTTCAATTTGATAAAAATAGTTTCTCATAAAAAATTGAGAAAATAGTTAAATGCCAAAACGACCAAGAAATGAAGATCAAAATAGAAATTTTCTTACAAAATTGATGAAGCGCGAGAATTCTCCGCCCTGCAAGGATCCCTACAGGGCGGGGTGTGGGGCAACAAAGTTTGCCCCTTGGAGAATTTCTAGAAATAAACTCCCGCCACGTGCCCCGCAAGTACGGGGACGGTAATTTCGATCCCCGCCCAATGCTAATTTGACTCGAAAATCACACCCGGTCAAAGCACCTGCTAACATAACACTCGTGGGTCCCACCAAAAAATAATTGGTTTTCAGGCGTTGACGTCAGCGGGTGCTTTGACGAGGTGTGATTTTCAGGTCAAATTAGAATTCCTCTTTTTTTTTATACTCTTACATTTTTTAGCACTCAATTAAATTCACATCTACGTAGCAGAACTTTTTTTAAAACCGATCAAACAGAAAGGGGGCTTTAATTAATATGATGGAGCTAATTGAATCAGTAGGGTAGAGATGCCTCAACTACCAAGACTCGTAGGTAAGTAATTTATCAACTAATCAAATCTGCATAAGTAATCATTCTACTTTTTTTTGCAACTTCCTTTGTATTTTTAATGCAAGCAGTGACATTTAGTCCCTTTGAGTACTGACCCAACAAGATAAAGAGAACTCTTCACAAATGATTACTGAAAATTGATGAATGAAGTGTTAATAAAATGAGCCCTACAAGGCTACAACCTACCAATTGAGTGGCCCAATGGCAAGGTATGGTGTTTGTGAGTAAAAGGTTATGGGTTCAAACTTTGGGGAAGCAAATGTTTCTTTCTTATAAAAAAAAAAAAAAAAAAAAAGGAAAATTGTCAATTAGACCTTCCAACATTATTCTCATTCAATTCAAGTCCTGATTCAAACAAACCATGTGCTAATTGATTTAGTGCTAGCAGTTAATCTCTGAATTCGGTAGATAAGCTATGATTTTATTAGCAGGTATGAAGTATAAGAAACAAATGATATACACTATCTAATCACACCTTAAAAAGTGCATCAAACTAATTAGTTTTTTATTAATTTGTTATAAGTCTTGAGATGATACTAGGGGTGGGCACGAAACCCGAAGACCCGACTCGGGTCGGGTGACCCGAGTCGGGTGGCGGGTCGGGTCGAGAGGTTTGAAAAAAAGATTCGGGTCAAAAAACCCGACCCGTCGGGTATCGGGTCGGGTTTCGGGTATGGCCAAAGAGGACCCGACCCGACCCGACCCGACGGGGCTGTTTTTCCATGAACTCTGAAGACCCGACCCGACCCGACCCGACCCAACGGCGCTGTTTTTCCATGAAATCGGGTCACCCGATGACCCGACCCGATGACCCGACCCTAAACGGGTCGGGTTCATATCGGGTCTACTGCCTGGCGGGTCGGGTGGCGGGTCATTTTTATACCGACCCGAATGAGTCGGGTCGTCGAGTATCGGGTCGGGTCGACCCGAACCCGACCCGTGCCCACCCCTAGATGATACCAAGTCTAAATGAGTGTGAATGCAGTATGTGCAATGGTGGATTATCAATCCAGCTGAATCAAATATTGTTATGAATCAAATCACTCAAAAAAACTAGTCAGCTATCCAGATCATGCTATAGTTCTACAAAACCAAATTAAGAGAATGTAACTTGGGCATCAATTAAAATAGGGTAATGATATTTTGGTACACTAATGCCACACACTATGGCTACACACCTGTTTGGAAATCAACCGTGCAATATATTTCAAGATGTGTGTGCACATATTACAAAGAGTACCTTTTAAAAGAAATGAGTGACAGATGTTGAAAGAAATTGAATGACTTGGCCAAAAAAAAAAGGTTGGTTTGACGTGGCCAAAGAAATCAAAAATAGTGAGAGCCAAGAAGGGAAAAGAAAACAAGGTTGGGAATATAGACTTGAGTAGTACTAATTGGAATGGTTAAAGAATTGGGTGAGATTGAAAGCAACACATGAACAAGGTGGTTTTGCCGTTAGGTCAAGTAGGGGTATAAGTGTGGAGGAGTTGCCAAGCATAAACCAAGGGTGGGCATCTTCTTATCTTAATGTTAATAATGAAAGAAAGCATAGGAGAAGACAAAGCAATGGCCAACCTTTCCTTGTAAGGTGTCAGGCTGTCAATTTAAGCATCACTTTTGTAGGGTCTTAACTCTTAAGTAAAGTTCAAATTGGAAGCCATGCCATGCCCCTAATAGGTGCTTGTGCTCCAACATGTACATACATACTAGCTAGGAAGTTGCGCTTGGTGTTGTTTGCCTTCTCACTATCTTTCCTCTTCAATCAGGACCCTCCATGTGTTGTGACCTCCCTTTGATGAAACCAAGCACTGCTAATTGCTATGCCCTTTCTTTATTCAGATTGTTTGTTCAATAGCACTTTCCTTCAATGACCAGTAGCAACACTAGAGCAGTACTGCTCCATCACTATCAATTTTAAAAAATTGCTTAAATATATTTGTCCAAGTTTTTGAACAGCTTCATAGAAAATTATTGATATAATGCTTTTTTTTTAGATCAAATTTTTTTTTTTTTTCAAAAAACTTTTTAGGGGCAGAGTGTTCTGAATTTAGTGTTTCAATATAGAACAATGTGGGCATTGTAATGCCCTTTTTTGGGTACAATTAATCACAAAACATCAGTACCCTGAAATTCAAGTGGAATGATAAAGGTTAAGTTGAAAAGTTATCCATAGAACACCATAACAAGAAGAAAAACATGGACAAATATGAGGAAAAGGGTTGTCTCACAAGCCAATTAAGGAGAACCATCAATGTTTCAAGACATAATGAGATCCACAAAATATTTTGACAAGAGAATATAATCTATAAATGCCCATGATTCCTTGCCTGTTGTACACGTGACCACATCTTAGCTTATGTGCAAAACATCGATATGTCATCACAGTAAGAAGGGGAAAACAAAAAATCTGTATGTCTAGCACATACATGAACTAAAAAATACAAACAATATGCTCTTCATCTAATCATTTAGCTTCCATAAAGGTTTCCTCACCCCACTTTTCCTTTAATCCATTAGCATTAACAATTCAATAATCACATTCTAATATAATACATACCAGTATCCATGGTACTTAAATTAACATGGAATCTCAAAATATTCGATAATGCATGCATGAACTAGCTTATGTACAAGCAAAAATAATACACCAGCACATGGCCTTAAGTTTTTCCCTTAAAAAAGAAGGTGATTATATGTATGTAACCTTAGTATATATTTTGGTTGCCCTAAGCAAGATTAGCCGAGCCGGCAAGAATTTTAGTGCATTAAGTGTGATTAACAATTCATATGAACTGTAATGATCAGTGAGATCTGCGTTGTGAGCAATTGATGCAATTTTGTAGTCGGCATAAAGGAGGCAAGGCCGGCAAAATCACTTAGACATGAGTTCTATATAGAACATAAACTAACATCCAAGGCCCTTTTTTAAAAAAAAAAAAAAGAAGCCATGCACAAAATCCCTACAAACTGATGGCTTTTTTTTTTTTTTTTTTTTTGACTTCGATGGAAATCAAACCACGAACTCCTGAGTTTTTGTTTTTTTTTTTTTTTTTGATATTCGAAGGTATCTAGAATTTGACCACACCGCAGCTGACACTTTCATGTTGAGGTGGGCCTCCCCCTAACTAGTCACTCGGGGTCAATAACACGCCCCAATGTGACTGACCAGGCAATCGTAGGAAAATGAGTTCTTGCCTTTTTGATAAGTGATGTCACCCTACAAACTGAGTTGTTATGTTGCAAGTAATTAATAGATTCACATGTTAAAGGGGGTACGTTGCATTATTTTATAATCACATGAATTTATTTGGTTTTCCAACTTTAATTCTGTGAACTTGTTTAATAAATAAGCCTGCTTGTAGCGAAAAAGGGGCTGGCGGAATTGATATTAGTAGAGTAGTTAGGATTAAACATGAGCTCTGTGATTCAACTTCCCAAGGATCGTAAACCAATAAGTCAACTGTAAAATTTAGAAATAGATATAAATAAACTATTGAGATTAGCTTAAACCAATAAATCAACTGTAAAATTTAAAAATTTATAAATAGATATATATAAACTCGGTTGGGTGTGGTCTAGTGATAAGAGTGATGAAGGGGTTGCGTGGATTATGTGCACGACCTCGACATCGATTCTCCATGATAGCCAAACTTTGGGTCATTAGTGGTCTCGTTTCACAATCTCCAAGCCTGTAATCCTAGTCCAACAAGAGTCTGGATAACTATAGTTTAAAAAAAAAAGGTGGTTGTAACTTGAAATTTTACATGGTTTGGATAAGGGAGTCTTAATGAATCAGACATAATTTCAGGAGAATCCTTGAATATTTCAATGTCCATCCAACAATTTAGACATTGCCAAGTGGCATAATATGTTTAATTTCAGATCTAGCTTGCCATGAATTTCTGAGAAGAATAAGTCATCATCCTGCCATATATCACAAATCATATCATCAGTGAAATTAAATTAAATTAATTAAATAGAAACATTGAATGCTTGAACTTCACCTTAACTAAATTGGAATTGACATGGCAAAAAGAAAAAGGATTGACGGTGTGCCCCTAATGCTATTGTGGTTTTAAATTTCTCAAATCAAGTGTTTGTTCTTAAACCTAAGGCTTCCCCCTGAACTAAAGGTTTTTTTGGGTACATTTTTTGATCAAATTTGAGCGTGTACTTTTATTTATACTCAGATTTGGTCCTTAGCCAGTTGTAAGTTGAATGACTGAATTTCACATAGGCTCCACGTAGGGAAAGCACATCAAATCTTGAGAAAAATCAACCGACCTAATCTCAAGTAATCTCTATTAATTGGTGATGGCTCACCAATTTAGTATTTGGTATGGACGAGTTATGATGTGTACATCTGTACATGTAATAGGGCATATTACTATATGAGTAGTGTTATTTGGACTCTTAGAGTCTGGACTCTTATGAGGTTTTTGAAGTTTTTTTATTTCAAAAGGCATAAACGTATTTTTTGGTCCTTCAACTTTGAGTCTTTTATTCTTTTGGACTTTCTTAAGAGATTTTTAAAGTTTTATTTATTTCAAAATTTTCATCGATGCGAGTCAAGATTCAATATAAACCATTTTAACTAATGATTTCAAAATAATAACTTTTGGAAGGACTAAAAGATCTCCTTTGATATTTGTAAAAAAGAGACAAAAACACAAAAAAACCACCATAAGATTTCAAAATAATAACTTTCAAAAACCCCCATAAATCCAAACAGATTTTTTGTTATTATGTATTGTAATAGTATAGTCATTAAAGACAATAGTTGTCTATAAGTACCTTACTAGAAATTGTAAATTTGTAATTAGTAAGCAAGAAATACAATATCTTTGTTAGTAGTGTAAAAGGTTGGGGTTTGAGTCTCAACTTAACTTAATTGATATGAGAGTAAAATGTGACATGTTGAGGTTGATTAGAAACAATAAATCTAATTGAACTCATGAGTCGAACTTATAGTGAGGTTTTTAAATTTTTTTGTAATAAGAATTTTACAAGTGATTATAATTGTTTCATTATTGCTCGAGGGTGTATTTGAAATTAAAAAAAGTTTTGAGTCCGGACTCACGAATCTAAATAGCACTACCCGATTAAAAATTGGCAAGACATGAATAATTAAGTGTTTAATCTATTCAATTAAGCTATATGGTTAGATTTTCGAAGTGGGGGTGGATGGGCACTTTAATTTGGTCACGGCCCTAGCTGTGAAGGGTGTGAGTGACACATGGCACACATATTTATACTGGGGAAACGAAAAGTCCAAGAGAATAACGGTTGGAGATTCGAAGCTTTCATTCACCTGCGAGAGGGTGAGTGTAGAGTGTATTTAGAGTGCGAGTGGGGGATGGGACTTTTCCTTAAGAGCAAGACAAAGGAAGGAATAGTTAGGGGGGCAGTTAGTTTTCTGATATAGAGCAGTCCCCACCACCTGCTGCCTCGGGATTCGTAATCCCGACAATTACTGGCCGTCGGATTCAGTGGCGTAGGATTCTCAGTTGAGTACACGTGCTGCCATCTTTTCTTTCCTCTTTCTATCTTTGCTTCCATGCATGGATTTCTCCTCCAAAAATAACTCCAAGGAATAGAGGAGAGTTAGAGAGAGAAAGTGAGATGGAGAAGAGTTAGAGAGAGACACACACACACACACACAGAGGAGAGTGCTCTCTCCTTTATTTTGTTTCTTCATTTAGCTACATAGGTTAATTACAGAGTTTCTTTGCACAAAATCTTCAACGGCCCAAGAATTGAGAGAGAGAGAGAGAGAGAGAGAGAGAGAGTACTCACACACTATAGTCATCAGATCTTGAAAGAAATCTGAGATGGGTACTTTGGTTGTTCTGTGATCAGTTCAGAAATCAAGAAAGAAAACAATTAGAAGCTCGGATTTGACATTTGAGCTCTTAAACTTGTGTTTTCTGATCTGGGATTTCAGTTTCCTTTTCTGGGTAGTCTCCGATTCCTCAGCATTTTGCCCCCAATTGATGATCGAGCATTCTTCAAGGTTGGGTGTTCTGGATTTGAAGTGTTTTCTGATCTACACTTTCTGTTGATTCTGATTTTTAGTGGGTTTGTTTGTTTGCTTCTTTGCTTGATTGATTAATATCGATGGGAGAAGATAAAGAAGTGATGATGCTGATGATGAAGCACGTTTGCAAGTTCTGCAAGAAAAGCTTCCCTTGTGGAAGGTCCCTCGGAGGCCACATGAGGTCTCACATGACCAACAACAACAACAACAACAACAACAACAACAGTAGTGCTACTGCGATTGATGAATCAAAGACTAAGCAGAGCAACAACATAGTTGTTGTTTCATCTTCTGTTACTACTACTACTACTACTAACAACAACAATACCAACTACATGTACGGGCTGAGAGAGAATCCCAAGAAGACATGGAGACTGATCTCCGATTCAAATCAACCAATCGTGGACGGGTCCAATTCGAATTCGAATTCCAGTTCTCGTCTCTGCAAAGAATGTGGCAAAGGGTTTCAGTCATGGAAAGCTCTGTTCGGTCACATGAGATGCCACTCTGCAGAGAAATTAGCTAACAATCACAGCTGCTTAGAAGATTACGATTCTTGGACTACTGCACAGTCTGATAACGAAGCGCCCAAGAAGCGAAGAAGATCGAAAAGAAGAGTTTCAACAAGGTACAATAGAGCAACCACCACCACCACCACCACCACCACAACTACTACTAATTCTTCGTCCTTCTCTTTCGCGAACAATGGCTCAGTTTCTGAGATTGAGCAAGAGCAAGAAGAGGTGGCTATGTGTCTGATGATGCTCTCCAGAGATGTGGGCAATTGGGGGGAATCGTCTGATAACAATTCTGCTGTTGTTGTTGTTCAAGGCACATCAAATGGGGATTGTCCAAAGATGAAGAAGAGATTATTGGGAGAGAACAACAAGTTGGAATCTGAATTTGGGGGTTTCAGAAGTAGTGGGTGCTTCAACAAGTTAGATTCACAAGTTTCTGTCGAAACTGGACTTGATGTCTGTGATGGTCAATTGGGGGGGAAAGTGAAGTGCTCTGAAGATCAAGTTTATGAATCAGAATCTGATGATGATGATGATAAGTGTGATTCGAGCAAGAAACTGATCAGTTACTACACTCCATTTGATCCCCAAATTGGGGGAGAGCTTGAGAAGAAGATGAGATCGAATGAGGCTTCGGATTCCGGCAAGAAGAAGAGCAGATTCGAATGCACTACCTGCAACAAGGTCTTCCACTCTTACCAAGCACTCGGAGGGCACCGCGCCAGCCACAAGAGGGCCAAAGGATGCTTTAATGCTTCCAAAATTGAGGGCACTGAATACAGCATTGAAGTTGAAACTGATGCTTCTCCAGACCTGGTCCAAGAAGAAGAAGAAGACGACGATGTCAAGCTCATCAAGTCATCTGATCAAGAATGCCCAATTGAGAGAGAAGTGCTAATCGGTGGTCATGTGTCCAAGAAGTGCAAGCATGAATGCCCAGTTTGTTTCAAGGTCTTCTCATCAGGGCAAGCTTTAGGAGGTCACAAGAGGTCTCACATGGTTGAGGGCGGCGCCGATGCGACAGCTAATAATCACTCCATCATAATTCAGCAGAAGCTACCCGCAATTCGCGACTTGCTGGATCTTAATCTCCCAGCACCAATTGAGGAAGACAGCAATAGTCACATTGGACTGAAGCCATGGTGGATTGGGAGCAGCTCTAAACATGAACCAGTGGCACCTGCTCTCATCTCTAACTGAGATCGATATGATGTCTGAGTTTGATTCGCTGTTCAAGAGCTCGCGCGCGCGCGCTTGAAGCCGCAGGAGTGTACAGACAAGTTTGCTGGAACTATTTCATTAATTCTTTACAGATCAATTCAAGATGTGCCATACAAGAGGTACTGGTTTCATTTGCAGCTTTTGCTTAGATTAAGTAGCATCTTTTTTACTCAATTGAGCTCTTCATTTTTGTTCCTTAATATGTGATAATAATCTCTATTGTCACAAACCTTCGTCAGCTCATCAACATATATGTCTCATTTCAAAACTTTGATACTATATTTGAATTTCATTTTTCTTAAGCTCCTGCATTACAATTCCTTCTCTGATATGATAAATCCTACAATGCTACTCAAATTAAATGTCATGTACTATTACTTAAGCAGGGATAGTGGCATAGTAGTTTACATTACTTTCAGACTCATTGATCGCATTGACTTTGTGAAATTCATATTCATTGTTATGCTGAAAACTTGTTAAGAAGTAGGTTATTTTTCGCTTTCTTCGTGGCGGGGTACTGTGAAGGTTGTTGAACCAGTTCACAAATCACAAGAATCCCATCTTGTACATATACAACTTAATTAATTTCACTAAAAATAACTTGAGCCTTTTTCACCAAAATGACTTAATTAGCATAGTAATTTGTTAGTCTTTTTTTTTTTATCTAGTTGGATGTATAGTAGTAGAGTCATCAGTCAAGTAGATCCCTAAAAGGGTTGAACATGCATTCATGAGATTGGGTTGATGAAGTAATCAAAGAGAGTGAGAGAGTAGTTGGGCTACTATCAAGCATGCTTGATGGCGTGGATCTCCTGGACTGTGCAAGTCATAAAGGAGAAACAAGGGACTGATGACACTTGAAAACATTTTTTATAATTACAACCATGGCATGTGAAGTGAAGGTGGTTGTTTAGTCACCTACCATAAAAGCATTGACAACGCAGCCCCTTACTTACATATGTTGATGTCCTTTTCACATTCTCTTTTTTCTTAACCAAGCATACCAAGTGTACGTACCCATTCATTCTTTATATATTCTCAAGATTATTATCTTCTCTGATTGCAAAAATAAATTAAACAACATTAAGAGAGGAGAGGCTTTAGTCCTTCACATTAAAATTGGGTTCCAGTCAGCTTGCACAAGCGCAGCAGAAAAAGGACCACTCAACCTGACCTCTACTCATCTCACTCCATATGGACCTTCACCAGGTCAACCAAGATCATTTGTATGTGTGTATCAACTTCTCCAATGACTATTGTTACCTGCACTGTTGATTCGAGAACTTGAGCTAAAATAAATTTATAGGCTTGCATGGGTCAATATTGAAGATGGGAAAAGGATAATCTAACACACTCTTAACTATACTTTGGGCGCACATCTCTGTCTTTTAACCATTTATGGCTCTTTCTGGTCTACTCAGGCATGAGCCCCACATCTAACAAAACATCATAAATGACTGAAAGACAAGGGTGTGCGCCCAAAGTGTGTGTTGAGAGTGTGTTAGATTATCATTTTCCTTCAAGATAATGAACTTTTTGAGTGTTTTGTATCGCTGACTCTAACTTGAGAACTCTGATTAAGGGACATTGTGTCTGTCTATATAATGAACTACTCCATCTTCGTCAATAAAGTCAAACCTTTTTTTTTTTTTTTTTTTTTTTTTTTTTGAGGTCTAAGTCAAACTTTTATTTAAGTAGCTAGTTCTGGACAATTTGTTTTTGAAGATGGTTGGGTAAATAGGTATATATGTATATATGCCTATATGGACTAGGCCTTCTTTGTTTTCTTTTCCTTTCTACTCTCTCAAGGGTTAAAATGTAGTGTTACAATTACAAGTAGCTATAACAAGGGTCATGGTTTCAAATTAAATATTAACAGATCATATATGACTAATTCTTAGAGTAAGCATTCAATGCACCCTTATCTGGGCCAAACCCAACTGAAATTTGAAAAGATACTTAAAATTAATTCCATTATCAAAAGACATTATTCTCCGTTGCTATGTTAGGAAAGCCAGAATGGGACTCTGGGAACCACAGATCTACATACTGATAGTGTTAAAAAGAAACAGAACCCTTTTTTTCTTGTTTGGCTTTGGATCAATTTTCTTAACAGTTATATTAGGAAGCTGGCACTATGCCCCTAGTTGTTTCTTTATAAGAAAAGTAAAAAATACAGAGAAAATGCTTCATATATTGATTTACTTTGGGCTAGCTGATGTGGCCTAACAGGGGTCCCACTTTTCTGTTTCTCTCCTTTGTCATGAGCTATAAGTGCTTTCAAAGAAAAAAAAAACTCTCGTTGGCTAACCGACTGACTGTACAGTGTTAGTTGGTCAGACAAACTAGAATAGGTGACTAGCAAGAATTGGAACCTCCCCCTAATTCATAATGTCCGATACCAACCGTGTATTGCGCTACGAGATACCTAAGCCCACATCTTGATGTGCAAACTGAGAGTGTTATTTCAACTCATTCCTTTTTGGTTGACTACTAATTAGTGGATCGACCGACAGAAATGATGAGCAATAATTATGAGTCTCAATGCCCACATCACTTACGTGTTCAATCTACGTACCTATAGTGTGTTAATTTAGAAACAACAAGAATGCGTCTAATTGCCCTTTTTTGTAAAATGATTGGGAGACTCACATTGGGCATCGACCTACTCAGACACCGTCCTATAAACCTCGAGATGTGTGTGCATGTGTGTCAAATGCCTCCCGAGTGAGTAGATGCCTAATCTCGATGCTAAAAGGGGGTGTGATTTAGCATCCTTTTTTTTTAGTTTTTCACGTGGTGTTCGATGCCAACCGCACTAACTAATCCATTATTGGACACTAACGAGTCACATATGAGGTGGTTCTCCCAACTCAATTTTTGTCATTCACGAATTAATAATTTATTTAATTTTATAATTCTAGACTATGACTCAAACCCACGTGGACGCGACAGTGAGTCTAGGGCATGTCTATCAAGGTAATAATTGTTATTTTTGTGTAACACCATGATTAAATTGTTGTATTACTATTATCTACTCCCTCCGTTTTTTTTAGACCGAATAGGCAAATATATCCTAACGTTTCATCGATTTTACATATTTATCCTAATTTTTCTTTTTCTTTTAAATTATATCCTGGAATACAAATTGGACTTTTTAACCCCAATTTAACTATGTTTTTTTAAAGATGTTGTTAACTATTAACGTGAGTTTTTATTTTTTATTTCTAAAAAAGAATTGAGCTGAAAAAAAAAACACAACCTATTGTAACAAAAAAGAACATAACCTAAATGTTTATTCCTTAATCCTTCTCAAAGAGAGGTTGATTATAATAAAAATAATAAAAAAAAGAGTCCAGCTAAGTGCACCCCACCTTTTAGGAAGTGGACCCCGATTTTTCATCGCACCCCTAATTTGAATTTCGATTCATAAGGGCACCCCAACTTTTTGTGTGAAAGCCCCAAAATGCCCTTCATCCCTTTCAACGCACTTCAACCGCACCCCCTCTTCGAAACGTAAAAAGTTACACTTCATTCTTCCTAATCTCAAGATATGAGAGTGCGAAGGCGTCGTCACCATCATCGATTTCGTCGTCTCCATTATTGATTGTATCAGATTTGGTATTGTTGGTCACGTTTTGGGTGGATTGGAAGTTGAAAAGAGAACCAAAGTGCAAGGATCGACTGGTGTGGTTGTTGTGATGACCCCAGTTTTCAAACCTAAACTGGGCCCCACCCGGCCTAGACTTACGCGAAACCCCAAGCTCATCTCGACGAATCATGCAAGCCTAGTCAGCCTTACATTACCATTTACCATTCATTTACAAATTTTATAGCATTGATTAGCGAATTATCATTAACATAGCGGAAGCAAATGTGACGGCCCCAATTTCCCATGCAATTGGGTACGCCGCCTAAGCCCGTGCAGGCCCCGAGTCATCACCCGGCAACCTGACGAGCCTAGTTAGCCTTCGATTTAATCAATTCGGTAATTTATGAAAGAGTTATTGCATTAATACACAGCGGAAGACTAAAACAATTATAAACAAGGGAAATAACTCAATCAAAGGGAAATTAGGAATTCTATAAGTGTGAAAAACCCGGGTATTCATGTACAATTCGATAGGCATATATACATGATACCAGTCTCACAAATGAAATACCAAGTTCAATGATCCCAACAAAATAAGTATAAAACGAAATACACATCAACAAACAAAATATAAACACCTACTATAGAGTCTGTCAGATTTCGCTGCAAATCCTCACAGTAGATCACCTAGGCAGGGCCCCTTGCCCTTGCTTTGCTCTCCACTCTATCGCACCCACCGTCACAAACTAGACGGTGAGTAAGCGAATAAAATTGCTAGTAGTACCGAGAAGAATGTAACAGTAATTTATGACTATAACAAGAAAAGCAGTCTAAGTATCATGCGGAAATGAAATAACTGGAAAGTAAATAAATCAAATGCATGATAAAGAGACTGAAAGATAAACAATCGATATTTGCATGTTCTAAGATTCAAAAGAGGCCCATGAGTGATCTATTTCACAGCAATACGGCAAAGATCTCGCAAGATCTCCCCGGGCAATGTCGCAACACTAGCGCAGCGTGAAATCGAGAGGCATCGCAACATCTCTCGAATCCAATACCCAGTACACACATCACTAGGGGTGGTCAGTTACCCCTGCAGAGGGCACCCTCGTTATCCCAGCTAGTGCGGGACCACATGATACCTTCGAGACACACACTCATGCCAAGAACATACAACCAAGGATATGGAATGGAATATCAAGCAAAGGATCAATACAACAATAGCAATAAATAGAGGATGTATAAATCACATGTTATTTTCTTGCTGGTCTACTAACGTACACACATACGAGGCATGCATGTACTTACGTGATCTAGCGTGACCCGGTACTCACTCCGAGACTTTAACGCGCTTCCCGTGTTTCTCGACTACCTAACAACGAATCAAACCCCGAATGTTGTTTTAGAGTTCATGTTTAGTTTTAGGGTGATTTCCATAAACCTGGTTTGAATTCCTTCAATTAACGTAACCCATACTATCGTTGATGTCCTTTATAGCCCGGTTGGGCTCTTGTTAGGTCCATGCGTCAAGCCTATATTCACCTATGTAGGCTTAATAGGTGGACACTTGTTGGACTTAGGTACATATGAGCTATTCCCTTCATTTTATGTATGTATTTGGGCTTTAAGTTGTACCTATTGTATTGGGCTTTTATTGTAATGTGGGTTAGATGTGTGTTGGGCCCTCATTACCATGTGTGTTGGGCCCTTATTGTAATAGGTGTTGGGTGTGTGTTGGGCTCTTATTGGGCCTCAACACAAGCCCACAATTAATATTTAAAATGTCCATACACTTGTTTTATTTATTCACACACATATAATAATGTACTTAGTGATCACACCACACACACACACAACTGATGTGCACACCCCACTGGTGTGCACACTAACACTTCACACACACCGCTATTTTGTGCACACAACACCCCGCTGTTGTGTGCACCCCACTGTTCATATGCATTAAAACGTCACTTTATTGCTTAAAACTATATTATATACACATTTGTCCATTCCACACATATACAACTGTTGTGTACACCCCACTGTGGTGTACACATACAGTGCTGTGCACACCCCACGGTGGTGTACACACCCACTGTTGTGTACACCCCATTGTGGTGTACACACAGTGTACACCCCTTACACAACATTCACACCCTATAACAGCCACCTATATACACTTATGTAAATCGAAACCCACACCTATACATCTCATAGACAGTCCCACCATAGTGCACACACCCACACCCCAACTGGGGTGTGCACATACACAGTCACACCCCATACACATAAAACAGCCACCCCACACTCATATTAAGCAAAACCGTCACCCACATGCACCAAAACAATCCACATACACTTCACACAACTACATCTACACACTCCAACACACCACACATGGGGTCACCTCCGGCCAGCAGCGTCGCCGGAGGTCAACCTTCGGTTAACACCCCCCCAAAACCAGTGGTGAAACACGTCATAGCAGTCCCACAATCCATTCAAAAAAAATAACGTGAAAACAGTGAGAAGAGCACAAAACAGTGGAAGGAGAGAAATGATCAAGGACGGCTCACCTTGGTGTCTCAGGTGGTGTCCGAGGCTTCCAGTGTCGTGAGGGTGAAGGTGGTGGCGGTCCGGACAGGGGGTGATCTGTCACCGTGGAGGCCGAGAGCATAAGAAAAAGAGGAAGAGTGAACTGCCATAAGGAAGAAAGAGAAGAGAGAGAGAGAGCACGGACTGAGAGAGGAAGTAACACACTCACCTGCTCCGGTGACAAGGTAAGAGGCGGTGGTGGTGGCTGTCCAGCCAAGGGAGGAGCAGTCGAGAGTGAAGCCGAGAGAATGAACGTGAGAGGGGAAGACCGAGAGTACGTGAGTGAGGAAACGAGAGAGGAGAGGAGGGAGACGCCGTCCCAGTCTCCGGCCACCTCTGGGCTGGTCGGAGATGCGGTGGCGGTGCAAGGCAGTGGGGCAGTGAGTGGGGGGTGAATAGTGGCGGCCAAGTTGGAGAAGAAGGTGAATAGTGTGTTAGGGTTTTAGTGTTTGGTTTGTTTTTATAACAATAAGTTAGGCCGAAATGACCTTTTGCCCTTGAGTTTACACTTGCCCACCCCTTGGACAGCTACCCTTATGAGTCATTTGGCTCATCCCCCTAATCTAACCCATGTACACATCTTTATGACCATCCAATGGTCCTCCTCACTCACTTGTGTCACTTTAACAATCTTATCCTATATTAACCTATTAAATCAACCTTATTAAATTATAAATAAGGTCACACAAATTCTTGCCTGCTCGGTACACCGTGTCCCGCGTTCGACACGCTTCTCGAGGCGGTCCCACACTTGATATTCGAATAAGTCTCCTCATGTCTAAGTTATATTTTATTAATAAAATTGTATCTTCCTCAACTAAGGTATATATTTCTTTTGACTTTGTTTACTAATAATGTCTACTAAAACGGTTCCCGAAAACCCCGTTTAACTAAGCGACACCTCACTCAATTAAAAATATAGCCCGAACGGCTCGAGACCCGTAAAATACTAATATACTAATACATGCATCATCAATCACAAATAACCAAATTTCCAGGTCGTTACAGCAAAGCTCAAACTAATCAATTAATCACAATCATAATGAACAAGACATCCTAGCATGTGAAAACCCTGCATATGTATATCATCATACGTGATCAGTCAGAGGAGAATAGCCCAATAGATATACATGCCCAAAATCTCTCACATACCCAAAACCTATGTTTCAAAACATCATATGTATATACAATAATACAAAAGTCACCTACTCAGTCAAGTTGAAAGCTTGCTCTAATGTCCTCAAAGCAAATCCCTAAGCTCTGGTGTTTTCTCCTTGCTAGACTATGAATCTGCACTCCGTCAAACACAAGAATGACGAGCTCAAGTAAGTAACGCCAAACAGAACAATAATATAGCATTACAAAATAAATAAACATCAGTCCACATTCATGTTGGTAGAAAGAAAGGAATAAGGAACGCATGAAATGTATAAAACGTAAATAACTCAATCAAAATGTAAGTGTCCGAGTTACGAAATGGAATTGCAAGGAGTCCAGACAACAGTCGTTAAGTCGAGGTAAAACTTTTAAGACTCGGGTTCAGGACGAGAACACAGCCTACCGGTCTTAACCCTTGCGACTATGAGATATCCATAGACCTGGATAAGAGCCCCTAGCGTACACTCAACTGGGAGATATTAACAGCGTCTAGATAAGAGCTCATATCACAGATAAAGTAACCATAACTCCCTTGCAGTAGACTACTCAACCAAAGAGATTCCAACATATATGATGATAAATAGATAACAACAAATTAAAGCTCAAGAAATAACTGTAAAAGTTCTCACTAGTTTACTTACCTGAAATCCAACTAATACGCACTCAACGAATCCCTGACATGTCTCATATGACCTCCCGTGTCTCGTCAATGTTCAAAAACCCCTAATATACATTCAAATTGAAATTCCCATTATTAACCCTCATTTTAACCAATTTTTCTATAATTTCATTTGTTAACCCATTTGGGTCGACTATCCGGGTATTAGGTCGTATTCGGACCTATTTGGATACCCGAGAGATCCCCAAAAGTTTTCGAAAATGTTATAAAAATTCACTCCTGTGAACAGTAACACGTCGCCGAGACACCATAGGGTCCAATGACTTGGACGGCGTCTTCACAGCATGGAATTAAGGCTTACTGCCTAACTCGTACGTGAGTGACATCGTGAACTTATCATTCATGACGACGTCCTCAAGGCGTCTTCCCTTGGTGTTCCTGCCAAAGACGTACGTTGGTGACACTGTGAGTTGGAACACTCACGACATTGCCACATTGTCTTTTGCACAATGCCTCTAAACTGGGGCTTTCAACACCCTATCTCGCATCATCGTGCTTTGAGCCTATCCCAACTACAACCAAACATCCAAATACACACCAAATCATCCTCGGCTTGTGTCAAAACCCAACTAAACCGTCAATTTTTGAAATCACACAAAATTTTCCAAAAATCCCTAAGATTCAAGAAAATTCTCAAACTTCAAAACCATCTTACAAATTATGGTTTGATCATTCAACACACTCCCATTCCATCAAAACATTCAATAAAAACCTAATTTCTCAATTCGTTGTCTGAAATTACCACGTCAAAAACCCACGAGAATACTGTCAAAACGTAAATATACACATGGGAAATCAAACTCTCACCTTAGAATTCGTGATTGGTCGCTCCCATGGCATCAAGCTGCGTCAAAACGTCCCAGAACCCACGTCGTTCTTTAAGTTGTTTCGATGATGTGAGAGAGAGAGGAAACAAAATGAGAGAGAAAAGGTGATGGGGTGGGGGTTTTTACACTCCCCTATAATCCTTACTCCAACATGGATCTCAAGGCACATTCTTAGGCCTCTGTTCATTCTAGCCAACCACTATGACACCAAATGGTGACTTCAATCCGTGACACACTACAACACTTAGTCGTTTTCTCGCATCATACTTGCTTTCCCAGACTTGCTTCGAACACCAAACTTGTTCGTCACGTCGCCCCGGACAATATGGGGGGCTCATTACTTCAACTAGTCCCCGTGTTCCTCAAATGGATCTCTTAGTTGTTGAGAGGGTTGCCCAAAAGCAGTATCTAAGGCATACCCGGTAAAACTTACAAGCAACCCAGATATAAAGATGGAGACTAAGGTTGTTGTTTCCATTATTATATAATGATGAATGAGCATTTCATTCGGCTTTTTTACATGTTTCAATTAAGTCTTTTCTTTGTTAACTTACGCATCTCTTTAGAATATACTGAAGTAAGGATATTGTACTTAATCAAAACAAAAAAGGTAATCCTTTGTTTTCTTTATATTAGCAACGTATCGAATGCATTTTACAACTTTAAATTTTTATTTATTTTGTATTTTGTCAGTGTTTTAAATTCATTTAAGTCCCCCAGACCACTGATTACTCGACCAGCGTTTGCCTGAAACATTATTTCACGTAATTCTCGAGTTGAACTGCTCCCCGTACTAACGCTCACACTCAATCTACTCGCACGTTTGGGACATTGGAATTATACATTCGGGTAATACAATATAGTACAAAACACCGAACATAAATAACATACCTCAGCGTCGACGACCGAGAATTGGGTTTTGTATCACGGCAAATGGGTCCACGTACGACCTAAATTGACACATGGCACAAGTTAGAATTTATGGTCGTTACAGTTAGTTACCCCTTAAATTTGATGATATTGTTGTTTATATGTTGTTCTTTTATATTAGCTATTCCGTAGCAATTTCCATCGATTTCTAGGCAGGGCTTGTGTTCGTTAATGTTCGGTGGTTCAAGGCCAAGTGTACATGTTTTGTTTCGGTCACTAGGTACTAATTTTAAAATTAGGATATGCATACATCGTGTTCGGTATAATAGTAGCCATTGTGTTAAGTAAACGTCAGTTGGTACATCTCGAGTTTAAGTGATATAGTTCGGTACATGTGTATTGAACTATACGAGTAAATCAATAACCCTCCAGTTCAATTAGGAGTAATCAAATGTATGGCCAGATATTCGATGGGTACTGATCAAGTGTAGGACATTTTCTCGGTATATGAGTGTCGGAGTAATTTTGAAGGTGGGATAGGAGTTGGTTCGGTGCTATGTCACCGAGTGTAGGACATTTTTTTGGTTACAAGGTACTGAGTTTATAGTCTTTACCTCGATACGCTCTCCGTACATATAGTAAAAATGCATTTTTAGTCTTTTTTTGGTTTCTTCTACACATAAAATTGGTTGATATTATACGTGTTTGCTCTTTTAAGGAGGAATGACCAGCAAGAAAAGTCTTGTTACACGGGAGGAAGCGAGTGTTGGCATTAGTAGAAGAAGGGAGGAAGTTGCTTCCCATGGTAGGACCGCCTGAATAGCATCTCATAGGAAGAGGAAAGCAATGGATCAAACTGTTGTGAAACGTCCTCGAAAGGTGAGGCTTGAAGAAGTTGAGGAGGATCATTCATATGTAGATGAGAGTGCAAAAGATGTAGAGTCTGATGTGGAAAAAGGCGAGTCTAGTGGAGATGGTGAGACCAGTAAAGAAAACCATGATTATGACGAAAACCACATTGAGTCTAGCAGTAGTGAAAGTAGGGGTAAGGCCAGTAAAGAGACGAATGAGGGGATGATGGAGAAGATGGAAGTGAGGATGGTGATGGTGATGATGATCGTGAGTCTGATGGTAAGGGTGATGGTAATGATGATCGTGATAGTGAGAAAATTGATAAAATTGATCGTGGCAAGAGAGTCATTTCCAAGACGGTTAGTGTCAGTGCCAAGAGTAGCGAACTAGTTAGGGACAAGAAAGTCAGTGGCAATACAGTTAGTGCAAAGACAATTAGTGCCACGGTAGCCAATAACAAGAAGGATGATGCTAAGAATGGTCGTGGCAAAAAAGAAGGCTGCAATAGAAGACATGTCGACCCTTTTCCCGGGTGGGCCATCCGATCGAACCCTGTTACTAAGCATCAAAGATCATGTGGTGGCGGGGATTTAGCGGAATGAGGTAACACTTTGTTTCCAATGTAGCATTGTATTTATGTCATAATTAGTCTCGTATCGAATTGTATTACTAATGTAATTACCTATTGGTCTTTTAGCATCGACTATTGTTGAAGTGCATAAATCACGGTGCCCAACTAGCTGAGTGGGATTTGTAGGCTTGCCACCCTGACACTGCTGCTCTACAGAGGATCATTCAGAAGTTCGGGATAAGTACATTCACTGACTGCTTCTACCCTAAGGGCAATAAGTTGTTGATTTCAACTTTTGTGGAAAGGTGGCATCCAAAGGGCAATAAGTTGTTGATTTCAACTATTCCAATTCACCTCCCCGCGTTTGCCGTCGTCGCGTCTTTTTCGATGTATGCTTATTTTTCTCGAGTTTCTCTCCAGCTCTGTCCGATTTGTATCGACTCGCGTACGTATGCGTATCTCAAGTAACCCTTTTGCCCAACGGCTATCACCGTGTGGGGACCTGGGAAGTTGAATTTGGTGATGGCGTATTTGGTGATCACCGCCAGGAGGCTGGAGCAAAAGGCGTAGCCTATCAACAAACTGATAGGCTCGTTGTTGTTGTTGTTGCTGCTGTTAATTTCACCATAGATTAGAGATTTGACTTCACCGCCGTCCGATTTGTATCGACTCGCCTGCATACGCGTATCTTGACTATCATTTTTGCCCGACGCCTATCACTAATAAGAGGGGTCCCCCGATATTTTTTTTTTCTAGATTAGTCCCAGTTTTTCTCCATGTTTCCATCCAGCGCTATATGTATATTTCCGACCATGTCTTTCAGGTGCGATCATACCAGCACAGATGCACCAGATCTCATAAGAGCTCCATAGAAAAGCGTACTTGGTGAGAATAGTACTAGGATAGGTGACCTCCTGGGAAGTCCTCGTTTTGCACCTCCTTTTCTCGGCACTTTTTTTTAATTATCGTTAGTTGTCTTTTCCAATTCACTTCCCCACGTTTATCGCCGTCGCGTCTTTTCTGATATACGCTAATTTTTCCCGAGTTTCTCTCCACCGCAATCCGATTTGAATCGACTCGCGTACGTACGTGTATCTTGAGTATCCCTTTTCCTGACGCTTGTCATCTCTACGAGGGGTCCCCCAATATTTTTTTACTAGGTTAGTCCACTTTTCTCCATATTCCCATCCATTGCTATGTGTATCCGACCATATGCCTTTCGGGTGCAATCATACCAGCACTGACGCATCGAATCCCATCAGAACTCCACAGTTAAGCGATCGGAACTCCACTTTTCTCCATATTCCCATCCATTGCTATGTGTACCTCCTGGGAAGTCCTCGTGTTGCACCCCCTTTTGCTTAGCCTTTTTTTTCATTTTCATTATTTGTCTTTTCCAATTCACCTCCCCGCATTTACCGCCATCGCGTCTTTTCTGATGTACGTCCATTTTTCCCAATTTTCTCTCCACTGCCATCCGATTTGTATCGACTCGCGTGTATACGCATATCTCGAGTATCCCTTTTGCCAGACACCTGTCACCACTATGAGGGGTCCCCCAGTACTTTTTTACTAGGTTAGTCCCACTTTTTCTCCATGTTCCCATCCAGCGCGCTATATGTATGTTTCTGACCATATGTCTTTCGGGTGCCATCATACCAGCACTGAAGCACCGGATCCCATCAAAACTTCGCAATTAAGCATGCTAGGGTGAGAGTAGTACTAGGATGGGTGACCTCTTGGGAAGTTCTCGTGTTGCACCCTCTTTTGCCCGGCCCTTTTTTTTAACTATCGTTATTTGTCTTTTCCAATTCACCTCCTCGTGTTTGCTGCCGTCGCGTCTTTTCCTATGTACGCCCATTTTTCCCAAGTTTCTCTCCACCACCGTCTGATTTGTATCAACTCGCGTGCGTATGTGTGACGCGTGTCGAATGCGTTAAAATATAATTCCCGATTCTACACCGAAAACTACAAAGACTATAATAGTGGTAAGCTCGGGGTCGAACCTCAAGGACTAGGCTACTGACTTAGGTTTCTAGGGGGAGAGGAGAAGAATAAGAAATTAAAAGCTTAGGTATCTAGCTTCACGGTTTACACCAAACAACTTAGGAACGATTCCATTATTCCTCGGTTTATAAAAAATATGAGAATAACCTATGATCTAGTGCAGCTATAGACCCGATGACGCACTCAGTTCCTCACACTTCCTAATTTCGATAGCCAAGGTAGGACCGTTGATTACTTCCCTAACCAAACACGCAACCTCCAGATTTAATGCATTGGTCACATTACTTCAATTCGTGAAGGCACTACACCTAGACAAACGGATCGCTAGTGCTCCCGATTTAGCCTAGATCCCTAAAGTATTCAACCGATCCCAAAGGTTCTAATCAATTTGTATGGTCAATTGCCACTAATGTGGTCTTGTCGCACAAGGACGGGTGCTTACGACTCACTGACATGTAAATCAAGGTTTAAACTAGTGTTTAACCTCAATTGTTCAAACAATACCAAAGAAAATGAATCATATAAAAGAATCAATAAAATCATGCATAGATAAACCTCCTAATGGAGTCCCAAATCACAAGGCTTGACCGATCCACCTTCAACCTAGTTGAAGGAGATTCACTAAACTAAACCTTAGTTCAAAAAATAAAACAATAGACTAAACAAAGGTAAAACTTTTTTTCTTCTCTAAGTCCTAATATATATATATATTCCTAAAATTTGGTCTATGGAGGTGAGAAAAACCAATTTTCATAGTTTCGGGAGTGATTTTCGGATCCGAGAGTGTCTTTGGCATTTTCTGCGGTTCAGGACACTTGGTAGGCTGTGATTGTGGAGAAACTGGTACCGGCTGACATGTCACGCTGGGATTGGACGAGCTGCTGTGCGTGGCTAATGTGGCATCGTGTGATTGGCCGAAACTGTTGTTGATGACATGCTGTGGATAACTGGACCGAACACGTGGCGCGCTATGATTCGCTGCTGCTGTTGTCACTGACGCGTTGGACTAATAGGAGAGTGACACGTGGCAACTACTGTGCTTGGAGGAATTCGCACGAGTCATGCAAAAAACTGGGAGACAGCACTAACTCGTATCCCGAGGAAGATCGAGCGATTGGAAAAGATGAGGAAATGTGAGAGAGACGTGGCAGACAGTGATTGGTAGAACTAGGCGATGTGGCAGACTGTGATTAGGTGAACGGCTGTGTGTGACGAGACCGGACCAATGGGGATGCGAAACGTGGCCATCCGAAACTCCAATTCACTTACTCTTGTGTACACCCCAAAACAAACCCTCCGGTGTCCGATTTCTGCAAGTGTATACTATATTTTGAGTATTTTTTGCCACAGATCCAACCGTGCACTCCGTTTCTCATAAAAACGAAAATTAAATATAATTAGATGTATATTTTCATATTATTCTAATAAATCACTAATTTCCTAAAATATGCATTTATCACTATAAAATAAGATAACTATAGTCTAATTACATCTAATAACCTATACTAAATTATGTCTAAATGAACACTTATCAACGCGTATCCCGAGTATCACTTTTGCCTGACGCCTGTCATCACTACAAGGGGTCCCCCGGTACTTTTTTACTAGGTTAGTCCCACTTCTTCTCCATATTCCCATCCAACGCTATATGTATGTTTCCGACCATATGTCTTTCGGGTGCAATCATACCAGCACTGATACACCGGATCCCATCAGAACTTCGCAGTTAAGCATGCTTTGGCGAGAGTAGTATTACAATGGGTGACCTCCTGGGAAGTCCTCGTGTTGCACCCTCTTTTGCCCGGCCCTTTTTTTAATTATTGTTATTTCTCTTTTCCAATTTACCTCCCCACGTTTGTTGTCGTCGCGACTGTTTTCAATGTAAGCCCATTTTTCCTGATTTTCTCTCCACCGCCGTCCGATTTGTATCGACTCGCATGCGTATGCGTATCCCTTTTGCCCGACATCTGTCACCGCTACGAAGGGTCCCCCAGTACTTTTTTACTAGGTTAGTCCCACTTTTTCTCCATGTTCCCATCCAGCCCACTATAAGTATGTTTCTAACCATATGTCTTTTGGGTGCGATCATACCAACAGCGATACACTGCACCCCATCAGAACACCGCAGCTAAGCATGCTTAGGCGAGAGTAGTACTAGGATGGGTGACCTCCTGGGAAGTCCTCGTATTGCACCCCCTTTTGCCTGGCCCTTTTTTTACTATCGTTATTTGTCTTTTTCAATTCACCTCCCCGCGTTTGCCGCCGTCGCGTCTTTTCCGATGTACGTCCATTTTTTCGAGTTTCTCTCCACCGCCGTTCGATTTGTATCGACTCGTGTGCGTACGCGTATCCCGACTATCCCTTTTGCCCAACGCCTATCACCGCAACAAGGGGTCCCTCGGTATTTTTATACTAGGTTAGTCCCACTTTTTCACCACGTTCTCGTCCAGCACGCTACATGTATGTTTCCGACAATATGTGTAACGACCCCTATTTTCATATAGGGCACCGCCCGGCCTAATCTCGTAATTAAGCCCTAATTACAACACATAGGACCTAATTATGTATTAGTCAGCCTGTACTACCTATTATCTCGTGGATTGGGTTCAGGAGTAAGAAATTCTCTATCACTACTACTTATCATTTTATAAGGATTATCAAATTAGCGGAAGTCTTTAATGTATTAGCAGAAGAATTATATATAAATCCTAAATGTGGAAACCAGGAAATAACGATCACAATATAAATATGTAATAAACGGCGTGCATATAGACAAAAGGAAAGTCAAAAGTTGGGTGAATTACCCAAGCAAAAGACGTACATAAGCATAATACAAAAATATGACCTACATGTACAGCAGCTACGCACTACGAGCTCAGAGGTAGTTTTTGATCTTCTCCTTGCCCGATCTAGTGCTGCTCGACGGACCTACATCCACCGTCACAAACTAGACGGTGAGTATAGTGATATTTAAGTGATAACCGGGGAATTCTATACTACATTTTCAAAGTAAAGACAGATATTTAAATGCATAATATAGAAGAAAAAAGGTGTTGAGAAAGTAATGCATATAAATATTATAGTTAACCGAATTAATTAGACTGACATAGGCTAAGTCAAGATGATCTACGTCCGGTCGGTGGTGAGAAACTATCAGCCAACCTTTTTCCACTATCGTATGGAGATACTCTCAACATACTTTGTTAATTTCGAATATATATATGTATAAAACTTGCTAACAACCCCGTAGTTCAAGCTACGTGATGCCACCCAAGTAATAGTGGTGAGTGCCAGAAACCCCAAGGTCCAGTGACCCTGTGAATCCACCCATCTCTCGTGCAATGGACACTAGATAATCTCCAACTTTTGTTTCAAGGATTTTCATTTCTAAGGTTCTACGATATCAACAATAAGTTAGGCTACGAAGCCCTAAAGGAAATAGAATACAAAGCTAATTACCACCATAACCCTAGTGCATGCATTTCTAACATTAATTATATCATAATTCACAACAAAATATGACACATCATGAAAAGGAGTCAATGAAACTATCACAAGGCATCATGTTATTTCAACATTCAATTTGAACAGAGCAAGGAAAGCATGATGGTAGATTTTTAATAGCAAGTCATCAAATTGACTGAAAAGAGAAATAACATGAGTGAAATAAAGTAGAGAGTTACCATAGTTTCACTTACAAGTAACAGGATAGCTCTAGCTATCCGGCCTCGCGACACTCCGACTAGCGCTCCCGAACTCCCGTGACATCCCTAGGTCCTTGAAAGATTATATGTATATATATTATATTTATATATACATATAAATATATGTGTATATGTATATATACATATATACATAGATATATTCATTTATTTATTTATTTATTAATATTTTATTACATAGACATATTTTATGTATATATATGCATATATGTGTATATGTATATATGCATACATGTGCATGTGTATATATATATTTATATGTACGTATATAAATATATATATATGTATATATTATTTTATTTTTATTTATTTATTTATTATTTTTATTTTATTTATTTTTGGGGGGTTTAAACCCCTGGACCGGGTTTGACCCGGTCAACCGGGTCTCCCCCCTCTTCTTCTTCAGCAAAGATGCAGCGTCTCTTTTTTTTTTTTCTTTTTTTTCTTTTCTTTTCTTCAATCAAACAATCAACAACTCCAACACCATAGCATCACCAATCCACCATTAACACATTGATTTCTAAAAATCAACTTCATCAACATCACCATTAACGTCTACAACAACAATGCCAACATCAACAACAAAAGACTCACCTCGCCAACGTCGTCGTCGTCTCGATCTCCACCGATGACCTCTCTTCCTCTCTCTCGAATTTTCTTTTCTTCTTTTTCTTCTTTTTCCCTTTATGTGCGGCGGTGGTTATTTTTGTTGGTGCTTTGGGGGTCAAATGACCATTTTAACCCCTCCAATCGTATCCTTTTCCATATAAGCCAATACCCTTTTTTGTCATTTCTCAATTTTTTTTTATGATTTTTAAATGTATATATATTTATATTATATATATAATTATATATGTGTCCAATTCAATTTAATTAATTTGTGACCATAGGCTATGATTTAATGTGCATTTAATTACATTGTATTTAACTAAGTTTAGACTTACCACAAGTCTCTCTACCCGGTACCTCGACTCGCGCGTGAGTTGAGGCGTGTCCCCAACTGCACCTCGGCGTCGCTAGCTGCACATACTAGCTTAGTCAGCCTACACACTTACAAACACTAGGAATACATCAATACAAATATAAAATTTACCTCGGCCACATGCCTCGGTCTGTGTGCGCATCTCATGTAAGCCCCACATTATGGGTTGGTGATCCTGATTAAGCAGTTAATCAAAATTAGCAAAATTGGGCTGTGACAAATATTCCCAACAAAATGAAAATTTCGTCCTCGAAATTAAATTAAGGTTAGAGTTCTAACTGACTCGAAAAGGTACGGAAAACGGTCTCGCATATAGTCTTCTCGCTCCCAAGGGAGTTCTGAGTCGTTGTGGAAGTGCCACTTGACGAGTACTTTCGGGATAGGCTTATTCCTCAGTTATTGCACCTTTTGGTATAGGATCTGGATATGTTGTTCCCCATGGCGTATAGATGATGTGATGAATCTCTTATTTCCCAAATCTTAAAGCTGACTCCTCAATTTCTCCAACTCACTCGGTGCCATGCAATAGGGTGGTATCGAGATCGGCTTGATGCCTGGTACGAGATCAATAACAAAGTCTACCTCTCGAGGTGATGGTAGAATCGGTAAGCTTTCCAGAAAGACATCAGGAAATTCTCTGACTACTGGTATGTCTTCAAGTCAGGGTCCCTGACTCTCCGCTATAGCGTACAAAGCTACTAGAGTCTCCATCTCCTCACTAGACACTAATCGACCTTTCGTGGTATAAGCACTCAGTGTGCTACCTCGATGAACAAAATCGTACGCCTTGGGATCTTAGAAATCACGAATTTATTGAAACAATTGCAATTCATCCATAGTGGTGTTGTCACTCGTCAGTTGACTCCTAGTTCCTCCTCATTTAATCTGTAACAACCCCAAATTTTTAACTGACTTGTGTTGCACTTGTCAGAAATTGTGACCCGGCTACTACGTGAATAACTTCAGAGTCGACACCGAAGTAATTTTATGACTTTGATTTCAAACTTTGAGTCGACACCGAAGTGATTTTATGATTCTTTGATTGTGTGTATTAGTATTTTTGTATTTTACGAGAGTCGGAACAAGGAAAAATGGACCGAGGAATGTCGTTTGAACGCAGAAGTTAGTTAATTACGCAACATATGGTCTATGGAATTGGAATTGTTAAATTGACACAGTTCAATGGTGAGGAACCATGAGATTGACCTCGAGATGTGGGTGTGTTGAGGTGGAGAGTTATGCAAGTGACAACGTAATAAAGAGAAATAAAGAGAAATAAATAGAATGGTTACACACTTTAATGTGTAATAAAGAGAAATAAATAGAAAAGTAAAAAGACCCCATAAGGGCAATGGTTTAAAAATGGTGTAGGAAGTAAGTTGGGGGTAAAAAGGTCATTTGACTATATAAATATAACAACAACAAACAAAACCCTACACTATTCATCTTCTTCTTCAACATAACCGCCGCCCACCCTCCTTCTCTTCCATTTCAGATCTCTCCCTCACTCTCGGCCTCTCCATCTCTCTCTCGGCCACGCGATATCTCTCTCACTCACGATCTCTTCTCTCTCACTCTCTTTGCTCTCTCTCTCAGATCTCTCCTTCCTCCTCTCGGCCTCACGTCACCTCTCCTCTTCTCGGTTTCACGTCGCTGCCACCTCCCTCACCGTTGGAGACCCCACGTCCCACCCTATCCTCATCCTCTCTTGTTGTCTCGGGTTCATGGGGTTCATGATTTTATGTGGTTTTCTCAACTGTTTTTTTTGTGTATGCATGACGGTTTTGGTGGTGGGTTGATGTACATGGGGTGCATGAATGGGGGCATTTGTACACCACTGTGTGGTGTACACACCAGCGTGTATGTGTACACCACAGTGGGGTGTACACAATGGTTGTGGGTGTAAAAGAATAGATTAATGTATATTATATAGTTTTAATGAATAAAGTGACATTAACACATATAAATATGGGGTGTAAACAGCAGCGGGGTGTTGTGTGCACATAACAGTGGGGTGTGTGGTGAGTGAGGTGTACACAACAGTTGTACATGTGTGTAGGGTGTGTGTATTATGTTATAATAAATAAAAAGGATAAAAAGTATGGAAACTTGTTTAAATGAATATGAATTTGTATTAAGGCCTAATACACTCATGATAATATGGGTCTATAACAAGTTACAAATAGTGTGTTTATAGGTTATGTAAAGCCCAATATAGGCCCAATAGAATAAATACAACTTGAGGTCAAGACGAAGGCGTAAAATATAAGAATAAGTTTATGTATTTAGGCCCAATAAGTGTTCACATCAAAGGCTTACTTAGGTGAGTATAAAACTTGATAAATAAACCCAACAAGAGTTATGTTTTGTAAAAAAAAAAGGGAACAACCATAGAGATGGTTTAATCCACAACGGTTTGGGTCATAATCAACAAGTGATTGTAAAACAAACACCTTAAGACTAAATGCGAGCCTTAAACTAATATTCGAGATTCAAAACTTTATCAGGTAGTCGAGAACGCACGGGAACGTATTAGAGTCTCGGAGTGAATACCGGGTTGCGAATAGTTCAGGTAAGTACATTTGCCTTAAAAAGCATTTGTATGTTTGTAAGCCAGTAAGAAAATGTCATGTGATTCATTATCATTTATTCAGTCTTGTTATTCTCTATTATTGGTATTCCATTCCATTTCTTGTTCTGTGTTTCCCGTCGTAAGTGTTTCGTCTCAAAAGTACTAGGACCTGCACTAGATGGATAAAACGTGGGCACTCGTGGCCACGAATGTGTGACCACCCTTAGTGAACGTGTGACACCAAGTACTGGGTGGATGGGTTCGAGTCCCTTTCCAGTCATAGCTGTGCCTTCGCTTGTGTCGATGCCCGGGAAGACCTCGCGAGGTCTTCGCCGTTATGCTATGATTTAGACCACTTATGAGCCTCTTTTAATTCCTTGGAACACACTTGACTTTCGATTAATATCTATTAGTCTGTTTATCATGCATCTTGTTTATTTAAATTCCTGTCATTTTTATTACAGCATGATATTTAGACTGCTTTACTTGTATTATCATGAATTACTGTTATCTTCTTCTGGCATTACATTCGATTTTATTCGATTACTCACCGTCTAGTTTGTGACGGTGGGTGCGAGATAGCGGAGAGCAAGCAAGGGCAAGGGACCCGCCTAGGTGATCTCTTGTGAGGATTAGCGACGACATCGAGAGAGACTCTTTAATAGGTATTTATACTTTTGTTGATGTGTATATCGTTTTATATTTACATTGTTGGGATCATTGAACTTAGTATTTCTTTTGTGAGACTGGTATCATGTATATTTACCTATCGAATTGTACATGACTACCCGAGGTTTTCCACACTTATAGAATTCCTCTACTTCCTTTGATTGAGTTATTTCCCCTTTATTATAATTATTTTAGTCTTTCGTTGTTTACTGATGCAATAACTCTTTCATAAATTACTAATTTGATTAAATTGAAGGCTGACTAGGCTCGTCAGGTTGCCGAGTGATGACTCGAGGCTTGTATGGGTCTAGGCCGGGCGTACCCAATTGCATGGGGAAATTGGGGCTGTCACAGTTGGTATCAGAGCATAGGCTTTATAACCTTAGACACAGAGTTTAGAGTTGTCTAAAAATTGTGATACCAACATCACAGTTGGTATCAGAGCGCAAGGTTCTAAAGACTTTGACTCTTGATTTAAGTTCATAAAACACAAGCCATTTAAACCAGCGGAAGTTAGGAACAGTTAAACTTAGAGTGGAAACCCTATGGTCTTTTTAGAAATTTAGATGGGGGAGTTGGGGATGAGTCGGATTTAACTTTGTACATATTATGATTGTTGTGTGTATTATATCGTATCGGTAGCTATCCATTGATCCGAGAACGTCATTTTCTTGTTCAAACGACAATGGCGGATCAGTCAGGTCCGAGCGACGATATCGGCATGATTTTGTCATGATGCCTTGAGGAAATACGTACATTATCTCAGAGAGTCGCGACGCAGGACCAGAGATTTGAGCAGTTAGTGCGGTCACTGAGGACACCCGCACAGGCTACCACAACACCATTGACTCTGACTACGCCTTTGCGCTTTGTTTCTACCACTCAGGGGATGGAGACCCTAGTAGCTACAGTTTCCACAGCACCGATTCCGGTTAGCGTTGTGCCAGGGAATTTTCTTGCACAGATAGTACAGGCTGAGGGTTTGCTACCTACGATTGGAGGTTCTGTAGTCACTACACAGCCGGAGACTTTGCAGATTGCATATGAGCGAAGTTTAGCGAGGGAAAGTTACTTGTTCACGCATCCGGATGAGGTTAGGGCGAACAGAGCGGAAACCCGATCAGATAGTCATTATCAGCAAGACAGGAAGAGAAAAAAGGAGCAGATGGGATAATCGTGAGCATCGGGCGCAAAGTGTAGGATCTGTTGCACAGCGGACCACACGTTTGGTACAGGCCGTTCCACCCGTGCCAAGTTTTGCCAGTCATTCACCGCAACTTAATCGACATGACCAACAGTCGTAGAGGCGAGAGCAGGGATGTTGATCGAGGAGTTAGGCAGAGGAGCACGCAGAGGTCTAGTCAAACCCAGACTCGTGGTTCTGCACAGGGACGAAGTCAGAGTCAGACTCAGAGGTCGCAGGATACCCGTACGTGTTACAGATGCGGACAGGTCGGCCACCTTCAGAGGGAGTGCCCTCAGCCAGCAAGAGCATCGTCACAGCATCACCAGTAGCAGAAAGAGCGTGTTCAGGCTGCTGTTGAGCTAGACCAGGAGGCGTCCAGACACATTGATAAGGATATGCTTTTAATTTGTGGTACTTGCATGCATATCATGTTCGATGTAAGTTACGTCGATTCCTTAATTGTTGTGCGCTTGGTAGACCTGTTAGGGTTGAAAATTCAATAGACGTAGCAGACCTTAATCCTAGTCACAGCTGTCAGGATGCGATATACTCGAATGTGCATTAGTCTTGACATTTCGATAGTGTTAGGGGGTTACGAGTTGCCAGTAAACATGCTAGTACTAGAGTTGTTAGAGTTCGAAGCCTTAGTTGGTGTGAACTAGATATAAACATTACGTTCGTTGATTGGTGGATACGAGAAGAACAACGTTGTTGCTGATGCGTTACGCTACAAAGGATTGGATGCGGAGATAGTCGTGTATCAAAGAACCTACGAGCGTGGTTTACGTGAGGCAGTCAAGTTGATGAGTTCAGCGGACGTGCCGATGACTACCATGACTTAGATACGTGGTCAAACGATGTTGTAGACCGTCTCATTTGGCATTGTGCGCGAGGGACAGCAAGACGATGCGTCATACCAGCGGTGCAGTGAGATGGTGGATAGTTTAGATTGCCCAGACGAGTCGATCGACAGACTCATGCTAGAGGTATCGCGGGCGACTGGGGTTTCCATTGGTGGCTGATGTGTGTGAAGAGTTACTTCAGGAGATTCATCGTTTCAGTTTTGTTGTGTATCCGGGTCGACGTAAGATATGCGCCGATATGCGACATTCTTTTGGTGGCCAGGGATGATTTCTGAGGTGTCGGAGTTGTTCGAACGTGTGACATGCCAGCGCGTAGAGGCTGGGCATCGATGACCTGGAGGACTACTATAGCCCCACCCATTTCTTGATGGAATTGTGTACATATTGATATGGATTTCGTTAGTGGTTGCCCCGATGTCCTCGTGGTTACGATAGCATTTGGGTAGTTGTGGATAGTTTTGTTTAAGACTTAAGAGTTCCCAGTAGTGGCAAAAGAAATACTTGTCGAGTATCACAATGAGCTTCAGTATGATTCGGGGAGACTATAAATATCTGAAGGCCTCTCCACTGAAGGGTCACGAACGGTTCAGAGTCAAGAAATGACTCACTCTGAGTTTTTTATCGGTCTCGTTAGGAGTTGCGAAGAGTCGTTAATCTAGTTTACTTATTAGATTAATTTCGGGGACGAAATTCTAATAAGAGGGGGAGACTGTAACAACCCCAAATTTTTAACTGACTTGTGTTGCACTTGTCAGAAATTGTGACCCGGCTACGTGAATACTGGACAGTATTTCGAACTTCGGGAATCGACACCGAAGTGATTTTATGATTCTTTGATTGTGTGTATTAGTATTTTAGTATTTTACGGGTTTCGAGCTGTTCAGGCTGTATTTAATTGAGTGAAGTTTCGACTAGTTAAACGGGGGAGAACAACAAGTGAAACATACAAAATAAATGAATTTTTAATTAATTTAATTAATTAATTGGCGAGACAAGGCGAGACTATGCAAATTACGAGAGTCAGAACAAGGAAAAATGGACCGAGGAATGTCGTTTGAACGCGGAAGTTAGTTAATTACGCAACATATGGTCTATGGAATTGGAATTGTTAAATTGACACAGTTCAATGGTGAGGAACCATGAGATTGACCTCGAGATGTGGGTGTGTTGAGGTGGAGAGTTATGCAAGTGACAACGTAATAAAGAGAAATAAATAGAATGGTTACACACTTTAATGTGTAATAAAGAGAAATAAATAGAATGGTTACACACTTTAATGTGTAATAAAGAGAAATAAATAGAAAAGTAAAAAGACCCATAAGGGCAATGGTTTAAAAATGGTGTAGGAAGTAAGTTGGGGGTAAAAAGGTCATTTGACCATATAAATATAACAACAACAAACAAAACCCTACACTATTCATCTTCTTCTTCAACATAACCGCCGCCCACCCTCCTTCTCTTCCATTTCGAATCTCTCCCTCACTCTCGGCCTCTCCATCTCTCTCTCGGCCACGCGATATCTCTCTCACTCACGATCTCTTCTCTCTCACTCTCGTTGCTCTCTCTCTCGGATCTTTCCTTCCTCCTCTCGGCCTCACGTCACCTCTCCTCTTCTCGGCTTCACGTCGCTGCCACCTCCCTCGCCGTCGGAGACCCCACGTCCCACCCTAGGTGAACCCCTCATCCTCTCTTGTTGTCTCGGGTTCATGGTGTTCATGATTTTATGTGGTTTTCTCAACTTTTTTTTTTTGTGTATGCATGACGGTTTTGGTGGTGGGTTGATGTACATGGGGTGCATGAATGGGGGCATTTGTACACCACTGTGGGGTGTACACACCAGTGTGTATGTGTACACCACAGTGGGGTGTACACAATGGTTGTGGGTGTAAAAGAATAGATTAATGCATATTATATAGTTTTAATTAATAAAGTGACATTAACACATGTAAATATGGGGTGTAAACCGCAGCGGGGTGTTGTGTGCACATAACAGTGGGGTGTGTGGTGAGTGAGGTATACACAACAGTTGTACATGTGTGTAGGGTGTGTGTATTATGTTATGTTTGAGAATAAATAAAAAGGATAAAAAGTGTGGAAACTTGTTTAAATGAATATGGATTTGTATTAAGGCCTAATACACTCTTGATAATATGGGTCTATAACAAGTTACAAATAGTGTGTTTATAGGTTATGTAAAGCCCAATAAAGGCCCGATAGAATAAATACAACTTGAGGTCAAGACGAAGGCGTAAAATATAAGAATAAGTTTATGTATTTAGGCCCAACAAGTGTTCACATCAAAGGCTTACTTAGGTGAGTATAAAACTTGATAAATAAACCCAACAAGAGTTATGTTTTGTAAAAAAAAAGGGAACAACCATAGAGATGGTTTAATCCACAACGGTTTGGGTCATAATCAACAAGTGATTGTAAAACAAACACCTTAAGACTAAATGCGAGCCTTAAACTAATATTCGAGATTCAAAACTTTATCAGGTAGTCGAGAACGCACGGGGAACGTATTAGAGTCTCGGAGTGAATACCGGGTTGCGAATAGTTCAGGTAAGTACATTTGCCTCAAAAAGCATTTGTATGTTTGTAAGCCAGTAAGAAAATGTCATGTGATTCATTATCATTTATTCAGTCTTGTTATTCTCTATTATTGGTATTCCATTCCATTTCTTGTTCTGTGTTTCCCGGCGTAAGTGTTTTGTCTCAAAAGTACTAGGACCTGCACTAGAGGGATAAAACGTAGGCACTCGTGGCCACGAGTGTGTGACCACCCTTAGTGAACGTGTGACACCGAGTACTGGGTGGATGGGTTCGAATCCCTTTCCAGTCATAGCTGTGCCTTCGCTTGTGTCGATGCCCAGGAAGACCTCGCGAGGTCTTCGCCGTTATGCTATGATTTAGACCACTTATGAGCCTCTTTTGATTCATTGGAACACACTTGACTTTCGATTGATATCTATTAATCTGTTTATCATGCATCTTGTTTATTTAAATTCCTGTCATTTTTATTACCGTATGATATTTAGACTGCTTTACTTGTATTATCATGAATTACTGTTATCTTCTTCTGGCATTACATTCGATTTTATTCAGTTACTCACCGTCTAGTTTGTGACGGTGGGTGCAGATAGGGCGGAGAGCAACAAGGGCAAGGGACCCTGCCTAGGTGATCTACTGTGAGGATTAGCAGCGACATCAGAGAGACTCTTTAATAGGTGTTTATACTTTTGCTGATGTGTATATCGTTTTATATTTACATTGTTGGGATCATTGAACCTAGTATTTCTTTTGTGAGACTGGTATCATGTATATTTACCTATCAAATTGTACATGACTACCCGGGGTTTTCCACACTTATAGAATTCCTCTACTTCCTTTGATTGAGTTATTTCCCCTTTATTATAATTATTTTAGTCTTTCGTTGTTTACTGATGCAATAACTCTTTCATAAATTACTAATTTGATTAAATTGAAGGCTGACTAGGCTCGTCAGGTTGCCGAGTGATGACTCGAGGCTTGTATGGGTCTAGGCCGGGCGTACCCAATTGCATGAGGAAATTGGGGATGTCACATAATCATTACCCTAGCCAAGGTTTAAATGATACTAGCCCCAAAGTCCGCACGTCACAACATTACTAGTGGGCGAGTCACGCTCCGCGACCACATGCTCAACATATACACGTACAACACTTTGGTCATAATACTAAAGAAAAATCTTGCTTGGCGTAATTTTCTATGCAAAATACGAACTAACTCGCTTTACCATCGACTGTCCTAGCTAGTTTATGCATTAAAAATAGATTAGGACTTACCCTCGACTCGGTCTCGCACTGCAGTTAGGTCTGGTCCTACAAGAATGTGGGCTCTCTCTTGATCTTGTGGTTATGGTGTCTCCTGCCAATAATTCGCTGGTTGCGTACACTTTCGTACGATGCGCCCTACCTGATGATCTATAACACGTCAGTTGTTTCCTCCGATCACCACGTGTAATCTGAGTCTGACCATGCCTTGGCGCATCTCGGCCACTGCCTCTTAGCGCCTACTGTGTCTGTAGATATGCTATTGCTGACATAGATGAAGTTTGTAAGATGGGTGGAGTCGCGTGAGATATAGACTGGTGGCTAGTCTCATGATACCTGAACTCTGAAATCTCTCGCTTGCGATCCTCACTCCTTTGCCTCTTTGTCTCTGCCTCTCAAAATCATATCCCTGTTCAACCCTAGCAGAAGATTCCTCGAATGCAGTGGGCATGAGTGTATCCTTCTCTGATACAACTATCGGTGCAGCAACAATCGGCAACTCTGGCAGACGATGTACTACAAGCTATGTCGATGCAATCGGAGTCTCTGAAGTCAGGGGCATTGTAGTAGTAGCTGCAACCATGCTGGGGATTGCCGGTATCAACGCCGTCATTCGCGCCTCATGCAAGTGGTAAACTTCACAAGTTGTTGTCCCTGAGCCACTACTCGATAAGATAATCTCTGAATGTCATCCACCGATGCAACAGATTTCTGACTGCTGTTATCTCCTCCATCTTTATCTTCGCGAGAATCTGACATCGGCGTCTATACATTGGCGATGTACTCTTTATCATTCACTATGTATATAGCGCGTATACACACACACAATTATACTTGTACATATAACAATCCCCAACTAACTTTCACTCGATTCCCAACAAAATAGTTACTTGCCAATGTTCATCTGGTTTCCACTTCTAAAGTTTGTGTTTTATTTATTGAGAACAAGTCTCTGTATTTTATCCCTAAGGTTTTAACCCCTAGTCATTGATACCAACTGTAACATTGGTATCACAATTTTAGACAACTCTATACTATGTCCCTAAGGTTCTAATCTCTTGGCTCTGATACCAACTGTAACGTTGGTATCACAATTTTAGACAACTCTATACTATGTCCCTAAGGTTCTAATCCCTAGGCTCTGATACCAACTATAACGGCCCCTATTTTCATCTAGGGCACCACCCGGCCTAATCCCGTAATTAAGCCCTAATTACAACACGTAGGACCTAATTACATATTAGTCATCCTGTACTACCTATTATCTCGTGGATTGGGTTCAGGAATAAGAAATTCCCTATCACTACTATTTATCATTTTATAAGGATTATCAAATTAGCGGAAGTCTTTAACGTATTAGCGGAAGAATTATATATAAATCCTAAATGTGGAAATCAGAAAATAACAATCACAATATAAATATGTAATAAACGGCGAGCATATAGACAAAAGAAAAGTCAAAAATCAGGTGAATTAACTCGCATCCAAATGAACAATCCAAGCAAAAGACGTATATAAGCATAATACAAAAATATGACATACATGTACAGCAGCTACGCACTACGAGCTCAGAGGTAGTCCTCGATCTTCTCCTTGCCCGATCTAATGCTGCTCGACAGACCTACAAACGGTGAGTATAGTGATATTTAAGTGATAACCGGGAATTCTATACTACATTTCCAAAGTAAAGACAGATATTTAAATGCATAATATAGCAGAAAAAAGGTGCTGAGAAAGTAATGCATATAAATATCATAGTTAATCGAATTAGATAGACTGACATAGGGATAAGTCGAGATGATCTACGTCTAGTCGGTGGTGAGAAACTATCAGCCAGCCTTTTCCTCTATCATATGGAGATACTCTCAACATACTTTGTTAACTTTGAATATATATATATATATATATGTATGTATAAAACTTGCCGACAACCCCGTAGTTCAAGCTACGTGATGCCATCTAAGTAATAGAGGTGAGTGCCGGAAATCCTGAGGTCCAGTGACCCCGTGAATCCACCTATCTCTCGTGCAATGGACACTAGATAATTTCTAACTTTTGTTTCAAGGATTTTCATTTCTAAGGTTCTACGATATCAACAATAAGTTAGGCTATGAAGCCCCAAAGAATACAAAACCAATTACCACAGTAACCCTAGTGCATGCATTTCTAACATCAATTATATCATAATTCACAATAAAATATGACACATCAGGGAAAGGAGTCAATGAAACCATCACAAGGCATCATGCTATTTCAACATTCAATTTGAACAGAGCAAGGAAAGCATGATGGTAGATTTCTTATAGCAAGTCATCAAATTGACTGAAAAGAGAAATAACATGAATGAAATAAAGTAGAGAGTTCCCACAATTTCACTTACAAGTCACAGGATAGCTCTAGCTATCCGGCCTCGCAACACTCCGACTAGCGCTCCTGAACTCCCGTGGCACCCCTAGGTCCCTGAAAGATTATATGTATATATATATATATATTATATTTATATATACATATAAATATATGTGTATATGTATATATATACATATATACATAGATATATTCATTTATGTATTTATTTATTAATATTTTATTACATAGACATATTATATATATATGAATATATGTGTATATGTATATATACATCCATGTGCATGTGTATATATATATTTATATGTATACGTATATATATATATATATATATATATATATATTATTTTTATTTTTATTTTTATTTATTTATTATTTTTATTTTATTTATTATTTTTATTTTATTTATTATTAGGGGGTTTGGACCCATGGACCGGGTTTGACCGGGTCCAACCTGGTCTAACTGGGTCTCCCCCTCTTCTTCTTCAGCAAAGATGATGTTGTTGCAGCGTTTCTGCTTCTCTTCTTCTTCCATTTTTTTTTTCAATCCAACAATCAACAACTCCAACACCAACATCAACACCATAGCATCACCAATCCACCATTGACACATTGATTTCTAAAAATCAACTTCATCAACATCACCATTAACGTCTACAATAACAATGCCAACATCAACAACAAAAGACTCACCTCGCCTACGTCACCGTCGTCTCGATCTCCTTCGATGACCTCTCTTTCTCTCTCTCGGATTTTATCTTCTTTTTCTTCTTCTCTTTGTGTGCGGCGGCGGTGGTTTTTGTTGGTGCTTTAGGGGATCAAATGACCATTTTACCCCTCCAACCCTGTCCATTTCCATATAAGCCAATGCCCATTTTTGTCATTTCTCAAAAAAAATTTCTGATTTTTAAATGTATATGTATATTTATATTATATACATATATGTGTAATTATATATGTGTCCAATTCAATTTAATTAATTTGTGACCATAGGCTATGATTTAATATGCATTAATTTAATTACATTGTATATAACTAAGTTTAGACTTACCACGAGTCTCTCTACCCAATACCTCGACTCGCGCGTGACTTGAGGAGTGTCTCCAACTGCGCCTCGGCATCGATAGCTGCACATACTGGCTTAGTCAGCCTACACACTTACAAACACTAGGAATACATCAATACAAATATAAAATTTACCTCGGCCACATGCCTCGGTCTGTGTGCGCATCTCATACGGGCCCTACGTCACGAGTTGGTGATCCAGATTAAGCAGTTAATCAAGATTAGCAAAATTGGGTCGTGACAATATGTCCTTCGAGTGCGATCATTCCAGCACTGATGTACTGGATCCCATTAAAACACCGCAGTTAAGCGTGCTTGGGCTAGAGTAGTACTAGGATGGGTGACCTCCTGGGAAGTCCTCGTGTTGCACCCCCTTTTGCCCGGCCCTTTTTTTATAATTATCGCTATTTGTCTTTTCCAATTCACCTACCCACATTTTCCACCGTCACATCTTTTCTGATGTACGCCCATTTTTCTCGAGTTTCTCTCCATCGCAATTCGATTTGTATCAACTCACGTGTGTACGTGTATCCCGAGTATCCCTTTTGCCCAATGCTTGTCACCGCAACAAGGGGTCCCCCGGTACTTTTTTACAAGGTTAGTCCCACTCTTTCTCCATGTTCCCATTCAGCATGCAATATGTATGATTTCGGCCATATGTCTTTCGAGTGCGATGCATCGAATACCATCAGAACTCTGCAGTTTAGCGCGCTTGGGCGAGAGTAGTACTATGATGGGTGACCTTCAGGGAAGTCCTCGTGTTGCACCCCCTTTTGCCCGGCCCTTCGTTTTTTTTTTAATTATCGTCATTTGTTTTTTTTCAATTCACCTCATTTTCCTGGCATTTTCCGTCGTCGCGTCTTTTCCAATGTAAGCCCATTTTTCTCAAGTTTTTCTCCACCGCCATCCGATTGCATCGACTCGCGTGCGCACGCGTATCCCGATTATCCCTTTTGCCCGATGCCTATTACCGCAATGAGGGGTCCCTCGGTATTTTTTACTAGGTTAGTCCCACTTCTCCATGTTCCCACCCAGCGCGCTATATTTACGTTTCCGACCATATGTCATTCGGGTGCGATCATAGTCCCACCTCTCCTCCAAGCCCGATGCGCTATATGATCCCATCGATCATAACTCCGGATCCCATCAGAACTCCGCAGTTAAGCGTGCTTAGGTGAGAATAGTACTAGAATGGGTGACCTCCTGGGAAGTCCTCGTGTTTCACCAACCTTTTGTCCGGCCCTTCTTTTTTTTTTTTTCGTAATTGTCGTCATTTGCCTTTTTCCAATTCACATCCTTTCCCTCGCGTTTCCCGCCACCGTGACTTTTCTGATGTACACCCATTTTTCCTGAGTTTTTCTCTCCACCGTAATTCGATTTGTATCGACTCACATGTGCACATGTATCCCGATTATCCCTTTCGCCTTTTACCGCAACGAAGGGTCCCCCGGTACTTTTTTACTAGGTTAGTCTCACTTCTTCTTCATGTTCCCACCCAGCGCGCTATATGTACATTTCCGACTATATATCTTTCGAGTGCGATCATACCAACACTGATGCACCGAATCCCATCAGAACTTCGCAGTTAAGCTGTGACGGCCCCTCTTTTAATCTAGGGCACCGCCCGGCCTAATCCCGTAATTAAAATCACGACACAAATGACCCAATTACGAATTAGTCAGCCTTTACTACCTATTTTTCTCTATATTTAACAATTAATTTAATTAGAGGAAGTTTTTACAAATTTAATGCGGAATTCTTAAATATTTTAGTGGAAGTAAATCTTATAATTATAAGTGTGGAAACCAGGAAATAACAATCACCATATATATATGCATATAACGGCGAACATATATATAACAGAGTGAAAGCCAAAAGTCGGGTAATCTAACGTTCATCCCAATAACATCCCAAAAGATAAAGACATAAGTAAACATAATACAAAAAGTACCCTACATGTATGGGCAGTTACACGCTCGGAGCTCAAAGGTAGTCGTCGATCTTCTCCTTGCCTGGGCTGGTGCTGCTCGATGGACCTACACCCACCGTCACAAACTAGACGGTGAGTATAGTGATATTTAAGTGATAACTGGGGAAATCTAATACTACATTTCCAATTTAACAAGAGGTATTTAAAAGCATATGTAGTTGAAGAAATGTTGAATAAATAATGCAAGTAAATACCAACGTTAACAGATACACATAACTAACACAGGCTAAGTCGAGATGATCTACGTCCGGTCGGCGGTGAGAACTATCACCTAGCCTTTTCCATTACCGTATGGAGCTGTGCTCAACATATAATAATAATCTCTTTTTTTCCTAATAACCTCAAGTGGCGGAGCTGTGCTCTGCATATATAAATCATTTATACTTGCCGACAACCCCGTGGCCCATGCCACGTGTGCCGCCCAAGTGTAGTGGCGAGTGCTAGAGACCCCGAAAGACTGAAATCCTCGTGAATCCGCGCATCTCGTGTGCAATGGACACTAGATAATCCCTACTTTAGATTTCAAGAATATATATCCTACAATGCTATGATTTCAACACAAGTTAGGCTACAAAGCGCCAAAGGAAATAGAACACAAGTCCAACATAACAGATAACCCTATAGCATGCATTTTCTAAATATCCATTAGCCATATTTCAAGACAAACATTGAGCATATAAGGAAGCATGGAGTCAATGATATATCAAAAATGACATCATGCTATATCGATATTCAATATAAATAGAAACAAGGAAAGCATGATGTGGAAATAAATTAGTTAGTCTACAAATAGACTGAAAATTTATAAATGACTGGAATGAAATAAAGTAAAGAGTTCCCACAGTTTCACTTACAGTCACAGGATAGCTATGGCTATCCGACCTCGCGACACTCCGACTAGCGCTCTCGAAATCCCGTAACACCCCTAGGTCCCTGAAAGGTCATTTCATATCATTTATTTATTTATTTATTTTTAATACTTTTATTACATAGATATATTTTATATTATTATCATTATTATTATTTTTGTATGTATACATATATGTGTATGTGTATATATATAAATGTATACACATATATAAATATATATATATATATGTATATTATTTATTTTTTTATTTTTTTATTTTTTATTTTTATTTTTTCTAAATTCCTAGCTAATTTCTATAATTTTTCTATATGAGCATTATTATTTATATAGGTCCTTATGCATGTGGGCTTTTGGCACATATTAAAGGCCCACATTTTATTGCACATGAATGTGACTGTGCACAACAAAAGCCCACCACCGTACACATTTTAAGTCCCAAGCCCATATACATGGACTTGGCCCATGTACATGAACTTGGCCCATGTACATGCTTGAACGCACATGAGTGTTTTTGCCACATTTTCTTTTTTTTCTTTTTTTTTTTTTTTTGGGATGGCCCAAGTCCATGTATATGATATGGGCTTGGGCCTTCACCATCACCTCCTAACTTGTGCGTTCAAGCACAAGCTTTCCTGCTTGTGCTGAACGCACATTAGGAGTGGCTGGTTCGGCCAGCAACTCATGTTGGCCGAACCAGCACCTTGTTAGTGCTGTTCGCGCCGCGTCAACCGGCGTCGATGCCCCATCGACGACCCGTTGACGCCATGTTGATGTCTTACCAAATTTCCTAAAATTAAAATATGCATTAATTAACAAGATTAAACATGCATTTGTAAACTACAACTCAAGAACTTCAAGAACATACCCAAAACTAAAAATTTTAATCCAACCAAAACCCCACTGATTTTCGAAACCTCTTTTGGAATCCCAAGTGTTTTTCAATGGAGAATCCAAATATGAACTTTGTTT
Organism: Stephania japonica; assembly: GCA_039657345.1. Taxonomy (NCBI): domain Eukaryota; kingdom Viridiplantae; phylum Streptophyta; class Magnoliopsida; order Ranunculales; family Menispermaceae; genus Stephania; species Stephania japonica. Next base: position 32,311,502 of record CM077561.1, read on the forward strand.
TAAAAAACAATATCATTTAGTAGCTCGAAAATCCCCAAAATCGAAATCATAAGAAAACTCCATTTTTTTGGCAAAAACTTACAAAATCTGAAAATGGAACTTGTTATTTGAAATTAAGGTTTAGAAATGTATCAACTCTACATGAAAACACTTTAGAATCGTCCCCACAGAAAACCCCTTTGATTGAACTAAAAAATACTACAACTTGAATGCATGAGGTGGAAGAAACGTTACCTAGTTAGTGTTCTTTGATGGGAGGTGTTTGATCCTTTGATTTGTGCTATAAAACTCCTTTAAATCTCCCAAGTTTTCCAGCAAGAGAGTTCTCTACAACTCTGAATTTTAGCCAAAGACATGCATTATGAAGCAATGTATGAGAAAAGATGGTTTTTATAGTGGGGGTTTTGATCTAATGTGTCCATCCAATCTTTATGATATCTTGTGGCCATCCTTTGCTCCTACTCTCCACTAAAATCCAGACTTGTAACACACATGTGTGACACAAGTGTATGGGAGTGTGTGCTCACACGAATCTCGTGGTAAGTCTATGTGTGTTGTATTTTCCAACCAACTATAGGATTCTAATTTGATTTGCTCAATCACATAGAACCATATACATTTTAATAACTCCATAATGCATATTAATCTTTTATAAATTCATATTAATATAAAACAAAACTCTCCAAAGTGCCAATTACCCGATTCCCCGGCTCGCACGCGACTCGAGACATTTTCTCCGTACGTCGAACGTTGTATTTTTTAACTTAATGATATAATTTAATTTATGCTAAGATACATTTAAAATTAATTACTATTTCTTAGCCTAGTCTCACTATCCCGGGTAATTCCACTAGGTACCCGTACTTGCACGCACTCCAAGGTGGTCCTTGCTCGCGTCAACTCGGCGTCTATGGTTTGCAAACAAATTGACTTAATTAGTCTACACACATACATAACACTAGGCATACACTAGTACAAATATAACATTTACCTCAGCCACGTGCCTCGGTTAGTGTGCGCATCTCATGCGGGCCCCACGTCACGGGTTTGTGATCCTAATTAAGCAAGTTAATCAAGATTAAAAAATTGGGCCGTGACAAGCACGCTTGGGTGAGAGTAGTACTAGGATGGGTGACCTCCTAGGAAGTACTCGTGTTGCACCCTCCTTTTACCCGGCACTTTCTTTTTTTTTTTTTTTTTAATTATCTTCATTTGTCTTTTTCCAATTCACCTCCTTTTCCCCGTGTTTCTCGTTGTCGCATCTTTTCCAATGTACGCCCATTTTTTCTGAGTTTTTCTCCACCGACGTACCATTTGTATCGACCGGCGTGTGCACGAGTATCCCGATTATCCCTTTCGCATGTCACCTCAATGAGGGGTCCCCCGGCACTTTTTTACTAGGTTAGTCTCACTTCGTCTCCATATTCCCACCCAGCGCGCTATATTTACGTTTCTGACCATAATTCTTTTAAGTGCGATCATACCAGGACTGATGTACTGGATCCCATCCAAACTTCGCAGCTAAGCTTGCTTGGGCGAGAGTAGTGCTAGGATGGGACCTCCTGGGAATTCTTGTTGTTGCACACCGCTTTTGCCTAGCCCTTCTTCCTTTTTTTTCAATTATCGTCATTTGTCTTTTTTCAATACACCTCCTTTTCCCGTCGTCGCGACTTTTTCGATGTACGCCCATTTTTCACGTGTTTCTCTCCACCGCCGTCCGATTCGTATCGACTCGCGTGCGCACGCATATCCCGATTATCCCTTTCACCTGTCACCACAACAAGTGGTCCTCCGGTATATTTTTACTAGGTTAATCCCACTTCTTCTACATATTCCCACCCAGCGCGCTATATGTACGTTTCAGACCATATTTCTTTCGGGTGCGATCATACCAGCACTGATGCACCGGATCCCATCAGAACTCTGCAAATAAGCGTGCTTGGGTGAGAGTGGTACTAGGATGGGTGGCCTCCTGGGAAGTCTTCGTGATGCACACCTCTTTTGCCCGGCTCTTCTTCCTTTTTTTTAATTATCGTCATTTATCTTTTTACAATACACCTCATTTTCCCCGCATTTCCCGTCGTCGCATCTTTACCGATGTACACCCATTTTTTACGAGTTTCTCTCCACCGCCGTTCGATTTGTATCGACTCGCATGCGCACGCGTATCCTAATTATCCCTTTCGCCTGGCACCGTAATGAGGAGTCCCCCAGTACTTTTTTACTAGTTTAGTCTCACTTCTTCTCCATGTTCCCACCCAGCGCGCCATATGTACATTTCCGACCATATATCTTTCGGGTGCGATCATACCAATACCGATGCACCGGATCCCATCAAAACTCCGTTGTTAAGCATGCTTGGGCGAGAGTAGTACTAGGATGGGTGACCTCCTAGGAAGTACTGGTGTTGCACTCTCCTTTTACTCGGCCCTTCTTCTTTTTTTTTTTTCTTTTTTTTAATTATCGTCATTTATTTTTTTTTTCCAATTCACCTCCTTTTCCCCGCGTTTCCCGCCGTCACGTCTTTTCGATGTACGCCTATTTTTCTTGAGTTTCTCTCCATCGCCGTCACATTTGTATCGACTCGCGTGCGCACGGGTATCCCGATTATCCGTTTTGCTTGTCACCGCAACAAGGGGTCCCCAGGTACTTTTTTACTAGGTTAGTCTCACTTCTTCTCCATGTTCCCACCCAGTGCACTATATTTACGTTTCTGAGCATATTTTTGAGTGTGATCATACCAACACTGATGCACCAGATCCCAGCGTGCTTGGGCGAGAGTAGTACCAGGATGGGTGACCTCCTAGGAAGTCTTGTTGTTGCACACCGCTTTTGGCCAGCCCTTCATCCTTTTTTTTTAATTATCATCATTTGTCTATTTCCAATACACCTCTTTTTCCCTTTGTTTCCCATCGTCGCGTCTTTTCTGATGTACCCCCATTTTTCACAAGTTTCTCTCCACCGCCGTCCGATTCGTATCGATTCGCGCACGCACGCGTATCCCGATTATCCCTTTCGCCTTTCACCGCAACGAGGGGTCTCCCGATACTTTTTACTAGGTTAGTCCCACTTCTTTTCCATGTTCCCACCCAGCGCGCTATATGTACGTTTCCTACCATATGTCTTTCTGGTGCGATCATACCAGCACTAATGCACCGGATCCCATCAGAACTCCGCAGTTAAGCGTGCTTGGGCGAGAATAATACTAGGATGGGTGACCTCCATGGCAATCTCCGTGTTGCACTTCTCTTTTTCTCGGCCCTTCTTCTTGTTTATTTTAATTATCATCATTTGCCTTTTTCCAATTCACCTCTTTTCTCTGCGTTTCCTGCCGTCGCGTCTTTTCCGATGTACGCCCATTTTTCCCGAGTTTCTCTCCACTACCGTCTGATTTGTATCGACTCACGTGTGCACGCGTATCCAGATTATCCCTTTCGCCTATCACCGCAACAAGGGGTCCCCCGGTACTTTTTTACAAGGTTAGTCCCATTTTTCTCCATGTTCCCACCCGACGCGCTATATGTACGTTTCTGACCATATGTCTATCGGGTGCGATCATATCAGCCCTGATGCACCGGATCTTATCAAAACTCCGCAATTAAGCGTGCTTTGGTGAGAGTAGTACAAGGATGGGTGACTTCTTGGGAAGTCCTCGTGTTGCACTCCCTTTTGCCCGGCCCTTCTTTTATTTTTTTTTAATTATCGTCATTTGCATTTTTCCAATTCACCTCCTTTTCCCCGCGTTTCCCGCCATCGCGTCTTTTCCGATGTACGCCATCCTTCCCGAGTTTCTCTGCACCGCCGTCTGATTTGCATCGACTCGCATGCACACGCATATCTCGATTATCCCTTTCGCCTAGCACCGCAACGAGGGGTCCCCCAGTACTTTTTTACTAGGTTAGTCCCAATTCTTCTCCATGTTCCTACCCAGCGCTATATGTACGTTTCCGACCATATGTCTTTTGGGGGCGATCATACCAGCACTGATGCACTGGATCCCATCAGAACTCCGCATTTAAGCATGCTTGAGCGAGAGTGGTACTAGGATGGGTGGCCTCCTGGGAAGTCCTCGTGTTGCACCTCCTTTTGCACGGCCCCTTTTTTTTAATGATCGTCATTTGCATTTTTCCAATTCACCTACTTTTCCAGCGTTTCCCGTCATCGCGTCTTTTCCGATGTACGCCCATTTTCTCAGCACTGATGCATTGGATCCCATCAGAACTCCGCATTTAAGCATGCTTGAGCGAGAGTGGTACGCGGGAAGTCCTCGTGTTGCACCTCCTTTTGCACGGCCCCTTTTTTTTAATGATCGTCATTTGCATTTTTCCAATTCACCTACTTTTCCAGCGTTTCCCGTCATCGCGTCTTTTCCGATGTACGCCCATTTTTCTCGAATTTCTCTCCACCTTCATCCGATTTGTATCGACACGTGTGCGAACGCGTATCCCGATTATTCCTTTCGCCTGACACCGCAACGAGGGTCCCCGATACTTTTTACTAAGTTAGTCCCACTTCTTCTCTATGTTCCCACCAAGCGCGATATACGTACGTTTCCAATCATATGTCTTTCGGGTGCGATCATGCCAGCACTGATGCACCGGATCCCATCAGAACTCCGTAATTAAGCGTGCTTGGGCGAGAGTAGTACTAGGATGGGTGACCTCCTGGGATGTACTCGTGTTGCACCCCCTTTTGCCCGTCCCTTTTTTTTAATTATCGTCATTTGTCTTTTTCCAAATTCACCTCATTTCCCCCATGTTTCCCGCCGTCGCGTCTTTTTCGTTGTATGCACGCTTTTCCCGAGTTTCTCTCCACCGCCGTCCGATTTGTTGACTTGTGTGCGCACGAGTATCCCAATAATCCCTTTTGCCCGATGCCGATCACCACAACGAGGGGTCCATCGGTACTTTTTTACAAGTTTAATCCCACTTCTTCTCCATGTTCCCACCCAGCGCGCTAATGTACGTTTCCAACCATATGTCTTTCCGGTGCGATCATACCAGCACTAATGCACCGGATCCCATTAGAACTCTGTAGTTAATCGTGCTTGGGTGAGAATAGTACTAGGATGGGTGACCTCCTGGGAAATCCTCGTGTTGTTCCCTCTTTTACCCAGCCCTACATCTTTTTTTCTTTTAATTATCGTCAATTATCTTTTTCCAATTCACTTCATTTTTGATGCGTTTCTCGCCGTCGCGTCTTTTCCGATGTACGCCCATTTTTCCCGAGTTTCTTTCCACCGCCATCCGATTTGCATCGACTCGCATGCGCGTGCGTATCTCGATTATCCCTTTCACCTTTCACCGCTACGAGGGTCCCCCGTGTACTTTTTAGTAGGTTAGTCCCACTTTTTCTCCATGTTCCCACCCAGCGCACTATATGTACGATTCCGACCATATGTCTTTTGGGTGCGATCATACCAGCACTGATGCACCGGATCCCATCAGAACTCTGCAATTAAGCGTGTTTGGGCGAGAGTAGTACTAGGATGGGTGACCTCTTGGGAATTCCTCGTGTTGCACCCCCTTTTGCCCGGCCCTTCTTTTTTTCTTTTTTTTAATTATCGTCATTTATCTTTTTCCAATTCATCTACTTTTTCCCACGTTTCCCGCCGTCGTGTCTTTTCCGATAACCGCCCACTTTTCCTGAGTTTCTCTCCACCGCCATCCGATTTGTATCGACTCGCATGCACGCGTGTATCCTGATTATCCCTTTCGCCTTTCACTACAACGAGGGGTCTTCAGGTAATTTTTTACTAGATTAGTCCTATTTCTTCTCCATGTTTCCACCCAGCGCGCTATATGTACGTTTTCGACTATATGACATTTGGGTGTGGTCATACCAGCACTGATACACTGGATCTCATTAGAACTACGCAGTCAAACGTGCTTGGGCGAGAGTAGTACTAAGATGGGTGACCTCCTGGGAAGTCCTCGTGTTGCACCTCCCTTTTGCCCGGCACTTTTTTTTTAATTATCGTCATTTGTCTTTTCCAATTCACCTCCTTTTTCCCGTTTCGTCGCGTCTTTTCCGATGTAAGCCCATTTTTCCCGAGTTTCTCTCCACCGCCGTCCGATTTGTATCGATTCGCGTGCACGCGCGTATCCCGATTATCCCTTTCGCCTTTCACGGCAACAAGGGGTCCCCAGTACTTTTTTACTAGGTTAGTCCCACTTTTTCTCCATGTTCCCACCTAGCGCGCTATATGTACGTTTCCGACCATATGTTTTTCGGGTGCGGTCATACCAGCACTGATGCACCGAATCCCATCATAACTCTGTAGTTAAGCGTGCTTGGGGAGAGTAGTACTAGGATAGGTTACCTCCTGGGAAGTCCTCGTGTTGCAACCCCCTTTTGCTTGGCCCTTCTTTTTTTGAATTATCGTCAATTGTCTTTTTCCAATTCACCTCCTTTTTCCCGCATTTCCCGCCGTCGCATCTTTTCCGATGTACGCCCATTTTTCCCGAGTTTCTTTCCACCGCCGTCCGATTTATATCGACTAGCATGCGCGCACGTATCCCGATTATCCCTTTTGTCTTTCACCGCAAAGAGCGGCCCCCTGGTACTTTTTACTAGGTTAGTCCCACTTCTTCTCCATGTTCCCACCCGGCGCGTTATATGTACGTTTCCGACCATATGTCTTCGGGTGCAATCATACCAGCACTGATGCACCGGATCCCATTTGAACTCTGCAGTTAAACGTGCTTGGGCGAGAGTAGTACTAGGATGGTGACCTCCTGGGAAGTCCTTGTATTGCACCCCTTTTACCTGGCCCTTTTTTTTTTCATTATCGTCATTTGTCTTTTTCCAATTCACCTCCTTTTTTCCTCATTTCCCGTCGTCGCGTCTTTTCGATGTACGCTCATTTTTCCCGAGTTTCTCTCCAACGTCGTCAGATTTGTATCGACTTGCGTGCGCGCGGGTATCATGATTATTCCTTTTTCCTTTCATCGCAAGGAAGTGTCCCCCGGTACTTTTTTACTTGCTTAGTCCCACTTCTTCTCCATGTTCTCGCCCAGCGCGCTATATGTACGTTTCCGACCATATGTCTTTCGTGTTCGATCATACCAGCACTGATGCACCGAATCTCATTAGAACTCTGCAGTTAAGCGTGCTTGGGAGAGAGAAGTACTAGGATGGGTTACCTCCTTGGAAGTCCTCGAGTTGCACCCCCTTTTGCCCAGACCTTTTTTTTTAATTCTCGTCATTTGTCTTTTTCCAATTCACCTCCTTTTTCTCGCGTTTCCCGTCGTCGCATCTTTTCTGATTACACCTATTTTTCCCGAGTTTCTCTCTACCACCGTCCGATTTGTATCGACTCGTATGCGCACGCATATCCCGATTATCCCTTTCGCCTTTCACCGTAAGGAGGGTCCCCGACTTCTTCTCCATGTTCCCGCCCTACGCGCTATATGTACGTTTTCGACCATATGTCTTTCGGGTGCGGTCATACTAGCACCGATGCAACGGATCCCATCAGAACTCTGCAATTAAGCGTGCTTAGGCGAGAGTAGTACTAGGATGGGTTACCTCCTGGGAAGTCCTCGTGTTGCACCCCGTTTTGCCCAGCCCTACTTTTTTTTAATTATCGTTATTTGCCTTTTTCCAATTCACCTTCTTTTCCTTCATTTCCCGCCTTTGCATCTTTTCCGATGTACGCCTATTTATCCCGAGTTTCTCTCCACCACCGTCCGATTTGTATGGACTCGCGTGCGCGCGCAATCCCGATTATCCCTTTCGCCTTTCACCGCAACAAGTGGTCCCCAGCACTTTTTTACTAGTTTAGTCCTACTACTTCTCCATGTTCCCACTCGGCGCGCTATATGTACATTTTCGACCATATGTTTTTTGTGTGCGATCATACCAGAACTGATGCATCGGATCCCATCAGAACTTCGCAGTTAAGCGTGCTTGAAAAAAGTAGTACTAGGATGGGTGACCTCTTGGGAAGTCCTCGTTTTGCACCCCCTTTTGCCCGGACCTTCTTTTTTTTTAATTATCGTCATTTGTCTTTTTCCAATTCACCTCCTTTTTCCTGCGTTTCCGCCGTAGCGTCTTTTTTATGTACGCCAATTTTTCTCGAGTTTCTCTCCATCGCCGTCCGATTTGTATCGACTCACGTGCGCGCGAGTATCCCGATTATCCATTTCGGCTTTCACCTCAACGAGGGGTCCCCTGGTACTTTTTTACTAGGTTAGTCCCACTTCTTCACCATGTTCCCACCCAGCGTGCTATATGTACGTTTCCGACCATGTCTTTCGGGTGTGGTCATATCAACACTTATGCACCGGATCCCATCAAAACTCTACAATTAAGCGTGCTTAGGCGAGATTAATACTAGGATGGGTGACCTCCTTGGAAGTCCTCGTGTTGCAACCCCCTTTTGATCGACCCTTCTTTTTTTTAATTATCGTCATTTATCTTTTTCCAATTCATCACCTTTTTCTCGCGTTTCCCGCCGTCGCGACTTTTTGATGTACGCCCATTTTTCCCGAGTTTCTCTCCACCGCCGTCCGATTTGTATCAACTCGCGTGCACGCGCGTATCTCGATTATCCCTTTCGCCTTTCACCACAACGAGGGGTCCCCCGGTACTTTTTTACTAGGTTAGTCCCACTTTTTCTCCATGTTCCCACCCGGTGCGCTATATGTACGTTTCCGACCATATATCTTTCGGGTGCGATCACACCAGCATTAATGCACTGGATCCCATCAGAACTCCGCAGTTAAGCATGCTTAGGCGAGAGTAGTACTAGGATGGGTGTCCTCCTGGGAAGTCCTCGTGTTGCCTTTTCCCGAGCCCTTTGTTTTTTAATTATTCTTTTCTCAATTCACCGCCGTCCAGATTTTATCGACTCGCGTCTTTTCCGATGTACGCCCATTATCCCGATCATCCCTTTGCCTTTGTATCAACGCAACGAGCGGGTCCCCGATTGCTCTTTCGCCTTTCACCACTTAGTCCCCCACTTCTCCTCCATGTTCCATGTTCCCCCGATGCGCTATATGTACTTTTCCGACCATATGCCTTTCGGGTGCGATCATACCAGACAACGATGCACCGGATCTCATCGAACTCCGTAGATTAAGCGTGCTTGGGCGAGAGTAGTACTAGGATGGGTGACCTCTCTGGGAATCCTCGTGTTGCACCCCCTTTTGCCGGCCCTTCTTCTTTGTTTTTTTTTTTTTAATTATCCTCATTTGTTTGTTTGTTTTTTTCCGATTCTCCTCCTTTCTCCCGTTTCCGCCGTCGCGTCTTTTCCGATGTGCGCCAATTTTTCCCGAGTTTCTTTCCACCGCCGTCCAATTTGTATCGACGCGTACGCGTGCGCGTATCCCGATCATCCTTTCGCCTTTCATCGCACGAGGGTCCCCGGTACTTTTTTTCTAAGCTTAGTCCCCACTTCTCCTCCATGTTCCCCCAGCGCGCTATATGTACTTTTCCGACCATATGTCTTTTGGGTGCGATCATACCAAAGACCGATGCACCGGATTCCATCGAACTCCGCGATTAAGGGTGCTTTGGGCGAGAGTAGTACTAGGATGGGTGACCTCCGGGAAGTCCTCGTGTTGCACCCCCTTTTTGCCGACTTCTTCTTTGTTTTTTTTTTTTTTTTTTTTTTTTAATTATCCTCATTTGTTTGTTTGTTTTTTTTTCCCGATTCTCCTCCTTTCTCGGGTTTCCGTCGTCGCTTCTTTTCCGATGTGCGCCAATTTTCCCGAGTTTCTTTCCACCGCCGTCCGATTTGTATCGACTCGCGTGCGTGCGCGTATCCCAATCATCCCTTTCGCCTTTCACCGCAACGAGGGGTCCCCCGGTGCTCTTTTACTTGCTTAGTCCCACTTCTCCTCCATGTTCTGTCCCCGCGCGCTAAAAGTACTTTTCCGACCATATGTCTTTCGGGTGCGATCATACCAGCACTGATGCACTGGATCCCATCAGAACTCCGCAGTTAAGCGTGCTTGGGCGAGAGTAGTTCTAGGGTGACCTTCTGGGAAGTCCTCGTGTTGCACCCCTCTTTTTTGCCCCTTCTTTTTTTTTTTTTTTTTTTTAATTATCCTCATTTTTTTCCCGATTCTCCTCCTTTCTCCCGCATTTCCCGTCGCGTCTTTTCCGATGTGCGCCAATTTTTCCCAAGTTTCTCTCAACTGCCGTTCGATTTGTATGAACTTGCGTGTGAACGCGTATCCCGATCATCCCTTTCGCCTTTCACCGCAACGAGGGGTCCCCCGGTGCTCTTTTACTTGCTTAGTCCCCCACTTCTCCTCCATGTTCCTGCCCCCGGCGCGCTATATGTACTTTTCCGACCATATGTCTTTCGGGTGCGATCATACTAGCACTGATGCACCGGATCCCATAGAACTCCGCAGTTAAGCGTGCTTGGGCGAGAGTAGTACTAGGATGGGTGACCTCTGGGAAGTCCTCGTGTTGCACCCCCTTTTTGCCCGACCCTTCTTTTTTTTTTTTTTTTTTTTTTTTAATTATCCTCATTTGTTTGTTTGTTTTTTTCCGATTCTCCTCCTTTCTCCCGCATTTCCCCGTCGCGTCTTTTTCGATATTGTGCGCCAATTTTTCTCGAGTTTCTCTCCACCGCCGTCCGATTTGTATCGAATTGCGTGCACGTGCGTATCCCGATTATCCCTTTCGCCTTTCACCGCAACGAGGGTCCCCGGTGCTCTTTTACTTGCTTAGTCCCCCACTTCTCCTCCATGTTCCCGCCCCCGGCGCGCTATATGTACTTTTCCGACCATACGTCTTTCGGGTACGATCATACCAGCACTAACGCACCGGATCCCATCAGAACTCCGCAGTTAAGCGTGCTTGGGCGAAAGTAGTACTAGGATGGGTGACCTCCTGGGAAGTCCTCGTGTTGCACCCCCTTTTGCCCGACTTCTTCTTTTTTTTTTTTTAATTATCCTCATTTGTTTGTTTGTTTTTTTCCGATTCTCCTCCTTTCTCCGTTTCTCGTCGTCACGTCTTTTCCATTGTACGCCAATTTTTCCCGAGTTTCTCTCCACCGCCGTCCGATTTGTATCGACTCGCGTGCGCGCGCGTATCCCGATCATCCCTTTCGCCTTTCACCGCAACGAGGGTCCCCGGTGCTTTTTACTTGCTTAGTCCCCCACTTCTCCTCCATGTTCCCGCCCCCGGGCGCTATATGTACTTTTCGACCATATGTCTTTCGGGTGCGATCATACCAGCACTGATGCACCGGATCCCATCAGAACTCCGAAGTTAAGCGTGCTTGGGCGAGAGTAGTACTAGGATGGGTGACCCCCTGGGAAGTCCTCGTGTTGTACCCCCTTTTGCCTTGCCCTTTTTTTTTTTTTTTTTTTTTTTTTTTTTTTAATTATCCTCATTTGTTTGTTTGTTTTTTTCCCGATTCTCCTCCTTTCCCGCCGTCGCGTCTTTTCCGATGTACACCCATTTTTGTCTAGTTTCTCTCCATCGCCGCCTGATTTGTATCGACTCGCGTGCGCGTGCGTATCCCGATCATCCCTTTCGCCTTTCGTCGCAACGAGGGTCCCCGGTGCTTTTTTACTTGCTTAGTCCCCCACTTCTCCTCCATGTTCCCCCCAGCCGCGCTATATGTACTTTTCCGACCATATGTCTTTCGGGTGCGATCATACCAGCACCTTCGATGCACCGGATCCCATCGAACTCCGCAGATTAAGCGTGCTTGGGCGAGTAGTACTAGCATGGGTGACCTCTGGGAAGTCCTCGTGTTGCACCCCCTTTTGCCGGCCGCCTTCTTTCTTTTTTTTTTTTTTTTTTTTTAATTATCCTCATTTGTTTGTTTGTTTTTTTTTCCGATTCTCCTCCTTTCTCCCGTCGTCGCGTCTTTTTCATTGTACGCCAATTTTTCCGAGTTTCTCTCCACCGCCGTCCGATTTGTATCGACTCGCGTGCGCGCGTGTATCCCGATCATCCCTTTCGCCTTTCACCGCAACGAGGGTCCCCGGTGCTCTTTTTACTTGCTTAGTCCCCACTTTCTCCTCCATGTTCCCGCCCCGGCGCGCTATATGTACTTTTCGACCATATGTCTTTCGGGTGCGATCATACCAGCAGCGATGCACCGGATCCCATCGAACTCCATGAGTTAAGCGTGTTTGGGCGAGTAGTACTAGGATGGGTGACCTCTGGGAAGTCCTCGTGTTGCACCCCCTTTTGCCGGCCCTTCTTCTTTTTTTTTTTTTTTTTTTTTTTAATTATCCTCATTTGTTTGTTTTTTTTTTTCCCGATTCTCCTCCTTTCTCCTGACGTCGCGCGTTTTTCGATTTGTACGCCAATTTTCCCGAGTTTCTCTCCACCGCCGTCCGATTTGTATCGACTCGCGTGCGCGCGCGTATCCCGATCATCCCTTTCGCCTTTCACCGCAACGAGGGGTCCCCGGTGCTCTTTTACTTGCTTAGTCCCCCACTTCTCCTCCATGTTCCCGCCCCCGGCGCGCTATATGTACTTTTCCGACCATATGTCTTTCGGGTGCGATCATACCAGACGATGCACGGATCCCATCGAACTCCGCGATTAAGCGTGTTTGGGCGAGAGTAGTACTAGGATGGGTGACCTCCTGGGAAGTCCTCGTGTTGCACCCCCTTTTGCCCGGCCCTTCTTTTTTTTTTTTTTTTTTTTTTTAATTATCCTCATTTGTTTGTTTTTTTTTTCCCGATTCTCCTCCTTTCTCCCGCCGTCGCGTCTTTTCCATTGTGCGCCAATTTTTCCCGAGTTTCTCTCCACCGTCGATTTGTATCGACTCGCGTGCGCGCGCGTATCTCGATCATCCCTTTCGCCTTTCACCGCAACGAGGGTCCCCGGTGCTCTTTTACTTGCTTAGTCCCCCAGCTTCTCCTCCATGTTCCCGCCCCCGGCGCGCTATATGTACTTTTCCGACCATGTCTTTCGGGTGCGATCATACCAGCACTGAGGCACCGGATCCCATCGAACTCGCATGATTAAGTGTGCTTGGGCGAGAGTAGTACTAGGATGAGTGACCTCTGGGAAGTCCTCGTGTTGCACCCCCTTTTGCCGGCCTTCTTCTTTTTTTTTTTTTTTTTTTTTTTTTAATTATCCTCATTTGTTTGTTTGTTTTTTTCCGATTCTCCTCCTTTCACCCGCCGTCCCGTCTTTTCCGTTGTGCGCCAATTTTTCCCGAGTTTCTCTCCACCGCCGTCCGATTTGTATCGACTCGCGTGCGCGCGCGCGTATCTCGATCATCCCTTTCGCCTTTCACCGCAACGAGGGGTCCCCGACGGAAAAGACGCGACGGCGGGAGAAAGGAGGAGAATCGGGAAAAAAAAATAAACAAACAAATGAGGATAATTAAAAAAAAAAAAAAAAAAAAAAAAAAAGAAGAAGGGCCGGCAAAAAGGGGGTGCAACACGAGGACTTCCTGGGAGGTCACCAATCCTAGGACTACTCTCGCCCCGAAAGACATATGGTCGGAAAAGTACATATAGCGCCGGGGCGGGAACATGGAGGAGAAGTGGGGGACTAAGCAAGTAAAAGAGCACCGGGGACCCTCGTTGCGTGAAAGGCGAAAGGGATGATCGGGATACGCGCGCGCACGCGAGTCGATACAAATCGGACGGCGGTGGAGAGAAACTCGGGAAAAATTGGCGCACAGCGGAAAAGACGCGACGGCGGGAGAAAGGAGGAGAATCGGGAAAAAAAAACAAACAAACAAATGAGGATAATTAAAAAAAAAAAAAAAAAAAAAAAAAAAAAAGAAGAAGGGCCGGGCAAAAGGGGGGTGCAACACGAGGACTTCCCAGGAGGTCACCCATCCTAGTACTACTCTCGCCCAAGCACGCTTAACTGCGGAGTTCTGATGGGATCCGGTGCATCAGTGCTGGTATGATCGCACCCGAAAGACATATGGTCGGAAAAGTACATATAGCGCGCCGGGGGCGGGAACATGGAGGAGAAGTGGGGGACTAAGCAAGTAAAAGAGCACCGGGGGACCCCTCGTTGCGGTGAAAGGCGAAAGGGATGATCGGGATACGCGCGCGCACGCGAGTCGATACAAATCGGACGGCGGTGGAGAGAAACTCGGGAAAAATTGGCGCACAGCGGAAAAGACGCGACGACGGGAGAAAGGAGGAGAATCGGGAAAAAAAAACAAACAAACAAATGAGGATAATTAAAAAAAAAAAAAAAAAAAAAAAAAAGAAGGGCCGGCAAAAGGGGGTGCAACACGAGGACTTCCCAGGAGGTCACCCATCCTAGTACTACTCTCGCCCAAGCACGCTTAACTGCGGAGTTCTGATGGGATCCGGTGCATCAGTGCTGGTATGATCGCACCCGAA